>CM052439.1:143017893-143054188 GCA_028533085.1 Varecia variegata | reverse complement strand
ACCTGTGCCTCCGAGGCTGCTTGCCATTCTCTGTAGACTTGTCTTTGGAAAGCAGAGGAGGATCCAGCATTGTAGTCAAGCTGTGAAGCCCTGGGTGCCCTGGGTCCCGATCTCAGCTGCAGCATTCACTAGCTGTGGAGCCGAAAGGGCACTGTCTCCATATGAGCCTCCACTTCCTCAAAAAGGAAGCAGGGACATTAATAACACAGCACTCGACACCCACTCTGCTACGGCCCAGAGTTGCTGCGATGCATGAATGAGATGATGTGCATGGCAATGCTTTTCCCACTGAGAAGTGCCATGTGAATAAATGCAGTGTCACGGAGAAGACCGGGAGTCATTGTTTCAACATAACTGTCTATTTTCTATTTTCTACACATCTATCTACCTATTTTATCCCAACTTTTACCTAAATGTAATCCCCACTCAAAGCCTCTTGCTTTATTATGTGATTATACTCATTTGCCACAGCAAAATATACAGGAAATTAAGTAGGTCATTTCCCTTCCTTCATTAAACATTCAGAGTGAAGTCAATTATTTTTGTTTATAGAGAGGTTGCAGAGTGTATTGCATTCCCTCTGAGAACTCAAGCATGAGCAGGCATGTTGGGACCAGCCAACTGGGACTGGGGTGTTGGGGAGAAGGAGGCTGGTTGGGGCTTTATTTACAGGAAGGCCCACAGAGTCCTAAGAGAGAAGCATGAGTGTATAACCTAAGGTTGACATCCACACCCCCACATTTCAGAGCTAAGACACCCCTCCCCCAAGGTACAGGGAAACAGTTTTCACCCCTTGAAGATCTGGGCACTTTACCGTACTAGGGAATGAACCACAGCAGGTCACAATCATCAGGTGGTTCCAATCTCCACACCTTTGCCTGCCGTTCCCTCTCCCTGGAATGCTCTCTTCCTGGTTCTTCACGGGACTGGCTCAGTCTCATCATTCCTTTCCTAGCTCAAATGACATTCATCAGCAAAGACTTTCCTCATCATACAGGTTACCTCTCCTCACTCCAATTACTTTCTATCTTTCTCCTTCTTCTACTTGTTGTCACAGCACTTACCACTCCGAATGTATCCCAAGTATTTATTTTCTTATTTTTTACCATCTCACCCAACCAGACAAGACAGTCTGCAAGAGCAGGGACACTACCATGGTCATCACTGCATCCCATTGCCCGAATCCAAGCAGATGGTCATTGTGACTCAATGAAGGGTGACAGAATGGGGGGATGCTTTTAGGTACAGCTGGCTCCTGGGCAAGGGGTTGGTTCTGTGCACAGTTCATTGTTACATAACTTCTAATCTGGCCTTGGGTTCCTGAAGAGAACAGAGATAAGGAGGAGGTGTGGGAAAGTCTATTGCACAGGAAAGCCAGTTAGACATGGGTTCACAACCCAGTTTTGCCACTTATCAGGTACAGGGACTTGCAGAAGTCACTCGACCCCTCCATGCTTCAGTCTCAGCATAAAACAACTGGAAATAAAAATGCTAGCCTGCAAGACCATTGGCAATATTAAATGATGTAATGTTTTCAAAGCATGTAGTGCAAAGATCAATAAATGGTGTCAGTTGTTATTAATTGAGTCACTAAAAGAGCAAGCCACTCTGTCTTTTGATCTAATAAAATAAGTTTAATGTAAGTGTACAAAGCAAAAAGCCATGCTGACAACTTAATGCAAAGAGCTCGTGGGTCTTACCCATCTGGAAAATGTGGGCCAGATTTCGAAAGCTCTGGCCCTGAGGTTCCCTCTTGAGTCTGTTGGCCCCTTTAGATCCAGTGATCCTGCACCTCAAGGCCACAGTGACTATTTTCTCAGGAGTTGCATCTTCACACTGATGGAAATTTCCCAATTTTCAGAAAATTTATTGAACTAGTTTAATGTTTAATTACTTAATACAATGGGGAGAGGGTTTGAAAAGAGTCCAGAGGCCCATTTCAGCAACATCAGTCCTTGTCGGCCGAGCTGTGACACTTCTCAACTGCATCTTAAGGCAAGGCGAGGACTCACAGTGCCTCTTGAGTTGATTTATGCTGGTTTCAGCAGCTCACCAGGGTGGTGCCCACAGGAAGGATGTGTACAGGATGTGTGCAGGTGCTCCTCACGCTCGGTTCTTGTGACACGTTTTGCTGAGTGATGACAAGTCATCATTTTCCCATGAGTGGCCACTCAGTTCTTCCTCAAGGTTCTGAATCATGACAGGCTTGGGGCCGTTTTTCCAGCATGAGCAATGGTCAGGGAAAGACAGAATGCCATGAGCCTCCTGTCCCATCTCCTCTTCCTTCCCTGAACAATCCTGAGGAGAAACTCTGGGAGCCTAGTTTACAAGACTAAATACCCGGGAGGACAAGGGTATTCATTAGAGCTAAGCACACACCAGTAGGATAATTAATATAGTTCTTGAATTTAGTTCCTGGGACATCTCAGCCTTCATCCTGCCTTGTCTAAAGAGTGGTGTCTGTCCACTCTCTCCTCAGAAGCCACAGGGCTCTTCTGGACAGCTGGGGGCTCCCGCTCCTCAGGAATCTTCTGGAAATCCCCTTCCTCACCATCTGCCATCCTTCCCCTAGCAGGGATCCTACAGAGAATGACAAATGACACTTTCCTTGACTGTAGAGAACTTGAATAAGAACAGAAAAAAAGTTGATTTTTCCATCTCCTTCTGGAAGTAAAGAAATTTGAGCCAAAAATATCTGGGTCTCCTATCAGACATCCCAAATCTCCACGATTCTGCTCATGGATTACTTCCAGCTAAACGCACTCTGAGTCTTCCATCCTGCCTCCAGTCTTTTAAAAGCAATTTTTACTTTATCACTTCCTTCACTCACTATGCATCATCCTCCAAATGAAGGTCACTTGGGAACCTTAAAAGGAACTTTTAAAATCCAAATGCCTGGCCCACACTCAGACCCATTACATCAGAATCTCTGAGCATGGGACTCAGTCATCAGTATTGTTTGAAAGCTCTCTGGGTGCTTCCAATTTTACAAAGTGCTGGCCTGGAGAGTTCTTTCCTACAGTCTTTGAATATCTTTTACTTATTGCTAAGGTCTCACCTAGGTGAAACTTTCTGAGAAGGCTTTGCTGAACCAGGTGCTCCACCTCAGTACTTACATAATACCCTTGGGCAACGACCACTTGGCATAACTCCCTTTTTATTTATCTGTGTCCCCATTAGGTGGTGACCGTGTGGTGTCTTCAGAGCCCAGGGCATGGCCCATCACTAGTAAGTGAGCAGCCGACGATGTCTCCTCTGTACCTGGCACTGTGCTAGAAGCTCCCAAGGGTTTTCTGTCCTTATGGAGTTGCCAGGGCTCTCCTAAAATCCCCCATTCTCCTATTTGTTCTAAAGAGAAAATGTAGCAGTGCTCCTCCAACCTATGCCTCTGTCCCAGAGACAGGGTAGAGATGCCCAGAAGATAGAACATAGCCCTGCCCAGCTCCTAGTTTTACAGGGAAATCCTCCAATAGGAGGAACTTTCAGAGTATTTCCAACTCTAAGAACACTGTTCTCATCTTGTTAGGTCTCCAAATTAAAAATAAAACAAGTAGAGACACCAGTAAGGATGATAAATGCATCAAGGATAATTTTCATAACAGATTCTGGATGCATCTGTTTCAATTTCATTTATCATTATGAACATAAGCAGACTTCATCTGGAAGTTTCTAAATGCAACTTTTGAACAGTTGACTTAAAGAGTCATTGGTGACCTTGTCTATGCAAACGGAAGGGTCACCATGGCAAAAAGATACTGAGTAAATGAATATAATAGGAATTGTATTTATGTCTTTTAATCTCTGCAATAAAATTATTTTTTCCTTTATTTTTCATAAAGCAGATCTATATTCTAGTCCTAGCTTTGTCACTAGCCCCATAAACTTGAGCAAGTTACTTACCTTCTTTGGACCTCAGTCTTCTGGTCTTTTAAATGTGGACAGTGCCATTATCCACCTCAGAAGGTTTTTGAAAGTATTAAGTGAGATTAAGTGCAAGTAAAATACTTAGCATAGTGTCTGCTTTACAGTAAATTAATAGTAAATACTGTTGTTATTATATTCTCTAGGCAAGAGTGGGAAGCCCAGGGAAGTATTGCTTTTGATGGTAAGTGGGCAGGGAGCATCCTGTTCTTGGTGACGGATGTTCAGACTGCAGTCAATCATAGTTTGCACAAGCTTCATTTCTGTTCCTCACTGGAATTTGGCTCTAGGTTTGTATCATTGCCCCTTTAAAGGACTTTTCATGGATATGTAACCATAGTTTTCATTTCTTGCATGTTTCATTGCTTTCTCTTTCCTTCCCTCTTTTTAATATGAACAGGTACAAATATTAAAACTCTGGAGATATCTTACTACACTTAAATAATAGATCCAAGTACAATACTTCCAGTTTTCTTCAACGTCTTATTAATGGATTATTGTCCTCGTACAACCATCATCACTGTATTTCTCTAGTTCATATTTATAGGACTTTTTTAAGATAATTGGAAATGGGAAAATAATTAGGAAATTATTATGGGACACATGAAACTCTTCAGAGTAGTAGAAATATTAAGATTTGTTTGCTACAATTTTTAAAAGTAACTTCAGATTTATAGAGAGGAAATAATTTTTATATCACCACAAATGGTGCTGCTGCAGTTATTTAAGTTGAAATATTTGGTGATGTGTTATTTTGGAGGAAAAATTGGGTGGAGTGTGTGCTGGGAGGAGGGGGGCAATGTGTGCTGGGGGAAGCAGTATATATGTAGGGAATCAGTTGCTAACTTTATATGAGTTAGGAAATCCATACAAAAATATAACAAACTGAGAAAAACTGTCATCTCATGAGTTGCCTGAGGCCCAAATCCATGGATGGCAAAATTAATTAGATCCAATAAATTCATAGTTTTCTCCAAATATCAGAAAACTAGACATCTAAAATGTCACCTTTTTTCTAATTTTTTCTTGAGAGCTTTTAATGTTGTATTGTTGAGAAATTTGTTTTGCAACTTGTTTTGCCTCCTCTGAACAAGAGCTCCCCAAATACTCCCCATGTGTAAATAGTTAGCTGCCCATGCTGGTTAAGCTGGCACTCAGACTGACAATCCTGGTGAGAACTCTGCTGCCTGAAATATGATGTTCAGCCTGCAGAGCTCAAGTACCCGAGAACAAGATGCTGGGGAAGAGGACCTCAAGTTCAGCCACTGCTTCACCAAGTCTGCCACATGCAACAGTGTTCATAGACCTAGAACCAACTGCAAGTGATAATGTTTACCCTGGGATCCACCAACAGCTCTTTCACCCTGGACAGTTCACTCCTAGCAAGGAAGCTGCTGCAGTTATCTGTAAACATGAGCACTCTACCATTGAAAAACAAGGCATCAGCCTAGTTCCAGAACAGATTCAAAACCATGTTGACCACCGCAAGGATCTGTAGGCTTCTTAGTTTCTCATAGCTTTGGTTTAGGGGCCATTTCTGTTCTTATATTCATGCCCATGGTATATGTATTGATTATGGCAAGAAGTCCAAGATGGAGCTTTCAATTTCCTCAGACCCTCAGGTTTCTATGCTGTAGTCAGGTAACATAACTCCATCATCACTGCCACTACCACCGTGTGCCTTCATAGTAGTCAATGGGGCATCAGTGGCATGTCACAGAAATCCCATTCTTCAGAGTCCCATCCAGACAAATTCTAATTTCTTTAGCCAGATTGTTTTCCTCTTTCACTGAATCTCTTAGACTTAATGGTGCCTCTGGTATTGACCCAACTCAATCAATTCAATCTTATGTCTGATCTCTTTGGTCACATGGGATCTCTACTGGGAAAGTCTATTATGAGCAGTTCTGGTTGGTAGAGAGTTTGGAAAAATGCAGTCCTCGTTGTGATAAATATAGGCTCAATGCTGTCTGTACTATAATTACGTGTTTCTGGATCTATCAACCATTGCCACTATAAACCAAGCATAGTGTCCAGTTGGCAAATTGATACCCCACTGACTCCAGGTTGGATACCAACACTGGATCTCTGGATGGAAACTGTGCTGAAATATGATGAGCTGTATGCCCAGTCACTTACCCCACTGTTTTTGGTGGGGTCTAAGCTCTCCTGCAGCTCAAAGTTGACTTGATATATACTAAGCAGGACTTTGTTCATTAAAAAGTATGTGAGGGGTTGGAAGAAGGAGAAGTTTTGAAGGCAAGTGAGATCATGTCTACCCTAGTGTTATGAACTGAGTTGTTTACCCACAAAACTCATATATTGAAATCCTTACACCTAGTACACCACAGAATGTGACTATACTTAGAGATAAGGTCTTTAAAGGGAAAAATTAAGGTTCAATGAGGTCAGATGGGGGACCTAATCCAATATGACGGTGTCCTTATAAGAAGAGAAGAGAAGAGACACCAGGGCTATGTGCACAGAGAAAAGGCTATATGAGGATTCAAGGAGGTGTCTGTCTGCAAGCCAAGGAGAGAGGCCTAAGAAGAAACCAAACTTGCCAACAAATGGATCTAGGACTTTCAGCCTCCAGAACTGTGAGAAAATAAATTCTGTTGTTTAAGTCACCCAGTTTGTGGTATTCTGTTATAGCAGCCAGAGCAAACTAATACACCTAGAGAAAAATTACAATGAAGTTAAACCATATTGCTGAGGGCAAAGAAGAAGGTAAAGTGTCATTTTTGTACTGTATTGCTTGGGTTTTTCTTATTTCTACTCTGAGAAACTACTGTGACTCTTATATCTCAAAAATTTTTACATTGTTGTTCTTTTTATAAAGTTTCCTTTAAGGGGGTTTCCATTTGTTTAGGCCTTTTCTTTTGCATGAGTCCAACATTTTCTTCTTCACACATTTTTGAGGCAGAAGGGAGTAGGTAGAGAATGGGTTTCACATCAGACCAACCTAGGCTCTCACATTCAGCACTTACTAGTACCACCACCATAGGACCTTACTGGCCCTATGACCTTGACACCTATGACCTCTATGACCTATCACAGGCTTTTCTCAGCTCCACATAAGTTCTTCTACAGGGGGACTTAGAATGAAATCTTTAATTTGTTCCATACCTTTCCCCACTTTTCCGGCTATGATACTTTGTTAAGATGCAATTTCCACTTCACAAGTGCTATCAAAATATTGTTTATAAGCATGTAAAAATCACAGAGGCAGAAAGTTATTTTATGAGTCAGAACATATAGATTTAACTGTATATGTTCAATTCTGTAGACTGTGGAAGATGATGGTTGGATAAAATGCTAAGTATAAGTTAGGGACTGCTATTTTGCTTAGAAAAAAGAATCATCTGTAATGCTCAGTAAAAACCATCTGTCAAGGCATCAGAACTCACACATGAAGGAATAAAATCCTCAAATAAACCACTGCAGAAGGGAATGGCCTCAGGGACCCTTCTACTTCAGGATCCCATCTGGCACATTCCTTCCCTCAGCTTATATGATTTCAAGAGCCTTGGAACTGCTTAGAGTTTTCAGATTAGCTCCTACAGTCTCCACCCAACATCAAAAGTCTTATGCCCCCTTACTCTTCATCCTTCATTATTATTTTTTAGTTGCAGTTTATTGCATAAATGGGTAAAGTGGAGAGGGTTGAAGGAATATACAGTCTTTTAAAACATGTTTCTCTTCCCTTCTCTGTATATTCATGGTCCATTATTAATCTCTATTCTATGTGGGTATTTGTCAACTACAAAGATGATAGTAAGATCTTTAATTCTGGCATTTGCATTATAACTCAACATTTGTCTTGACTTTTCCAAGATTCAGTTTTGTAATCTATAAAACAGGGATAATAATACTTTGGTATTGTGGAGATTCATTGTGACAGGGCATGTTTCAAGCTCCTGGCCCTGGGCATGACATATGGTGGGTGCTCAAAGATGTTAGCTGTGACCTTATTATAATTACCCCCAGACCCCAGGTGCTAGCCCCACAAAGACATTGCATGTGGCATTCCTCTTTGAGGCTTGGCAGTGCCACCTTTGTTTTTCTATCTGCAGGTTTCTGAGATTTTTTTTTCAATCATTTATCTATTTTGATATTGATTCACTGCATGTTAGTTGTCAAGATTCAATTACACTAGGTAGACTCACTGTAAGGAATTCTTCTTGTTCTCTCAGGACATTGATTTATATACTTAAGATTCATAGCAAAACCTCAATATTCTTTTGGTTTCTATCCTTCCATGCCTTTTATGATCCAATTGGGAGACTGTTTGCTATGATTGCATCTGTTAGACTTTTATGTAGTTCCCAGTGTCACCAAATGAGCCACTCTAGGTAAACAGCTCCCCATGTTAGTCGCTGTACAATAGGTCAGAGAACAAAGTACCATTCCCAGAACAAATTTCAAATGTGGCCAAAATTTTTTTTATCCTCAGGCCTTAGACATCACAGATTAAGCTTTACCCACCTTATTGATCTTAAGTCTCCCTCTTGTCTGCCATTACCCCAGGTATTATTTTCTTAAAGAGTAGGGCTTACCTCAGTAGAAGGCTTATCTTCCTATTGTAGCTTCTGTTCTGACTCTTTGACCACTCTTCTGACTTCTGGGACTACATACTTTTGACCACATAATCCACCGTAGACAAGCATGTGCATACAATAGAACTTTCTGTTCTCCTGCACACACAGAGATACATGAATATATACATAATATAGGTACATATATGTGTGTATGTGTATACTTTCCAATATGGTAGCCACAGCTGCATGTGGCTATTGATTATTTGAAATGTAGGTAGTGAAACTAAAGACGTGTTTTTCTAATTTAAATTTAAATTTAAATGATGAACTAATACCCATTGTGCTATCCTGGATGGAGCTGGAGCCCATTCTTCTAAGTGAAGTATCACAAGAATGGAAAAACAAGCACCACATGTACTCACCATTAAATTGGCACTAATTGATCAACACTTATGTGCACATATGGAAGTAACATTCATCAGGTGTCAGGCAGATGGGAGTGGGGAGGAGGGGGTAGGTAAATTCTCACCTAATGGGTACATGTGCAATGTCTGGGGGTTGGGCATGCTTGTAGCTCTGACTTGGTGCAAAGGCAATATATGTAACCAAAGCATTTGTACCTCTGTAATATTCTGAAACTTAATAAATAAATAAGTAAATAAATTTAAACAAACATATGTAATACTGTATTGAACAACGCAGCTCTAATACGTATGAGATTATTTTAGGGAACAGCTAGATGCTGCTCAGGGACTCTTGCAGGTACATGGGACCCCGTGCCTCCTCCAGTCAGACTTAGAACCACCCCATCACTTTGTCCCTTGGAGGGGAGAGCTGAAGGCAGAAAGCAACCAACCTTTCCTCTCAGTTGTGTCTCACTGTAGATCCTCATTAGAATGACTAACAGCTGTTAACTCATTGCCTTCTGCTAGGGACCTAGGTGCATATATTACCTGAAATACTTGCAACAACCCTGATAGACAGTTATTACCCGCATTTTATAGATGATGCTCAGAAAAGTGAAATAATTCACTTGATGCTGCACAGTTAATAAGTCACAGACTTGAGATTTAAACCACAGTCTGCCTTAACTTAGAGAAATCCCGTCTCCTCACCATCTCTGCTCCCTCGCCGGAGACACTCATCCATCTTTGAGATTCTGTGTCGCCACCGCACGTTCCAAACATGTCTTGCTACTCAACAGTCTTGGCTTCTTGGTCTGATTCTCTCTTTCCGTTCACAGCCTTTTCTCTGTTCCCCACTTTGCTTTCCTAGATTTGTCCTTCCACTTATATTTGCACCCTAAAAGGCCACCTTCTCCTCAGTTCTCCTGGTTTTGTGCCCTGCACCCCTATGCAGCTGGCACTATATGTGTCAAACTGTTCTGGTCATACTGCAGTTCCTTTCCATGTTTCCTATATGACTAAGCCATGCACAGCTGAGTTTTCAGTGCAGCTCCGTAGATTCCTGTCTTATTTTCCAAAGTCCATAGTTATGCTTGAACTAACAACTTCAGATCTCTTTTATAGCCTTTCTCTGAAACTTGCCAATACCTCTTTGAGGAGATGGGATGCTCTTTCAAAAGGCCAAATTATTTTTTTTTGCCATCAATTTGTAGGATTCTTATAAAAAATCCAATGGATATCCCATTCAGCTCATCTTCACAGTTCATAGATTTATTATTCTTTCCCATTTCACTAGTGAAGACACAAAGGTCCAGAATGATTATTTAATTTACGGCAAACATATCAGGAAATCAGAAGGAACTCCAAAAATAGAAACTATTAATAGCTCAACGTGCAGCCTAAGGGTAAGGCATGATTCCCAAAGGTATTAAAGAGTCACTTCTTCCTAACGAACTCAAGGGTATTTATTTCCAAATAGTTCTTGTAAATTAAAGTAGGGAGAACTGGAAATACTATTTCAGACCACACATCCAGACTGCTTCTCAGAATGACCTGGCATTAGAAATTTCTCAAAGCTTAAGTAGCCCATCTCCTTACGCACACAATTTGCTGAAGACGAGTTAAGGATAGCTACAGCAGTGGAGCTCTTTTTCTAAGCATGAACAGATTTCTGAAAATACTCTGACAGCAGCATAAAAACAGTATTTTCAAGCGTGAATCAACCTTGGGTTCTAATAACTTGAGTAACACATAATGGCTGGTAAATGTGTTCTGTAAATGGGATTGGGAAAGGGTTGATTTAAGCCAGTTCACTTATCATGTGGGATTGCTGAGATGTCTCTGTGGGCAGTTATTTTCAGACAGTTCATCCTTGGTGAGGCCTGAGTTATTTTCCTGAGTCAAAAAGTACTTTAAAGTACAGGAAGTCAACAACATTATCTTCCAAGGCTTCTTCATTGTTTGTGTAAAGCAAACTTCCATTTTACTAGATACTTTAAATGGAACTTCCTTTTAAGTCTTTATTGGACTTTTTATTCACCCTCTTGCAAGATGAATAGCAGCTATTTCAGTATGGAAAACATGGTTCCTTTTTGAAAAGCAACAAGAACGATGTTGTAAAATGTAGGTTCAAGAATTTTTCTCAGCATAACTCATCACTACTCATGAAGAAAAATTAGAAGGACATTGGTATGTCCAGCACTAATACCCAGATCAAATTTTTTTTTGTCTGAACAAAAAAAAAAAAATGGAAAGTGGCTAAGTGGGTCAGTGATGGGAACAGCATGTGAAGGCTTTTAAAAACAATATTAATAAAAATTAACAGTATTAGTTTATACAGTTTAAACTGTATTTTTTTCCTAGGGATGTCATATGAATTACTACAAACTGGGATGCTTAGAACAACAGAAGTATATTTTCTCACAGTTCTGGAGATTAGAAGTCCAAAATCAAGGAGTTCATAAGGTTTGCTCCTTCTGGAGATTTAAGAGCAGAATCTTTCCTGTGCCTGTATCCCAGCCTCTGTCGTTTGCCAGCTATCCTCAGCATCCCTTGGCTTGTAGCTGTATTGCTCCAGTTTCTGCCTCACAATGATCCCTAAATGTCATGCCAGTTCACAGTGACAGTCATTAAATGGCCTTCTTCCCTGTGTGTGTCTCTCTGTCTTCACATGACCCTCTTCTAAGGACACAAGTTATTGGATTTAGGACCCAACCTAATCCAGTATGACTTCATTTTAACTTAACTACATCTGCAAAGACCCTTTGTCCAAATAAGGCCCATTCTGAGGGTCCAGGTACAATGAATTTAGAGGAGATGCTATTCGATCAGTAGAAGCACTTTAAGAATTATCAGTGTTCCCTTATCTCAGAGCTCTGTGTAGAGCTTATGGAATGATGAAGAGTAGCTGGATTGGGACTCTGGAGACCTGCATATGCTGCAAGCTTGCTCTGACCTTAGATTTGACTTAGTCATTCACCACAAATGATGGAGTCGGAAGAGTTCTGGAGCCCTTGGCATGAGATTCCTGAAAGGGCTTCAAGACCTCCATTAATTTTCTGAAATTGTATGTACATCGTTGTGCCAGATGTGCTTATGTTTTCTTTGCAATGGATTTTCTTTGCCTTTCCTGAAGTTCCCCAAGGGGTCTTTGACCCAAAAAGTCTACCAAGTCCACTGAAGTCTTCTGATTTCTGGACATATACTTGATCTGTGTTGCGTTCCCCCCATTTTATGATACATTCAAGGTTTCTGAAGAGCATATCTAGCTCTTAAAATTATTTTATTTTGAAATGTTTCTGGCTCAGTGATTTCTAGTCTGTCTCTTTCTATATAACCCACAGGTGGATCACTTTTAACTTTGCTCATGTTTTATGCAATAGACAATGTAAATGAAAGTCAGAACTAGGAGAAAACAAGCTAATGTCAGCATAAGGAGAAGAAAGAAACACAGGTGAACAGGTGTACAGCTATATATATATGCCAGGGCTTGGTGTCAAAAGATTTGGAAAGGAGCTGGTGAAAGGAGAGAAGTGGGGAGAGGAGGAAATGCTGGAGGTTATGCTGTGGGATTTGCATCTTTATAGCAAAACTCCCTCTCCCTCTCAGTCTGGAATGACACTCACCTGACATTGTAGTGTCTCCCTAGTAAATTATAAATTCTTAGTTATAAAAAATAATTCCATTTGGTGCCCGCTGTCATCAGATTAGACACCCTCCACTGTACTTTTCAAAGAACACACTCCCTGTCCTTCATAGCACCTTTTATGGATATCCAGGGATTAACACAGCAGCTCCTTGGGAGCCATGGGTATTTCATTCAGTCCACACACCATCTGGCCTCTTTCTTCTTCCCTCTCCTCTCTTTTTTCTTCTGCCTAGTTTTCATTTCTTCATCTCTTTGGAGCCTCCTCACGAAAAGATGAGTGAGAGGAAGGAATGTGAATTATAATCTACTGATCCATACAGTTGCCTTTCTATCATTTGAAAAGGTATGGTCTAGAGCAGCAATTTTAGCTATATATATCTTTTCTTGTTCTATTACCACATAAAATCAAATTAATCTTTTTAATGTTATAGTATAGAATTAAAAATTCTCATTTCTTTCGTGAAGACTGGGTTTCAAATAAAAAATAAGGGCAATTTGTGCTTGTTTTTCCTAATTTCTTTAAGCCTGATTTCTACTTCTATAAATAGAATATTTGAAAAAATACATCAAATCATAAAACAAGTCTTTATTAGATTTTCTACTTTCGGGTGTTCCAGAGGCTCATAAGGGCTTGACCAAAGAGTCTATTTGTCTCATGTATTCTCGAATTGATACCACTGAGTGTTCCGTTTGGATTAGACAAAGCCCCAGAAAAAGGCCTTCAGAAATCAGTGCTAAGTCTCTCGCCAAAAGTAGACTTTCTGCACATCCTTGTTAAATAAAAGAGTAAACCATGGTGTAGTTCAAGTCCCAGTGAATGTTGAGTTCATGATTACTCTTTAAAGGTCAGTGCAAAGAATAGAAAGCACTGAGCAGGGTTTGAAATGGATTTCTCAGTCATCTTGGCTGGGAAATGAGTCCCAGGCAGGCAGGACTTGAAATCTTCCAAGAAAACAGTTGTACTCTTGTAAACTTGGAGTAAAAGAGTGAGGGGTAGGATTGGAAAAATGGAAGGAAAACTACGACCCTAAAGAGTTGCTGACTGCCACGGAGCACTGGTAGAGACCACAAGGATCAATATGGTCATTGCCGGTCTTATCACTCCTTTTTTAAAGAGTTAGAGCCAGTCAATGTCAACTGAAAGCCAATAACAACATAAGTGTAGCCAGTTTGAATTGTCGTTTTAGCTTTCTTATGATCAATTTTTCATTTTCTAGATCACTGAAAATTAAGCCAACCAATTAATTTGCTTTAAATTATGACAGGACCTAGATGTAAAAAGAGGTGTGTGTGTGTGTGTGTGTGTGTGTGTGTGTGTGTATTTTTTTTTTCCTGTGTAGGATGCTTAAGAACACATTACCTGGATGAGAGTTTTCTAAAAGGGGACTTTAACCAAGTAAATTAAAAGCTTTGTGAATAATTTCAAGTTCATAGTTTTGAGTAGATTTTAATTTTTGTTATACTCTAATCAAATAAGGAGAGCTCAATTGAAGTCATTCATAATTAAGCCCTACCCTTTATTATGGTTTTTCTTTTTCTTTCTTTATTTTTTTCTCTCTCTCTGAAAAAAAATCACAATTAGGGACCACTGCAATATAAACAGAACTGAGTTTTACCAAGCTAATTTCGTGGATCTTTATTAATTCAATGGTATCTCTGACAGTAACAAGTTCTAAATTTCTCCCCAAGCCCTTCACCTCCTGGCTCCAAATGCTTCAATTAGAGATGAAGCCCATAGTGCAAAACACACAATAATATCATCAAAAGGCATAAAGAGGCTGGTTAGGGTTTTTCCTGCCAGCTTGAATGTGCAAAGTGGAGGTGCTGTTCAAGTATTAAAACGTACAAGTTGTTACTGTACCACAAGGAAGGAGTAGTGGCCAAGGTAAATTTCAACTAAATTCATATCAAAAAGTATTTCCTAAGGTGGAAAGTTTCCCCAAAGGCACTAGAAAAATCTACGGCCAGAACACTTTGAAAGAGAGGGGCCAAAATATAAAGGAAGCCTATCTTACCCTCACAGAGAATTGGCAGTACAGATACCTTTAATACTCCTGGCTTATTCGTGTGATAGAAAAGAAAAACAGACGCTGATTAAATATTTATTTAGTTATTATAAGTGACTTTGTTTGGTGCTTAAAATAGAGTTAATTTAAAAAATAAATACTTTCTCCTGTTTGTGTTATAGTATCACACCACAGATCTTTTTCCCATACATGTTGATGATCTGGCTGGCACCTTCTACTGGAGTCTAAGAAAACTTAAACAATAAATTGCTTTAGTCATTGTTAGTAAAACTTCTTCGGTTTGTACCTGAAATTTTAGTACCCTAAGAATGGACTTGGCCATTAACTATCAAGTTTCCTTCAAGATAAAGTAGCATTAGGTAAATGATGGCTTATAAATTCTCAACACTGAGTGGAACAAGGCCATGATAAAACTTCCTAGTATATGTATTAATAACTGTTAAAATTAATCAGAGTTTATCTAGAGACTGGGATAATTTGGGGGAATTCTGTGCCTTACTAAGTCTTGAAATAGCAAGTCAAAATGTTTAGAAATGCTTGACCCTTTAGAAATTTTGAATTTGATCATTCTTTGTTGTGCATTATAGAATGTTTGGCCACATCCCTGGCCTCTACCAAAATGATGCTATAGTACACTCCCCACCCCAAGTTGAGACAACTAAAAATGTCTCTAGACATGGCCAAATGTCCCCTCCTGGACAAAATCACTCCCAGTTGAGGAGCACTTCTTTAAATCATGGCAGAAAGGTGAAACAATTCACCTTGAAATTCCATTTTTTCTTTTCTGCTTAAATTTCTTCATGAACATCCCAGTCTTTTGCTTTTATACTTGAAAATGTGAGAAATCTTTGGCAACTTTGTTTTCTTACTGCCTTTATTTATTTTTATACTATCAGGAAATGGCTCCTATAGATTCCCACCTCCCCATCTGGTCCTAAGTGCCTGTCTTAAGCTGCTCAGCCCTTCTCTCTGTAAGAGGAGAAAAAGGCCCTGTTCTTCAAAATGGGAGGCCGTTCCTTGTGTGCTCTTTCCCATCCTGTCACGAGACACACAAGCTGCTGCCTTCCGGGCTGGGGGTCTCCCTAGTGGCACAACTCTACCCACAGCCAGGATTTTCATGCTCAAGGGCTCCCGGCTGGAAGGGCTTCAATGGCCACTTTGAAGAGATGTCCCAGCAGTTCTGAGTCTAAGCTTAGGGGTGCCAGGGAGCGAGGAAGAAGTTTGAAGACTCCCACTTGGGGGACACCTGAACTCCAAGGAGACAATAGAACTCTTTATTTACTGATTAAACAGGAAACATTTTCTATTCTTTCCTACGCACACACTCAGGCAGGGCCCTCGTTCTGGGCATCCCTTAAACTAAACAAGTCAGCTCTAATAAAAGGTATCTCAAGAACAAATTGAAAGACTTTTTTCTGACAAGGCTTTTCATTATTCTCCAGCTTACTAGAAACCTGCTGGGGGTGTTTTTTCCAATGTCTTTGAATAGATAATGGGCAAAGAAAAGTAAACTAGGTCTCCTCCGCCCTCTTGTTTATCTTGCCATTTCTCTCCTATGTTTACATCTAAAGTTTCAAGGTATGAAGAATAAATCATCATTCACATTATTAAAAATGAGTAAAGTGCACTTGCTCTTCTTTATCAAATTTGTCTGATCCATGCTGCAGCTTTTGACTCTGTGTAGCACATCTAATGACAATGTAGAGCAAGGATAACAACAGAGCACCACGACGTGATGACAACCTAATAATAATACAATAGATATCATTTATTGTAACTTGCTCTCTGCTAAAGATTGCGATAGTTATTGTTAACTTTTTACATTATTGCAACCCTACTGATTAAATTTCATCATTCTATTTTTAGATAAGAAAACTGATGCCTAGAGAGATTAAGGTCACATATTTTAAGTGACAGACTAGGAATTTAGACTCAGTTGTGACTAACCTCAGAGCCTTTATTCATAGATTAATAGATGATTGATTGATAGATAGATAGATATCCATGACGCTACACGACGCTCCTCTCCCTGCCAGGAATTCCCTGAACAGAACACTTTGACATAAAAGTAGGTGTGGGTACCCAAAGGCACTGTACAAAGACAGAAGCCCCTTTCTCCACTCACTTAGGAGGGCATTTCTCCTAGTGTGAGCCAATGAATACCTTATTTATGCACACTGTTGAAAAAGCAGATTCATGAATCCTATCTCAGACCTAATGAATTAGAATCTCTGGAAGGGGTGGAAAGCTGGTCCATGTATCTGCATTAAAAAAATAAATAAATCAAATTATTTTTTCTGCCCAGACCGACTGGGCAAACTTTCAGAACCGCTGACCTGTGCTATCAGAAGAGATCTACTCAGTGGGCTGGATAGCTCTTGTTTACTCCTCCAGATCTGTTCTGTACACTCTCCTCCCTGCCTTCTGCCCCAGGAGGGAGGAGAGAGGATGCACGAACTCCTTTAGCAGGCTCCCGGTCCTCTGGCTTCCAGGTGAGCTCAGGCAATGGGGGTGGCGAGATTGGGGGAGGTATTAAAAAGAGACCAAGAAAGGGAGAGAAACAAGGACAAGGTCTGTATTCCTCAGGCTCCCTCCTGCCCAGTGATTGCAGGTTGGCTGCCCCACACTCCCAAAGGCAAGACCTGTCAAGGCAGCCCTCTCAGCATCAGGCAATCTCCAGATTCCAGGAACCATGCCCTCCTTTTGTCTATTTAGGCTCTGGGTGAAAAATTTATCTTTCTGTTGCTAGCTCCAGGGTACCGCACTATCCTCTGTTGGTTTTTGGAAAGTCTGTCCACATCTCTGTGAATAGTCTCTTTGTTAAAGTCCATTTGAGGGCATCATCTCTTTCCTGGCAGAAGCCTGATTGATACCCTCACAAACATGACTGACTCAAACCTCTGTAATTTGTCTATTTCTTCTGGGTTATTCTCGTTGTATGGCACCTATTAGGGACTTGATGCCCTCAAGTTGCCTCCTCTGTTATATCTTGTTGTAATGATCAAATGAGGTAAATATGTAATGTGCTTTCCATGTGCCTACTATAGACTTTCAGTTCCTGTTAGTTCCTGGCCCCTATTTACAGCACCCTGTCTCCATCTCATTATTTAATGTCACTTGGTTGTTCTTCAAGGTACTGCTTACTCTCTCCAGGACCTCCTTGTCCCTTCCCCTCCAGACATCCACCAACTCTTCCCATCAGAGGGCCCTTTTGTTCACTTGGTCTTTCATGGTTTGCTCAACCTTACAGGTACCATGTTTACTGCAAGAGCTGGTCTGTCAACTGCCATGGTCTCCAGGGAAGACCTTTCCGTCTTTCTGTCTTTCTGATAATCTCATTTATGCTTCCAGCAGAAGAAAGCTGAAATAAAACTATCCTATAACAAGTTATTTTAACACAGATTGAAAAAAATCCTTAGGTTATAGCTACACAATGTCCTTGATCCCTGGGTAGCTACGTTTTATTAAGCAACTACTGCCTGACTGTGTGACAGATGCTTCATATATCTTATTTAGACCTCAAAAAAAATTCTGACCATGTAGATATTCACCATATTTTATTGAGAACCAAGTGTTAAATTGAATAGTTTGCTACAGGCAGGAGTCACTCTGAAGCCTTACTGTCTTCTGAAGTCTGTGATACAAGCAACAGGCAGAGACCAATAGATAAGAGACAGTCTGTCTCATCTAAACCTGGCATCTGCCATTCAATAGCCAGATAACCTTGAACAGGGCATCTAACTTCTCTAGTTCAGTTTCCTCATTTACCAAGAGATTTGCTGGACATCTGACCACTTCTTGACCCGACCGTCTCTGCTGTAGCCATCCTGCTCTAAAACACCAGCCTCTTGGCCTTGGATTATTAAAATAGTTTCCCAACTTGTCACCAACAGCCAGAGAGATCCTAATAAACCATTCATAAGTTCATATTATTTCTCCTGTGACTCCAACTTCTTATCTATCACGTAGAAGTCAGGATACTGTTTATTCTCCCCAAGTTTTTTTTTGCTTTATATGCCTATCACCTAATTCTTCTAACTGGTTAATTTATTAATAGGTCTTACTATAAAAAGGAAAAATCCACTTAAAGCTTTAAGTAAAACAAAGCATATCAAGGATATTTCCACTTAAACATTGATTGAAAAGTATAAAAAGAATTGCTATCTTAAAAGAAATATATGTATCTTTTTCTTGCATTATTGACTCCTGTAATGGCCTCAGTGTTAGCACTTGAGTTTGGTGTCTGAGCTTCCAGGACTTTGGATTGTTTCTAACTGTTAATTAACCTCACGTGCTTCTGGGAATCTAATTAAGTCGACCTTCAAGTCACATATAAACGCATCTTCCCCTGGGC
The DNA here is from genome assembly GCA_028533085.1 of Varecia variegata. NCBI lineage: Eukaryota > Metazoa > Chordata > Mammalia > Primates > Lemuridae > Varecia > Varecia variegata. Next base: position 143,035,292 of record CM052439.1, on the reverse strand, counting down.
AACCCAAATCACAGCTGATTCAGCTGTGCATTAAAAGAAAACCACTTTAAATACCTATACACCACAGAAATGTCTTGACAGTGATGAGACATTAATACCTAGTAAATAGGTCACTAATAGTGAATTTAAATAGCACCTCCCCTCCTGACAGCCTTATAAGCTCTCTGTCAATGCTTGGGAATATTAAAATGTTCTCCTACATGTCCTCTATACTTTATAATTAAAACCTAATGCTAATGTACCTAACTTTTAAGCTTGTGGACAAATAGGAATTATGCTGTATTAGTGATCTATTTCTGTGTAACAAATTACTCCAAAACATAGTGGCTTTAAACAATAAGCATTTCAGAAGTCATTATGTTAAGTGAAATGAGCCAGACACAGAAAAACAAATATCATGCATTCTCACTCGTTTGTGGGAGCTAAAGAAGTTGATCTCACGGAGGTAGAGAGTGGAATGATAGACACCAGAAGCTGGGAAGGGTGTGTCAGTGGTGCTGAGGGGATGAAGAGAGGTTGGTTAACAGGTACAAACATAAGTTAGATAGAAGGAATTTGTTCTAATGTTCCATAGCAGAGTAGGGTGACTACAGTTACCAACAATGTACTGTATATTTCAAAATAGCCAGAAGGGAGGACTTGAAATGTTCCCAGCACACAGAAATGATGAATACTCGAGGTGATGGATACCCCAAATACCCTGACTTGATCATTACAGTCTATACATGTAACCAGATATCACCCATACCCCATAAATATGTACACAATTTGTGTATTAATAAAAAATAAGCATTTGTTATCTCAGTTTCTATAGGTCAAGATTTAGGGAGCAGATTAGTGATTCTGGCGCAGAGCCATTGGTGTGTTTGCAGTCAAGATGTCAGCCAGAACTTCAGGCTTGCCTTAGGCTGCAGAATCAACTTCCAAGATGGTTCACTGACATGGCTGTGAGGAGGAAGCCTCAGTTTCTGGCCACATGGATCTCTCCATAAGGCAAGGGTGTAGGCAGCTGAGTAGGGGTTTCAAAAGAGAAAGCAAAGAGAATACCCAGATGCCTTTTATGACTTAGTCTTGGAAGCTATATACCATCACTTCCACTGTATTTTATTTGTTGGAAGCAAGTCATTAAGTACAAGCCACATTCAAGGAGAGGTGAATTAGGCTCCACATTTTGAAGGAAGGAGTATCAAAGAATTTGTGGGCATGTTTTAAAATCACTATACATGCAAATTTATCTTCTACACATGCAAATTTATCTTCTACAACTCTATGTTAGGTGCATATGGTAACCATCAACAGACATATTAAAAAAATGGGAAACTGAATAGATAAATTGTATGGCATGTTAACTATATCTCACTAAGGCTGTTTATTTAAAAAAAAAAAAAGAAAAGGGGAATGAATACACTTCATTGAGAAGAGAAAAAATTAAGACCTTTGAAGCCTGTTGTGTACCCAGTTTTTACCTAGGATAGCTTATTTAAGCATTTATAATAAACTTATAAAATGGTGCGTGGTATGCTGAGACTGATTCACACTGGCTTGTGGGAGACAATCGTTAGCATCTCTATCCAGTTCCATGTTCAGTAACACCATGTCAGAAGCTTGAGATCAGCCGTGATAGGAGTATTCACACAATGGGAATTGATAGATCCAAAAAATCAGTGATTCTCCCTGGGCATGACTGGTCTTCATTTACGAATGAGGAAAATTGGAAGATGAAAAGTTTTTAAATTTCTTTTTAAAATTCTGCTGATATTTTTGCTTCCCCCAAGGGCTAGTAAATGGAAAGGCCAGAATTTGAACCCAGTATCAACTGCATCTAAAGCTGGCTTTGTTTTTAGCACACACACTGCCTCTCTAGGAGAATTAATCGCTACACCTTGCCCAAACCAACCATTTTTCTTGCCTCCATCACTACAGTACTGTATTTGTGATGATGATGAAGACTAACTACAGCTAATTAGTTGACCATTTATGATAGGGGAAGAATTCTATTTAAGTTTAGAGATTGAAAAAAAGACTAGCAAAAATAAAAAAAAAGAGCTAACTGAAATTTAATTTTAAGTATAAAAAATGGGGAGAGAGAAGGTAACATATGTGTGTGGGGGTCTGCATTCTGTTAAATAAAAAATTGCTAGAAATTAGATATATGAAGCATCCATCCCTGGTTTACCCAAAGTGTGAGAATATTTTTTTCATCACAGAAAACATTGTCTCATTTCTCTGATTTGACATTTATCCCTCAAATACAATATTCATTACCTCTAGCCCCAGATGAACACTGTTGAAAAGTTATTTCTTATTTATACAATTTTGCCCTGTTTTGCATATTTAAAACATCTATATTCCACACACACATACAGAGTTAGGCACACTTACTCCTGTGCAGACAACCATACAAACACTAATGCACACATCCCCCATAATGAAAGCTTGCAATGTGTGGAGGAGAGAAAGGATAAAATTGACTTTCCTAGAGCAACTGTTTCTCAGCAATAACCCTAATAGCTCAAAAAATGATCCCATTTGTAGATATTAAGTAAAACACTGTGCCAGACACTGTGGACATGTGCATTAAGGCACACACATATGAAATCTCACCACCATGGTAGAGATGAAAACGTGACAGCTAGGTTACCATGGAGATAGAAGCAGAGACACCAACTACTAACTCTGAATACCAATTAACATCTAGCACTTCTTTATGTTACTAAAATTGGTTGCTAGGGCAACTCAAAGGATTGGCTCAGGTTATCAAATTAATTACAAACCAAATCCAAAAAAAGTCAGATTCTTTAAAATTTTATGGGTTTTAGCTTAAAGAAATTATTTATAGGGATTCATGCTGCTCTCAGGATGGTATCTGTTATTTGTCTGTCATTCTTTCTTTGTCATTCTCCCATCCTTCTTTTCTTTCTCTTAAAATATTCCTTAGGCAGAGATTGTGATCTATTCCTTAATAATCTCATTTATGCTTCCAGCAGAAGAAAGCTGAAATAAAACTATCCTATAACAAGTTATTCTAACACAGATTGAAAAAAATCCTTAGGTTATAGCTACACAACATAGTTGATCCCTGGGTAGCTACACTTTATTAAGCAACTACTGCCTGACTATGTGACAGAAGCTTCATATATCTTATTTAGACCTCAAAAAAAATTCTGACCATGTAGATATTCACCATATTTTATTGAGAACCAAGTGTTAAATTGAATAGTTTGCTACAGGCAGGAGTCACTCTGAAGCCTTACTGTCTTCTGAAGTCTGTGATACAAGCAACAGTCAGAGACCAATAGATAAGAGACAGTCTGTCTCATCTAAACCTGGCATCTGCCATTCAATAGCCAGATAACTGTGAACAGGGCATGTAACTTCTCTAGTTCAGTTTCCTCATTTACCAAGAGATTTGCTGAACATCTGATCACTTCTTGACCATCTCTACTGTAGCCATTCTGCTCTAAAACACCAGCCTCTTTGCCTTGGATTATTAAAATAGTTTCCCAATGACATGGTAGGAAGCTATTACAATAACCCATGGCAGACAGGCTGGTGTGCCACTGTATATGCACATGTATGTGCCCAGGCTATGCACATAATTATTAAGTTATTATTAAGGGCATTTTTTGTTGTTTCTCAAAGCTTTGCCTCCAGTGCACTACATTTCTTCATGAGAGATAATAAAAAGACTGCACTCCGTTCTTTAATAAGAATTAAAGATTTGTCAAATGTGACAGCCTTGAGCCTTCAACTGAGAGCTCCTGCTTATTTCTTGAACCTTAAATAAATCTTCCTGGAGTCTAAGAACTAATTATATTCCATACACTTACTTGGTTTTAAAACTGTGCAAAATGTAACATGCATGAAACTCATGGTTCAAGCTTCTAAGTTGCAGTTTTCCTTTGGCTCAGAAATGAGGACCAAGTAAGGCATAATACTTTTGTCCCATTTAATAATAATAGCAGTTAATGGCAGTATAGCACTTACTACTACCAGGCATTTAGGTCTGTAAACTTATAGGTGATGATCACAACAATCCTATGAGCTAGGCTACTGGCACCATCACCGTCTTATAACTGAGGAAACAGGCACAGAGAGATTCAGTAATTTACTCCAGGTAGCTCAGCTAAAAAGCGGTAGAGTTGAGAGTCAAACCAGGTAGCCTGTCCTCTTAACCACCACAACTCCACTGCCTATCAACATATAGAGCAGGGAAATATTTTGAAATATGATCCCATGTTGTTCTTCTTAGACTTTCTCCTTTCCATTTCTAAACTTTCCCTCACCTTTACCCCCTGCAGGTCAAGTCAGGTAGGGAATGACTTTTGCATCCGCAAATCCCAAGCCTTTATGGATACTTACAAAGTTTTGCAAAGAAAGTTAAAATTAAAAAAAAAAATGATTGCAAAATGGGTTGGGGAGGGGTAGAAATGGTTTGGTCTAAAGAAATGAGAATAGCACTACTGACCCCAAAATAAAAGGTGATTTTCCCCTTGGGGTCATGGGGAGGATGAGAAAGTCAGGGTGAGGGGCTTCTGGGGCTCTCTCTGCACCACTGGGATCAGAGACTGTCCCTAACATGAAATGACTCTCTGATGTGCCCAGGTTGATGGGAGGGTAGGAATGAGGGTGAGACAATTCTTGAAAAAGACTTTTCTTTAAAAATCCTGCCAGTCCAATAAGATTGTGGCTTAAAATAGAAATTAAGTTGAGTTGTTGAAAATAAAGGAAGTCATAGTTCTTATAAATCTCAGTTTGTGGCCTGAGATTCATGCACATAAATAAAACAATGCAGATTAGGTATCTACCCTAAACTCAGAAAAATTACAATTACTGTTCCAACTACTGATAATTAAGAAACCTAAAATTTTCATTTCATATAGCTTATATAGCATTTCATTGTTTTTCTTGACTCTACCACCAGCATAATATAGATGACAAATTGAATCACACCAGTCCTTACCCTGGAGTTGTAGGGCTAACACATATCCCATTCTATGTGCAAATAGACATGACCCTAAGGTGCTTTGCAAGTAAATCTTATTGTTGAAATAGGCTAAAAATAGGAATAACAAAAAAAAAAAAAATGGAAGCTTTTTTCTTTGTTGTTAAACAATGGCTTTACTTCCATACCATAAATACTGCCTGTATGAATATTGTTTTTAGGCATATACTCTGCCCTGAAGTTGGCAGAGAGGAAAATAAAGTACAAACATGGCAGACAAAAATCCTTAAAGTACTTCAAAGTCATAAATTGGCATGTTAAAATTTATAGCCACCCAATTGCTGAAAGATAAAAAACAAAAAGTTCTCTTAATAGGCTATAGATAAAAATCAGTAGGGAAGGTACTATTGCTTTTATGGAAAGATAGGAGAAATATGGCAATGATCAAGTTACACGGTTTTGAAAATAAACAAGCAATGTTACTAAGGCCGGTAAGATTCTTCATCCGCACAGTCATCAACTCTGATGTTCTTATGAGGTTAAAAGCCATCAGCTGAAAGCTCTCTTCCTAACTATCCTAAGAATAGTTTTTGATCTGGCACGCTGAAAGGGTTAGGGAGTCCTGGTTAATAACATATTTTATTTTATTATTTTATTTTATTTCAGAATATTACGGGGGTACAAACGTTTAGGTTACATACATCCCCTTTGCCTTGCCCGAGTCAGAGCCATCCCTTCCTCCCCCACTACCTTCCCCACACTCAAATAATACATTTTAATAAGTTAATTCTGTTGTGCTCTCTATTGATTATTTCTTCAACTGTATATATCACAGTAAACATTAGGTAGTCTGTTATTGATTCAAATGTAATTCAAGATCTTGGTATGGGTTCACCATAATGAGCACCTCTCATAATGGTGTCGAAGCATCAGTAAATAAGAATCATGTTTAACGAGTGCTAGAGAAGAGAGACTGTATGGGGCACTGCTTAGTAAGTGAATGCATTTGACCTCTTGACTGGCAGGAGAGCAATGTGCACACACTTTGTACCCAGACACTCTGGGGTTCTGTCTCAGCTTGCATCTCACTAGCTATATGAGCCCTAGCAAAATATGCCCTTTGGATTTGGGGTGTGTGTGTTTAAATTAGCTTGATTTGACCCCAAATTAGCTTCAGTGTCTCAATGTCCCCATCAGACAAAATAAGCATGCTAATAATACCTATCTCATAGGGTTGCCTGAGAATTAAGTAGATTAATATATGGTAAGTGTTTAGAACAGAGACTAGCATAGAACAAATGCTATGCAAGCCTTAACTATTAATATTGGCCATGAGAAAAATAGACAATATAGTTTGTACTCTTCTTTTTTAAAAACCATATTATAAATAATCATCCTTATAAATATTTTTTTAAAATACATCTATATAGATAGATAATTGAGTCCTTACTATGTATCAGTCCTGTTATAAACAGTACACTTATTTTAAGTCATTTAAAATAGAAACAAGATTTCTAATAGAATATTTTCTTATTATAGGTTAGAGGAAAATAATATATATTTCTCCATTCAAATTTTTTGTTTAAAATATTAATTATTTTAGCATTTATTGAGATAGCTCCTGGGAGATGTTTAAAGTTCCTACTCATCAACATTGGGATAAAAAATAACTTTTATGAAGCACTGAGATGACATATTGCATTACCTATGTAGTATACAGCTTGACATTATTGGTGTTGAAGATCAGAGCTGGCACAGTGTCCTTAGCTTCTAGGAAGGCTATTTTAAACACACATTGACCAATGATGAGACTGGATCAAAGCTAATTAAGGGTCAAATCAAGCTTATTTAAACACATACACCCCAAGTCCAAAGGGCAGGCCTACCGCACCTTTCTCCCTCCATACAAGAATATCTCAATCTGTTCTTGTATCAGCATAAGCAACAATTTATGCCACCTGGCCCTGAGGTAAATACTAATTAAAGAACATTTTTATGCCAGTAAACACTTGCCTCTCAAACCAGCACTTTGAAATGTGTTATCACCTGGCTCTATAAAAAGCAAACTGGGTGGGGCGGCTCCCAGACCCGCTGAGATAAATATTTGTCACTACCCCAGTGGATGCTTCTTCTGCATACAAACCCCTTTGTAAATATAGCTCACAATTGTCAATATGAAGCACAGGGAAATGGGTTTCTGCAGAGAAAACAGAACTATTTGCTTATTCCCACAGATCCGGCAATTCTGTGCCCTCCACTTGTTGGCACGCAGCAACAGCTGGCCATTCCAGGGTAGACAAAAACATTTCCCCCTGGTGTGTTCTCTTCACTGGCCTGTGTTGAACAGAGGCCAAGTGCATTTATAGCTATTTCAAGGGCAGAATGTAAGATTATTTCAAGAGCTTTAAGCACATTGGCTTTTCTAAGGCAGCACGGCATGATACCCAATCTTGGTTGGCTTGAAGATTTAAACCTACAACACCTCTACAAGCTGGGCAAACTTTCCTAATTATAAAGCACACACTCTTCCCATCTAGAAGCCTTAACAAAACAACTCAAAAACAATGTACACTTTCTCCATTTCCTCCAGTATAAACCTCCTCAATGAGCTCTCAGGTTTCTTGATAACAGAAGGAGGTTAAATAAATGTTGAAAACAAACCATTAGGCTTGCTGGGGTGGATTTTTGAATGCCCTCCAAATTCCAGCACAGCCACTTCTTTCTGATGTGCCCTTTTTAATTCTAGGTTATCAAAGCGGTTGGTAAACATTAACTCACGGATCCTCTTAAAAATCTTTCTGGGTGGTAGATGACTTATTTCGTAAGTGGGAAAGTGTGTCTACAGGCCTTCCCTCTGGACAGCAAGGCAGAAAACTGGCCATGCCTTTTTCAGATGGGGGAGGTGCGTTTCCACTTTTTACAGTTAGCAACTCAAGCTCCTGGATCAGGGCCTCTTCCTTGTTGATGATCAATGTACCTTTGTTGAATGAATGAAACTCTGTCCATTGTTAAAATGATCTTTTCTCTTGTTACTTCGGTGTTGTCACCTAAAGTCTAAATTAGGCACAGAAAGATTTAAATTAACCAGGAAAAAATAATCTGTGCTTTTAAAAAAATTCTTCTGAAGATGAGGAAGAATGTATTCCACTACCGAACTCTGGTACTGAGAGAAATGACCAGTAACACAGTGAGTTTAGATACGATATTCTATTGTTCTGTAAATAATGTACATTATGATTTCTCCTTTCTGCAACTACATTTTCATTCTCATTCTGCATTGGAACAAGAATTCTAATCTTATTTTTTTAAACCAATTGAATAATTTCTAGCCAGTTTCTTCTTTATCCCCTAAATGTTCTCTTTTTAGAATTTCTTCAACACTTTCTTAAAAATAACAGACCCAAGATGTAAAGCTGGGAGTTCAAAATGTGTCTTTTAAAACCAGAATGGAGCACTTTTTTAATCCATCAACATTAGGAGTTACCATGAAATAAATAAATGAAAAGAACTACATTGGTCATTACATTCTTAAAATTGTTCTTTTCATTAGTGTGGCATGTTTTGGAAATTTTTTGAAACCTCCTAGGGTTCGGAGCTAGCAATAATTTCTTGCTGTACTGTTTTCAGCTTATGGTAAAAGGGATAAGAAAGAATTTTATAGAAAAAAATATTTTCATACTTTAGCTTCTTGCAACGTTGCTTTATATCAGGAGTCAGCAGATGTTCTCTGCAAAGGGCCAAATAGGAAACACTTTAGCCTTTGTGGGTCATATGGTCTGTGTTGAATCTGCATAACTCTGCCATTATAGCACAAACTTGCCATGGGCAATACAGAACAAACAGGTGTGGCTGTGTTCTAATAAAATTTTATTTACAAAACCAGGCAACAGGTGGATTTGGCTCCCTTAGCCATCATTCGTCAACCATTTTTTCCATTATGCTTTTTGGATTTTGTGATGCTAAAAGAATATAGTTCTTTACAAAAATCAAGAGTCAAAAGCTCTAGTTTAATAATACACAAACCCTCTGGTACTGAGAGAAATGACCACCCACACAATTTAGTCTAGATATGGTATTTTATTGTTCAGTAAATGATGTGCATTACAATTTCTTTCTGGATCTATATTTTTTAAAGTCTATCAACTACATGTATTTACTTTTTAAGAAGTAGGCACACAGCAAAAATACTTCCCATCCAAAACAGGAAAATCTCAGGTGATTTGGTGAACGGCATTCACTCCAGCTGCTGATGAAAGTTCTTAAAGCTCAGCTTCCCACCCCTCCAGCCCTGCCTCTCCATCCCCAGCAGGTCCACAATTAGGGGTTTGGACCCTAAGACCTTGCTAGAAGGGAAGAATGCAAGGAAGGCTCATGGGCAAGAAGACACTGGCCCAAAGCCTGGTCTCACTCCATGTTCTGGCCCCCAAGTAAACTTCTGGGCAGGTGCATTAGGGAGAGAAACAGCTTCCTGTGAATCTACTGCTCATCTCAACTCCCTGCAGTTGAAGCCATTGAATGCAAACAATATGTAATAGGTTTCTGTTTTACTCTTTAAACATTGACCTTGCTTGAAGCATCTAATGAATTTCCACACTTGAGAATACTTAACATGGTTTTGAGATTCTCTTGTTGTTGCCGACACCAAAACATACCTGTGTGAACTTACCAAAGACAAGCAATAATAAAGTTTACATCATCACCCTAATAAATACTACCAGAAAGTACAGTTTCTAATAATTAACTTACTATACAATTGTTCAACTATAATCCAATATTGTTAAAATTTCCACAAAACTTTACTAGAACTTTATCTTTTAATGTAAGGGCAAATATGCTCACATCGTTAATATAATTTTGTATTTTGAATGTTTTAGGCATTGGTGAAATATCCCCTGCCTAAGAACTTAAAGATAGAGAAGATAATATTGTCATCTCAGAGTTAAAATGGCAAAGCACACAAACTCTTTCAAGACCCCCATTCAAGATCCCTGTCAGAATGCTCTGGGGAACCAGACTAAAATAAGATCGCATTTTAGGAAACAGAATCCACTGCAGTGTACCATATTCGAGGTGAGGCTGTTAAGCAGCTACCTAGTTTACTGAGTACCAATTTGTAAATATCTTATTTCTTTATTTTAATTTGTTGGCAGTAGAGTGAACGACCCTTCTTCCCACTGAATTCTGACATCAACATTTGCAGGGTGAGTGGGAGGCCTTGCTGTGCTTTCTGAGAGCAGGTGGGTGCATCACCCAGAGAAGGCTGCTTCCAGACACCCATTCAAGGTGCAATTTGATTTTTTAAATACATTGAGGTCCAGGTCTGGTCCTCAAACTTGAAGGCTGGTCTTTTGACACACAGATTGTCTGCAAGTCAGGGATTCACAGTAACTATACTCACAGAGATCCGTGTGTGAAAGGGTTGAGATGTCTGAATCAGCAGGTCAATATATTCTTTCCTGGTAGATGAGCTACGTGGGAAGCCATGTTTCCATACGGTTTGGTGAAATAGAACCAGAACAAGGAAAATTAATAATAAAGTAAGATTGTTAAATAGTCTCAGGGTGTCATAATTTTACACCTCCATAAATGGCTGCATCTAATGGAAGGATAGACCTCTTGCTGGCTGGACAGGGCACTACTTTCCTAAATAGTGCTTGAATGGGCATGGATTTTCTTTTCCTATCTTTGGGTCAGTGGTTTACAAGCCTGGATAAGCAGCAGAATATCTTACTGAGCTTTGAAAAAACACAAATTTCTTACTCTCCCAGCCCCTTTCTACCCCAAGATCAACTGAACTAGAATGGGGGTAAGCCAGAAATCTTTCTTAGGGGATTCTGATAGTTCTAGTATTTGGTAACCAGTATTCATTGAAATCAGACAACCATGAATCAAAATTCTGGATCCATCACATAAAAAAATTAATTTGGGAGATTTGCATAATCATTCAATGCCTTCATTCCTCATCTGTAAATAGGTATGATCGTACCTTCCTATCAGGGATGCTGGAAGAGTTAGATGAGATAATATTTGTAAACCTGATGTTGACTAAGCACTCAGTACACTAGGAGAGCTGTTCACTGTATTTCCCTACATAGAGTGTGATACAACTGAGTTGATGCAGTGCTTATTAAACTATAGTCCTGTTTTAGCCCTGGATCCCTGGGAATTTTTCTAATCATTCTGACTGGAGTCTTAGGCATAGCAGTGCACGATTGCTGGTAAGTCCTTGGTTGATTCCCATGGATGGGTGGCCACACAGAATGAGTGGGCTTTCCTATTACACTTTAACATCCAAGGGCTACTTTGTTCCCCCAGTTCCCAAGTTCCTGGGCTTGGATGTCTCATCAATGCTTAAAAGTATAGACAAAAAATGCTTTTTGTACACATTTTTATCACAAAAGACTCAAGACTCATATCAGTGAGTTGAGAATATTTCAACAGAGCAAGGCTCGTCAGAGTTATGCTTTGAGAAAACGGCCACTGGTTGTCTGTGCCACATGCTGTAGCTGCTTCTGACGTGCAAAGCCATCTTGGTGGCAAGTTCTCAGGGGGCCAACTCCAGTGTGTGTTCCATGTAGAAACAAAGAGGATCTCTCCTCCTCCTTTGGTGTTAAACTTTGGAACATGAGTAGAAAACATTGTTCTAAATGTCCAGAGTGTCTTACAGAGGATTTAGTGAAAACAGCCCTCTTAGTACTTACTCAAGGCAACATTCTCTCTTTGTCCCTTTCTGGGGACCCAGACTTAACTCCATAGAGAGTTCCAGAAATAAGTACTGCTCTCTCTTAGCATCTACACACACACAGACACACACACACACACACTCCACACTGGTCTTTGCTAACAGGCCCATGTTATTTTCCTGATCCCATTTTACCTTTCTACTAGAAGACACATGTTTTCACTAGTTTCTGCTGGCCAGTCTTATAAGTTGTTTAAGTAAAGATCTGAATTTTGGCAACCAATAGCTTAAGTTCAAAACTTAGGCCCTTTAAATGAGGAAGATGAAAGAAGGGGAATTTGAAAACACTAAGTAAGGAAGCTTACAAGGAGTACTATGTTTTTCCCATTTTAAAAAATAGCCAGCAAGGCAATTTACCCCCCAATAACTATTCTGTTCACGTTGTTCCTTCTACTCTTACTGCATGTGCACATACGCATGTTAACCATTTATTTCAGGTCGACACTGCTGACAGCTAGTGATCATCTTACAAGGCATGCCTGAAAAGCACATATGTGACCTGTTAGCTTGTCTCAACAGATGTATTGCCCCAGTTTACTGGTCCTGCAAGGGTAAAAGAAGAATCCATGAAATGGAAGATTGGAAATAAGTCCTCCTTTCCTTGCTGGGCAATCTCAAGAGAAGCCACTGACCAAGGCAGCAGACAGATGATAGCCACCTTACTTTCAAACAACCCTGATCTGCTTCCAGAGATGCAGAAAACTTCAAGCATGAACCATGTTTTACTTAGCAGCTCATAGCATCACAAGCATGTTTTCAATTACTCACCAATTTTCAAAGGGTACTTTTTTATATCACTTGAATATATCATGTATATGCCTTTTCTCAGTCTTCTGTGGATTTTTTTTTTTTTTTTGCAAGAATGTTCATAAGCTCATTACAGGGAGAGAAAATCTTAAATATCACTGCATATATAAATATGACAGGTTGAATTAGAAGAAATATAAAGAGTTGCATGACTCAGTACTAACAATAAAGAATTTTTAAATTATATTATAAAGAAACATACTATAGGAATTGTCAAAAAGCACTAGGGTGCAAATATTTCAACACCATTACTTCAAATAATTGCCATTTTTGAAAATTTCAAAGGAAGTTTAACTGAACTTACATTAGACAACCTTCTTTTATTTCCCAGAGCATGTGTTCTGCAGACGTGAATGACAAATCTAAATCCAGGAGCTAAGCCAAAGTTACATTTGCAATTTGTAAAATTTAAACCATCTCTGTGAAGATGCTTTTAAGTCAATGTCCAGATCATGTTTAAGCTCTGTTTTATTTCTTTATAACTTTAGATTTGTGAATTAATGATTATTTTTACAATAGCTTTTGCTGTTTATATGACACAGACACATTGTTTTGCAGTTCAGGAAAAACAGACTTAAAAATAGATTTTTTTTTTTTTTTTTTAAGACAGGCTCTCCCTCTGTTGTCTGGGCTAGCATGCAGTGTTGTGCTCATAGCTCAATGCAACCTCAAACTCCTGGGCTCAAGCCATCTTCCTGCTTTAGCCTCCCAAGTAGCTGGAACTACAGGCACATGCTACCACTCCCAGCTAATTTTCCTTTTTAATTTTTTTTGTAGAGACAGGGTCTTTCTATTGCCAGGCTGGTCTAAAACTCGTGACCTCAAGCGATCCTCCCACCTCAGCCTCCCAAAGTGCTAGGATTACAAGCATGAGCCACCATACCCAGCCAAAAGTAGATTTAGTTTTTAATGGCAAAATATTGTGTTCTGCAGTGAATTTTAGAGGTGGAAGTTGTTACAATGTGTAGCTCTGTTTCACATTCTGCAGATAACAAGAATGGCAGTTGTTATAAATGTGTGATCAGTGATGCATCCAGAATCTTCAGCTCTTAAGGCAGCCTAGTAGAGGAATGGGTGCTAGTGGTCCTGGGCCAAAGGCAGCATCGAATCAAAAAGTCTTTTAATACTTACCTTCCCATGGGATAGATATTATATGTTGTTAGCAATATTATGTTTAGATACATGCATCAAAATATAATGATCTTGTATTTATAACAGATTATGGTTTTATTATTTTCGTATATATACTCTATCATGTGATCCATGTAGAACAAATAGTGTTATTTTTATTTAATGGATGAAGAAATTAAATAAAGCCCAGAGACCTTTGTGCTAGAATATGATGTTACCTACAGCACGGAACAGGTCAGAGAAGCCACAAATTCCTGCTTGTTAAAGTAGTGGCTGTCACCTGTCAATTGTCAAGGGTCTGGGGAGAGACTAGGAGGATCCGTACATCCCTTTTATACGGAGGATGCTCTTTTCTGTTTCCTTCCCCAAGACGCAAACTTTATAGGGATGCAATCCCAGAGAGTGAATGTTTGAAAGAAATTCTCTTTCATACCATGTCACCTGAAATAGAAAAAAATTAGATTAGCCAACTTTTCTAAAACCCTAAATGCTAGTGATCTTAAATCATACCAACACAAATGTGTCTTATTAAAGTTCAATTACTAAAAACACACCAATCTTGGTTTTCCCCATAACTCTTGGGTGGAGGCTGAGGAAGAGTTGTGAGCCTGCCTCCATCTACCCCTCCAGGGATTTCCCCATGTCTGCTAACCAGGTATGACTCCCCAGGAAAATGACACACCACAGGAAGAGTTTGCTCCAAAGCCTATGGAACAGCTGCCAATAAGATCAGCAGTTAAGGGGAGACCCCAGGCCAAATAGATGCACAGGGACTCCAGGGCTGACTGAGACCCAAGAGGTTTGTCCCCAGCTTAATAAATTCTCAGGAATTCTAGAAATCAAATCATGATGCGTCAGTTTGGCCCAATACCACGTCTTTAATAAGTAGAGAGTTAAGCAAAAAAGTCATCCAGACTATTTGGCTTTCTACCTCCATCCCGGTAAAAAGTCTTACTTAACCTTTATAAAGGCACAGTTATTATTTAGGAAACATCATTTTCATCTAAATTCTTCAAGGTGACTAAAGCAAAGGTGAGTAATGTACACTAAACCCCTTTCTGTAAAGTGCTATACATTTATTATTTTTATTGACTTGACTCCTTTAAAAATAAAACAGATCACATAACCAATGCTTTCCCAAGTACACAAGCACACAAGGCCATGCTCCCACTCCTTATTGTGGTTAGATGTGTGGAGGGGAGAGATGAGGCCAGAAAAGAGAAGAGGAAGGAATGATCAAAAAGCAAACATTAAGGGAGAGCACAGGTTTTTATGAGTGCAAAAGTGAGGTCACATCCTGCCCTTCATTTAGGCTTCAAACCTTTTACGAGGTCTTCAAATGATTAGTTAGCCTAACTCTTAAATTTTAAGATACTCTATTGTGTCATTATAGTGAGCTGTGTAGATAATACCAGTGCTGGACCACCAAACAGATACCATTAGCTTTTTCTGATGAATATTCAGCTTTGGACTGTTTTGGCACTTCATCTTTAACCATTATGTCAAATGCTTATGATTGTCAAAAAAAATCCATTTTTCATCACACATAACAATACAGTGTAGAGATGGTTTGCCTTTATGTCGTGACAGCAAAGAAAGGCAAGCTTTGAGACGATTTCTCTTCTGACACTTGTTTAATTCATGTGGTGCCCATCTATCCAGCTTCTTTACCTTGCCCATTTGTTTCAAATGGTCCAACATTGTTGGAAGAGTAATGTTAAACCTTGCTGCTAATTCACGTATAGGTTGAGATGGATTCACTTTCACTATAGCTTTCAGCTCCTCATTATCCACCTTGGTCTCAGGTCGCCCATGTGGCTCATTTTCAAGATTAAACTCCCCAGAATGGAACTTTGCAAACCATGGACATACTGTGCGTTCATTAGCCACATCCTTCCCAAACACTTAGTTGATATTTTAAGCTGTCTGCACTCCTATTCAAAAATATCATGAATTTTTGACTTATCCATGGTTTCACAAAAATCGTTCTAAAAAAAATTTGAAAGATAATCACCAGCCAAAACGTGTACTTGAAAGACTGAGGATGTATCTTCACAATAAAAAAAAAAGTGTCAAAGTGAAATATCAGAGACATCAACTGTCAAACTTAGTATTAATACTTAAGGAAATCAGACATTCCATATTTAATAACCTAATATTGTTATGGAATTTGCACCAATACATGCTATGTCTACCTGATGTTACTATTTAATAGGATATGTTAGTCAAAAGGGAGACACTGACACTAACCAATACCACATAACCATATTGAGTCTATTTTGACTAAATTAACAAACTCATTCAGAATCTTAAAACTGGTGGTCAGATACCAGCCATTATTGCTACATCTATAAATTCAATAAATATCATTTTCATTAAAATAATTAATAAACATATAATTTTATGTATTCCGTGGGTCAATAATTATCAGTTGAATCACTGATAATTATTATTTTATATTGGGTTTCTAGTGAGTTCAGATTCATCATAGCTAGATAATTAGGAGCTTATTTGATTTTTAAAGGTAATTACCAGTGATATGAAATGTCAAAAAATTAAGCAAAAATGTTGCAAAAGGGCTCCCTCTCCAAATGACAATCTCTAATATAATTTTATTACTCTCCTCTAGTGCTGAAGATATTCCTTAAAGTTATTTTAAATAATCATTTCACAACCTCTTTTGACTTAAGATTCACATTCACAGAATCATGTAATGTTCTGAACACTCAGCATTTTTTAAAGTCTTTTTATCATTTTTGGAGGGTATTGAATAACAAATGATTTCAATAAAAATATTTCATTTTAAACTTAGGATTAAAAATTATTTTGTTGAAAGATTGAATTTCACTTCAATATACTTTTTAATAATATTCATATTATATAAAAGCAAATTGCAACTTTCCACATTGATCACATAAAGGCACACAATTTAATTGACTTGAAATTAATTATTTTATAAAATAATAAACTTCAGACAAACTTTTAAATGACAGATTATGTTGGTTTAGTGACAGTGTGTATGAAAATGTAGGTTGAAAGTTAACATGTTTTAGGGATCAGAATTAGGCCAAATCTGCTTCTATAACTGTTAAAACATCAACTCAGAGTTTTTCAATTTTGGAACCTTATATTTACGTCTTATGTCTAAAAATACCAGATGAAAAAGAATGCTTTAAACTCCTATTTCAAGCATTTATTTATAAGTAGCCCACCTTAGTGTAGCTAGTCTTTATTTCCAATAAATGAAAACCCAAATTGGATTTAATAGTGTGTTTGGCCTTAAAAATGGGTTATTTTCTAAAAGTTGTAAAGCCGTATTATCATTCTACAAAAGATTTTTTACTAAATGGATATAACTTACAGATAAGACAAAGATCGCTGAGGCAAATTCGTAGAACTGTTATTGTTTATATGTTTGTCTTCAGCTTTTATATTCCAAGATCAATGTTCCTTGTGCTTACTGTCTTTCAACAATGGTCAATTGTAAGTATAAATTAAACAACTGGTGACTATAAATTGAGAGCATCTATAGCTGCACAATTGTAAATGGACGTGGAGGGGTTCAGCTGAGTCAGGGTTGTCCTCACTGGCGCTCTCTCGCCATCTTACCCTATTTAGTAGGCTCCTGGTTGGCGTGGATGCGGAGAGACAGGAACTCTCATACACTGCTGGTGGGACTGTAAACTAGTGCAGCCCCTATGGAAAGCAATATGGAGATTCCTTAAACAGATTCAAGTAGACCTTCCATTTGATCCAGCAATCCCATTATTGGGC
>CM052439.1:142960019-143017393 GCA_028533085.1 Varecia variegata | reverse complement strand
TGCTGCTATAAACATTTGGGTGCAGGTGTCTTTTTTATAGAATGACTTTTGTTCTTCTGTGTAGATGCCCAATAATGGGATTGTTGGATCGAATGGAAGGTCACCTTGAATCTGTTTAAGGAATCTCCATATTGCTTTCCACAGGGGTTGCACTAGTTTACAGTCCCACCAGCAGTGTATGAGTGTTCCTGTTTTAAACTAACCATCATGCTTGTATAAAAATTCAGTAAAGCTATTTCCATTACAATTGCAGCAAAACTTCAAAATACCTTGGAGAGGATCTTATAAGAAGTGAGCAGACACATAATGAGAATCACAAAACTTAAGAGCATAAAAGTAGGTTGGAATATACTAGGAAACAAATCCCCATTGCTAGATGGAAATAAGCAATCACACAAATGTCAGTTTTTCCAAAATTAATCTAAGAAATTAATAAAAACTGCATGAAGGCCAGGTGCGGCGGCTCACGCCTGTAATCCTAGCACTCTGGGAGGCCGAGGCGGGTGGATTGTTCAAGGTCAGGAGTTCGAGACCAGCCTGAGCAAGAGCAAGACCCTGTCTCTACTAAAAATAGAAAGAAATTATCTGGCCAACTAAAAAAATATATACAGAAAAAATTAGCCGGGCACGGTGGTGCATGCCTGTAGTCCCAACTACTCAGGAGGCTGAGGCAGTAGGATCGCTTAAGCCCAGGAGTTTGAGGTTGCTGTGAGATAGGCTGACGCCACAGCACTCAATCTAGCCCGGGCAACAAAACGAGACTCTGTCTCAAAAAAAAAAAAAAAAACTGCGTGAAGATTTAAAAAAATAAAACCTGAGACGGTGTTGGTTCTTGAGTTTCTCCGACAGAGATGTGCAAGAATATCTAATTGTTTCCCCCTCAAAGGAACAGTGAAGGGGACTTGCCCTACAGAGGACAAAATATAGTTAAAATTGTAGCAATTATAAGAGTGATAATGGCACACAAATAAATGAGCAGATCAATGGAATAAAATAGGGTCCCAAAACAGGCGCAAGTATTGTCATGATTTTTATGATCAAAGTAGCATTTCTTATCAGGGGAGAAAAGGAAGATTCTATAAATCATTTGGAACAATTGGATATCTACTGTTAAAAAAAATAATAAAAAACAAATTTCTACCTCATGCCATATAAAAGTATATTATCTGTGAAATAAGATCGACTTTTACAAATAAAACTATAAAAGTATTAGACGACAACAAGAGAATTTTTCTTTGTTATTTTTCTTTGAGTGGGAAAAATCTACATACATCCCAAGTATGAAGAAGGAATGCATGAGGCTATGAACTTACGCATATGTTTAGGAAAGGGAGTAAGATTGTGGTGGGAGGTGAGAAATATATGCTCCATGTGTATTTTTGTATTATTTAAATCTTTTACAACAATGATAAGTTTATGTATTATCTGTTTTTGTTTATTTTTTAAAAAATAGAACCCACAATATCTCACAACTGGCACCATCTCACAGTTGCCTGTGTAAAACCCTGGTTTGCCCTTGGGAACTCTGACTGGGAATCACAGAGTTAAGCCAGTTAAACTTCCTCCCTCAGTGGCATAAGCCCTGCTCCCTGGGGTAAGGCTGCTTAGGTTGTAGTTTCATCTTGAATCTGTTTATTACTCATAGAATACAGCACAATTATCAGGGATTTGTTTGCCCTAAGTAGGAAGATAGTTTTGCAAGGAAATGCCTGTATACTGGCATTACAGTCACATGGAATTTGAAAGTTGGTAAATTTATCTTTGGCTGTTTTCAACAACTTCTTCTTTCTTCTTCTCCTTCTTCCTGTTCTTGTTCTTGTTCTTCTCATTCTTGTTCTTGTTCTTCTTCTTCATCTTCCTCTTCTTCTTCTTCCTCTTCCTCTTCTCCTCCTTCTCCTTCCTCTTCCTCTCCTCCTCCTTCTCCTTCCTCTTCCTCTTCTCCTCCTTCTCCTTCTCCTCTTCCTCCTCCTTCTTCTTCTCCTTCTTCTCCTCCTTCTTCTTTCTTCTTCTTTTTTTTTGGTAACCTTTCCCCATCTCCTACGCAGTTCTTTCTTTACAATTTCTGGACCCCCAATGCCTCTATATAACATATTGCCTCCTTCACACAGATGAACTCAACCCAATCTTGCCTCCCCTGGAGTTTAAACTTTCCCAATGAACTTTCTCATTTTATTAGTTCTGCCTGTTCTTTCTATTAAATTTTATATTAATGTCTTTTCTAATTGAAATAATTGCCAATAATGTATGAAAACTGACACATCTCCCAGTGATATTTGAATTAAAAAAAATAGTCTGTTACCTCCAATACAACCTATAATTAATGGTTTGTATGGCCAAATCTTTTCAAACAGTATGTATTAATTTCTTTCCACCCTTTTCCCATAATGACAATAACAACATTTAAAAAAATGATCAGCACCATTCCAACAAGCTTCTGAAAGTCTACTTAATCCTTACTTAGACCCACAACTGAATATGCTAACTGCATAGAAAAAACTCAGTTAAGAGCCTAAATATTGCTATAATGACTTGAGCAGGGGGAAAAAGAGATTAAGTTGAGCTCCATGTTGTTATTTTTTGGTCCTCTGTGAACACTCAGGTGTTTGAAAATTTATTACTACTGACAGTTTCAATGTTTGGTCTAGCAAGTCTTCAGAAATCCAAGGAATATTGACAAAAATCTAACAGTTTCTGAAGTCGGCTTTTCTCTGATCTAAAATGCCTTAATCTGATATTTCACATTTAAAAGTTGCTATTATTTTTTGAAACTCCAGATAAAACTGTACGGGTTTTTTTTTTTTTTTATGTTCCTGTTCCATTTTTATGTCCCTAGTGAGAAGAATCACATCTCATCTCTAATAGCTTTCCTTTTGTAGGATTCTACATCTTTCTAAAATGGGTGTGGTTTCCTCATTTCATTAGATACTAATTGCAACAATCTTATAATAGTTAACCAATTGCTAAAGATTCACTTTTCCCAAATCTTGGAGCCTCAACACAGCTTTTGCTGTATGCTGCCTTGAGTTCTGTTGAGGGCTAACAACCAAACAAGGAAAATTCTTAGTTCATTGTCTGAAGCATAATAGGTGCTAAAATATTGGCAGTTATTATTGTTTATTTCTGTTCATTTTAATGGCATAATCACACCAAAACAGCCCTTATATTAACAGTAAAAATATATTGAACATTTACAAAATCACACAACACTGTGCTAAGCATGTTCAAGAGGATTAGCTTATGAAACAGGCAACATCATAGTATCCTCATTTTATAGATCAGGAAACTGAAGCTTTGAGAAGTTAAATCATTTATTCAAGTTCACACAGTGGGACAGCTGGATAGAAGCCAAGAAGTCTTCCTCCACAGCATGGAATAAAACCAAGATTCTCTTTATTAGCATGACATCATTATGGTGCAAAAGACTCCTAGAAAACGTCAGTAAAGGAGCTATCAGGGAACTAATTTTTCCACAGAGTATGGCATTCTGTATTTGTCTTTTCCTTTTTATTAATATAATTATTACCACTTACCATAAGGGTACAGCTGTTCTTCAATGCATCTACTTATCTGTTGCCTATATTAGGATTAGGAATTTTCTCGGTTTTCAATAAAGTCAGAACTCAGCTTTGGGAGAGATTGAGAATTAAACAAATGAGAGAGGATTAACTGGGGTCAGCTGCAACAGATCACCCTTCTATATTCTTCAAAATAACAGTCACTTCTAAGAATCCAATGCAGCCTATGTATTTCCATTACTGCACAGATTTAACTTCTTATCACTCTGCTGAATTCCTTCCAATTTCCTCACTTGAAGTCATTGGTCTCAGTTCTTCACTTGATTTTCTTCTGCTCATTCAGGTGCTGAACAGCTGTCTGGAAAGTCACTGTCAGAGGCTGTCTCCCTTCTGCCAAGAAAAGGCTTCAATGGCAAGATGCTCACATTGCTTCAGATCGCATACATGTGTGACATCCATAAATTGTATAGAAATAATTTGGAAAAATGGCTGAGAGATGATAAAGTGGTGATATATCACCCCTATGGAAACTATAAAGTCAGTCCCCAAGCAAGTTGTTTATTCTTGTTAGTATAACTACAGCATATTATTTTATCTGGCTTTTACAGAGTGCACCAGGTGATGGGAGAAAACCTAAGTAAAATTCTGATAACAACTGCTGTACTTTTTCTTTGTTATTTATTTACTAAATCATAGATGTTCAAAACAAAAAGGACCTTGAAGTGTCTGTCTATCTGCCCATCTTCTTGTCTTAGGCATTTACCTCCCTTCATATAATTCCATAGCCTCTCTCATTTATCTACGTCAGTATTTATTACAGGGCTTATTGTCACTTTTCATTAAGAAGTATCAGATACTATTTCAAATATAAATACTTTAAATAGTAAACACTGCATTTCCTTTCTACCCAAAGGACAAGAATCTCAGTATGTTTGGTTCTGCTGTTACTGAGGGCTCATTGGAAGATGATAGCATCTGGTAATTGTCCTTGAGCAGAAATTTAATTAGTACAGTGTCTACAGGGCTTGACACCAGTTGGAAAATTAATTTGGGGAAAAGTATGAAGTAGGAGAAATGCTC
The DNA here is from genome assembly GCA_028533085.1 of Varecia variegata. Lineage (NCBI taxonomy): Eukaryota > Metazoa > Chordata > Mammalia > Primates > Lemuridae > Varecia > Varecia variegata. The sequence continues at coordinate 143,012,798 of CM052439.1, read as the reverse complement.
AGTTTCTTCTTTACTGATCAAATACATCCCACTCTGCATTTTTTTTTTTAAATGGAGCTGTTGTGGTTGTTATACCCTCTTTCAAGGTCCCTCCAATGTTAAGGTTATTGATGTCCATTACTGGCAAACTGTGCTATTTCTGTTAAACAAATGCTCATCATTTACTTGAGGATACCTCTTTAAATTATCCCTTAGTGCCTATTTTACAAAAGGTGAAAAAAGAGGGCCTTTTCTTTTGGAGGCAGACCACCAGGTTTTATGTCTTACTGAATTGAATATATTATTTCTGACAACAGATATAAAGTTAATTAAGTTGTGCTTGACATGGTCCTGGCCGCTTCATCTGTACAGTGAAAAGGCTGGCCTAGAAGCTGTCTAAATCTATGAAATCAAAAAAGGATCAAAGTGGAGACACGGATTCCTTCAAACTTGAAATGGAAACAAGTGTATTTTTGGTATCTATTCGTCTGCCTAAAACCAAGTAAATCATTTCAGAAGAAGTTTTCAGCAGTCTATCAAAGTGACAGGAGTGGTGAGGTAGCAAAGTAGAAACATACTGACAACTTTATTTTTATTGACTAGATAAATAACCTTCATCACTCAAAGTTTGAAACCAAACAGAAACAGAAGTAAAATGTTCATATATCATTCCATTAACAGGACTTGAATCCCGTAGGAGGAATAGAAAAAATAAACGTTGAGAAAATAATGTTGTAATATTAGTCATTCTTTTTCCCAGTGTGAGGTCACTCCCAGATATGCTTGACTGATTTGTTGCATGTCCATTTAGGGTGAATGCAAATTTTGCATGAATACACTAAATAGTCATTATATATGGGCCAAGTAACATGCTGGGTGCTTTACATATATGATCTCCTTTAATTTGCCCAGTAATACTGTGATACAGTTTTTATTATTGCTATTTGAAGGATGGGAAAGCTAAAAGATAATAGAAGTTAGAAAATAATTTTCCAACTCTCCAGAACTAGTAAGTAGCAAGGACAAAATTGAAATCCTCATCGGTTGAACCCAAAGCGTATAGTCTAAATCACTTACAATATATAAAGGAGTCTTCCTAAGGCTTTATACGTAAGAATATCATCTTGATTGAGAAAACAATGTAGGTTTTAAATCATGTGCCATGACTTTGCTGTCATAATGTGGTTATAATTTTCCCCACTTGGCAAAAAAGAAGCAAGTATTAGATTAATTGATATTGGTGTTCAGAATGAGTATGTTTTGATTTAAGATGTACAATAAACCATGAACAACTAATAGTAGACACCCCAACCTGACTAGAAAAAACTTTTTTAAAATTTGCTCTTGGTAGCCAGTCTCTGTGAATGTAGGTTTAAGCCACCGAAGCCTTGACTATGTTTTATGAAAACATAAAGCAAAGAGAAAGAATTCCCATTTTTGATGTAGTAGCCTTGGATCAAAGAGGCTAATAAGAGGCTCGAATGTTAGTGTTCTCATAACTTTTTTTGCCATGTAGACTGAGGAAGCTGTGGAACTCTCTTCAGAATGATGTTTTGAAATGCTTAAAATAATATACATAGGATTACCGGGGAGACCAATTGTATTGAAATTTAGTTATTAAGTGATTTTTAAATGTGGTACAGTGATATACAAACTTTTTTTTTTTGACACAGGGTCTCACTCTACTGCCCTAGCTAGAGTGCAGTGACATCACCATAGTTTATTGCAACCTCCAGCTCCCGGGCTCAATATTTTAATATTTTCCCTATAACACCAAAATATGTAGGCCATTTCCCCTTTAAGTGCTTGACATACACAATGCCAAAACTGGATGGTGACCAGAGAGATTTACAATAAAATTTCTATCCCACTGGCCAACAAATAATGATAGTAATAGAATACTACTCATTGTGTAAAATAAAAATAGATGAGTTGAAACTAAAAATAAATAAATGAGTATTTACATTACATAGAATGCCAACTAATAATGTGGAAAGAATGTTACAGTTAGAAAGTTACCATTTCGCAACCAATATTGTAATAATTGATTCAAGCAATAATGGTCAATGGATAAGTAGTAAATAAAACCTCTATTGTTCTATAAATTACCTACAAAGAGTAAAAATAGCAACCATATAGTGTAAAAACTTGAAGGACACTATCTTAGCTAACCTCATCAATAAAGGAACAAATTGATATTACACACCTCATATTATGATATAATTAGGACTCAGTATTATTTACAAAATATTCCTGATAAACGAACAAACAAAATGCATAACCTGAATCTAATCATAAGAAAACATCGGAAAAACCCAAGTTGAAGTGCATTTACAAAATAACTGGTCTAGAGTTTTGTTTCTTTCTCTCTTCCCCACTCCTTCCCTCCTTCTTTCAGTCTCAATGTCGAAAGGTATTTTAGCTACATATAGAATTCTAGGTGAGAGTTATTTTATTCGTAACAAATTAAAGATAGTATTCCATTGTCATCTGGCTTTTATTTTACACATTAAACAAGACTAGAATGTTATGAAACAAAAAAACTTCTTGCTATGAGAAATAGTTCTTGGAAATTTAAACATGATAGCTGAAATTTAAATATATACTGAAGATTTGGACTATCTGTATCAATAAACTTCTGCTGTTGTATTAGTTTTCTATCAGTGCTATAACAAATTACCAAAATTTAGTGGCTTAAAACAATGCAAATGTATTATTTTACAGTTATGGAGGTCAGTTTCCAACAAAGGTTTCACTGGGCTAAAATTAAATGTGGTCAACCTCTTTCTGGAGAATCAGTTTACTTGGTTTTTCCAGCTTCTGAATGTCACCCACATTCTTTGGCTTTGGTCCCCTTCCTCCATCCTCAAATCAGCCAGAGTCCTTCTCATGTTGTCACCTCTCTGGTTCTTCCTCATTTGCTTCCCTCTTCCTTATTTAAGGATCTTTGTGATTCTATTGGGCCCACCTCAATAATCCAGCATAATCTCCCTATTTTAAGGTCAGTGGATTAACAAACTTAATTCCATCGGTAACCTTCAATTTTAAAATATACTACTTGCAATACCAGAGGGTGTTGCCTCTAGAAATATTATAGAATTAAATGATTAGGAGCGGTCACTAGGAGACTAAGCCTGGATGCCTCTTCAATGGATGCCTCTCCCATGGAGCTCCTTGGATTTCATTAATTACACAATGAAGTAATATATTGAAATTACATCTGCTGAATGGACTACCACAACAGGTCGTGGTGCTGACTTTGAATGTTTTCACCACCTGTAGTTATTTTGCCCAATTGGAATGTAGACGCTTAACCTCTCCCATCTGAAATCTACATATCTTTCCAGGCTCAACTTTGGTCCTTTTTACCATAAAACCTTTCTGATTATTTCAACCCCAAGGGGCTCTCTCTTTGCCAAACTCCTATCAGATGTGCATACTTTATAATTTTGCTTCTAAGTAGACACTCTATTCTAGTGCTTATTATTGTTTCATCATTGTCATTCTCCTTGTTCCTATTTACAGATACTTGAACCCAAATCCTTCTGACATGAATTTGTTGCTTCTGATCTGTTTGCTATACTGCTCCAGATGATGCATGTTTTGTTCTTAGATAACAAACTCCCCCACAATGGGGACTCCCTTATAATTTTTCTGAAACTCCCACAGCACCTAGCCACAGATTTAGCCATATAGCAGGAGCACCATATAAGTACTGAGTGGGCAGATGTGGCACAAACATTAACTTGAAGCAGAAGGGTGCCATATACAATGTAAATTGCCCCAGCTTTGGTTTATTGCATGAGTGAAGCAATTGTACAGCAAGTTGAGGACTCTATTTCAAAAGCTTTTATTTTGCACCTTTAAGGGATGCCCAGAAGGTTAGGAAAATTTTGGGAATTCCCTTCACTGGTTTTGGAAAGATGACCATGGTAACCTCAGTCAGAGTGTCATCTAGCTGGAACAATGTGGCCAGGAGAATGTCAATGCCTCTAACCACAGAATTTACATAATTTCCAACATCCAACCAGTTGTCACTAAAATAATTCCAAATAATTCCACTCAAAGGAGTGGTAGTAGTTATGTCCAAATCTCCGTGGGCCAGCTCCCTGCTCCCAGCCAGCCCTTTGGGGAAACTGAAGTGCTAGTTCACAGAGCCTCACCCCAGTATGAAATTCCAGAGCATTTACACTTGTGTTTAATGATAATAATTAAGGATTAAAGAGCTCTTCAATGCAGACAGATAATGCATTTTATTAGCCATGCAGTAACATATCATTTCTAAAACTAGAACATCTCCTAGCATAAAATATTCCAAATTTATGCCTTGTCCAGAAGGGCACAGATGCACCCAGATGTATTTTTCAGACACTGAAGTACTTTGTGCTCATGTGGTTTCTGGAGGACAGACAAAAGCCCTTCTGGAATCCTTGTGAACTGCAGGGGAGGAGCTCATTTGTAGGGCTGTCCCATAGGTACTGTTGCTCTAGGTGAATTGGCCAAGCGAAGGCTTAGAGAAGCAGATAATGGAATATGATGCAAAGGAAAGAGGGAAGGAGCCGTTGCTCAAAAGCAAGTCCTTGGGCCAAGATTAGGCTTGCAGAAAATCACAGGCAACAAGGGGAGGTGCCTGGGAATATTTCCTGGCCCTGTGTATACATCTTGCTTTGTTTCTGAACACAGTGCCTAGCACAGAGTAGGTGTTTGTGGGTTGCATAAAGATGCCATTCCGCACTGGGTTCTCATTTAGAATGGGCATATAGCTGGGGCCAGAATTAAGCAGGATTATAAAGTAGACAAAATCTTTAGCACTGTTCTTATCAAACTCTAGTCTTTGCCAGGCCCACTTTGTTCTTTTACTCTTCCCATCCAGCTCTCTAGGTCTTGATGTGGTTCTTTCATGTGGCAGAATCTGCCACTGTGGCCTCCAGACTGCCATCACCAGGAGCCTCCCAGGGTGAGACTTAGTGCTCCTGCTCTCTGCAGGTCTGACTGCAGGTCTGACACCACTGCTTCCCAGCCCAGCACCGCAGACAATGAAGGGGATCTGGAGTGGTCACCCCTCAGCTGTGGGGACAGGCAGAGCTGGGCATGCAGGCCGTCCTTCCCCACACCCCTATCCCATCCAGTTTCTAGGCACAAGCAGCTTCCTCCATTGGCCCCTGCGAGTCGTATAACCAATATCATTTTTTGTGGGTGCCATGAGTGAAAAGAGTTGAAAGACACTGGTAGCTGCTGCCAATATGACCAATGGATGGAAATGGCCATCCGCAGTGGTATTTAATCATTGGTGTGCATCAGATTTACTGACTGAGCTTTTTAAAAATGTGATGCCTGTTCCCTAGCACCTGAAATTCTAATTTAGTCAGTGTGGGGCCTGAGAAGCCGGTCTGAACAAACTCTCCGTGAGACGTGTATCAACATTGTATTTGCAAGATAGACTAAGCATTTGGAGCAAAGAACCCCAAACCTGGAAGGTTTATTTCTTGCTTATGGTACATGTGTGTCCAGCACATATTGGCATATGTGTACTCCACGAGGGTGGAGGAAGCACACAAAGTATGCAGACTGATGGGGTGTCATCATATTCCAATACTTCCCTCTAGCAAATGCCTTTAGACATGGCAAAGGCAAGGAGAGAAAGGACTGGACACTTGCATGTGGACTTCTAACTGTCCAGAACTACTCACGGGACCCTGCTCAGAGACCAAGGCTGAGATGTGGGAGAGCAGATGGCGATTGAGTGAGCAATGCCTCTAGAAACACTATTGGCAGAGTAGTCACTTTCCCTAGCAAGAACATTTCTTCCTCTTAGGTTCTCCTGGAGACAATTCTGTAACCCCAAACACTGACTTCTTGGGGGTAGTTTTCTTCAGAAGGGAAGATCTTGGGAGTTTGGTCACGGGGAACAGTGAGGGTTAACTGGGCAGTGAGACAGAGCGTGCCTTTCCGGAACATTCAAACTACATCACTAGGCATCTTCCATTGCTCGGGGCTAACTATGCCAGCCCACAAAAATGACATAAACATTAAAACATTAGTTGGTAGTTATTTAAAATAATTATTTTGTATTTATTAATAAAATATATTAAATACATTTATTTATTAAGTAAATATAAAATTTGTTAAAAAGAAATAAACTTAAAATCCTATTCAAATAACAGGAATATTAATATTTAATGAACCAGCTGGATCATCTAGTCCAAGAGTTGGTGAATTTTCCCTTTAAAGGACCAGATAGTAAACATTTTAGGCATTGGCACAAAAGCAGCCATGGATAATATGTGAATGAATAAGTATGATCATGTTCCCCTAAAACTTTGTTAATGAACACTGAAATTTGAATTTTATCCAATTTGCACATGTCATGAAACACCTTTTGATTTTTTTTCCACCACTTAATAATGTAAAAATCATTCTTACCTCATAGGTGATACAAAAACAGGTGGCAGGCTGGATTTGATCTGGGAACTTTAGTTTGCTGAGCCCTCATCTGGTCAAATCTTCTCTTTATGCAGATGAGGAAACTGAGGCTCACTGAGGTGAACTGACTCTTTCAAAATCACAGAGAAAGTTAGAAGGATACAGTCCTCATCTTTTTTCTGGCACTTTCCCCACTGTTCTACACTGTATTGCTTCTTCAAGCTTTAACATGAGCTCAGAGATACATGCTCTCTCTGTGGAACCTGGACACGTATTAGGAAACCAGAGGTGGACAGTCAGGACCCAGACAGGGGTTGGAGTACAGGCAGCCAGTATCACCGAAAACTAGGCAGGTATTAAATCTCCTGCACTAGCGTATTAAAGATTTTTTAAATTTGGAAATTAAGAACCTTAACATCTTATAAAATCATCACTTCTGAATTTGGAAGAGATATTAGAAGTCATCAAATTTAATTCCCAGATGAGGAGGACAAGTCCTCTGAATGGGCCCTAATCTTGGCACAGCTGCAACTAAAACCCAACTCCATGAAGGTCAGTGGTCTTCCTGCTGTTAAGACTTTACTTTCCATTATCCTTGAGATTCTTTCCTGGCATGGCTCATAGGATCTCCATAAAGGAAACTCACAATCTTTCACTTTTGGGGAAAACAATACTTTTCTGCATAACAAAATCATCTGTTCAGCCCATGTTTCTCTCCATATCCTCACGGAACTTCTGCTAGTGCCCTTAGAGATTTTAATGGTGCAACAAGAGACTTGTGATACCCATTGCACACAATAGTTAACATAATTCCTGGTACTACTAGGTCCTCAATAAATGGTTGACCACAGATAGAATAATTGAAAGTTTGAATTTCTGTGGGCTCCATGAACTATTTTCATGCATATTCATTAGTCAGGATAAGTTAGTCTTAAGTAGCAAACAGACCTAAGTTTCCATGGTAATCTTTTTTCCATTTACCAGTGATAACATATTGGGGGATTTTTTTTTTAATCCTTGGACAAATTTCTAAAGTTTAATATGCTGTAATCTCTTTCAGGCCCCAGACTGTGTTTTTTGTCTCTTCAGACCTAAAACAGAGCCTGGTACTTAATATATCCTAGTGGGATGGATGAAGGACTGTCCTTCATCTTCCCTGCTCCATCTGTCACACCCTCCCCTCTCCTTTCTTCTCCACCACATCTAGGGGCCCTCCTTAGCATGTTAGAAATCTTGCATGTGTCATGGAGCTGAGCACTTGGGCAGTGTTTGCACATATATACAGGGCAAGACAATTCATAGAATCTGTGCCAGAGCAGCTAGCGCTAGCGATGTGTTCAACATGAGTCCTTGTAATTCTGTCCTTTGCAAAAAGCGATGCAGCCAATATCAAGCTTTGCTGTGGTTCCCAGATCCTATGTTTGCTCCCCCTTCTGTTCTCCCTCCTCCACATCAGCCTCCTCCTCCCTCTCCTCCTGTGTCACTGCTGGTGCATGCATGCGTCATTAGCAACCTCTCGCTGTGGCTTCATCTATGAATAGATTTTTAACAGCCTCCTTCAAGCTTCCTCTCAGGGCTGCATTGACTCAGCCACGCTGGGAACAGGGAGTGCTTTGACTGACAGCTAGCTTTACCATCCTAAGGGGCCAGGATGTGGACACAAAAAGAGAGGTGCAAGAGGACCTGAGGACCTGGCCTGAAGGAAGCCCTCCTGAAAGAGTAAATCCATCAGGGCAAACTAAGTAAAAAAGGAAGGCAGCCAGCAGCTGGAGAGCTATAGTTGGTTGGCACGGATGAAGTGGTAGTTTGGTATATAAAATTAGTGATTAAAAAAAAAAAGACATCTTTCAAATTTGACTTTGATCTCAAGATTAAAAAGAAATTGCTTCCCCTGAGAAAGGATATTTAGGGAGCCAATTTGCAAGTAGCCAAGCTGGGAGAAAGAGGATTTCCAGAAGGCAAATCCAGGTCATCTGTTTAGAAGTGATGGGTGCTTATTGTCTCTCACACTGAATTCACAGCTACTGCCTTTAATTAGCAACAGGACACAGTCGCAGAGCAGCCAGCTGCAGAGCCAAGCTTCCAGAGACAAGAGGGACCATTTCTGGCTCACGCAGACACAGCTGCTTCAAGCACTGGGAATGTGTGGGAACAAACCCGGCTTGAGTCTTAGGTAGGATGAAACCAGCCAAAGAGGTTTTTCCAGAGAGAGGTAACCTCATGGCTGTTTATTAATAGGACAATGGATTCACCCTATAGAAATGTTTGGTGGTGTCTGCTTAATTGTTCTCAGGCAGTTATTACTGCAATTAGGGACCTGCAACATTGCAAAACCTCGTCTAGACTAGTACATATTAAAAAGAACCTGTTTGTGATTGCTTTTTGTTGGAAAGAGCAGATAAACAGTTCACCTTGGAGTCTGGGTTTACTCAGACTCTACCGCTTGCTCTCTCACTCTCTCACTCTCTCTCTCTGTCTCTCCATTTAGACCACAGCTTCTCCTGGATTTTCATGCAAGTGAGGTATTTTGAGGGGCACGGGCAGCATGCAGATATATGCAATGCTTCCTTTGGACCACTCGCCCCTAACTCCAACATACAACACCTGTGTTAGTAAATAGGTCTGGTGTTCCTATAAGCAATGACTATTAAGGTTTTTTTGTTTTTTTTTTTAATTTTCTTCATCTGGAGACTCTACCAAGAAACAAACTAGAATGAGAGGAGCAGCTTCAAGAAGACAAGTCAGGTGGGGTTCAGAAACAGGATGACTGGGAAGATAACCCTTTCCAAAAATCCCACCACCTCCAGGAAACTTTATAATTAGAACTTCAATCCTCCTGAAGTTCCCTCTGCCTCAGATTCTCTGAATCCCCACTGTTGGGGTTTTCTCCTACCATTTACAGTGATTCTTCTTTGTCTCCTCTATTGTTGTCCACAACCAGGTATATCCTTAATTCCCCCTTTTTTCTAAAGTCAGTGTTAAGTGGAGAAGTAAATTCACCTTCTTAACCCCATGTTGAATTTTTTCTTCCCTGAGAAGTTGCAGCGTTTTACATCTATTCCATTTATCTGTGCACTTGACCCTGTGAATCCTTGGGTTGTTGCTGAACAGTTTGATGGGTATACGTTATCTTCTCAATTACATGCTAAGTCCTTGGGGACAGTGAGAGCTAATCAGGAGTCTCTGTCATCAAAGACAGATTCTGACATAGGAAGCCTTTTAAGAAATTCTTGTAGTTATTATAATTAATAAACTTTTTTGAGCAGTTTTAAATTTATGAAAAATTGAGTGGAAAATACAGAGTTTCCATATACTCCATCCCCAACCCATCACACCTCTCCCCTCAGTTTCTCTGATTATTGACATCTTGTATTAGTGAGGTACATTTGATGAAACTGATAAGTCAATATTGATACATTATCATCAACTAACGTCCATAGTTTACACTAGGGTTCACTCTTGGTGCTGTACATTCTATGGGTTTTGACAATGTGTAACGTCATGTATCCACCATTACAGTTTCATACAGTATCATACAGAATGGTTTCACTACCCTAAGTCCCTAGTGCTCCATCTCCTTCATGTCCCCCCCAACACACACACACAAAAACAAACGAACAAACAAAAACCTCCAGCAACCACTGATCTTTTGACTGTCTCTACAGTTTTATTTTTACCAGAATATCATATGGTTAGAATCATATAGTATTTAACCTTTTTCAGATTAGCTTCTTTCACTAAGCAATACTCATGTCTTTTGAGGCTTGGTAACTCATGTCTTTTTATTGCTGAATAATATTCCATTGTCTGGATTACTATAATTTATTTATCTATTCATTTCTTAAAGGACATTTCAGTGGCTTCTACATTTTGGCAACTGTGAATAAAGCTGCTATAAACAACCACATGCAGGTTTTTATGTGGACATAAGTTTTCAACTAATTTGGATAAATACCAAAAAGTGCAATTGTTGGATCATATGGTAAGAATATGTTCAGTTTTGTAAGAAACCACCAAACTGTTTTCCAAGGTGGCTGTACCATTTTGCATTCTCACCAGTAATGAATGAAAGTTCCAGTGTGCTTTGATAATTTTTTCAGACTGGATTTTGGTAAGTGGAAAATGTAAAGGAGATACATTTGTGGGGTGGAATTAATTCAGAGCCACACATCCTTACCCTTGGACTGTCCTGTAGTAAACCATGAGGGGTGGTGTGGACAGTGAGTGGGTATAGAAAAACCAGACCTGGATGGTATCTTCATCCTGCTACTTATCAGCTATATGGTCAAAACAACTTACTTAGTAAACCTGAGCTTCGTTTTCTCTCTTTAAAGATTGAGACAATAGTATCAAATTCCTTAGACTCTAGTAAATATTAAAAGAGATAATGCATGTGAAAATACTGGCATAATCTTAAACATATAATGAGCACTCAGTAAGAATGTTTCCCTTAGAACAATAGGGATTAAGCTAATTTTCAGCAGAATTTTTATAATGACATGATAACTAATATCCACTCCCTCTACTTCAAGTTCCTTTATTATGATCGTAAAGTCCTGTGACTAGCACAAGAAAATGACCCCAGAATTCTTGATGGGAGCAGAATGTTCTAGTTGCTACTTCTACCTGGTAAAAAATTAAGGGACTAGAAATGTCATTCGGAGTCCTTGACTTTGGGGATCTCAGACTCTTGAACACAGGACTATACACCTCCAAAGGTTCTTGTTACCCAGCCACATCTCAGCAAGTAAGACCACCATGGGAGTGTGTCAGTGCAGGTTGCCCCATTTGATTCTCTCCTGTGAGAGTCTCACTGACCCTGCACGTTTCCTCTAAGAAAAATGTTTAGCAGCATCTTGCTACCATGGCTTAATGCAGCCTTTGGAAAGTCAAAAACTGCAATCAGCCTGTAACATTTTTATTCATCTTCCTGTACCACAAGACATGTCACTGGCCAGTTTTATGGTCATGGTCTACCACATGAGCATCATATAACGCTCATGCGGTAGACCATATTTTCATGTTTTCCATTGCTTTTGCTGTGTGTGTGTGTGTGTGTGTGTGTGTATGCAAGTATGTGTGTGTGTTGCCTGCAGCTTAATTTCTTTTAAGCTATTTTAAATATATTTCAGATCCTGCTTCTCTGGCCCTAAGCTACTAATCAACTTTGGTTGATCAGGTGAATGTAGTTCAAAGTGCACAGCATCCCCTCAGTTCCTTGTCCCATATGACCATCTTGATCTGCTGATTTCCAATTAAGGACCAGCTGAGGGAAAAATGAATCTGCAAATGTTAGCGTGGGAGACTAGGAGACAGAGCTGAGACCGGATGCAAGGGCTTGCAGAGTGGGTGCAGGCACTGAAATAAACAACTCTCAGGCAGAAGCTCACTAGGCTACCAGGCTAGGAGCCAGATGCAGGGGCTTGCAGGGTGGGTGCAAGTGTTAAAATCTAACTAAAGGGGATTTATAACCACAAACAAGAACCAGATTCAACCAGCTTATCCGCTATCTAGTCACCTTACAGGAACTTTGGCTAATTACAATATCATTTGCATTGTGATTTCAAAATTTCCCCATCCTTGAAATCGTCACAACAGTTCCAAAGCAACTGTATAAAGTAAGAAAATGAGATGGAACCCAAGTCTAGGAATCAGTACCCAAATTCTTAGTAAAAATCAACCCCTTAGTGTTGAGTATTCCTCCCCTCGATTAGTGAAACTTCATAAGAACAAAAACTCCTTCCTTTCGGTACAGCTGCTCTTTTCGAGCCTGCCCGCTCCCTCTCTCTTGAGAGAGCATTCTTTCACTTTCATTTTCAATAAAAGCTGCCTGCTTTGGCTTATGTGATGCATCCTGAAATTATTTTCTTATGACGATCACCAAGAAACTTGAAAGAACCTCCACTGAGAGAATAGTAACAATAAGAGTGTTTTATTGCATAGGTGGGCCAGGTTTCTACATTGGTCATTATTATAGATATAAACAGTCTGTCAATTACTGTTTAGGTACTACTGTGGGCATAGCATTGTGCTGAGTGGGAAATGATGAATAAAGACCAGGAGGAAATAAGACTCAAATATTAGAAAGTCATGATTTCTACATTTTCAAGTGTTTATTCATGTGAATAAATTATGATTCAGTGACTGGAAGGGAAACTTGCTGATTGGTCTCTACTACCAAATAATTACTCTCTTATTCCAGCCCAGATCTCCTCAGTCTATACAAAGATCTAGCATTGTGATCAACAGAGAACCCCCCAACAGGTGAGCTATGGAGATGAAGTCACTTCAACAATACTTTCAGAAGCAGGAGAATGTGAGCATTTACATTTTTTAAATTCTATATCAAATCTACAAAGGCCAGTAAGTAGAAATTATACTTTAGGCAGAAGGAGAATGGGTCACATTTCATCAGGAGCCTAAAAGGATCCTGTTACCATATTATTTGCTGGGTGAATGATATTTTGGAATCAAAACTCCAAGCCTAAAGAAGTTTCTTTGATCTGAGAAGAGATGGGTTTGTGTTGTCTAAAGGAAACAGAACTGTGAATTGAGCTTAAATGTTTATATTTCCACAAAGTAATAAGTAAACTAAGATGATCATACTGTATAGTTCCCAGTCCTGCCGTCTATTTCCTGTTGCAGGTAGATTATAGAAACTAGAGTCAATAGTTCATTTTCTGAGATAACATATTATAGTATTAGCTATAAATTAGTACTTTTGCATTTTAACAATATTAGCCTTAAAGAGGTTGGTGATTTTCTCCTAGGCTCCATGACTGAGGCTAGCTAATTTAGGCATCACTGGCTCAACTGTTAAGATTTCTCCATGTGTGAGTAATCAAGAAAATAAAATACTCCAGGTAGTCATGTGATTATGCTTTTGTTTTTTAAAATATTATCTATTTTTTAATTGACAAAATTGTATATATTTATGGTGTAATGATGATCTGAAGTATGAATACATGGTGGAATGGCTAAGTCAAGCTCACATATTTATTTATGGTGAGAACACAAAATCTACTCTCTTAGCAATATTTTAAGTATACAAAGCATTGTTATTAACTACATTCACCATGTTGCACAGTAGATCTCTTAAACTTACTCCTCTTGCATAATTGAAATTTTGTACCCTTTGACCCCAGCCCCCACCCCAACCCCCACCATCCAGCTTCTAGTAACCACCATTCAACTCTCTGTTTCTACAACATTTTTAGATCCCATACCTCAGTGAGATCATGCCATATTTGACTTTCTGTGTTTTAAAACATAAAATTATAATGTTATTTCCAGGGCCTCTGTTTGGTTGTGCCTACTTATATACCTGCTCTGCATGTTAAAAAATTGAAAATCACTTCTGTAGAGACTGGATAATAGTTGCTGCCTCTAGCTCCCCTCATGTCCTCCCAGAACATTAGCTGACTCCAAGATTCTCCTCAGCCCTCCCCTCACCAAATTTCCCACTTGAGTTAGCAAAAATGGTCACATCACTTCTCTACCCCCACACCCCTTTGCAATATGATTTGCAGCTCTTCCTATCAAGAGACAGAGTCTCTTTTTCCACCCCTTGAATTTGAGCTGACCCTGGGACATGACTTCACAAGTAGAATGTGGTATAAGTGATGTTATACAAATGATAAGCTACGCCTAAACAGGCCTTGTGCTTATCTGCTTCCTCTCTTAGTAACATGGTCTGGAGTCATAAGAACAAGCCCAAGATACCCTGGTGGGTAAGAAACTGAACCAGCTGAGCCTAAGCTTGCCCCTCAGATTTATGACATAAATAGATGGTTATTGTTTTAAGCCTCTAGTTTTTGAGATAGTTTCTTATGTAGGAACATTTATTGCACATTTATATTTTTACATGTTATTTATAATATGTACACAGAAATAGATAAATAATATACTGACAATCCAGCATCTAAAGTGGTAACAACTGGCATAGCAGGAGTCCTCCAGAAACCTGCATCCATGGTAAGATCGGTCTCTATTTTGCTTCGTTGGTCTCTATGGTGCAACAATAGTTTCATTAGGATAAGAGTGGTGTAAGCTTTTACATTTTTTAAATTCTATATTGAGTCTGCATAGGCCAGTAAACAGAAGTTTTACTTTAAGATTATCTAGTATAGAAAGAATATTTGTCACAGTTCACCAGAAGTCTGAAAAGATCCTGAAAAGATTCTAGGTATGTAAGTAGAGTATGTTACTTATATGTCCAGCTGTCATCATTAATTTGTTAGTCGTAATTAGAAATACTTTGATGATATTTTAGGGAAATTTCTTCAAAATTTAAATAATTCATTCAAATTTGTTTTTGTTTTTTGTTTGTTTTTTAGTAATCACTATTTTTCTTACCACGGTTAAACAGAAAGAAAAGCTTTCTACTAAAGTTCAATGTCTTTCTAGGCAGAATTGAGTAAAAAAGAAGACAAAAACCTAATTAAAAAAATGGGTAAATACCAAATGAGCTAAAAAGTTATGTTCATAAAAACCTGCACATGGATGTTTATAGCATCTTTATTCATAATAGCCCAAACATGGAGCACAACCAAGATATCTTTCAATAGGTGAATGAATAAGCAAACTGCAGTATGTCCAGACAATTGCATATTATTCAGAGGCAAAAAGAAATGACCTATCATGCTACCAAAGACAGGAAGGAAACTTAAATGCATATTACTAAGTGAAAGAAGCCAATCTGAAATGGCTATGTCCTATAGGATTCCAATTATAAGACATTCTGGAAAAGGCAAAACTATGGAGACAGTAAAAAGATCAAAGGTTTCTAGGAGTTTGGAGGAAGAGGGGATGAAAAAGGGGGGGCACAGAGGATTTTTATGGCAGTGAGACTATTCTGTATGATACTATAATGATGAATACACTACACATTACTATACATTTGGCAAAACCCATAGAACACCAAGAGTGAAAACCTAATGTAAACTGGATTTTGAGTGACAATGATAGAACAATGTTGGTTCATCAGTTGTAACAAATGTACCCCACTGGTGTGGGATACTGGTGGTGTGGGTGCTGTGTGTGGGTTTGGGGAAGAGGAGGAAGTATGTAGAAACTTTACATTAGTACTTTCTGTTCTATTTTGATGTGAGCCTAAAATTCCTCTAAAAATAAACTCTATATTTAAAGATTAAAATATTGAACAGATACTTTATAATGAATGGTCAATGAGAACATGAAACAAGTCCTCAACATTAGTCATTTTTAGGGAGTGCAGATCTAAAGTACTGTAAGATATCACTGCACAACCACTACAATGGCTACTATTAAAAAGACCATCAGCACTCAGTGCTGGCAAGGATATGGAGCACCTATATCCTTTCCATATTGCTGGTGGAAGTGTAAAATGATGCGATCAATGTTTCTTATAAAGTTAAAACATGTACTTACTCAGCATTTCCACTCTTCCGTGTTTACTCACGAGAACAGAAACATATGTTAATAAAAAGACTTGTGTAGAAATGTTCACACCAGCTTTGTTCATGATAGCCCCAAAGTAGAAACAATCCAAATGTACACCAACCAGTGAGTGGATAAACAAATTATAGCATATTCTTATGATAAATTCTGTTAAGCAATAAAATAAAATGAACTGCTGATTTAGGCTATGACATGGATGAATCTCACAGTAGTTATGCTGAGCAAGAGAAGCCATACACAAAGAGCAAAGACTATATGATTGCATTTATGGGAGATGCTATAGCAGGCAAAACTAATTTGTAATGATGAAAACAGGTCAGTGGCTAGATTGACTGCAAAGAGGTGTGAGGGGGTCTTTCCAGGGAAATAAAAACATTCTATATCATTAATGGGCTGGTAATTATACAAAGGTGCCCTTAAAATGTGTGATACGGTGTATCTAAATTATACATACATAAATAAATGGATTTAATGCAATATCCTTCTAACATCAGATATCATTTCTAGGGAAGGCAAAACATATCCCATGCTCATGGCAGATATTGCCATTCAGTTATGGTATAATTTCAGCTCTCCAGGCACTCAAATTCAGTGTTCCAAATAGGAACACTATAAATCACTGGACTTGGCCCAGTCCTTGAAACTGCTTTGCCATCCCAGGTTACACCCACCAGATATACCTATCCTCAGGGCAGGAAAGAGGGCTGGTTTCATGGATGTTCAACAAGTACAGCCACACAGAGCCCTCATGTTTACCAGGTCCCCAATGCTTGGTTTAATTTTGTGCTGTCACCATATTGAAATTCTTAGTAGATTTCTAACAATGGTCCCCTCTTTTTCATGTTTCACCGGGTGTTGAAAATTGCATAGCTTATCCTGGCAGCAAGTCTGAATCGTAAAGCCCCTGAAATTGGTTCAACTTTAGTTTTCAGTCTTTAGTTACAGTCTTTGTATCTTTAGATACCAAAATAACATCAATTCCTTCCTTAAACCTTTTCTTTCTAATATCTGGCACTCTTCCTCAGGCCAAAGCAAAATAGGTTGAAGAATCTTTAGTGACCTATTCCTAATCTTTAGGAATAGACATTGACAATAGACATTTTTTGAGCCAGAAATCAGTAACTGCTACTTATAATGGGTTTGATTTCTAAAAATTTTTAGTTTAAATTTTTGTTTTTCAATGGGCCTTCTTGTAAAGAGATCAGGCCCTTACCATGGAGTTTGAAAACATAGGGTGGGGCATTTGGATGGTGGACTCAGTTTACATTCTTCCTGTTTGAGTCCCATTCTTTTCATATCTCTAACACCTATAGCAGCATAAAGTAAAATAAAAATTTCTGTGCTACTGTCATGGGTTGAATTGTGCCCCGCCCCCCTCCATCCCAAAAAGACGTTGAAGTCCTGACTCCCATTACCTGTGAAGGTGACCTTATTTGGAAATAATGTCTTTGCACATGATCAAGTTAAGATGAGGTCATTGGATGGCCCTACTCCAATATGACTGGTAGACTTAAAGGGGAAAATTGAATATACAGACAGACCTACACAATGGGAAGAAGATGTAAAAGCACAGGGAGAATGTCATCTACAAGGCAAGGAATGCCTGAGACTACCAGACATTAGAAGGAAGTCATGGAACAGATTCTCCCTCATGGCCTCAAAAGGAACCAGGGATGCCGACACCTTAATCTCAGGCCTGTAGCTTTCAGAATGTGAGACAATCAATTTCTGTTGTTGAAGCCAGCCAGTTTGTACTTTGTCTGGTAGTCCCAGCAAGCTAACACAGCTACTGAAATTGAAGGGCAGAAGTGTATTATAATCAAACTCTAGGATAAATTATGGGGTTTTTGTTTTCTTCTCCATTATTCACCTTTTTTCTTGATACCATCTGTTTCCTCATGACACCTTTAGTGGGTTTTCCTTGGGTTATTACCACCAACTTCCAGGTGGTGATGTGATGCAGTAACCCCCAGAATGTGGTCCACTTACTGCCTTCATTAAAGTCACGAGCATGCCTGTTTTAAAACACAGGTTTCTGAGTCTAAGACTAGAACTACAACATTAGATATTTAGGGAAGGATGGCCTAGGAATCTGTACCTTTTAAAAGCTCCCCAGATGATTCTGAAGTAAATTAAAGTTGGAAATCACTGAAAAAAGCTTTGGCTGGTTAGCCAATGCCATATAAGGGAATAATTCACAGGCAGTGACAACCTTCCCCCTCTCCACCCCCAGTACATCTCCATTCTGGAACGAAGGAAAAGAGTAGTACCTTCCCCAAAGAAAAAGCCACTTGGTACCCCTTTTCAGCATAAGAGAGAAACTTCATTCATCCTTATCAAAAGCAACAGAGGGATTCCTGGGACCAACACCTTCCTATGAGCCTATACCTAACCCTGATATTTTCCAGGGGGAAGGAAAATGTTTGAGTAAATAGTTGAACTCTTAATTACAGTAAATTTTACCTTACCCTTCACCACAGAAAACCAGGTTACACACCAAGAGTTTATTAGCTTGACTCATTTTCTTAAAACTACTTTAGGGCAGAAAAGAACTACTTACGCCGTATCAAAAGTTGATTTCTTGCTGCTCTCAAGCCCAATAGGACCTGAGTTGGATAGGCTAGAAAATTCAAGGCCTGAAACCATTCTTTCTGTTTCTCTCTGGTTAGAGTCCTCTTATTTAGTGCATTAAGTTCATAAGATATAAAAAAAATAACTGTACCTTAAAAGGAAGGGGACCAAACCCAAAATAGAATGGAAATGGTATAGAAAGGAACAGGCTTATGGAATTACAAATGCTTTGTTGGGGTGGAATCTGGAAATCTCCAGGCAAACCTGGAGTTCCCCAAAGTTTCCACTGGGAAGTGATGGAAACTCCTCCCTCCTCAGTGGCTTTTATCTTATCTGTAAGACAAAAGGTAGTGGATGTTGGAATTCCATCCTATGTCTACCTCCTCAGTTTAAAGGGCAGAGAATACGTTTTCTAAGAACTTCTTTGTCTTCCTGGGATCAGCTACTATCTTTGTAGTCTGGTACATTTGTTGTCAGGTTTAAATGTTGGGTTTTTTGAGGAAGGGGAATTTTGGAGTTCTGAAGGATATTTATTAACATGATACAAGATTTTAATTGGGGAGTAAAAAAGATCTTTTATTGGAAAGATAGCCCCTTTTTTTTAAGCCTGTTTTCTAATTCAAAGATAGCATGTCCTCTTCTCCTTTCCCTCTTTTTCAGGTAAAAAGTCAAGTGTAAAATACAAATGAATCTAAATCTAATTCAATTTTCACATCATCACAGCACTGATTTTCATGACTTGAGCAAATTGGACCATTGGGGTACTCTTGACCACTACTCCTAGACCTCAAACCTTAATATGTTGTTTCTTCACACTTTTCTCCTTTGATTCAAATTCTTCAGCACCTTTAATTAGCATAGTGAATTTCTAATCATCTTTTCAATGCTCAAGTTTAAGAGGCAATTTTTTGCAAAATGTTCCTTGGTGCTTTCTCTTTCCCTCCTCAACCCTAAGTTCTCACGTGGTTGTAATGGTGTGGTGTGCACATGTGTCTGTGTGCATGTACCTGGGTCACGTGTGTGTGTGTGTGTGTGCATTCACGCATGTGTGCACGTGCCGGTGTTCGTGTGTTTGAGAGGGGATGTGTTTGAGGATTGGAGAGAATGAAAGTGTTAGTATTTGTTTCCCTGTGGAGTTTCAGCTCAAATTTATGCAAAATCTATTTTCCTCTCTAAACTCAATTTTAATTTTATTTATTTGAACTTGTAAAATAATTTTAATTTTTACTCAAAACATATGACTTTGCATTAGTAACTTTTCATACACTTGAAAAATAGAGACAATCATACAGGAAAGGAAAGGAACAGAAGCTATTAGATTTTCAATCTCACATTTCAAGAAAAATTCAGATAAAACTGGTAAAAAAAGAAAAAAAACCGTCTAGTTACTTCCCCACCAAACAGGTCAACATTGTCAACCAGATCAATTTTTATATGGTTCCTTATTGTTTATGAGAAATAATAGTTTAGTTAAGATTAGATTTTATTCCTGAATACCATGATTTCTTGTTTTAAACAAAAGTCTCCCAACAATGCAAACTAGTTTATACTGACCTGTAGTTTTTCTTTCTTTTTAAAATTCCAATTTATTTGGATTTAATGAATAAATACCACATACCCATGGTCTTTTTTTTTTTTTATCAAAAAATCTAAATGATCAGGATTTTACAATGGAGAAATTCACAGCATTGAACAAACATGTTACCATAGCATTATTGGACTGACTGAGGTACAGGCTGGATTTTTGTACACAGACAAATGCTAACAAGAAAGACAGCTGAGAAACAGAAGGAGGAAAAGAAATACTAGGAATAAACCTTAGGTACTTAAAACAATTTTTAATATCAAAATTCACCAAACCTAACACCATTTGAAAGAAAACAATGAAAAGTGCTGCCCATGTAGATTAGAATTAGTATTATCTGTTATAGTAAAATCACCAGTTCAGTAGCTGATCTTAATATGCAGACAAATATGGGGGCTTAGTCATTGTTCACTAGGTACTGCTGCTTTGTTTTAAAAAATATGACTAGATTAAATGCGAACTGATAGTCCATGAGTGAATATTAAACTAACTTCCCCCAAAAGAAATGGCCATAAGTTGTGCTCTGCCAGAGAATTCTGCCATTCCCAGGAAAGACGTTCCATCCAACCTTATCAAAAAAAAAAAAAAAAGAAAGAAAGAAAACCCAAGCAAATAAACATACAAAATAAAGCAATAGCAACAAAAAAAATTAAAAAAACAAACAAAACCTTGTGACAATTAGTACCAAAAGTACAGTTACAAATTCTAAAAAATTGCTTGTGCACAACAACAGTACAATGCAGTGTAAATTTCTTCTTGGCAGCCATCTACAAGGGACTGAAGTGGATGTATACTGTGGATCATTCACTAAAGCCACAAATAATAACGGCTGGTGCCATTATTCAGGTTTGTTGACTGAATATTACTCTTGGGAAAGACTTAGACTCTGGACTTTTTTCTTAAGAATTAGTTTCCCATTAACAAGTTCTGGTCAATAGTGAACTAGAATGAATCTTAATTCACCTTTGTGGTTCTTGGTGGAACAAAAAATAATTTCAATCACCTCCCCCTTGACCAATCCAGGGCATGTTTTATATGACCTAAACCTATTTGATTAATTTGGCACAAATTTTAAAAAGAGTAGGTTCTTGGCCATATTTAGAAAATATTTTATATTCTATGTCTAGAATTACATCCCAATTTGAATATTTTTATATATAAATCAATTTTACATATAAGCTGGATTTATTTCAAAGCACCATGTTTTACAAACACACCTGCTTTATAAAAGTCAAAAAGCATTCTATTTGAAGTTATATTCCATATTTTTCTGGAGACATTCTATATTTAAGGTAAAGCTGTATTCTATATTTTTCTAGGAACATTCTGGATTTGTTGGGCAGTAATTGCATGGGAAGAATTAGTCTTGGACTTATATCATTTTTTATTTTGTTTTTTTCTTGTGTTTGCCCATCATGAGGTCTGCACCAACTGTCTCTCTCTTTTCTCTAAAGGCAAAATTCTTTAAATCTAGTCTATAGACCGTATGTCTTTGAATTGTGGTCTGCTTATCTAGAATCTTCTTATGAACACAAAGCGAGTCTGCACCAAGGAATGAACTTGGGATGCAATCCATTTGCTGTAGAGAAAAAGCATCTTTGTTTCCTGACTAGATTCAGTGGTAGGGCACCCAAACAGTCTTCTTGCTAGGGAAAAGAACATCCGCATTAAGACATAGTGCCGTTTTCCTTGACAATCTTCTCTTTCTCTTTCACAGATAAAGACAGCTCTTGTTACAAATCAACTTTGTAACTTTGTTGATGAGTCACATCCAGTGAACTCCCTCAATTTTGTGCAGAAGTGCTAATAATTTTAACCACCTACAGAATTTTATCAATCTGTTCCCATAGGAATATATGAAAATGAAAAACTCTTCTTATTCACTATAAATCTTGATTGAACCTTAATAAGGAGCAAATGGCTATTTTCAAGGTTACTCTTTAAGAGAAAAGCACTGGTCTTAGAATCTAGTTTCAGTCTATCCCATCTAGAACCTCAGACTCTAATAGTCTGAACCTAAACTTGTGTGTTTCTCCCTATTTGGTCCTCTCCTTGTGACTGCTACCTACCAACCCAAGTTAGAGACCTGGTTCATCATTAACTCCTTATTCTTCCTTGATCTTCAAATTTAACACATCTATGCTTCAATATTTCCTACTGATTTAACCTTTTAAATAGTTTTCCAGTTCATTTGCTTCTCGCCATTTCAGCAGCCATCAACCTAATTGGAACTGTTAGCATCTATCCACTGGACAATTGCACTCGTGTCTAAATTGGTTTTCCCACTCCAGACTTACTGCCCTCAAGTCCATCTTCAATACAGCCAAGAGAATGATGTGTCTAAAATTAGATGTTTGACAATGCCATTCCTGAACTAAGAATCCAACAATATTCTCTTAACATCCATTTTATGATAAACACCAAGCTCTTTAATATTCCCTAAAAGATCTTCATGGTACAGTACTTACCTTCTTTTCTAGGATACAAAACTGTGTGTATTTTATTAATCATACTGGTTGTCCAATTCTCTGTCTCTACCCCCACCCTGGCCTAGCCCTGACCCATGTGCCTACCTAATTCCTAAGCAGGCCCTTTAAGCCTCAAATCAGATGTATCTTCTGTTAGGAAGTTTTCTCTCATTCTCACTCCTGCTTCAGAGCTAATATAAGTATCCTCCTCTCTGTTTCCTTGAATATCTCTAATATTGCATTTTTTTATACTGAATCATAATTTTTGTTTATATGTTTGTTTTTCTCCCTATTTGAGGACTGGGGCTAAAACATTGATCCTAGTATCTTGCAGAATGCCTGGAACAAGATAAATGCTCCCTCAATGTTGGTTAAATGAATTTGTTCTTTAAAAAGTCATGGCACTTAGCTGAAAGAATATAAGACCTTGGGATAGGTCTTATACTTGGCAAGACCATGAATTATTTTTGATCAATAAACCCGGTGATAATTTCTAAATTTCTAAGCTGCCATGAAAATTAAATTTAAAAAATAGAAGATAAAATATGAATTTCATCCTTAAAAAAATCTATCCCTCCTTCAGTGCTTCCCACCTCAGTAAATGGGCCTTCCGCCCACCCTATTTCTACTAGAATTTTGATATCATCCTTTACATCTTCCTCTTCCTCCCTTTTCACATTAAGAATCATGTTGATTCTACCTCAAAAATATATCTGAAATCCTTCTACTTTTTTGTGTCACCACTACCACCATCCTTGTCCAGGATACCATCTTTGTTTGGACACCATGAGAACATCCTAACTTGTTATTCCGCTAACAGAGAAGTTTATTATTCACATAGATGGGAATTGTAAAGACTGGATGGGTGCCTTGGTTCTGGAGCTGAAGACAAATGAAGTACAAGAGTAATCTAGCTACATTACCTTCTGAAGAAAAACTGGACAATGATTAGAAGTAGCTAATACAAGGGTCTAAGGAATCCAGGGACAAAGATGTCTGGATTAGAAAAATGGTTGAGCAGCTGAACAGAAAGATTTGGAATTTCCAGCACTCAATTATGTTAGATTTTGGCATGAGGGTGAAGGGTAGGATGGGATGGGGAGTAATATAATCCATCTCCATCTTTCTCTCTCTAATTCTGAACTAATGTAGAAGAAAGAGGATCAGACAGATAGAGATTAAAAAAAATTATCACTTTTATGAGTGACCAAGTGCATTGAAGAATTATAACAAGGTATGGCTCTGTAATCAAATAGGCTTGCTAATTCTTTCCCCAAAACTGCAAAGGCTGTCCACTGTATGTACAGGTGATAAATACGTCCATCTTGGGGATAGGCCACTTATGAAAAAGATCTCAGACTGGGCTAAGCTATCTATGCTTCCTATCTCACTAGTCAGACCATTTCTCCCATGGGAGAAGTATAGAATGAAGGGATAAAGCTTCCATCATCTCCTCCAAATAGAAAACTCCTTTGCTATGGGCTCAAGTAGAAAAATAGAAAGTAGGAGAGAATACTCATAGCACATATTTCTTATATTGAACTCCTATATAATCTGTACCTGTTATCTGCCTGTTTATGTTGGGTTTACCCCTCATAGGCCATTACCTGCAATAGAGTAGGTATTATTTCACTCAGGAAAGAAACTTTTTCTAGATGCTTGTTCTTTCATGATGATTATTCTAGTTTTAGTAAATGACTTCAATATCAATATTAAATTGCTTTGGAAATTTTTTTCACTAAAAGCCATAATAAGCTCAGAGTTGTCATCTTCTAGTGTACCCTTCTGGTTCTCAAGTTTGGATAATTATATAAATCTCTTATGAAGATATTTTTTTGCACTGTATCAACTTTGATTTGTGCTGATAAAAAAGAAACTGTATGTGGTGCATATTCGATAAAGAAAGTTCTCTTAGTCTAGATATAATATGCCCAAAGTATATATTCATTAATGAATAAAATTAAATTATTGCAACTGTTCTTGTAAGTGTGCCTATCAGTGAGCCCTGGGCTTTCTTAGGCCTCTCAGCATAGGGATGCAAATATTCCCAATACTGATAGTGGGTGCCTCACCCATCTTTGCAGGGCACCACCCTGCTCTTCCACTTGGCTGGGTCCGAAGAAAGCACAAGCTGGCTTTGGAGCTAGTATCACAGTTTTGTTTTGTTTTGTACTTCAGACCCTAGAGGGCCTTCCTATCCTTTTTTAACCTTAGAAAAGGATTCATTTTCACCCTACTTTTCCTCAGGAAGCCGGTGTCTAGAGAGGTGGAATGACAGCTTAGAGCAGGGAAGCCTGGGCGGCTCTCTCCCCTCCAAGGAAACCCCAGGGAACAGGGCTTTCCCCAGACTTGGCCAGAAAAGTCCCTGGCACTTAAACCTCTGATTAAAAGAACAAATATCTTCTGGCCCCACAAATATGGGTAGTCTAAAAGATGTAAGTGATCACTAAACATGAGGCAGAGAAAGGAAAACTAATAAGCAGGCAAGGAGAGTTCCTCCTGGCTTTCCCATGACAGATGTTGTTTTCGACCGCATTGTAATGAGCAGTCAGCAAGTAGCTCACCTACAAAATGCTGAAACCATTTTCAGGAAGTCTAGATTTCCGTGTTAAAGAAATGTGACTGCTTGCCTTTCTTTATCGATCATCTCTAAGAAAACTTCTTGGGAGCCAAATTTCTCATTTAGCTTATACCAAAGAGAAAAGTGTTCCTAGTGGTGATTAGACAGAAAAGAAGAGGGGGACAGAAAAGTACACCAGAGACAGGATTTTGTCCAGGAGGAGAAGCCATTTATTTTGAGAAGTAGAGATCCATAGGATATTTGCAGATATGAAATTGAGAACTTGGGTTGATTTCTCATGATATTGTCTAGAAAATTATTAGCTTAATCTCTGATGTATGCTGTGCTTTTTCTAATTCTTTGAGACAGGGGAGAGGAAAAGCAATGCAAAATTGCTCTTGTATTGTCCAACATGGGGGGAACTATGAGTCCCCTATAATTGCAGAAGTAAGAGGGGACAAATCATACAATTTGCTTTGTTCTTCATCTGGAAAATGCTCACGGGTCTCTTTGAGGACAAAGTTGCCTTTAGCCCAAATATCTGTTCTTTATGGCCAAAGATTCTTAGAAGAGTAGAACAGGCCCAGCTTGCTCAGACGCCACATAACACTAACAGTTGGTGGAGCACTTGCATCTATCCAACCACCAACTTCTGCCATCACAGAACCGCATGTTTCTCAGGAGTTCCATCACGTGACTGCCAGTGACACAAAGAACTGACCCTTTACCTCATCCCCTTTGGTGTCAAACTCTAGCTGAGTTGTATTACACTCTCTGTCCATTTGTGGCTGTGATACCCTGACTGTCAGAAGGCAACTTAGACAAACACTATCTGTCCCATCTCTGGTCTCCAGTGTTGCTGGTCCAATGCCTTCTGAGTGAGGAGGTGGGGGCAGTGAACTGCACCATTCAGTTCAATACTCAGGCCAGGTATTAACCTCAAAGTCAAGCCGTGAGCCATTGAAACACTGACACTATTCACGGTTAAAATTAAAACTCCCATTCTGAGTCACTGAAAAACCCTAATGCAACTAAATGGATAACTTGAAGTGCTTGAAAATTATATCACTATTTTTATTACTATGACCTTTAAAAAAGAATACAATCTTTTCTTTAATGTAAAGGGGTATTTAGTAATGCAAGCTATTTATGGGGTATGCCCACACGTGATGCAAGTGAACTTCCTCATGTGAAAACAATACAGCCAGGAAACCAAATTGATCTGAACACTGTTTAAGATGCAGGGAAAGGATATAACAAGTAAACTTCCCTGAACTGGTGATAAGTACTATGTCTGTTCATTCTGCTCTCTCATCATTGACACCACCTGGAATTGTGGATGAATAAGTATTGGCTATTTTAGGCTTTGAAAGTTAAGGATTCCAGAGATGGAATATTTTGCATTTTGCCTGGGTATTTTTCAGGGCATTGCCTGGGTATTGTGCGATTTAGGCTTAGCACTTTGAATATTTGTTAATTTGTCATCAATTGAACACCTGCTATGTGCCAGGTCTGTTATAGGAATTGAAATTAGAAAGTCAAAGAAGAAAACCCTACCTGCCCCTGGGGAGCTCACAGTTTAATGGGAGGTTCAGAGATGCATACTGATCATTTTACTACAGGATTTACAAGTTACCTGAGAGGTAAGAGCTGGTACCACAGGAGGAGACCAGCAGGAAAGGCATCTGGTATAAGGTAACTACGCAGTAAGAATTTGACAGATAATATGTGGAGAAAGGAGAGGATATTTTTGGCTGAGGGAGGAGCATGACAAAAGCACTGAGAGAGCTTGGAACCGGTAAGGAGTTGCAGATGCTGTAGTTTAGTTAGACTGAGCGAGAGACTAATACAAGATGAGGCCAGGGAAACAGGCAGGGACCAGATCATGCTAAGGAGTTTGGGTTTTTTCCTAAGGGCAATGGGCAACCACTGAAGGATTCTAATGGAAAGTGACATGATCTGATTGACAGCTTAGAAAATTCATTCCGACAGCCTTAGGAAGGATAAATTGGAGGGCAATAATCTTGGAGGCAGGACGAGATAGGAGCCAATTATAGTTAGAAGAAGAAATATAAAAAGGAACTGGATACAATCTGAGTTAGGTCAGTAACAGTAGCACACATATGATTGTGTGTGCAGTCATGAAGCCTGAATAACACATGTGCAAAGTGCGACAAGAGCTTGCACAAATTATATTCATACTCTTTTTGAGGAGATGTGTCTGTACTATTAGACATAATTTATTCACTTCCATACGCTTTTTAAACATACACCTGAGCCAGGCTGTTAGTGTAAAGTTCTATGCAG
Organism: Varecia variegata; assembly: GCA_028533085.1. Taxonomy (NCBI): domain Eukaryota; kingdom Metazoa; phylum Chordata; class Mammalia; order Primates; family Lemuridae; genus Varecia; species Varecia variegata. The sequence goes on along the minus strand of CM052439.1, from coordinate 142,985,467 downwards.
AGCTTGATAATTAATTGCTATTTCATAAGTTTCCATAAAATTGGGTTTGGGGAAAAGAGGCTAATGAGGGTCTTCCCTCCCCTACTCGGCTAGTCAGAACCCGGTTTGTGAACTAGGTAGGTAAACAGAGATGAGTAATCCCCAAATTAATGCTTGTTCTTCCCTCCAGATTTTATTTTTACCATTTTTGCTTGGAACCATGCCAACCAAGTGATTAAATGCTACAAAAATGGCAGTGGCTACATAGACACATCCTGAGTCATATTGGGATTAACTGGACTTATCCATAACTTGAAAAAATATTGACGTGACTCTAAAGTATTTTAAGTATGGCAGAACTTTGGGGGAATTCCTTTATTTGTTAGTGACTTGATAAGGCTAATAAAATCAGTGGTGGAGAGCTGTAAGATATGCATGCAAATATTGACTTAAATATTTGGATCACCAGATTCCAGAATAAGAAATATATTTCTGTACAAAACCAGTCTAGGAAACCAGTATACTATGTTGCACAATTAATAATGACTGAATAAACAAAATACGTTGAGCACCTTCTCTGCATCAAGTCCTACGCAATGTGTGTGTGTGTGTGTGTGTGTGTGTGTGTGTCTGTAATGAATGCATATTCTCTCATTTAAGACCTCATTTACCTCAAGGTAAGCAGCCTCTATAAAGTCATGACCAGGTTTCATCCCTGATGTTCTGACATGAAATGCTGGGTCCTTTCCTTTTTCCTGTTCATTTTGCCATACCTGCTGCCTCTGTGATAGGCACCCATTTCCTTCTTTCAGGCCATTGACTACTGAGTAGTTGCCAGGCTAGGATTCAAACTTAGGGCCACCTGCCTTCAGAACCCAAGACTTTAAGCATCACATTAGAATGCCTTGTACTTAACAAATGTACTAGAACAGTACTACTCAAAATAGCCAGTCCATAAACTGTTATTGATCTCCAAGGAGATAAAAGAACTTGCCCCAGAATATACAGGAACACACTGCTTGCTCTACTGGGAAATTTATGTTATTAGAAAAAAGTTTCAGCTTACTGGTACAGCTGGCTTATATTCCTGTCAAGCTTCTGATCATCTTGTTGCAGCCCAGTAGCAAAGAGTTCACAGACAGGAGGTACTGGTTCATGGACTGCATTTGCCTATCAGTGGACCAGATCACTGGATGGGCACCAAATTCGTCTAACTAGAATATCCCAAGGAAGCTGTAAATAAAACATTTCATGAACCCATAAATGCATCATAGTTAACAAATATTTCACTAAGAAAGAAAGACGTTTTCATAAACATATTTGAAATCTTTTAATGAGATATATAAATCTTTTAAAAATTTTTTTATCAAAAATTGTTTCAAAATGAAGTTAACTTTTTATTTAGAGTACTGAAGTAGAATTCTACCATTATACTCTGATTTTGATACTACACTTATAGGAGTTATGATGACCACATTATTCAATGATTTGTGCACATGATATATTTAGTATATGTTAACAATTTTTTTCATTTAACCTTGAAAATTATGAATCAAGTGCTTCCTAGAAATTCAATAGCAATATATATATATATAGTATTAAAATAATAGAAAAGAGGTAGAGACTTAAATGAACAATTACCCAATTCTTTATAACTAACATTTTTTTTCTTCTTTTTTATTAGAGACAGGTTCTCACTAGGTTGCCCAGGCCGGCCTTGAACTACTGAACACAAGTGATCCTCCTGCCTCAGCCTCCAGAGTAGCTGGGACTAGAGGTGCACACTATAACTTAACATTTCTAATAAGGTTTTCATGGCTATTTACAAAACTATTTTGAAAAGCATGATTTCCAAGTGTAGTTCAGTTCTGAAGTCAACAATGTTTATGTCAATATCTTTGCTTGATACAATGACGTTTACCAACAGTGTATGGGGGAAACTTTTTTTCCAACATCCCTGGATGTTTTCTTTTTCTTTACCTCTTTCCTTCTCTCTTTCTCTTTCTCTTAAAAAAAAAAAAAAAAAATGGTCTTTCCAAAGCAAAGTTCAGTGGCTATACAAATTCCAAGAGCCAATAAGAGCATTATTTAATTTAATATTTATTGTTTAGCTAGAAGCAATTTCAAGTCCAATAGAGGTTATAGGTTTTTAATTCTGTGTATACACTTCACAGTACATTGTAATTTCTTATATAATTTTGAAAGCTACAGCATGTTATACCCACTGGTCTTAGATATAATTTTATAATTTTGAGTGATGTAAAGGTTTAGAGTTGCTATATTTTTGTCCATTGTTTATCAGACGCTTGACCAGAATGCGATATGCATCTAATGAAGCAGGAACTATTTATACAGGGTTAAGCTTTTAATCCAAAAATATTAACTGAGCACCAATTATGCACAAGTAATTAGGAGAAGTCTTGGCCCTGTCTCTGAAAGGTGCCAACTGATAAACAATGTCATTCTTCCATTTAGGCTATAATTCTGTTCAAAAATTAAAGGGCAAGATTGTGAATGTCACTTCTTTTCTTCCCTAAGAATCAATAGGTAATTACACTGACCCAAAAGGCAAAGTAAATTCACCCTAATATGTGAATTTACTGTTCAGAGGACAGGAAATGCTTTTACAAGTCCATTTAAACACGTCCTGCTATCATCCTTTCTGAACTCATGAGAAGGGCTTCTTTGTACATCCTAAAAAAATATTAACCCTAACTGACAGAGTAAAGGATTTTAAGTGTTCAAATAATACTTTCAAAAATGATAAGTTATTTTTAATTCTCTCTTAGGTAATGATACTGAGATATTATGGGTCACTGAAAGTATCAGCACCTGGAATGTTCATAACATCACATCTTTAGTAGTATTACCTCAGCCTTATTCCATTGCATTGTTTCATTATTCAGATAATGATGCAGTTTGGGCAAGTATCTTGATAACAGTCATTCTGTACATTTGTACAGCTTTTTCCAGTTCCAGTGAAGCTTAGATTTATTATCACGTTAAATTCTTGAAATGATCCTGTGAGATGACTGTAAGGTTATCGTTCTCATTTTACTATAGGGAAAACTGAAGCTCAGAGGGCTGGGAGGCTCTGGAGCACGGACTAGGAGGTGTCTGTCTGGGCTCATATCCTGGCTCCTCCACCTACCAAATACGTGTGCTTTGGGGCAAGTTGCTTAAATTCTTTTGCACTAAGTTTCCCCATCAGAAAATGAGCATTGACCCCACTGGGTTATTGTGACCCCTTAGGTCGATGTATGTTAGATACTTGCAACAGTATGGCACATAGTAAATGCTACGTGCATGTCAGAAGTTGAGCCTAGATTTCTGACTGCATGGCTAGTGTTCCTTTCATTACAACGGTGTTTCAGTTATGTCTCGTTACAGCACTTCATGTAACACAGTACTGGACTGGAGGACAAAGTACTACTGCAGAAGCATGTTCTTCTGCTATAACTTCTACGTGTTCCTGAATTAAAAACATTTCAGGTGACAATAATGTTCATGTAAACAATTTATTTAGGAAGCCCTTATATGTGCCAGGTTCAGTATCAAGTGACTAACACACATGAGGCACACATGTGTCCCATGCTTGATGTGCGTCTGTGCAGTTTTCACAGCAGACCTGTTTACCCCCGTTTACAAGGGGCGGAAGAAAGAAAGGGAGGCACCAAGGAAGAGGTTAAGTTGTGCAGCTAGTCAGAGGATAGTGATATGTATCAAAAGGGAGTTTCACAGCTGACTTAATATTGGTATCTCTGGAATGAAGCAGGAATGTGCTGAGTCACATCAAGTGACCTGATGCTCAAATCTTTATCTTCACCAGAGGCCTCTGGCCTGGCAGTTACAGCACACTGCAAAACTGAAATCAAAGCTAAGAGCCTTAGGAACTTTTAATCTAAGCAACAGCTGATTGTTTTTTACTGGTAGACATCCAGGATAGGTTCCAATAAACTGAAAATTTAAAGTACAGAGAAAGTACGTTAACAGACTCCTTAAACTATACATGGTCTTGTAGAAAGCTTTCTTTTTTCCAACCTACAATTTTTCTTTTAAGGACTCAATTTGATTTACTATCTAAATTATTTGTAACATTTATTATTTAAAACTAAATTTCATACAAATTTTCTTTTTCCTAATCCAAATAAAATAAAATTAAAATAAATTACTTTGTAATAATAATTATATGGAATTATATGAACACATAATGTTCATATTTTCAGTGGCTTAGGACACTTGGAATCTTTGGAGAGTCTCACATTGACCCTTTATTCTTTGTATTATATGGGCATGGCTTTGCTGCCTCGGAGGACAAGACTTCGGGATAGCCACAAAACATAATCATCAGCAAAAAATAAGGAAGTCGGAATAAGACTTTTTAAAGGAAACTTAATCCAAAATAGTTGTTCCATATTGCTCTGGCTTCAGAGTGAGATTTTTGGTCTCATCTAATTTTGAAGCTAAACAGCACTGATCTTGTAGGGGAAGTCCTGGAATGCTAATAACTCTGAGCATGAACCAAACCCAACTGACAATCCAGAACCCTATTTTTATAGATGCTAACCCCTAATAAAATGAAATACAAAATATAAACTGATGAAATGGAATGTCCAGTCAAAGAATATGATGTGAGTTTACATGCATTTTATATCTCCTTGCATATTATATGGAACCATATTTTTGCTAACATACAAATGCTGGGCATCCTATTAAATAGAAGCCCAGCCCATTTACAATAATCCCTCTGGGGAAATAAGAGAAGAAGAAAAGAGCAGTAAGTACAAACTTTAGTATTAATTAGTTTTTGTGACACCATAGAGTTTCCAACTCATCCTCAGCTGGGTACGGATAGGACACTCTTTGTTCCTGCACTCTTGTAAGAACTGCCTCTCCTCCCTTTTCTGCTTCCAAATCACACCAAGGTCTGGCACAGGAAGGGCTAACAGGATGAAGAGGACTGCATCTCTGTCTCTCCCTCTCAGATACTCCTATATAGACCTCACTCTGTCAGTTTGAGATCAGGTGTGGAGTTTCTGTTGAGTAATAATTTCTAATTTCATTTTTCTAGAATTTAATAGATATTGTTTTAAGTTATTGTTCTAAAGAAACAAATCACTGGGATATTTCAAAACATCTTTAATTAATAGACCTATTGTTTTCAATAGGTGATAAACACTTAGGCTTTAAACATTAAACATCAAATCATTAATAAATCCAATTAGGTAATCAAGAGTAATGTTGATGAAGAGAAAGTATGACTAGAGGGGCATTCTGCAGTATTTTTCCTTCAAAATCACACTGGGTAAATATGATAACAGATAAATAAGGACACATGTAAACATAAGTTTATTATTTATATCAGCATACCATTTAATGCGATTTTAAGATGACCACCACTCAATTTGGATAACAAAATTTCTAGGTTCTACCTAAACTCCTCTGATAGGTATGCAAAGACAGACAATACTTTCATAAGCATACTGTAGACTCAACCAAATAGAGGTTACAGAACATACAAAACAATATTGTAAATTATTCTACATGAGACAGTTTCTTGTCTGGATAATTGCTTTCCTCCTTCTTAATATTTGTTGTTAATAGTGTGAATAGTTTTCCAATTCGCCTACTGTGTCTTACCACAATTAATGTTCATTGTATTTTACAGATATTTTAAGAAATTTTTTCAAAACCAAAGAGCAAATCATACAAATGAGGTACTACAACTGAAAACTGGCACCTTCTTTGCCCCAACCACACATTTGTACCTCCTCCTCTCTTGGCTGCTTGCAGAGATTCTGTTCATACAATGACAAAGTAAGACGGCTGATTTTTAAAGGAGCAGATTAGAATCCTTACCCCACTTGGGCATTGTCCCCCTCAAAGCAGATGGGTGTGCTCTACTCCTTTTCTGTTTGTTCTCTTTGGTTGCAGTGTTTTTCCTTTTATTAAATTGGCAAAATCTGAAAAATTAAAAATTATCCTTTAGGGTAAACATACACAGAGAGGCTTTTTCGTCTGCTTTAGTTATGGGTCAGTAGAGCTGAATTACCCTGGGCAAAAGAGTTCCCTGACTGGGTGGTGTGAGCTAATAATGTGTCCCTTTGCCTACATTGTTCTTGAACCTGTATGTCCTTTGGGTTTCTCTCAGGAAGGGGTGGCTGATCCATCTCGTGGCTGGGGGTGCCATGACGGGGTACCTAACGTCCTTTCTGTGAGTATGGATGGGACCCCCGTTTTGGCAGGACCGTGGCTACTCTGCTCTCCTTTTGTGTCTCTTTCCTCTCTTTTCCCAGGTCCATGTCTTCCAATCACTGTGGCCACTCATTAGTTTCAAAGGTACCACGATCCTTCACCTTTTTGACATTACCATTTTCTCTGTTGAGTGAATTTTTTCTTTTATAGCAGTTTAATACAATTTTCAGTTATGTACTTACTTTGTGACTATTTGCTCCATGTTCATTTCACTCACCAGACTAAGCTCCATGAGGCAAGGACTTCATTTATATTGTCCATCTTGTAACACTGGTGACTTGCATAGGCCAGGTACATGATGGGCTGTCAGTATCTTGTGAATAAATGAAAGTGTGTTCCAAAATTCTTTACCTATCACAGAATAGCGCCAGTATAGCACAATTTGCATTTATATAAAACAACTAACCAGATTGTTTTCATCCTATATTGGTTATATTTCAGAATGGATGGAACTTTGGGAGATTTCCCTAGGCATATTGGTGAGCTCTGCCAAATTTATGTCAACAACTGCATTTATAATTTATAATTGTCATGGGAAGCATACAGGCAAAGAAAAGACCCTGAAATAGAGAATATAGGTAGTTTATGTTGATTCTATGGATTCTATTTCAGAGAGTAATGTTCTACTTGTCTTAGAATTTGAAGGCTTATTCATTTATCCAATAAATATTTATTGAGTGATTTTTATATGCCCAGCATTGCCCAAGGCCCTGAAGATTAGGCAGTGAACCAGACATGGCCAAAAGTGTTCTATTACACAACTACAAATCATTCGCTAAGCTACACCTTCCACACTCACCCACCAGCACAGGTAATCTATTTATCTCATTATTAGTTCTGGATCATTCAACAAAGTGGAAGAGAAGGACCACTGCTTATGAAAAAAGTAAAGTATTTTGAAAATCTCTTGAGAATCTATAGCATGTAATAAATACAGATTTAGCTGGGAATTAAGGTTGGAAATAATAGACTAGCAAAATTGAAAAAAAAACTTAAATTTCAAATATGATAGCAAAAATGTCCTGGAGCAGTGGTTCTCAACTTGGGGTTACTGTTAGGGATATATCATCATCACCTGGACTGCTGTCCTTTTTTTCTGCCAAATGCAGTCCCACACAGTCACACACACACTCCAGAGTGTATTGCCCTAGAAAGTGATGTATTTTGGGTAATAAGCCTTATGCATTTATTAAACAAATGATCAGAACTTCTATTCTCAATTATGTTGAGAATAAATCATGAAGTTCTTGATTCTTAATTACATATCTACCTTGCTTTACCACATTGTGCAATTCTGAATGTGTGGGCATTATCCCGTGGGGAGAGCTGAGAATATGTTTCAAACATGATGTAATTAGTCAACGAATCTTTTTTATAAAGCTTTTTGTTAAATTCATAGGGGAAAATGCTCAAGAAGCAAATATTTTTCACAGTTACATGAGCAGAGCAGTTCATTCATTTCACTTTCTTTTCTGGGTATAATTAGTGAATCATCATCTTTTTCACCAGGAATTTACCTTGGTTATTGTTTTCACAATAGATGTTTTCTTTGGCTTCTTAATAGAGTATGTTACCATAAATTTGAATATTGCAAAGTATCTGTTAAAAGAAGAAAATTTTTAGATTTAATTGACTAATTTTACTTTCATTAAACTCCAGTGAGGGAAGAATTACTCATCACTTTTTGGCTATTGCTGTTGTTTTTACTGAATACATTGGCCCTTTAAGTTGGAATCATTAATTAGATATAATAAAACAGGTGTTTGGTATTAACCAAACAACAAATAATCATATCCAATGTGATATTATCATATAATTCTGTGAGTATGGTGGATTAAAAGTGTGATATCATATTAAGAAGATAAAAATACTCAAATAAAATTGAAATAAACCAACAAAACCATGGCTCACTTTTTATGGGAGCCTTTATAATTGTCCTATTTTACCTATTGGTCATCTGCAAAATGAAGATCATAATATTAATCTCCATATTAACTAAAACAGTAGATCTTACCTTCCATAAAATACATAAAGTCTCACTTATGTAGTGATATTTGATATGTCAAAATATGTTAACAACCAAGTTTGAAAGCAAATCCAAGCTATTATGATATTGGAAATGCTTATCAAAACACTCGTGCTGCCTAGCTCTCTCTCCAAGATATGCTCATATTTCTCTAGGGAGCAGCCCAATCACTTTCATCTCACCACCAATTCTCAGAAGAAAATTGAAAGCTACTACTTTCTTTTCTGTTCCCTCCAATTTGCCCTGGAGGAACATGCTCAGTGTTTGCTGGACCTAGTCACTGCACTCCCAGTTTTGCCCCTGCTGTTTTCCTGGAACGTTCCACAATTGCTTTTCAGGTAAGATACTTCTGGATAGAAGGACAGCTAAGCTGCTCTCTTTGTAAATCTAAAAGTTCATTAAACTTCATCAGTCCTGTGTTTCTTGGCCGTTAGTCTATCTTCTTTTGAAAAGTTTCTGTTCATGTCCTTTGCCCATTTTTTAATGGAGTTGTTTTTTTTCTTGCTGATTTTACTGAGTTATATATAGATTCTAGTTATCAACCCTTTATGAGATGTATAGCATGCAAATATTTTCTCCCATTTTGTAGGTTGTCTATTCGTTTTAATGATAGTTTCTTTGCCTGTGCGGAAGCTTTTTAATTTGATCAGGTCCCATTTATTTATTTTTGTTTACGCTGTAATTGCTTTTGGGATCTTCTTCATAAATTCTTTGCCTAGGCCAATATCTGTAAGAGTTTTTCCAACATTTTCTTCTAGAATTCTTATGGTTTCATGCCTGAGGTTTAAGTCTGTTATCCATAGTGAGATGATTTTTGTGAGTGGTGAGAAGTGCGGATCCTGTTTCAGTCTTCTACATGTGGCTACCCAATTTTCCCAGCACCATTTATTGAATAGGGATTCTATTCCATGGTGTATGTTTTTGTCTGCTTTGTCAAAGATCAGATGGCTATAAGAGGATGGTTTTATAACTGAGTTTTTAGTCCTATTACATTGGTCTATGTCTCTGTTCTTTTGTCAGTACCATGCTGTCTTGTAGTATACCTTGTAGTATAGCTTGAAGTCTGGGAAATTGTTGCCTCCCAATTCGTTCTTTTTGCTTAAGGGTGCTTTAGTTATACGGGGTCTTCTCTTGTTTCATACGAAGCATAGAATCATTTTTTCTAGAGCTGCAAAAAATGATGTTGGTATTTTAATAGGGATTGCATTGAATCTGTAGATCACTTTGGGTAGTATAGACATTTTAAAATGTTGATTCTGCCAATCCATTAGCATGGTATGGTTTTCCATGTGTTTATGTCCTCTGCTATTTCCCTCTTCAGTGTTTTATAGTTCTCCCTGTAGAGGTCTTTCACCTCCCTAGTTAAATATATTCCTAGGTATTTTATTTTCTTTGTTGCTATTGTGAAAGGTATTGAGTCTTTGATTTTGTTCTCAGTTTGACTGTTATTGACATATATGAATGCTACCGATTTGTGTACATTGATTTTGTAACCTGAGACTTTACTAAACTTATTTATCAATTCCAGTAGTCTCTTGGCAGAATCTTTGGGGTTTTCTAGATATAAGATCATATCGTCAGCAAAGAGCAATAGTTTGACCTCTTCTGTCCCCATTTGGATGCCCTGATTTCCTTCTCTTGTCTAATTGCTCTGGCTAGGACTTCCAGAACTATGTTGAATAAAAGTGGTGATAGAGGGCAACCTTGTCTGCTTCCAGTTCTAAGCATGAATGCTTTCAGGTTTTCCCCATTCAGTATGATGTTGGCTGTGGGTTTGTCATATATGGCTTTTATCATTTTGAGGTAAGTCCCATCTATGCCTATTTTGTTAAGTGTTCTTATCATGAAAGGGTGCTAAATTTTGTCAAATGCTTTTTCTGTGTCTATTGAGAGGATCATATGGTCTTTCTTTTTACTTCTGTTTATGTGGTAAATTAGATTTATAGATTTGCATATGTTGAACCATCCCTGAATCATTGGGATGAAGCCCACTTGGTCGTGATGAATTATTTTTTTGAGGAGCAGCTGAATTCAATTTACTAGGATTTTATTGAGAATTTTTTCATCTATATTCATAAAAGATATTGGTCTGTGGTTTTCTTTTTTTGTTGAGGCTTCTCCTGGCTTTGGTATCAGGCTGATATAATCATCAGGGAAAAGCAAATCAAAACCACAATGAGATGTCACTTAACTCCAGTGAGAATAGCTTTTATCAAAAAATCCCAAAACAACAAATGTTGACGTGAATGTGGAGAGATAGAAACACTCATACACTGCTGGTGGGACTGCAAACTAGTACAACCTCCATAGAAAGTAATATGGAGATATCTCAAAGTACTAAAAGTAGAACTACCATTTGATCCAGCAATCCCACTACTGGGTATCCACCCAAGGAAAAAAAAAAAGACATTATATAAAAAAGACATTTGCACACAAATGTTTATAGCAGCACAATTCACAATTGCAAAGATGTGAAAACAACCCAAGTGCCCATCAATACATAAGTGGATTAATAAAATGTGGTATATGTAACCATGGAGTACTACTCAGTCATAAAATAATCACTAACTACATATTGTATTATCCTGGATGGAGCTGGAGCCCATTCTTCCAAGTGAAGTATCACAAGAATGGAAAAACAAACACCACATATACTCACCATTAAATTGGTACTAATTAATCAACACTAATGTGCATATATGGGAAGTAACATACATAAGGTGTCAGGCAGGTGCGGGGGGGTTGGAGGAGATGGGTAAATCCACCGCTAACAGATGCAGTGCATGCTGCCTGGGGGATGGGCATGCTCATCAGGTGATGCAAAGGCAATTTATGTAACCAAAGCATTTGTACCCCTGTAATACTCTGAGATGGAGAGAAATATTTGAGATAAATTTGTCAATGCAGGAGACAGACACAATTCATTTTTTTAAATTTTTGGCAGCAAGAACTAGTAGCTGGACATTAGTAAATGTCATTCCTGATGCTAAGGTTTTCAGGGCAAGGACCATGTCTACTTTTGCTTTATAACATCTTACAATATACTTAGATTCAATTTTGCTACTTGGTTAATACACTTGCAATATAGGCAGCCAATGCTCCTGCTGCAACAGTCAGAAAAGCTAGATATATTACAAATATAATATTTTGAAAGTAATAGTATGCTGTGGAAGCAGCAAAGACTAGATGAACTAAAATTCCAGAGAGAGGAGAACCATTTCAAGGTGAGCTGATGATCAAAAGTGTTTGCATCCCAGAATATTTAGCCTATTTTGGGCTCAGGTTAATGACTGGATATGGTCCAGTCAGAGGACTTCTGCTGGAGAAAGAAAAACCAGGAAAGCTTTTAGTACTAGGGCTGGACTGAAAAAATGGAAGCTCAAAGAGACTCCTACATTTCTCCATAGGACATTTGCTGAATTCTGAGGACCAGGAGAGAAACTTCCAAAAGCCAGAGTGAAACTTCCAAGGTTGGTAGTGCTTAGGAAATATATGGTCAAACTTCTCCTCAAGACATTTGACAAATGCTGAAACCGCATGGGGCGGGAGCCAAGCAAAAATTCCTGAAGGGAATGCAAGAAGCTTCTGTAGTCTTTCAGGGCTGAGGAGACAAAGGCCCCCCAGACTTTCACTCAGAAGCTTCAGAGAGCCATACCCTAAGAACAGGGGTGGATTAGAAGTGAGCTGAGTTTCACTGAAATTGCAACCCAGCCAGGTTCTGCCTCAGTTCCTGATTGGACTGAGGGTGATGATCTCCTCACTTTAAACACCTGTCAGAAGAAAAGGTGAGTCTTCTTTGGTGGGAGGTAACATTATCTAGAACCTCCATTATTTATTTAAACACAATATGCAGCATGAAAAGTAAAATTACCAGATATGCCTAGAAGCAAAACGATAAGCCTATTAATAAAGAAGAAGAAAAAGACAATAAAATCAGACAGATGATCTAACTATTGGAATTAGCAAATAAGGACTTTTAAAACTTTGTTTAATATGTTCAAGAAAAAAGAAGAAAAGATGGGAATAAAAGAATAAAAGGCAGAGAATTTTTCCAGAGTTCATCTCCGTTGGGTTGAATCTTTAAATCCACACTTCCCTGTTTTCTGGTATGGCCCTTTTGGGTTTTAATACAATGTTAGGATTCACCTTCCATTTTAATCCATTTCCACAGGCTTATACATGTGTGAGTTCAAACCTTCATTAAACTAGGGATGTAATTTCCCCATTGTGTCAGGTTTTGTGACATGAGTGTGTGTTTTGTGACTAAGTGCTTATGCAGGGTGGGGAAAGAAAAGGAAACACTGCTAATCTCTTTTTTTTTATGTGGAAAAAGTTAAACGGGAAAGTTCGTTCAAACCAGGAGGTGACAAACCGTCGACTGGACAAGGTAGAGCCTAAACAGTTGTAATGTCCAGTTGATAGAGTTCGAAAGGACACCTTCTAACAAAGATCCTACATCTCCAGTACATTCTTGAACAAGCACACACTTAGGTTTCTAAAAATCAGTTATCCAGTGACCTCTCCTATCTAGAACATAGTCCAAAATATTAAAAATCTATGAGTAAATGAAATGGGAATTAGAAAATCCATATATAAAGCTGTGTTGGTCTTTAAGACTGTTCACCAAACTTTCAGCCCTCTTACTTCCTAGAATGTGGAGGAATTGCAATACCCACCCTTTTTGAATTTGGATGCAATCATGTGACTTGCTTTAGCCAGTGAAGTGTCAGAGTTCTATGCATGTATCATGAAAATACATGTTAAGATGGCGCTTCCATAAGTCTTGAGACCAGAATGACTACCATGAATGGAATATCTCTGGTCCTGTGTTTTGGACATATGGTATGGTTGAGAAATACACCTTCATTGTCTTTGAGGGTTGGAGATGTTAATTACTGTAGCATAACGTATCTTATGCTGACTGACACAATAATCTTCACAAAAGTGGGCATAAAATGGTCACAGTCAGAGAAAAAATGTAAAATATAACTTCTTCCCATCAAAAAGAAGGCTTTTATGTTGGGTTCAGCTAGAAAATTGTTCTCCTATGAAAAACCAAGAGCTCTTAGAGTGTTCATAGAAACAGAGAGTATCTAGGGCCACACAAGTTGAATGACACCATTCCCAGAATACTGTCAGTTTGCAGTTGGAAGAAAGTACATTACAAGGTGGCAGGCCTTAAATTTTAGCATGTGAGAAATCTGTGCATTTTCTAGATCTTAGAAATTCAGGTAACAAAGGCTACAAGCTTAACTCTTACCTTTGAGCAATTGTAAGTTCAGAGCCCCTGGTAAGAGCAATATGGTCCCAGTTGAAGGAAATGGCCTTTCCAAAAATAGAAGGGCATGGCTCAGCAGACAAAGGCAAATCTGGATAAGGAATAAAGAAGGGATTCTAGAGCAAACCACAAATGCTTTGAGCCTCAAATAAAATCGAATGTCAATTCAAGGATTATACTACATACTATTTGTAAATTATATAGATATTTATGATTCAGTCAACTGTGTAGGTTCAGACATTCCCAATCCTTTTACTGTGTTCATACATCTCAAAAGTTTTTCTAATCCCAAGTAATATTGTAGATGAATATTTATTTAGCAAATATGTAGTTATTACTTCCCATTAGCAGCAACTGAATTAGAATGTTCAGACTGATCACTGGAGATATGGAAAATTTTGAGCTCAGAGGATGTAGGTAAGTCAAAGCACTTCTTTGGTTGGAAAACATCCACAAAGAACTTAGGAAAATTCCCATGTTTCTAGATCATGTCTGTGGATTTCAACTTTCTTGGGGTGGAGTTCACAAGCCCTGCCACCAAAATATATGCAAATGTGAATATGGAAAGAGTGTTTACAACTTTTTTCAGGTTCTCCCATGTTTCTATGATTTCCAAAGGTTAAGAATTGCATTCTTAGGATGCTGTCTTCATAAAGCTTATTCTTATCTGGCCATGTTACCTGTTATTTATTCCCCAAAACTCATGTATATTTTCAAGAAGTAGTGGTAGGTATCTTGGGTGTTAGGAAGAGATTGGGGGAGTCATCAGATGCAGGTACTGACAGTAGCATGAAGGACACAGCATGACATGACAGTAAAGGAGGAGTAGGAGAAATTAAAAAACATATCTAATACTTTAAGCCACTCTAGGCTGGCATATTTCAGAATAAGGGGCTCTACACACTCAAATACCCATCAAGATATTGCTGTCTGCCAGTACGGAAGAGTCATGAATGTTTATATGGTAGAATTTATCAACAAAACATGAGATTCTGCTTTGTGTCCTCTTTCTATTGCTACTTTTTGGAAAAAATTTCACCCCCAGATAGTACAAACAATAACAGTTTGGACGCTTAAAGGGATAAGCTTCAGTTATCAGGGATGTTTTTATACTTACACCACATTTTATTCTAAATCCCACTCTTGAGACAATAGGGTTGCTTGAATTCAGAAGTTTGGCGAGCCAAAGAGATTAGTGTGACTAAAACAATATAGGTAAAAACAACAATATTTCATAAATTTTATGAAAATTGTTTCCTGTGTTTCAATAACTTCAATACATTGAACAGCTCATGTTCAGTGTTGTTGTTTGAAAATCATCAAGTCAACTCATCATTAAACACATTTGCAATTTATTTGTTAGCTATGATACCCTCTGTAATGTGCTTTTCCCTCCTTTGCCTGATTGAGCTATTCCAGTGTGGTTATGGCCACATGGTCCTTTCCAGCCCAGCATAATTTTGTTCTTTATCATCACCGTAAAGTGTTTTGTCATGGGAGGAAGGACATGGGGAGTGACTCAAGACTGGATGATGAGGTAAGGTGGAATCAAGCTCAGCTCAGTTTTCTTGTTTCTTAAATACAAATATACTTCATTTTTATCATGCTTCGCTTCATTGAACTTTGCAGATACTGTGTTTTTTATAAATCGAAGGTTTGTGGCAACCCTGTGTCTACCAAGTCTATTGGTGCCATTTTTCCAACAGCATGTGATCACTTTGTGTCTCTGTGTCACATTTTGGTAATTCTCTCACTATTTCAAATGTTTTAATTACTATTATATCTGTTATGGTGATCTGTGATCCATGATCTTGGATGTTACTATTGTAACTGTTTTTGGGCACCACAAACTGCACCCATATAAGATGGTGAATTTAATAAATATTATGTGTGGTCCGACTGCTCTACTGACCAGCCATCCTCCTATCTCCCTGTCTCCTTGGGCCTCCCTATTCCCCGACACATTGAAATTAGGCCAATTTATAATCCTACAGCAGCCTTTCAATGTTCAAGTGAAAGGAAGAGTCACACATCTCTCACTTTAAATCAGAAACCAAAAATGATTAAGTTTAGTGAACAAGGCATGTCAGAAGCCAAGATTGGTCAAAAGCTAGGCCTCTTGTGCCAAAGAGTTAGCCAAGTTGTAAATGCAAAGGAAAAGTTCTTGGAAGAAATTAAAAGTGCCACTCCAGTGAACACATGACTGGTAAGAAAGCAAAACAGCCTTATTGCTAATATGGAGAAAGTTTTAGTGGCCTGGATAGAAGACCACACCAGCCACGAAATTCCTTTAAGTACAAACCTAATCCAGACCAAGGTCTTAACTCTTCATAATACTGTGAAGGCTGAGAGAGGTGAAGAAGCTGTAGAAAAAAGTTTGAAGGTAGCAGAGGTTGGTTCATGAGGTTTAAGGAAAGAAGCCATCTCCATAACATAAAAGTGTAAGATAAAGCAACAAGTGCTGATGTAGAAGCTATAGCAAGTTATCCAGATCTAAGACAACTAATGAAGGAACTACATTAAAGAACAGATTTTCAGTGTAGACAAAACAACTTTCTATTGAAAGAAGATGCTATCTATAACCTTCCTAGCTAGAGATGAGAAATCAATGCCTAACTTCAAAGCTTCGAAGGAAAGGCTGATTCTCTTGTTAGGGACTAATGGAGCTAGTGACTATAAATTGGAGCCAATGTTCATTTACCATTCCAAAAATCCTGGGGCCCTTAATGCTAAGTCTACTTAGCCTGTGCTGTGCTCTAGAAATGGAACAACAAAGCCTGGATGACAGCACATCTGTTTATACCATGATTTACTGAGTATTTTTAGCCTGCTGTTGAGACTCACTTCTCAGAAAAAAAAGATTCCTTTCAAAATATTACTGCTCATCGACAATGCACCCAGTCACTCAAGAGCTCTGATGGAGATATACAAGGCTATTAATATTGTTTCCATGCCTGCTAACACAACATCCATTCTGCAATTCATGGATCAAAGAGTAATTTTGACTTTCAAGTCTTTTTATTTAAGAAATACATTTCATAAAGCCATAGCTGCCCTTAATAGTGATTCTTCTGATGGTTCTGGGAAAAGGAAATTGAAAACCTTTTGGAAGAGATTTTTCATTCTAGATGCCATTAAGAACATTCGTGATTCAAAATATCCTCATTAACAGGAGTTTGTAAAAAGCTGATTTCAGCCCTCATGGATGACTTTGTGGGGTTCAAGACTTTAGTGGAGGAAGTCACTGCAGATGTAGTAGAAATAGCAAAAGAAAACAATTAGAAGTGGAGCCTGAAGGTGCGACTGACTTGCGGCATATGACAATCTCATAATGAAACCTTAACAGATGAGGAGTTGCATCTTATGGATGAGCAAAGAGTGGTTTCTGGAGATGGAATCTACGCTTGGTGAAGATGCTGTGAACATTGTTGAAATGACAACAAAGGATTTAGAATATTACCTAAACTTAGTTGACAAAGCAGTGGCAGGGTTTGAGAGAACTGAGTCCAATTGTGTAAGACATTCTCCTGTGGGTAGAATGCTATCAAACAGCATCCCATGCTGTAGAGAAATCTTTCATGAAAGGAAGAGCCAATCAGTGTGGCAAACTTCATTGTTTTCTCATTTTAAGAAATTGCCACAGCCACTCAACCTTCAGCAACCACCACACTGACCAGTCAATGGCTATCAACATCAAGGCAAGACCCTCCACCAGCAAAAAATTTATGACTCGCTAAAGGCTGAAATGATCATTAGTAATTTTTAGTAATAATGTATTTTAGCAATCTTTAGTAATAACATATTTTTAAATTAAGGTATGTACATTGTTTTCTTAAAAAAATCATAATGCTATTACATACTTAATGGACTATAGCATAGTGTAAACATGACTTTTATATGTACTGGGAAACCAAAAAAATTGTGACTTATCACAATATTTTCTTTATTGTGGTGATCTAGAACCAAACCAGCAATATCTCTGAGATCTGCCTATCTTAGTACTTGCTGTCTCCAGTCTCCATTAGGAAGATTCCTTGATGCGCACCAACAATAAACAGAATATGTAGATTCTATTCCTGAAATGTACTGTGCTGGGGCAAGTCTCAGCTTCTGCATCACCATTGCATCTCCTATAAAGTAGAATTATATAATTGCAATTCCCCTCCTGTCACCAGGGATGTGGTAAAGATAAATGATGTGATCTATGCAGAGTCTGAGCAAGAGCAAGACCCCATCTCTACCCAAAATAGAAAAATTAGCTGGGCATTGTGGCATGCACCTGTAGTCCCAGCTAGTGGGAGGCTGAGGCAGGAGGATTGCTTGAGCCCAAGAGTTTGAGGTTGCTGCGAGCTAGGCTGATGCCACGGCACTCTACTCAGGGCAACAGAGTGAGACTCTGTCTCAAAAAAAGAATGATAATCTTAACTTGCAAATTTGTATAGAAACCAAGTTTCCAGTTTGGAGCTCCTCCCATTAAGGTGGAAAGTTTTCAGCGAAGAGAGAGAAAGTATAATTTCAAGCATGAAATTACACGTTTATTGAGGACTAAACTTATGTTAGATGCTGTCATGGGTTGAATGGTGACCTCCAAAAGGTATGTTCATGTCCTAACCCCTGGAACCTGTGAATGTGATTTTATTTGGGAAAAGGATTTTTGCAGATATAATTAAGTATCTTGAGATGAGATAATCCTGGATTACCTGGTTGAGCCATAAATATAATGACCAGTGTCCCTATAAGAGACAGAGAGAGAAGATAGATAGAGGAGACGGCCCTGTGAAGACGCAGACGGAGGTTGGGGTAATAGAACTACAAGCCAAGGAATGCCTGGAGCCACCAGAAGCTGGAGCAGCAGGGAAGAATTGTCCCGCAGAGCCCTCTGATGGAGCCTGCTAATGCCTTGATTTTGGACTTCTAGGCTCCAGAACAATGAGAAAATAAATTTCTGTTGTTTTAAGTCACCTAGTTTGTGATAGTTTGTTATAGCAGACGTGAAAACTAATACATGTGCAAGGGAAAAAGAGATCCATAAATTAAGATCTTTGGCTTTGATGCCAAAGTCTCATTGGGGACGTGGTGAAGAAGTGTATGGAAGGTCCCTGCTTCTGAATGTCACTGTAGCTTAGCAGGGCTGGCATGAAGCAAATCTAGATGTGAGGACCAACAAGACCTGCAAAATGAAACTAGACCTGCATCTAACTCTTGCTGCCTTCAGTTTCAACAATGCAATGGATCTACAGAAGAAGTTTGCACCTTTGGGGGCTTTCCAGATGACATAAGTACACCCTGTCAAATCTGAATTTAAGATAAACAACAAATAATTTTTTGGTATAAGTATGTCCCAAATATTGTATGGACACACTCACACTAAAAAAATTATTTGTTGTTTATCTTAAATTCAAATTTACTTGGGCATCCTATATTTTTATTTGCAAAATTTGTCAGCCTTTATCCCTTCCACATAGTGGCTCAGGACTCAGAGATGCTGCAGAAGATCACCCAGCAGGGCTGCCCATCCTGACACAGTGGTCAGCTGATCAGCAGCGTGCCTAGCACCCGACACAGACCTTCAGGTCACAGTGGCCACTGCTTCACTTCCGCCTTCCTCCTTCCAACTCTCCCATTAATTCATCTTATGGCCAACCCTTGCTCAGAACCATAGAGGGAGGAAAATTATGGAAAAAATGGTTACAGCTTAGCTAAGCTGACACGATAAAACAGCAATGACACTATTCAATAAAATATTCAAGCCTTACCAACAAAAACGTGCATCTTTCTTTCTATTTTCCACAAAAGACTTTGGAATGGAAAATAAATAACTTCTCCATTGAAATCATTTTTGCCACTTTTCTCTTTTTATACTTCTCTACAGAATATTAAAAGTTCTAAACTGTTGAAGTTATGAACTCCAGCCAATTCCTTCTATCAGTGGGGAAGCTGGGGCCCAGGTAGGTTAGCCGAGTTACTCAAGGGCAGCATTATTAATGTATCAGAGCTAAGCTAATAATTCTGGTCCCCTTTAATCTTAGTCTTCTTTCCTCCCTGCCAGTTTACTTTTTCACTTCCTTCAAGTCCATGTTCAGTTGTGTTTAAGGAAGTCTTTCCTAATTAATTCTGATCCTTGGCCACCGTCCTGTCCAAAATTGCTTTAAACATTTAGGTATTATGGTTACATTATAAATTCTACACAAAACAGGTGTTAAACAACTCACTTTCATGATATAGATTTGCTTTTTAAAAGCGTCAATGTCATTCCTCTCAAACATCAAATCTCTTTTACTACAAATACTTTGTAATAATAGTTCCATTTTGCTTGACAAAAGGGCATGCTAACAACATTCTATACAGTAAGTAGGAAAATGAAACTTGGCGATTGGAAACATGGCTATTTTCTAAGTTTAGGATGTAAATAATAAGGTATTCATATTTTCCCTATGAATTAGGGTGACTGATAACCCTGTTGATATCAGGATTTTGTTATGTTTCACTGCCCTATCTGTGGCTAACAGAATAGGCTTACGTCTACAGGTATTATTAGAATAAATAAAAGTGCACATCTTCACTGGAACATTATTTTAGGGTAAATTAAAGAAATTCAAAGTACTAATCATATGGACAAATTATGCAGAAGTGACAGCATTTATGTAAAATATAAAGGTCAGTCAAAATATCTGACAATTTAATGAGAATAAACAGTTATTCTGTTGATTTGTTATAGTGGAAGATGGAAAGATGGATTACCTAAAGCCAGTTTGTCTTTTGCTATAGGTATAGTAGACATGAATTGAGCAGAGAATGCTAAAGGGCGTTTAGTGGCATTACCCAGGAAGTGCCATGGCAGCGCACGATACATTCTGTCTGCCAAGGGATAAAATCCAAATGCAAGTAGGGAGAAAGAACGCAGCAGGCAAAGAAAACACAGTATCTATGCTACTGTGAGTTTCAAGTTCAAGAAAAGATTAAAATGCCATCATTGAGACAAGCAAGTAGAAAAAGATGCAGTATTTTGCATAATATGTTAAAGGAAAGCAAAATCTCCATAAAGACTATTTACAAAAAGTACTTGGAGTGTGTGCTGAAAGAAAGATTGAAAGCTATCTGAAAATAATGATAGGAACATTGAAATGAGCCAGATGCATTTATCATAGAACTTCATGGGACCACAGACCTCCATAGCTTACTCAGAAGAAGGCTGACAGAACTATATAGGACACCAGACTTAATTAGGGAGAATTGACAGATTCTTGCTGAAAGTTTATCTTGTGGTCTCCAATATTTAAATATATAAATATGTAAGTTAATGCATTGAAAAAAAAAATCCCTGCCACAAACTAGCACCAATAAGACAGGGATATAAATATATGATAGTATCTGTTCTCCCACCTCCTCTGTGTAGTGGGTTTAAAATAATGATATGCATTCCCTCTCTGTAAAAAGATAGAGAAATCTTGATGCTTTTCCAATAACCAATAACCAGCCTCTCCAATTCTAAGTCCTGAAGTTTCACCCTGAAAGGAGAGATCATATCTAGGGTTTTCTTTGGACTGCTGGAGTCCCATCAAAATCTGTATTAATTTCTTAGAGCTACCCTAACAAAGTAGCACAGACTGGGTGGCTTATAACAACAGAAATGTATTCTGTTACAATTCTGGAGGCTAGAAGTTTGATACAGTGTTGCCAGGACCATGCTGACTCTGAAGGCTTTAGGGAAGGATCCTTCCTTATCTCTCCTAGCTTCTGGTGGTTGGCAGCAATCCTTGGCATATTACTTTCTAGTAATCCTGACCCTGACTGGCTAATTGTTCTAGATTAGTTCTTTCCAGTTCTGCATTGAGGTCACCATGCATTTTTTTTTTTTTTTTTATGTACAACTTTTGGTTTTACCTCTGTCTGGAGTTTTATCTTGAGGTTGGTATTTGTTGAGAATAAAGTCATAAACCATTAAGACAGAGCATAGCAGGGCTAGAATAAATTCTTTTCAGCAGTAATTTACCAGTAGCTGCTTACCAGAGATGTCTACCCAGTTGAATAATTTATGTTCTCTCTCTCCCCCTCAGCCTCTTTCTCTTCTCTGCTTTCTGATTTGCATTGTAACCCCAGAAGCAGCACAACAACTGATCCTCCTTTCCAAGTTACAATCTGAAAAATCTTTCAACGTGAGTTTTGATTTCCAGAGAGATCAACAGTTTGCCACTTGGTTCTTGCCATGGCTGATGAATAGCAACTCTTCAGAAGTAGCAACTCTCAGTTCCTTTCAGCGTCCAGCCTGAGATTCTAAGGCTGCTGAGATAACAGTCGTTCAAATATACTGAGTCTGTAAGTGAGTCTCACTCAGCAGGCTCTGTCCCGAGACTGTAGTCCCTAATTCCTAGTTCTGTGAATTGACCCGGAGATCCCTAGGAAAATCTAGTTTCCATCCTGCCCACCCTTTTTATCTCCTCCTTTCTACTCCCACCTGGAAAACTTTCTTCCTCTGGGAATAGCAGATAGCATTTGTTTTGTGCCTTCTGCCTGCAGGCAGTGTGCCTGTGCTTTACATAGAAGTAGGGATTATTTCCATTTTGCATGAGGAAACTGATTCTCAGAGGAGCTAGTGATGCGTCCAACATTATACAGTAACAGTAACAAACAACAAAACTGGGGTTATTAACTCAATCTTGCTAACCCTCAAACCCCAATCCTTCTACTTCATCAGTCTGCTTTGGTCCTCTCTCTCTTTCTTTCTTTCTTTTTTTTTTTTTTTACTTTCTCTCTTAAATGTTTTTGTTTATTTAATTTTCATGGCTATCCCTCCAAGTAAATACTTACAGAACTATTAAATAATTCATTTTTTAGTGGTTACATAATTTTCCATAGAATGAATAAATTAGAAATTATTCATTTATGCAATCATTGATGAGAAGCCACATTTTCCCTATGCTTTTTTGGTTGGTTTGTTTGTTTGCCTGTGGCTAGTGTAAATAATGCTAAAATTAACATGCTTGTGCATGTAGCCTTCATGCTGTGCTTTTCTTTCCATAGGATAGATTCCCCAAAGCTAAAGCATATGAATACATTTATTTTAATAGAAACTTCCAGTTAACCTTCCAAAAATTTTGTGTCAATTTACTTTTCCATCAACAATGTATCAGAGTACCTATTTCCCTATACTATAGCCATCATAGGAAATTATCAATTTATCATTTTCTCTTTTGCAATTCTGAGAGTAAAAATGGTCTCCATTTATTTTTGCAAAACAATTTTGTTTCAGCACAAGAGTAACCTCCACTGCAAAACCTTATTTTGTAGTCAGGAAAAAAAGTGTATCTGTATGTGTGTGTATTTATATGCTTTCCAAAAGACAAAAGCAATTACAGTGTTAGAAGATGAAGAAGACAAACAACTGATTAAACGTAGGGAAAGTGGTATGTGTGATACAGAGTTCTAATTTCTAGATACCTCTCTCTCACTGAACAGCCAGAGGTTGGGGCTGTGTCCTTGTCTATGAAATCTGACCCTTAACTATTAAAAGGAGAAAAAGAAGATTAATGAGTTCATATCATTAGCACATTTGAAATTCCCTGGGAGAAGATTCTTTGGAAATGCAATATGTCTTATCTTTGTTTCATAGATTACATAATGCAATTTCAAAATACACAGTACTTATTTTCTAAGAAACTCCAAAAATTTCACTTTGTGCATAAAAAGAGTCTCATTAAAAAAACTCCATTGCACCTATTATGTAAGATGCATATCATAACTAGATGCTTTTCAGCTTTAGTCTCATAGCAAGGTGATGCTGACAACCTCAGTTTAATACATTCCTAATTCAGGGCTGTTCTTTAGGAGATATTGCATTCTGGAGTCCTTGAGAGACAAGGGAAAAAAGCCAGTATGAGAGATGGTTAAAAAGAGATCAAGGATATTCAGATGGTGGGTTTTCTATGGGGATATAAAGCTGTCCAATTTATAACAAAAATTCCCCTTGGGGGCCTGGTCATCTGTGTATTTTTAATTGTGCTGAATAATATGTGTCTTTTGAACACTTCTGAGCAAGCAAGCTGAGATGTTGCTAGTTTCAGGTAAAAGTCACTGAAATTGGTTTCTATGGAAAGAGTAAATGCCAATCCACTGGGAGCAGTCATGAGATATGCCACTTCAAATAAATAGCCTGGGCCAAGATGGTCATGATAGGATCGGCCTTAGAGCAGATCCTCTAGGCTGGTCTCCACGATGCCAAAACATCTGGGCAGGCCTTTCAACCAGTGAAAGTGACTCTCAAGCCAGTTGTTTGGTCTCCTAGAGATACTTTTAAGTCATGCTTACCATTTACCATTTAATGAGTGTTCTAGGAAAAAAAAAATAAACCAAACAGGTAAAGCTACACATGCAACGTGATTGCAGGTGATACCTCTCAAGCTCTGTTTTCTAATCTGGCTCATTGTATTTATGAATGTTCTGATATAGCAAAGAAAGTGCATGTTTACATCTGTAGGTGTGAGTATAGACTGCAGCTAGACAACTGTCTCATCAAACTTTACCTGGTTGACAGTTATAAGAGAAATGAATTGTCTGTAGAAAGATGAAAATGGAGGTGATTTTCCTCCAATTTATGGAATGCTATAGCCACAATCAACAAGCAAGTGGGTTTTGGAGGCAGATAGATTTGAGTGAGAACCTAAGATCATTGGCTATGAAAGTTGGAAAAGCAATTTAATTTTTGTAAAATTCTCCATTTCCTTACCTGGCCTCTTTGTTGTTCCTCTGACATGCTTTAGGATCAAAAATCCTTAAATTCTCCAATCATTCCCTAGATCTAGAACTCTCTTCAGTTATCCACACGGCTAATTCCCTCACCTCATTCAAGTCTTCGCTCAAATGTCATCTCTCAATGAAGTCTACCCTGTCCACCTTATTTAAATTTCAACCCACACCCTACCTGGAACCCTCTATTTCCCTACTCCTTTAATTTTTATGCATTATATGTCACCTAACATATAATACTTTGTCTTATATTTATTTTACTTTAATATTTATTGTCTGTTTTCTCCCTCTAGAATATAATCTCTACAATGGCAGGAAATTATAGTATGCTCATTCATTGATACATCCCAATACCTAGAACTGTGCCTGGAAGGAAAATAGCAGGTGCTCAAAAAATCATTTGATGAATGAATAAATAAAAGCACCTGCTAGAGTCTCTGGTATATTATAAGTGCTCAAACATATTACTTCCCTTTCCTTGTCTTCCCTTCAAGCAGCTAAATCTGAATATAGATACTCGTTCATGATTTTCACCCTATTATAATGTCATGTGTATAAATCCAACCATTGCAATTGAGTCCTGAATGTTACTGCTGTTTTCTTTAAGAGGTACGGTCATCTATAAGATTAAAAAAACACTGTCATAAGACTTCAAAAAATGACAGCTGCTGCAGTGGAATAGATAATACATTCTTTAAAAAATGTTTAGGGAAAGAAATTCCATCAAACCCCTCAAGTATTTATTCAATGTCTAACAACACTGCAGTGTCAATCTACCATTTATTTCATACATTCAATGTGTTTTTTACCCTGTCTTCATTGATTGTGTTTTTTTCTGGCTGATTTCCAATGGTATGCTTGGTGAAGTCTTTGTCTTATCTAGTCCTACTAGCAAAAGGATCCTTCTAGTCCAACTTTCCTGTTGACCTGTGTATGGTAGATTCTTCTGTGGTTTAAGTCCAAAAGTTGACATTTTCCAAACTCTTCTTTAAAATTAGGTGTTTGTTGCAGGTTAGGTTCTCCAGGATGCAGATCCCAAGATAGAGTTAAGATGGCAAAAGGTTTACTAGGTAGTAACACCTGAGGAATGAGCTAGAGGGTGAGTAGGTGGAAGGAGTCATCAGGCTGGGATGAACCTAAGAAAGTCTCTACCATGGGGGACCATGG
>CM052439.1:142935995-142959519 GCA_028533085.1 Varecia variegata | reverse complement strand
TTAAGTATAATAAGTATTTTTATAGCATTATATAGCTTAAGCTTAAACAGCGCTTATCCATCATTCCTCACAAACCACCAAAAACCCTTGGGTTATATACGAAACATGAAATTGTTGAAACATATGAAATTGCCAGTATTAGACTCACTTTCTGGCAGAATAAGTCTATGTCTATCTTTAAAAGATATTTTAAGGGTTATTTCACATAGCCAGAATTGCATTTGGTTAGAATGTCATACTTAATACTCTATTCATATCCTGGCCTTTTAATCACTTCTATTGCCCAGAGAACCCAGTCTATGATACTTCACAATCTCCATCTCAAGTGTAGGCATTTTGGGGAGGAAGAGGAGATATAGCTGGTCCTATAGTTGAGATTATTTCTGTATTAGCTAGAAGGCAGAATGCCTACTATTATAGGAGAGATGTTTAAAATGACTTTATAGCAACAACTGGCATTTCAAAATCAAGTGCATTTTGCCTAAGAGTAAACGGAACCCTGCCTAAGGAATTGTGGCACAACTTCCACAGTGAGGGCCTCACAGCCTCTCCTTGCATGAGCAGTAACAATATTCTTCCCTCCCACTTCACACACACATGTACATCACAGGGCAACTGATCTGAGTCCTCACATGACCCATCAGCTAACCCTACTGAAGATGAAGAAAAAATGAGATTGTATTGTTACTCTCTTCAACATACATTCTTTATGGTAAAGTTTCTTTCTACCATGTATATTCTATACTGTAACTACATAATCTGTAGTATAATTCTGTAGCTGTAACTCACTGCACTGTCCCTATATGTATTGAGATTTCAACATAGCTCATGCAAAACTACATATATTAAATAACGTGAAATAATGTCATTGGAATCAAAAACTAGATAGCAGGTCAGTTTTCAGCTTCAACTCTCTACATCTTTGGGCTTTTGAATTTTTTTTAATAAAACACTTAACATTATTCCAACATCAGGGTTTTTATTTTTGGTTCTAATAGAACCCAGTTTGCAGTGGCTTCAGCTCTCAAGAATGTAGGGGAACCCTGGGCAAGAAGCCAGCTGCAGTGTCTGCAGCTCCTGTTCAACCTTAGGAACATGCAAGGGACCCTTGCTCTGTGGCTCCGATCCTTCACAGCAGCTGCCCTCACAGGGCATGCCTGGCCACAGCACATAGACTCCTTTCTCTCTGTTCCCAGTAACAAATTCCCCGGTGATACTTTTGGATCTGGCAGACTTCAGTGCAGCTACCCTGCTAAGCAAATGCCACCGTGACTGTGCTTCACACCCTTACAGAGCTGCTCCTCCAAGTCTGGCAGGAGGGCTCTCATCAAACAGATGAAAGAATAAAAATCTAAGGTTCCCGGGTCACTTTGCCAGTTTACAGATCTCAAATGTTCACTACCTTATCCCAATCTTTTACTGGAAATTTATGAGAAAAGGCAACATTTACAAAATGGGGCTCAAATATATTTTTGTTCAATATCTGCTCAAATATTTTCCCTTTCTCAAAATCCTCAAATAGTTTCCCATCACACTCAAAATAAAATCCTCCCTATGGCCAAACTTGTTCCTACTCTGGGTGTTTGCTGTTGTTATGATTACCTCTGCTGGGAGCACTTTCAGGGCACTCCCTACACCTTCATCTTTGCACGCTTTGCTTCCTCACTTTAAGTTTGCTTACATTTCTCCCCATCAGAAAGACCTCCCAGGACTTCCTGGTTTAAAATGTACTCATTGATTCATTCCTCTTGACTTCTTTGTGTTTCTTCCTAGCTTAAACATCGTAAATTCTATTTTTTTTGAGGTCTAGTTCCTATATCCTGCATTAAAAATGTAAGCTTCATGAGGGTAGATGCTTTGTCTCTTTTGTTCATCACTCTATCCTCAGTGCCTGGAACAGTGCCTGGTACATAATAAGCACTGCTGAATGAATGATCTGTGGCCCATAGTTAGGTGCCTGAATAGTACCTGCTATATTCAGACAAATGTGAGCAGCAGTTCTTTGTTCTCTTGGATTTTAAGGACAAATGACAATATTTCTAACATTGTTTGAGTGAAAAGCATTATGAGTGGGAGGTTAGGAAAGAGCTGGTTGAAGGAGGGCTTTATTCTAGACTCACACTGTGATATAGCAAGGATTAAATATCCCAATGTAATCTAGTGCTTAGATTCCCAAAGTACTTTTCACCATCAAAAGGTGTTATAGACTGAGTGCGTCCCGCTGATTTCATATGTTGAAACTTACTCCCCAATGGGTTGGCATTGGGAGGTGGGGTCTTTGGGAGATGATTAGGTCATGAGAGTGGAACCCTCATGAATGGGATTAATGCCCATGTAAAAGAGACCCCCGAGAGCTGCCTTGCCCTTTCCGCCATGTGACAACACAGTGAGAAGACAGCCATCTATGAACCAGGGAATGGGCTCTCACCAGAACCCACCCACGCTGCCACCCTGATCCCAGATGTGCAGCTTCCAGAACTGTGAGAGTAAATGTCTGCTGTTTACAAGCCACCTGGTTTATTGCATTTTGTTATAGTAGCCAAAGGGGGACCCAAATCTGTTCAATTTAAGAGAAAGGTAAGCTGAAGTTGGGTTCCATCTGACACTAGAATAATCATTAATTGAAAGTTTTGAAGTGAATGTTCTAATTGACCACATACTTTTATTCACTTTGTGTTGTTGAAAATCATTGTAGACTACCATGTATTTGAGACCATAATGCCTCGGGAACCAAGGCTGTGGGCTCTGATCTGGTTTTGCGTCATCGTAGGCAATGCGTTTGACCACTGTGTGCCTCATTCTCTCATCTGCAAAATGGGAGATGCACTGAGATGGTCTACAGGACAATGCTGGAATACATACACTCCAACAGAAATGTTTTCTTTATTCTAACACAATGTAGGACGTGGCAAAGACTTCAGGGACACTCATGTGAATATTGATAAGAATGGTCCAATTCTAGAAACTGGGGTTGAATGTATACAGATGACAGAAAATAGCCCATAAGATTTTTTTTTACTTTATTTTTGTGAAGCTATACTAGTTTTGTGTCTCTCTATATAAATTTCCATTAATTCTTATAATTTTTAATTATATGACCTAAATCAGTGATTCTTGATCAAGGACATTTTGGCCCCCAAGGGACATCAGTAATGCCTAGAGACATTTTTTGATTGTCACAAATTGGCAAGGGGTACTCCTGGCATCCAGTTGGTAGAGGCCAGGGATGTTGTTAAACATCCTACAATGCACAGAGACAGCACCCACAACAGCAAATTATCCAGCCCAAAGTGCCAGTAGTGCTGAGGTAGAGAAATTGGATATTTGTGTTCTTATCGTTTGTACTTTCCCTAAATGTAGAGAACCAAATAAAATTTTAATTAACTATATGCTTCATTTCAATGAAACTAAAAAATAATTTCATAGAAACAAATAAGGAGTAATGACCAAAAGTCAAACGAGCAAACAAACAAAAAGCAAAAAACTGTCAAATCTGGATAAACTCTTGCAAGCCAGTTGACACTGTACACAGAAACAGGTAGAAGTTGAGAAAGTTTCTATAAAATGTCCCTTAAATAACTCTACATCATATCATGAAAACCAGCCTAAATATTCTCATGGTGCTCATGGTTAGAAATACTTTGTAAAGAAGTATTAATGCCTGCGTTATGCAAACCACAAAATTTTCAGCACACAAATCCAACGGAAATGACTAAAGAGCACATTTTTATTGTAAATTTTTTTCTGTTTTTCTCCAATATCTACAGCCATATCACAGGAATAACTGAAATATTTGCAAACTGGGTTGCACATGTCTCTGTCTCCCTCAGGCTAAGGCCTGGATTTCTCAGCTGTCCTTTCACAACCCTACTGTAGGCGTGTAGTTCCTCAAACTTCCTCATACTTGTCCCTGTTATTGTCACATAAGTTCATCTTTGTCAGTCTCAGCTGAAATATGCAAACCTCCTGCTGATGTCATCTGGAAATTGATGGCGTTGTGGCTAAATATATAATGCAGAGCTTTGCAAACTGTCAATCTTCAGATTCAGGACATTGTCTTTGGCATGTTAGTCTTTTGGGCTTGTTAGTTTCACAATTTAAAAAGGAAATGTTTCTGGGATAACAACCTTGCCTCCTAATGCCGTATCATATGCTCTTTTCTCCATTTTAATGAAGACTTGACTTTCATTTTATATGTTTGAAAATTCACAAATAACACACAGAAATCTGCCATGATTTTCTTATTTTTCAGAGCAGCTTTTCCCCTGTCCTCTTTTGAGCATAGATTTTTTTTTAAGTAGTTCCAGTTAAGTAATAGCTTGATTGTCTTTCCTTCATGAAAATTCAAATTCTTATGAAATATATAGGTATAGAGCATTAAGTCAAAGCTAAATATATTTTTTCATCATGTACGATTACTTTCTAAAGTTGGAGTTAATGTCCTATTTTTTTCTCTGCACTTTTGCCTTACTTCTGTTTTCTACCTTCTGTTTTCTACGTCCTTCTGTTCCTACCTTCTTTAAACCTAAACTTTCCAATCTCTTACTTTTTTTTTTTTTTTACTCCAGGGAACATGGTAATATGGGTTTTTCAAATGTCACAGACATTGCCCTATTCGATGTTAAAATGCAATGATGATCAAAACTGAACCCTGTTAACTTAAAAGCAAACTCTACTGATGGAATCAAGGTGGAAGAAATAGATTGAGCATATTAGAAGAATTTAATAGCTGACAACCAAGAACTAGCACAACACTGAAGAGGGCACATGTATTTAAAAGAGGCTGTTGAAATAACTTGACATTAATATGTTAAGTATGTTGAAAGTAAAAAAAAAAAAGTTAGGATATAAAGATAATTAATTATCCTATGAATGGTGAAACCATTCTAAGGTACCACAGTATGCTCACTGACCTTGGAAGTCTTCTTTTGATCAAGGAATTCTTAATGGGTACCAATGATGGTCCAATATTATGCTAATCACTAAAGATCTAGGAATGAATCAGGCATTGTCTCTATCCTCTGGGGGCCTATTACCTAACAGAGAAAGGGAGACATTCAACACATAGGTGCATAAGGGTTAGAGATGATAAGATGGAAGCACACATTGTATTCAATGTGATTGAAGAGGGTGCAGCCAATTCTCCTGGGTAGTCAGAAAACTCCGTAATGAAGACTCAATTGTGAACTAGTGGGAACCTGGTCCATGTGATGTTGCTAAAGTATTACAAAAGGGTTCATTCATCATTTCTTAGAGTAATATGGCAATGTGCAAAATTAGCCATATGAGCCGCTCACATTCATTTCCTGAAGGCATATTCTCCCTTCAGGAAATCTCCAACTCCTTAAACAAAGTCATTTGTACAAATACGATCATGTAGGAAATTGTCTCTTCTCTTTGTTCTCGGTGATTCCTGAGCTTCTTTGTTAAAGCATTGAACATGTTGCATCATGCTTCTTTGCATATTTCCCTCAACTGCTAAATTGTGAGAACCTCAAGGTCAAAGAACAAGTCTTACATGCATCTTTTCATCTGGTAAAGTGCCAATTTTGTATGGGTGCACTAATGCTTTTTGAATAAACTAGGAAAACCTGGAATACACCTTAAAGTACAACAGTAGTAAGGGAATGACTCCACACACTATGGCACACCAACATGATAGGACTCTGGAAATGACAAATGCAAGAGAAGTGTGGCTAGGTAGCAACATGGAACTATATGAGGCCATTTTATGTATAAAAAGTAAAAATTAAATAATACATGCATATCAAATATAACTATGGAAAGTGTTTATATATGAAATTTAATTATATTTTCCTAGTAAAGTTGCCTGCATCTATAATGTTTTAATTGCCCATGAGAAAGAAGGTCACTTATACTATTCTCTTTAATCCTTTTCTTAGCTTTTAAAATAATCTTTTCTTAAATATACCCTAAAAATGGAGAGGAAACAGAACTAACTTCTCAAGAGGAACTGTGCTCTGAGCTTTATATATTTATGTCAACTCATCCAATTGTCTCTTCAAATCTATGATGTTTTTCTAATCCTTTTAGAGGTAAGACAACTGAGGCATGGAAAGATTATATAAAACATACAAGAAAGAAGAGTCTGTCGAACTCTAAAGGCTATATATTTTTTCACCATGTTTATTTTTTAGCAGATGCATCAACAAAATAAAAGAATTCTATTTTAACAATATGATCATTGTGATTATTTAAATATTCATTGCATGACTAATAAGCTGCTACAAAGAAGCTGTATGCCTTTGGGTATGTTTCTGGCCTCAGTTTTCACCTCTGTAAATTGAAGAGGTTGTACAGGGGCTAGCTAAGCTTGATGTTATGCCTTTATGGTTTAGGATGGTACATTATCCTAAACTATTAAAAAGTATCTATTTTAGAAGCAACTGTTTTCATATTGAATAATAGAAACTTAATAATACCCTGAGAAAATCTACTGCCCCAAATCTCTTGGAGGTAGGATTGTAAAGAATTAAATGGATGTAGATATTTATAATATTTTTATTCCTATTAACAGCCATGACATACTTATTTGGCTTCTCTTAGCTTATGCTTACGTAATATGCAAAAGCAAAATAAACATAAGTAAAAATAAGGCCAATAGCTAATGTACTATTTTATTCTCTAATTATAAGTTTGGTATTATACATCTGAGTCATTGAAAATAAAATTGAGTCATTGAAAATAAAGATTAGTTTTCCTTAGAAGAGAATTTTATAATGATAATATTTAAGACACTCAGAAAGTAATTTTCTACATACATCAGAGTAAGCCACATGTAATTCAGCAGGATTTAGTAATGACTTTTTACGAACTCAGTACATATCACCTTCACATTTCTTGCCATAATTGCAAACCACTTCTGCTAGTATTTACTTAATATTTTTAGCGACCGTTGATTTGGCATTTTAACTGAAATGAATTTATTTTAAAAGAAAACTTGATAAATGTAGATTCTTTGCTATAGTTATAAAGGTAGAAATAAAACGCATCACAAATTTTTTTGTAACATTTGTTCGTGTAGTAACTAAAGCCATATCAAATGCCAGGGCCACACTGGTATGCCTACAACATTTGCATTACAGAATTCTGAGAGCAAGTTGCCCCAATGTGGATGCATCAAATTAGCCCTCAATCAAATCACCACGATGCCTCTGCAGCTTCTTACCAGCCATGTACTTTTAAAATAGGCAATTTTTTAGGTGATACAACTTGATGATTACTAAGAACAAATAAATCAGATATAATCTTAAACATGCTATAGTAACTTTATTTTATCTGACGTGTTTAGGGTTCCAGGAAACCAAAAGATGAGTTCAGAAAGTCATAAACTAAGACTTGGCCTTGAACAAAATTACAAAGCTAGCAGTTTGCCTTTGACAACCCCCTCCAAGTATGCTCTCCCTTATCACCAACCTCATTCTCAACTCCAGGCCTTTTTTTCTCCCTCTACATTATATCTTCCTCACTTTCTTGATCCCCTAGGGATCCTTTTTGCTTTTTATAACTTTCAGAAAAGGATTTGCAACTCATTCACACTAAGCTAGTAACAGCTTAAAGGTTTATGTCTCCCAGGGATTACTGCCTTCAAGAAGGATGAAAGCTAAGAGTAGCAAGTTTAGTGAAGTATATTTGGGTTTGAACCCTGCAGCTGCTCCCACCAACCTGCCTTTCACACCACCATCCCAAGCCACTTAACATTTCTACATATCACTTCTCTAAGCTTGTTTCCTCACAAAGTGGGAATAATAATATTTCCTTCCTCATAGGTTTGTTATGAGACTTTAATGAGATAAGGTAACATGCTTAACATGGTGCCTGGTGAAAAGTGTGAACTTCGTAAATAACAGCTGATATTTTATTACATAAACAGTTTCCACCAAAGAAGCAGGTTGGCCCTACCCCTAAGTAAAACTCAAAACATTCTGTAAACTATAGGTGGAACCCGATTACATTATGCTGTTTAACAAGTGTTTGTTTACAGCTAGCTTTGTTTTTTGTCAAGATATTACTTTATTTACTGAAAAAGTGATATGGTTAATAGAAATGACTCAAATCAGTTGTGGGAGTGCTAATCAAAAATTACGTTTATGAATAGAAAGTCATTCTTTTCCCACCCTCAACCACCCACCACTCCACCCAACAATGGTCTTAAAGTTTGGCTCCCAAAGGATGCCTTGCTTTCTATTTTGCTCTATTATAGGGGCTGAATCTACCTTCGCAGCTATTTCTGCAGGATGTGTAATTACAAAGGTTATTTTGATGGACGTGTCTGACCTAAAACCTTGTTTCTATTGTATTTGAGTTGCAATAGCTGAACCCTGAGAATCTGGAAAACTGAGCAAGAGTTTAGCTTTACAAGTTCCTTGTACAGGGCTGAAACAAAGGTTGTGCTCAGCAAGCAATATGCATTGTTTCTTGAACGTGAAGGTGTTTATTCTGAATCCTTCCATGGGGTTGTGTTCCAGGATTATCAACTGAGAAAATCATCTCCAACTGTTGTTATTGTTCGGGGGATTTTCTCCTCTGGGCTAACTCTTCTGAAAGCACCTGCTGGGTGACTTGGGAGGAAAGGTCATGAGAAAGTAAACAATTTGACAGCCATTTCCTGAGCCATCTGATCTTATCCTTGAAGATAGATCACATTCTCCAGCTGAACCTGTTATAAATAGCTGGGTGGTACTAACCGGACTTAGCATAGGATTGAGAGTTCTGATCTCTCCTGAGCCCGGGAGCTGGTTCCTGCCTCAAACTTTAGTGGATCACACACAGTTGCACACCCCTCACTCTCCCATCTAGTCTATCTTTTGCCTCTCTCAACCAGCCAAGATTCTCTTCAGCTTGACTTTCTGTTCTTTGTATTGTGAAAAACTCAATAAGTAGGTTTTGTATTATATTTTAATAAAAATTTTCAAATTATATGCCACCCCATTTGACATGGCTCCCAAACAGTGTACCTCCTTCTCTAGGTGAGACACACTGGCTCAGGGGTTTTAAACAGGCCTCGAGGGTGTGATCCTTTCATTCCATACAAGGCCCAAGAACCCAGTTTGTTTAACAGAACTGTTTTCATCCCAGGTTCAGCATCAAAGGATCTGGCCATTCAGGATGGAAAGCAAACACACATGCAGCTTTCTCCGATCACCGTAATGTTTCCTGTAAATGTAAGTAACTGACAGCCATCATAAAGTCATGACAAAGCCAGAAAGAATCAATATAGACCAGTAGATCAGAAGTTTGTATCTGAATAATTCACTGCTTATTACATTCCAGAAAATGCTAAGGAATTGTTTTTAAAGTGGTATTTGATAGTGATATTTTATAGGCATGGTTTTCTTTCTGCCTTCGATAATATGCTCCAAGAAAATCTCTAAGGTTTATCTAATGGAAGTATTAAAATCTTGCAGGAATAGGGGCAGGCATAGCTAAATATCATTTGCAAAGAAATTTTGAACACATATCATATTCTACACACCATTCAGAAGATCAAAATGTCTTACCTTTATGTAGATGCTGTCTAGTGGAAAAACTTAACTGAGAAAAATTATAAAAAAACCAAGAAGAATCCTTATTGACAGTATTTTAGAGGCAAAGCCAAAGCTGTGTGGTTATAGGAATCTGAGATTTTATTGGAAATAGAAATAAATTAACCTAAATGAGTTTCATTTAGATTAAAATGTTGTTAGAGCTTTAATAAGCCAAATATCTCTGGGCCTCAATTCCATCATCATAAAAATAAGGACTTAGATGAAATCTCAGCTTTCTTCCAGCTCTACTATTCTAGGTCCATTATTACATATTTCCAAAATTTAGAGAACAAAGTGTATTATTTGATAAGAAAGTGTCTGTTATTCCTCTAAAAGTTCCACATACATGGATTAAATATGTATCTATGATAATATATCTTAGTTGGTGGTGTCCTAACAGTGAAGATTACAGCTTGTCCTTATTCCTTCTATAAGGATTTTGAAGAAGGTCAGTGTAGTTGTCAACAGTAAATATATGTGGCACACTCACCATGTTTGTGGCATTGAAATTGATGCAGGTTCAGAAGATAGTAAGCAGTAAGGGGAGCAGATGTTCTGTGTCTGAGACCTGCCGGCAGTGTTGCTCTTGCACAGAGAAGCAGGCTTGGACCCGAGCAGCATCCTCCCGCCTGGCCACTGCGGGAGGATGAGGGAGACCCACCCTCTGACCTTATCAGCTGCCTTCGACCTGTGAGAACGGTTCTTCCCCGTCCCATTGTTCAGCACTTCCTGATCCTGCTCGCTCCCTCTGACTCACCGAACATGAAATCATAGCTAAGAAAGCTTCAAAGAGACCATGGAAAGCCTTAGACACACACTGCTTAAATGATAAAATGGTGTCAACCATAAAAAGACTATAAACAAAATCATGTGTTTATCACGACAGCCATACTGTGTAAAGACCTGCCCCCTAAATAAAGCCTGAATCCCTTAAGCTGCTTCCCAAGGTCTTCTCAGTCTAAACTCACTCATTTCTTCAATTTCTACAAACTTAATGCTCCGACAGTAATGAATTCTTCATCGTTATCTGTAGGTGGCATGCCTATTTTTAACTTTTTTCTTTAAACCCGACTGAAATGCCGAGGGCAGCCTTTCCTGATAGCTCTGGTTAAAGTTAGTCATGTCCTCTCTCTCACGAGGTGTTCCCATTTCCCTCATAGCTGCTTTTGTGATTTTTCTGACGACATGTTTCTCTCTACCACCAGATGTCAAGCTCTTTAAGGGAAGCTCTGTTTCATTTCTCTCTGGATCCCTAGAACCTTCTGGTTCCTGAGGCTCAAAGTTTGTTTAATAAATGAACATATTCTGGTTTCTTCCTCAAAGCAGAGAAGGCTTTATTAGGGGTGTGTGTAATTGAGCAGAAAGTGGAGAAAATAATGGGGAAGGGGTGAGGTGGACAGTGACCTTGAGAAGTCACTTGGAGTCAAACTAGGGAGTTTCAGACTGAAACTGGGGTGACAGAATGATCAGATAAGCTCAGGAGTCGCCCAGACCCACTTGTGAAGATGTAAGTTTTTGATCTTCTGATAGGCCACAACTGAAATTAGAGATTAAAAAACAAAGGAAAACAAAACTAAAATCTAAGTCTTCTTCATCCACCTACTCCAGTTCCCAAGTAAGAAAGTACATAAGGAAGGGAAACTAGAATAATTCTTCTCCAATTATGCGCATTCACCTTTGCAGGTTTTTATGGAACTTCTTCGGAAAAGGTAATCAGGGAGAGAAAGTGTATCATTTTAAATGATTAACACCAGCTGTTGTAACAAATGTCCCCTAAATCTGAATGCTTGGCATGGTCAGATTGATTTTTCCCCTGATGCCAAGTAACTCCAAGTCAGTATCTAGCTAGCAGCGCATGAGAGATAGTGGGAAAGTTCTTAGAGGACAGGCCCTCAGATGTTGCACGTCAAGTCCTCCACATTGTCCACAAGGCAATTAAAGCCCTATCATCCAGTCCTATCATCAACGGGGCTGGATACTGTGGTTTAGCTGTTTCTAAGAAGAGAAGAAACCAGCATTCTCTCATAGAAGGAAGGTAAAAAGTCATGAAGAAAAAGGCAAGGGAAAAATCAAAATAAAGGAAAAAGTTCAGAAAGCACTTAGGAGAAGTGTGTACTCTCTAAGTCTCTCTTACATAAAGTATCTCTTACCTTAGATTATCACACAGCTGAAGAATGGAACACGTACATGGAAAGTCTACACATATGCCTATACACATGATCATCTATGTTCCATTCTTCAGTTGTGTGACTGTGTGTGTGTGTGTGTGTGTGTGTGTAGTGGAGATGGGGTCCAGGGTGTGAAAAATGAAAGAAGATATTTAGAAGTACATATTAAAAATATATTTCTATTAGCTATATGCTTTCCTTCTAGCAAACCCAGATTTCCTTGGGGCACACACTGTTCCTTCTGTCTACTCTAATTAGAAAAAAAATAGTCACTAATTTTGACCTGTTTTTATACCCTCCCTCTACCTTCTTCATCTTATCTTTCAGGCAACTGTTACTATTTTTTTAAGACCTAGGCAAGTTCTCTGGGCAACTTTGTATTTCTGAGCACTTCTTGAATGCCAATCATTTTGTTTCTGTGCTTGTTTACCTTTCAAAACTGTATGTTTCCTGAAAACCAGCTCTTCTTATAGGCCCAGTGCCTCCCAGACCTCTAGGCATATAAGAGTTGGGATGATCATATAAATTATTGACCAAATCAAGAAATTTTTGAGTGGAAGGGTGAAATCCTAATAATTATGAAAGAGAGCAGGAGTAAACCAGAGCTATTCATGGAAAACAGGGCCATATGTACTTTATAAATAGGTATTGAGCATACGGCTTTTATTCTGGCAATCCTTTCTTTTCTGACATTGCTTTATCGTATATCCCTATTATTTTGCTTTATCTTATATCCCCATTACTTAGAACTGTGCCTGGCACATAGTTGGTACGCAATAGAGATTTGTTGAATAG
Organism: Varecia variegata; assembly: GCA_028533085.1. Taxonomy (NCBI): domain Eukaryota; kingdom Metazoa; phylum Chordata; class Mammalia; order Primates; family Lemuridae; genus Varecia; species Varecia variegata. The sequence continues at coordinate 142,947,008 of CM052439.1, read as the reverse complement.
ACGAAGAACTGGGAGAAAAAAAATATGTGGCAGTTCTACAAGGTTCTGGTCTTGCTCAAGGAGAGAGCTTTGTCCAAAACTGTTCCACCAGCCGTCCTCTCACTTTGCCACATGGTGTGTTCCTTCAGCAGCTTTGCCTAACACTGCGGACTGCCATCCAACTGTCTTTCCACAACGCTACTAGGACACAAAGCTTCCCCCTCCGATTCAATAAGACATGTAAATTCATGATCCTTAAAAACCTAACCTACTCCAGAGACCCGTCTATGGTTCAGGGGTTTTGTCAAAGTGATTTAGGTATTGTCATTATAGGTTCAAGTCCCCAGCCAGGGAGCCTTGTTTAAACCTGACCCATCTCCCTTCCTAGTCTTGGCCACAGAGTGAAGGAGCAGGAGACGTGGGACACAGAAGAGTCCTCTCTGCCCCATTCTGACTGCTGTCCCCCAGCAGCAGCTGCTGCTAGAGTGGAGCGAGGAGGTGGGGGATGTTTGCACCCATTACAATCAGAGGAAGAAGGGGAGGGGCTGACTCAGTTGGGAAGGCCTGTGTTTAGCTTCAGTGAGTCATCATCACACAAAGGAAGTGAATGTCAGAAGTGAGAGATTGTGTATTTGGGGGAGCAGGTGAAGGTGACAACAAAAGTGAGTGTCTTAGAGTCTGTTGGAAGCACTGGGGAGGAATTTGGGGAAGCAGCTCCAGAATCATGGAATGGATTATTTCTGCGGTCAAGGTCAGTAATATCCCAGAAGCCAGTGCTTCTGGCCCAGGCAGGAAACCCCTCCTGAGAAGCACACATCCTCTTTCTGGGCAGGTTGTGACGCGGAAGCGCGATCTTCCACGTCCTCTTTAGCGCTCCGGTTTGCCGAGGGTGGCTCCTGCACTGCGGTTTCCTTTCTGTGTTGTTGTACAGAGGATTTCACGGGAAAGAACCACAAACTCAGTTCCTTTTCGATTTTGTTGAAGAATGTCAGCAAATCGCAATTGTTCAGAATCAAAATTTCATAAACTTGGCTGCAGAATATTTACGACGCCAAAACAATCGCAAAAGGCTTTGCTGTAGTGCTTTATTGACACAGCCTTCCTGTCCCCACATCTTGCTTCCTCTCAGGAAAGTGGGACGTGTTGGATGATTTCCCAGCTTCTACTTGGAGAGGAAGTCTACAGGTTTTTCACCATCAAGCCCCCGCCAATCTGCACTCCCTGAAGAACACCTGCAACCAAAGGCTGTGCCCATTCTCTTTTGTGCGTTTGCAGCTATCAAAATAAATGAGCCATCTTGGATGGGAAAATTACATCTCTTTTTACAGTAACCTTGTTCTCCACATGTGTACAAGGAGGCATATGCCCTGATGTTATGCACAGTGCTTACAACTAGAATTACAATTCAGACATTTTGCATTCAAAACCGATGTCAACAATTATTTCAAAAGAAAGAGCTTCTAAAAAACCTCATGTCCTGGCAGCTTTTCCCTGCTACTGCCCCTTTATTCTACACACAGTAAATTCTCAAACCCACATAATAATGGGAAACAAGGAAACTGACTGCCTCCTCTGCCCGGATGTGTCACCAACACAATACTAATAATTCTTTCTGGATATAAGTCCTTTTTCCTAAATGCTCGTTTACTCCCATCCCAAACATCTGTCTCAGAAGCCCACGTTCCGGAAAGAAATGACAGTTGTGTCCTTGCCCACCTGCCCATTCCCCCAGGTCTTGAAGTTTGGCTCAAATACCCAGGGAGCTCACGACAGCTTTATGCTCAGCCTAAGGCTCGACGCAGGGAGAGAGAGTGTGCTGTTTGCTCAGATGAGTGTTTATCTATTGTTTGTTATTTATAATCCTGGCTTTGAAAGTGGAAATAGTCATTTGAAATCCCTTTGATGGAAAAACAACAAAATTCACAGGCAAAAAACCTGTCACTAGATATAAGGAGCCCTGATTCCTCAGTAGCATTCTAATGTGTCTGCTATTTCAGCCAGTCTGTCACATCCCCTGGCATCCATGGCTGTGTTGGTGACGGTAGCTGAAAAGGAGAATGTGGAAGTATACAAGGTCTGTGGGCGTGAAGATAGACTGCTCAGTGCTACAGAACCCAACTCCACTTTGGAATTTCCTCAGTCGGGATGGCTGTGTTTGATGAGAACCAAGGATAGTACATGGTCATCCTTTCCCAGACTTCCTGACACAGTGAAAGGCACCCCAAACCAAAAGTGACCATATCCTGTGTTGTCAGTCACTCTCCAGGGACTGTCACTTCCTTTAAAGTGACTCAGTGTGGGGGATCAAAACACTCAGGTAATGCCATTTCTCAGCACCCTTTACTGCTCAGACTGACCATCGTCCTGGTGCCCATCTCCTCCAAATACCTCTAGAGCTTTTAGTCATCCTCCAAAATACTCTAGTCCCATGCTTCCACTATTGTTTTCGGATTATTCTAAGAACATTCTACCTAGAAAATGTCACATCTTCTACTTATGTTAATTTTTGCTGTCTCTTTCAAGATCACCTTCTTTTCTGCTTATTTGAAGCCTACCAATTCAAAGTCCCACCAAAAGTTCTCTTTCTTTAAGAAGCAAGTTCACATTGGTCTTCCCCTGCACCAAATTCCTAGAGTATTATTGCCTGCTGGACCTACTTAGCAGTGGTCATGTCCCACCTAACATATTCAGTCACGTTTTACATGTACATACTTTGGCACCTACCAAGATTGGAAGTGTCCTTAAGGGTCAACAATTTACCTTGCAGCAATTGGAATTTACAACAGAGTCTAACACATGATGCATTCTCCATTAATGTATCTTGAATGAACAGACCAAGAGAAGTACTGGTGGCTGGCCAGTGAACTTACCTTCAATATCAGTTACAAAAACATTGTGGCCATTAGGTATGACCTCCTACAAGCTTGTCTCCCTCCTCTCACATATCTACAAATATCAGCGCCACTGCCTTTGTTCTTTCTTAACTACAAGAAGATGAAGTGCCTTTCACACAATACCGATTGTTTCACGTTTCATTAATTCTTTTCCTCCCACTGCTTCTTCCACTGATAATTCACTCAACCTCCCATGATTCTTTATTTCTTTTTAGTCTGTAGAACAGTCCTCCCTTGACCTCAAATCCTGCTCCTCATTTAATGACTTCCCTTCCTGTCCCCTTCAGCTTGTCAAAAGGCTAGTCTTCATATGCGATTTCCATTTCTTTTTCTTCTTTTTCTTCTTGACTCTCAGCCGCCTTGTTTCAACCCTGCGACCCACTAACCTTGCTTTAAGTTTATTAGTAATCTTCTACTTGTACAATATAACAAGGGGTTTTTATATTGTCCTCCTACTGGCCTCTCTGCTACATTGGACATGGTTGAAGCTTTCTACTTGGCTGACTGCTCTACAGAGACTTAACCTCTCTGGTTTTTCTCCTATTTCTCTATTCTTTTTTTTTCTACTTCAAATCTTGCATGAGCTTTTTCTTGAAACCCTTTCAATGTTGTTTTTTCCCAGGATTCCATCACAAGAGACCTCTCTTCTTATTTTGTATGTATTCCTGGGTAACCATTGCACTCTGGATACATGAGATGAATTGTTACTGCAGTAATAATAATAATTACCAATATTTGTAGAGCGTTTTGTGTATACCAGCCTCTGTTCTAATTACTGTTGCATGAATTAACCCAATTAATCCTCATATATATGACATTTTGCAATAAACACCTTACAAATGAGAAAAAAATTTTTAAATGGAGAGATTTAACACTTTGCTCATAGTCAAAAGGGGTAGCTTGAGATTTTAACCCAGAAGTCTGGCTACAGAACCTGCACTCAAGTGCAAATTCTGGGTTACATATGGTGATTTGGAGATTTTGACGATTGGTGGCACCCTGCTCTATCCATAGTTCAACCCAGAAATCATGGACTCATTCTTAACTCTCTCTGCCCCTCATGCCACAGCCCATCAATCGCTGACTCCTGATGATTCATTTGCTATACATGTCTTCAGTCTGTATTCACTATTTCCACAGCCCTGTCACCACTCCCTGGATCCAGGCCATCATTGTATTTTGACTGGGCTATTGAAATAGCCTCTCCAACTGGTCTCCTCACTTCCAGTGCCATCCTCCTTAAGCCCACAGTCTCCATTATGCAACAGAGCATTTTAAATAAAACACAAATCCGACCAGGTCACTTTCCAGCTTTAAAATTTTTCAGTGGCTCCTAATCCCCATGGTTTGAAGTCCATGTCCTGCAGAATGACACATAAAGCACTTAACCTTGCTGATCCTTCAGCTTCATCCATTATATAAAATTACTTGTTCCCTGCACATAGGACTTCTGTCCTATATTGATATTGTTCCCTCCACCTATCCTATCTGCCTGGCTAATTCCTGTGTGCCCTTTAAATCTCATCTAAGGCTACATATCTGTCCTTGCATTTAGTACCATTGCATTTTTTAAAAAGTTTTAATAATCTGTTTATATATCTGTCTTTGCCACTAGGTTATTAGCGCCTCAAGATAATAACTTTTCCATATTATTCTTCTAATTTGCAACTCTTCATATAATGCCTGATATGAAATAGGCATTTTATAAAACTGTTTGTATTAATGAATACATTAGTGAAAAATAAATGAATGACTGAATATAAGTCATTGTTTTCTGTGAGTTATTTTTCAGTAAAGCATGCACACACACACACAAAACCTTAAATAAAAGAATATTCTTGTTTATGCTGCTGGACATTTTATAGCAATGTGTTACTTACAACATGTTTATTTTTCTTAAATCAAGACAAACTTTATAGAAAAACAGCACTAAATTCCATAGCACTGCCTCTACTTGTTTTTTTAATCTTTCCTTAACAAAATTTCCATATATATTTTCCTAATGCAAAATGTAGAATGTTTATTCAGTTGTTATATGTGCTCACTAGTGGTTGTATGATTTCTGTTAGGATAAGCAGCATATTATAGAAAAACCCAAGGTAATGGTGGTCTAGAAACAACAGAAATTTCTTTTCATTCCACATTAAAGAACTCCCAAGGAGGCCGTCCAGGACTGGTCTGGCAGTTCCAAGCCACAAGGAATGCAGGTCCCTCCTGTTTGGCTGCTCCTTCATGCATTGCCTCACAGCCCAAGGTGACTGCTGCAAGTTCAGCTATCATAGCTGCATTCCAGATAGCAGGAAGAAGGAAGAGGAGAAGAAAGGTGTGCCTCTCCCTTTTAAAAATGCTTCCTGGAAATCTCACACTAACACTTCCACTTACACCCACACTAGCAGTCAGGGCCATTGCAAAATATAGTTTGTTTTTGTCTTTGTGGGTTTTTTTAGTTGGTGGTAGTGTGAACAGCCCAAAAATCTGGATTTTGCTCCTAAGTTGAAGAGAGGCTACATGTTGATTTATACAACTGATAGTTTCTGCCATGGTCTCATCCGAATATCTGGAAAATACAGAAATCTCAAAAGATTATACTGGTGAACAACCCGTGATCAGCTGAGTGATGAACTGCAGATGATCATTATTTAGTTGGTGAAACTGCAAATAAAGCCAAGAGCAAAGAAACAGAGTGAAGTACATATCTGGCCTTAGAGAACTGAAGGTTGAGAGTAGTAGATTCAGTTCACTGAGCCAAGAAAATGTATTGTGAGCTTTCTGCTATTTTTTACATTCATTGTAACAAAACATCAGCTAAGCAGATTATATAGGTGTTCTGGTTATATATATTCATATGAAGTATTGGGACTAGAGATAAGGAGATTTATCTACATGGTTGACTTGTTTGGGTTGGCCCATTATTTTAGAGAGCAGTGCTTCTCAAACTTGCTGAGCATAGGAATTGCTTGATACCTTGCTAGAATGCAGATGCTGATTCAGTAGTTCTCAGGTGAAGTCAGAGTTCTGTGGCACTTAGCGTAGCAAGGCTTTGAGAGCCTCGGCATATGTTGATCCAGGTGTTAGTTCAGGTCTCTGGTGAAGCGAATTTCAAGATGGTAAAGATATGCAAGACATTATGGAAGAGCCTGTAGAGGACAAAGGGGAGGGACCCCGGGACCGTGGGAGAGCCACAAGACTGTGATGGAAGTTTGGCCTGGGCAGGAGAGAGGGTCAGAAGACTTTTATATCACAGAGAGGACAATGGGGAGGCCTGAGCCAAGGACGCCCAGCAGAGGAGATCTACATATCGCAGGGACTGGCCTGCACCAGGACCCAGCCCGGCTCAGCCATGGGAAGTATTGTATAACCTTCCACCCAGAGGGACAGCAGCTGTTCCATTAGTCAGTTATGCTCCCTGAAGCAGGAGATCTGTCTGAGTGGAGCTTTTTTATGGTTGTCACAATCCATATTTCTGCCTCTGTTAAGTACAGTACACTAAACATAATTCAATGTTTATTTGAGTTCCTTGCAGTATCTGAGAATGTTTATTACAAATATTAATTTTTCAACATGGATTTATGACCTAGAGGGCCTTGAATAAATACTTTTTTATTGATAAACAAGATTGAAGATGGAGGAATTAGAGCAGTAAACATTGAATTGGTTGCCTAATCCAAGACACCATGAAAGTTGCCTGGGCAGGAAGGATAAATTATTTCCAACTTTTGTTATTTGCTTCTTTCTCCTAAAACCTGATTGCAGCAAATATTACCCAATTTTAGGTTACAATTAGTTGATGTTTGATTGTAATTAGTTTAACAATTTGAATTCATTTCCTCTAAAGAGACCATGGGAAAAAGTAGTTTGCTGGAAACAAATTAACCATCATGGAATTTATATATAATTCATCCATATGTACTTTGAACATCAAATTATATAATAATTTTGATTCAAAATTAAATCACATGGTACAATTTAAGAGAATGAAATTAGCAAAGTCCAATTTAATTTGTGTAAGACAGCAACATTATCCACTTTTGGAAATGAAAGGCCTTGGGAGATAAAAACTCAATTGGAACTATTATATTTTCATTCAGATTCATTTTCAATTCGTTACAGTCCATAAAATTACAAGTCAAAAGATGACTATTTCTGAATTCACAAAATGTATAAGCCTTGACAGAAAAGGACATGATATGCTTTTATGAGTTTGGATTTCAAATTTTTCTTTTTTTTTCTCCTTATCAGAATCATTTTCATTCTATTTATTGGCACTATCTAATGACTTGTGTCTTCATTATCATATGAATGATGATGCAAACTAGCACTCTTTATCTACAAGCAACTGGCAGCAATCATAGAAAAACTTACTATGTACTACAGAAGAAACTGTTATACTGATAAAATTTATTTTTGAGGTTTTCTTTGCACATCAAAATGGAATCAACAACTATGTATTGATCTAGTTCATAACCATATGTAAAAGCAACTCAGTATTTAAAGGATATTCTATATCTACAAGTATCATTCATTCACTCAAAAAATCACTATTGAGTCTGCTAAGGACAAGTCTCTGTACTAAATTCCAGAGAGAATTCAAGAATAACTTAGGCCAGCAACATGCTTTCAAAATACCTGGGGACACATGTGGGCTAGGAGTAGATATGTTCCCCTATATCACTTTCTCTGTGACCCTTTGAAGCAGGCTAATTATCCCAAGCAAGTGAAAAGGCAAGGGTATGGAAGTTCTTTATGGATAAGACCTGCGTTTTGCTCATTTTATTTTGAGTTCAGATGAGAGGTGGTTTTCCTATTGGGATAATCAAATTTCTGAAAGAGGTTACACTTGACTCTGGTGTGGAAGGGGAGTTAGCATTTCCATAAATGAAAATGAGAGAAAAGATGAGCAAGAAGACAGAGGAAATGGCAAGATCAAAGACCAAGAAAGGAAAAACCAGCCAGTCTTTCAGAAATGATGAGTATCCCGGTTGGTTTGGAATGTAAGAAAGTAGTAAATAGGAGAAATAAAAAGATTTACATCAAACTTAAGAGAGGGTATTGAATAACATGTTGAGGAACTTGAACAGATATCTTGTAGGCAATGAGGAAACATTCACGTTTCTAAGAAGGGTGCTGATGTCATGGGGACCATCTCTGGGAAGATTGATCTGGTAACAGTATGCAGGATTTACCAGAGAAGTTGGAGAGAGGAAACTCGTTGCTGTTGGATAATAGAGATTTTCAATGGCTGTTGTGAGAATCAATGAGGTAACTCACAGAGACAACAGGAAAGATTTCTAGGTAGTAGAGAAAACAGCTGAAGTTAATTACTAAATAAGCTAAACAAACTAGGACTACATACTTTACTGACTTTATAAATAAAATTGGAAGAAGGAATTGAAAAACAAAAAAGTTGGGGTGGTAAAAAATTGGAAGATCGCACAGCAAGCATGAAGAGGTTCAAAAGAGCAAGGGTGTCTGGGGTGTGTTGTCAATCAGGATGGCACTGAAATACTGGCTACCTCCGGAACCATCCTCTCTGCCGTATCTGTGTCAATCCTTTTCAATCTTTTCCCCTAAATCCACAGACACACTGACAGTTTGCATCGTGGTTAGGAACGTGAGTTTTGGAGTCAGTCTTACCCGGATTTGAGTCCCACCTCTGTCAATTAGTCACGAGGTGTGTTATCTTGGGCAGTTTACTTTGCCTCTCTGATATTCAGTTGAATGATTAGTAATATGGAATTAACTCAACTAATCTGCATTATAGAATTATTAGCCTTAAATGAGCAAATGCATATAACACACTCATGAGAATGTTTAGCATGTTCTAAGTGCCCAGTTGCTTATTTTTTATTATTTTTATTCCTAGGTAAACCTAGCTACCATTTTTCCTTTCCTGTCCATTCCTCATCAAAATCTTGAAAGTAGTCTTATTTAATTCTCTAGCTATTGGTATTTAGACACTTCTCAAAACATAGCTCTATCTCAAAACTCACTGGAACTATTTGTTTCAAAGGTAACCATAAAGCATAGAATAACTAGACGTGGTAACCTGTGCTCAGCCCTCCACCTCTTTAATCTTGGTCTTTCCCTTTCCATCACCTCCACATCTAAACTCCTCTCTCTGTGATATACCCTCTGGGGTCAACATTTATCTCCCTGGCTGTCTTTTACAGAACTTCTTTTCTGACTTCTCTTCCAGGTCAATAAATTTACGTATTTCCCAATATCTGTCCATGACTTCTATTCTTTCTCCATGATCATATATTTTCCAAAAGCTTAAACAATTCTTTCTAGTGATAGCTTCAAAATCTGCATCTCTAGCCCTGATTAAACTCCTAAACTCCAGTACTCCATTTCAACAACCCATCTAGATATCCTGTGTCATTATATACTCAAAAAATTCAAAATTCAAATCCAAAACCAATCTGCAATCAATATAGGCCTTCAACCTTCTCATTTTCACTGATACTACTGTTTACCTAGGCAGCCAGAGGGAAAAAATCTTAACTTCATCAACTGCCCCCCTCCCCCCGCCCGCCACATTCCAATCTAAGTAGTTGCCAAATCATATGAGTTGCACCTCTTCAGTGTCTCTCATGGCCTTTCCAAACCCACCTGACCTTGTAGGTCAGGTCATGATTACGCCTCACCTAGGTTACTGTTTAATAGAAACCAAAGTTATCGCTCTGCCTCTATTCTATGACTCTTCCAAGCCTTTCTAACAACTTGAGCCACATTACTGTTCCAAACACAGTTCTGGAAAGAGGTCCTTGCTTCTTCAGAATTCCTGACTTCCTTAGGCTTGAACTACACTTTAATAAGAACTCTATCATTAATAGAATAGTCAGACATATTAATTATATATATGCTTATCTCCTCTACTAACATTGAGCTCATTAAGATCAGTCATAGAGTTATAGCCACTCATACTAGGGGCAGTGCCTAAACATACCAGGCATATAATAAGTGTTTATTGAATTAATTTTCCATTTAATAATGACATTTCCCTGTTCAAAGTCTTTAATGATTCCACATTTCTTACCAAGTAATAGAAAGATTCTTTAGCCTTAACTGCAATGCTTTTTGCAACTTCACCTGTTCTACTCTCCAGCGTTTTCCTCTTTTATATCATGGGGTCCAGCAAAACTGAAATACTTACTTTCTAGCTCTCCCCACAATATCCTTCAGTTTGGAATATCCTTTTCCTTCTCTTTCAATAATTAAATCCTACCTAACTAAAAGCTATCTTCTAATTTAAGACTTCACTGATCTTTCTTCTTTAAAGTAATTTCTTTATTTTCTGAAATTTCTGACAACCAAGCCCTCCCTTAGAATACTGAACGTCCTCTACCTCACAAGGTGGCTACTTGTGTCCTTATCTTGCCGAGTTGATGGTGAACTTCCTGAGTGCCAGAACTGTATATAATTCATCTTGTGTCCCTCTTATACTGAGCACAGAGCCTGGACCCTGGAATGCGCTTAATTCATGCCTTGATGTTCTAGCAGAATAGAGCTCCAAGTACAGCCAGAGGTTTGTAATAGACAAGATGAAGCACTTGAAAGACTGGAATCCACTCTGGCATGAATGTGGAATGGAAAGGGAATGGGTAAAAATGTTTTTAAAAGAAATGATGAGGAAGAGCAGTGAAGTTAAAAGGAGACTTTAAAGGAACTATAAATACGTGATTGAGGTAGATGAACACAATAGCAAGATGTAGGATGGAATGGACTGGTGGAATTTCTCTATTGACATCCTGGGGGAAATTGGACACAGATCCTGAAGAGATATGTATACAGCAGAAGAGAATTTGGGAAGTGAGAAATGGTAAGATTGTAAACAGAGCCGATATACCTCAAAGGGCATTTGTGTGATAGTACTATTAAATGGTTTGAAAGAACAATGAAAACTGAGAAGCAGATGAACCCATGTTCTGGTTTGACACAGGAGATAGGGAGAAGAGGAACTCTATAGCATGAGTGTTAAGACAATTTTTCCCTATTTAGACACCCAGCTAAAAAAAAAAAACTGAGGCACATAATTACGTAGGCATTACACAGAGCAGAATAGAGAAGACCAGCAGAAGGCTGGATGTGACAGAAGTGGGTATGCAATGGAGGGAGAAGGGGAGAAGCCTGAACTAGA
>CM052439.1:142907035-142935495 GCA_028533085.1 Varecia variegata | reverse complement strand
TGAGACAGAGTCTTGCTCTTTTGCCCTGGCTAGAGTGCCGTGGCATCAGCCTAGCTCACGGCAATCTCAAACTCCTGGGCTCAAGCAATCCTTCTGCCTCAGTCTCCCGAGACGCTGGGACGACAGGCATGCGCCACCATGCCCGGCTAATTTTTTCTATATATTTTTAGTTGTCTAGATATTTTCTTTCTATTTTTTAGTAGAGATGGAGTCTCACTCTTGCTCAGGCTGGTCTCGAACTCCTGACCTCGAGCGATCCTCCTGCCTCGGCCTCCCAGAGTGCTAGGATTATAGGCGTGAGCCACCGCGCCCGGCCGATATTTTTATTGCTTTGTAACAATCAAGATGAATAAAAACAGTATCCTTGCCATGAGTAGGTAGCTCCAAGATCTGGCTACCAGCCACTCTCTCACAGATGGCTGCCTGGACACAAAGCCCCTTTACTCCAATATAAAGATACGGAGCCTTCATGGCTTCTGGTTGTCATTCCCCCAAAAAAGGATTGCTGGCATAGTACTTTCATTTGAGAATGAAAACAAGCACAACTAAAACAAAAATCACACATACAAAAAAACAGCAACTTCCTGATGTGGTACTTCCATTTAGGGAGGAAAAATAAACATAAAGTCAAATGAAATTGTAAGTTTCAGAGAGTAATAAAATGTGCTTGTAAATAATTCAGATAAGGTTACCCAGAGTTTAGACTGAAGGTGTCAGATGCCTTCTGAGGGATTTCCCCAAGTTCAGATGGAACTCACACTCAGTTGTAGTCATTCCTTTGGAATGTGGCTTGTTTTGATGACCCTGGTAGCTGTGGAGGCTACTTTCCAAGGACATTCCCAGCTCTCTTTCCTTCTCTCTGAAAGAGTGATGAAATGCATTCTTGCCTACTTATCTGTCCTGTAATCTACGGAGCCACAGTGAAGCACAAGCTAAGCATGAGTCAGCAATACATGCTGTTAAAAAGGAAACTGACCTGATGACACTGGAGTATGAAGTATGAAGAAGTGGGAAGGTAAGCACAACAGGAAAGTCCCCAGCGCACCGAGCCTGGCTCACGCTCCTGCTGGGACACTTATCCGATGTTGGGTTCCGAGTAGGTAGGGTTGCCAGATAAAACACAGAATGCCCAGTCACATGTGAATTTCAGTAGGCACCAAATAACAATCAGTGGGATATTAAGACATCCATCCTTCTGGTATCCCCTCTTCTCTGAAGCCTCCCTGGAGCCTTCTCCTTTAAGGTCCCAAGGGCATTAATAATAATAGCAACAACCAAGATTCATTTAGAACTTTCTACTTTCAAGAGCATTTTTCACATTCATTAGATTGCTTTTTAGTTTATCTTTACTATGTTCCTGAGAATTGATACTATTATGGCCAATTGATTGATGAAACTTGAGGCTCACCTGAGATTAAGGCATTTACTCGTCAAGTAAGTGTTGGAGTTAGATTTAAAGCCCCGATACCAACTCTACTATCTCCCCAAAGCATTTGTACCTGTATTTTTAAAATAGAATTTGTAAAATTCTCCCTGATACTATACTATTGACCTTGATTTCACATAAATTTTGAGCTTTGTGCGAATAGAGATTGGTTCTTTTTGTTTTTACTAACCTCACCATGCCCTTATGTGCTATAAAATGTCTGTTGATTTGAACTGGATCAAGAACACCTATTTGTCAAGTTAATCAAGATGACTTTCAATCCATTTTTTTACCACATTTCTTCAAGGTTGAGGGCAATGGTAATTATAGTCTATATATTTCCTAAAGGGAACACAATGAATTATTACAAACAATGAGATTGGAGTCCAGGCCTCTTTTTCTTCAGTCTATTGTGATAGTCCATCATCCTCAGATGCTTTTTGTGGTTTTATTATCATTACCTACCAGAAGGCCTCAAGATTTTCCATCTCCTAGAGACAGCATAAGTGTTGATAAGATGAGATATGTGTGACACACTGAAGGATGCCAGAAAGAAAGGTACTTTCAAAGCATAAATATTAATCTAATGCCTCAGCCTTAGCTGGCTGAAACTGGTGTCCGTGTATAGGTACTTAGTCTCTTAAAAGGCATGTGAAAAATGCAATAAACATGAATGCCTTGTATGTTACTGGATCTTGGGGCCCAAGAGTGAAACTCCAAATCTCCATGTATGTGCCATGCTCAGGATGTGCCATGCTGAGATCAGTCAGAATGGGCAGAAGTTAAAACACACCCCTTTTACAGATGCTAGACTAGCTAGCTCTCCCTGGCAGGCACTAATAGGATTTGCCTAGAAAATGACTGCATGCTCAATATGGTGTTAAAAGGAAGTATGTTTTAACCACTTGGAAATGTAGACTGGGTAAGCTCAGCTCCTGGCCCACATTCTGTTCATTCTCTTTATCCCAAGTTAGCTCCATGCTCTCAATTCAATAAGACTGGGATTTCCTGCTTCAATGAGCAACAGTGTCAATATTCTGGCAGGGTCCTTTTATTTCTGTGTCATCATGTAACCATAGGCCCAGAGAGAGAAGAGCTCTTTCAAAATTGTTACAGATTTTATATTATATTATGTTTTTCTGATAAAAGTCCAATTTACTAAACAATGTAGCAGAATGATTAAATAAACATATGAGTTTTGGATGCAGGCCAAGTTAGCTTCAAATACTGTCTCCACTGTGAGACCTTGGACAAGTAACTCCTTGAATCTTTAATTATCTATTCTTTAACTATATCTAATAGTCTTGACCCATGGAATTATGGTGAGGAGTAAATAAAATGCCATTGCTTCAAACCATTTAGCATAATGTCTAATATGTAGAATATACTCAGCAAGTGTAGGTATGGCTATTGTTGCTAAATGAAGCATTAAAACATATTCCTAGAAGCCTCCATTTCAGGCTATGTATATATCGTAGAGCTATATGCCAGTATCTGGACCTTGCAACTTAGGCACTAGTTATATCTAAAAGCTCTCCCAGGTGATTCTAACATGAAGCCAGAATTGAGAACTGAAGCTCTGGGGCAGGAGTGATATCGAAAATATTTAGGTTCCTGATAGGCACCCACCAATCAGAAAAAAAACCTTGATCAATCAGGAAGAATCTTGGCAGCAAACCATCAGATAACTGCATGATGAAGGTCAACTGAATGTCAGCCAACTCTCTGGTATGAAAAGTAGTTCCCTGGACAAAGAAGTTGGAGAAATACTTCTTATTAAAGATGCCACAGGTTATGCAATTAAAAACAAATAAGCAAACACCAGTTTACACATTTTCCAAACTGACTAGTATGGTATATGATATATTTTTGTTAACACCAAATAGCATTTCAACTCACACACTTGATGGAGATGCCGACAAAAAGGAAAACGTTCCAGTGCAGAAAGGTTTTGAATATAATCAGTATCTGAATTTTGATTCTCTCTCTTGACTTATTCATTCCTCTGTCTACCTTCAGCAATTCTGACTTTTATTGGAAATTGTAAAGCCTTAGGCAGAATTCTGAGGTGGTCCTCAAGAGTCCCATCCCCTGGTGTATAAGCTGCATATAATCCTTTTGATTGTGGGCAGAACCTATGACTATAATGAGATATCACTTCTATGATTATTATGTTATATTACAAAAGAGAAAATAGCCATGGTGGGCCTGGCATAACCAGTTGAACTCTTAAGAGTGGTTTCTGTGGCCGGTTGAAGAGGAAGAAGTCAGAGAGATATGCTCCTGGTGGCCTGAAATTCCACAACAGCTATGTTGCAAACCACCTGCACAGAAAAGTGGCCTGTAGGAGCTGAGAGTAGTTCCTAGCCAACAGCTAGCAAGGAAACAGGGACCTCAGTCCTACAAACAAAAGATACTGAATTCTGCCAACAACTTGAATGCACCTGGGAGAGCTCTCCAAGCCTCGGATGGTACACAGCTCTCATTTGTAATATCTTAACGGTTCTATCAAAACATGTATCAGTGGACTGGATACAGAATGCAGGACACTGGTTTGCAATATAAGAACTATTTGTTCCATAAAGATTCTAAGATTCTAGGGGAAGAGAATGTCAATGAGCTTTGGAATGAACAGAAAAGCATGATTTCATTAGATCTTGTGATGATAAGGCAGCAATCAGAAATAATAAACAACCCATGAAGCTTCATAAAATTAACTATGAAAATGCATGACTACTCTTTAAATTTGAAAGGAAAAAGTTATACTGTGAACAAAATGTTAAAGGGGTAATAGCAAAATAAGAGAACATTGAGTGGCAACTTATTATAGTGAGGAAAGCACTAGAAGGGAAAGAATTTTCAGGTTCCCTTTCCAGCTTTGCTTCTAAGTAGTCATATAATGTAACTGCTCAGTGGCTCAGCTAATGGAATTGTTGTATCTTTCAGGTATAATTTACTGGGCATATTCTGTGCATCGTCACTATTCTGCAGCAGGGGATACAGTGGTGAACAAGGTATGCAAAGTGCCTGCCCTTAAGGAGTTTACATTATAGTGTGGGTGACAATGATTCAGACAATCGATATACAGTGTAAAAGCTCCACAAAGACAAGTCATGGTGGAGAGATAGAGCACGCTGTGGAGTGGGAGTCAGTGGCAGCATCTTTCTAAAGATGGCATTCATGTTTTGAGCTAAGACATGAATTAAGACTGGCTGGTAGATTGGATGTCAGGCTTAGAAGGAAAAACAAGAGTCATGGATGGCCTCAGGATTTTTGGCCTGAGCAACTGAGCGCGTGCTCGGACAATTATTTTATTGGAAACATTGGGAGGAGCAGGTTTTGGGAAATGTGAGAGTTCATTCTGGGACGTAATACATTTGAGTTGGGCTGTTCTACATGAGGCTGGGCTTTGTGTCAGCTGTCAAATGTATGTGCTGAACTGGATCGCCTGTGAGACCCTTCCAATTCCAACGTCCTGTGACTCTGTGAAACAGAAATCAAAGCACATGAAAGGAATTATGAACTAAAGAAGAAAAGAATAGGAAAGTGAATAAAATAAATTATCAAGGAACAGAAGAAAAATTATTTAGAAAGGAAGCAAAGGTAATCAGCCAACATGAAGTGAGAATTAAAATGAAATAAGAACAAAATAGTTCCTATCTGATAGGTATACCTTTTGTTTCCATGAAACATAAAACAAAATTTCTCAAAGTGACTGATTGGTAGCAAATTTCTTATTATCAAATGACGTTAAGATAATGATCTCTTATACAGGGATGAATGGTTTTTCAGTGTTTTAATTTACATAAAGTGTTTATTAAATTAAATATTCCCCAGACAGTATGTGTCCCAGGAGTAAGTAATTCCACAAATACATGCCAATCAGATATGTTTTGTGCAGTTCTTCAACATTTTCACTGAAGTGACAAAACTCACTTTCTCTCTGAATGTGACACTTTCCTCTGAGGAAACCCAAGACAGCATGGGACATTAATAGTTCATAAATACCACTATTTTTATTTTTTTTAAAGCTGGGCATTGATAAAAATCAAAAGTAATCACAAGTATTTTCATTTCATGTTTCTAATATTTCTAATAAAGTATATTTCAGTGACCATGAAACTGACAGGTATGGGTGATAGGCTAGATGCCTGCAAGTGAATACACTCGTATTTCTGCCTTTTTATAGTTTCCATGGCTACAGCCCCATCTGAATTGCATTAGTCACACCTAGCACCAAGAAAGAACAAAAGCAAATGGAAGAATAAATGGCATCAGAATGTCATAGAAAGGTAAAAATGATCACAGATTTTTATTTTAAGGAACATAATTTCCAATATCAAGTCTCCTCTGCTTTAGAGTCTGCCTCCTTAGGTAGGAGATGTTCCTAGTAGGGTCTAGAGATTCTTTATACAAAGCCCAAAATTTCAAAAATGAAATTAAATAGCAATGTCTTATGTTATAAATTAATTTATCCGTGGCTACATGGTAATTAGGACATTCAGAACATTCTGATACATTCACTGAAATGTAAGCTAACCATGTCCAAAGGGGAAAAATATGTCATGCCCAAATATGAACTGAATTGATTGGTTTTATTCAATTTATCCTATTGTATCAGGGATATAAATATAGGTGAGTTCCTGGCTTTGATTAAAAATACAGAAATAAATGGGCTGTTTTAAATATTAATACAGGTTTTTATGCCTATTTACATATAAATGCTTTTCTAAAAAATAAAATAAATATTGATTGTAATTCCTAAACAAAACTGCCCATCTTTTGACACAATGCAGGCACAGAAATATAAGAATCAACCCTATCCCCTAAATGGATTGTCAATGGAGGTCAAGATTCCCTTGTAGATGCTTCCTAAGTTAGTATTTATTGTTACAGTTGTTTGATTAATAGCAGTTGTCTCCTGCAAACTGTAAACTTTATGAAGAACACTGCCTAGATTTGCCCCTCATGGAATTCTCAACACCTCACCTCTCACAGTGAACTGAAGCTCAATAGATAACTTATGACTGACTGAATAAATGAATGAAGGGATTAATGAATGAATGAAAGTAAATGTAAGCTTGGCAATCTTATCCAGTTCTCTTATCCTTCATTTTGTTTACTGAAGCTAACAAAATAAAATAATAACAATAGTAGATGACATACCATGATTTGAGATTCTCAAATAAAATAAACCTCCTGTACACATCAATGTCAAATTAGTGTTACATATCCTTCAATGCAAAAATTAAAGCATGGAACTTGTAGCAATGATTGCCGCCAAGTTCTGGCAAAGGTGTGAGTCATTTGGGTTAAATCATGCTAATTACAATGACTGGTTGAGTAGATTGGTGGACACAATGCTTATAGAAAATTCCTTTTTCTTAAAAGTCTTTGCCTTTTTTGAGAGTTCAATTCTCACATAAATCTCTGCTATTTTGGTTAATGATGCATCCAAGATTTTTAATGTTGAAGGAATCTTGGAATCAGTTTTATCAATGATAAATGTACCTATTTCACATTTTACAGATGCCCAAGGATGTTAAGATGCCACTTCCATCTCCGATAGCTTCAAATTCAGTTGGTCTTGAACAAATTTTCTTAATGAACTCATGCATTCAGAATTCGTCTTCATTTTCCTTTATCCAACTCCCCTTTCCTATCCACCCTTTATTCATGTACTTCTCCTCCCTTTTTCTTCTCCTTGCTTACCATTTTCTCTCCACCCTAGTTTATTCCAGCCCCAAAGATAGAAAATCTGGGAAGCCACACACTTCTAAATATTTGCATTTCATATTAGAATTTCAAGAAATGGATTTGGTAAATACAGGTTTATAGGGTAGCCTCATGGGAGAATTTTTCATTATTTTTCATTTGCAAGCTGTTGAGGAGTGGATGTGGGCCTTTCCTTCATGTCTGGAAAGCATATTCATAGAGGCAAACTATGCTGGTCACTAGAAAAAAAAATAAAAAGGTACGTTGGCTTGACTTGCCCACCTTCAATCTCCCTGGACAATACTCTCCTACCCTTAACCTATCAAAGCAGGTAATGATTCTATTAATTAAAAGCAGACTCAATCTGGAAAGAAGAACTACTTAGGCTTGCTAAGGGCATTAAGGTCTTAAACTCTTTCTTGATGGTATTGGTCATTAATTCTGCAGCTCTGTGTCAAGTGAGAGAGTTTAGTGGCTCCACCAGGCTTCCCCTGCGTCACTGCTGCAACCTGTTTCCTGCTCACCTTGGCCTCTGCGGGAACCCAGTCAAGCATCTGGCAACTCTCCACCCATGTGGATGTCAATTTCGCATAACAACTTCCACCCTCTCTGTCCTCTCCACCACTCACACAGTGAGCAAAGGTGCAAAGATGACCTCTGATTTTCCCATACGGATTTAGGTGCACATAGATTGAATCTTGCATAGGCTTTAATTAGTTTGCCATGAATACCGTAGGTCTAAAATAAGAAGTAAAAGCATACTTTTCTGATCATTGTTTAACAATTACATGCATTGGAAAAACAATACAAAATAATTAGCTATGTCCACTGATCCAGTGCTTTTCACAGTTCCTGACATAAGCCACTTAATAAAAATCTCTTGAATGAATGAATTTCTAAAACTGGGACTATGGGGTTTCCTGGGATAACAGGAAAGAGAGAGAAAAGAATGCTGTAATACCAAACAAAGCAGGAGGTATTTAAAGGGTAAATAAATGTACTTTCTTCTTTAATAGATCTTTTTCTCTTGCAAATGCCCCCAAATATTGAGGATTAATTTGCCCATATAAAAGCATTTTGGGGGCAAAATCTACTTTATTGAGTGCCCAACATTGGGCAATACAGAAACATATTGCACAAGCTTTTCTTACAAGGAATTTATGACCTAAGTGACAAGAGAATATTAACCAAAGAAGTAACTGGAGGTAAACCGTATTCCAAAATGCAAAGTTCTAAATGTAAGAGCTAGAGAAGTAAAGAAATAATTATGAAAGATATCATGGGAAATATATACCTGTAACTAAAAAGAAATTCAGTGGACTGCCCTTGTACATACACTGGACTTATAAACTCAGTTGTACCTGCTTGGAGAAAATTGTTTTTGAAATGGAAAAATAATTTAAATAACATGGGGCATTCAGTTGTCCATTCCACCCAATGAACACATGAGGGACAGCAGTCTCCTTCTGCAGTGGGTTTCCTCCCCTCCTGCTTCACAGTGTGAGATCCTCTCTTTCTTTGATATAATTTCAATGCTTAAAATTTTTCTATGAGTAATTCAAAGACATTTCCAAGGATAGCTTGACGATATGTAATGATCACCTTTGAAACCATATTTCACACATTCCCAGCCTCAGCCTCACTATTTATCCTCTTCTAGTAGCCTAAACAACACATTTTCTGCTTTTTAATCAACTAACTACCTAAGGGGAATAAAAGAAAGTGATTGGTATAGCAATTCCCTGATTGGTTATTTGATCGATTGATTCTTTTATTCATTCACATTCATGTAAGGATCAAATATCTATCAAGTTTCTACTTCTTCAAGACACAACACACTTGTATGTATTCAGGTTTGTTTTATGTTGATACTAGAATGAGAGTTATCTGTGAGTATTTAGTGCTAAAGGATGCTTTACTATATATTGTATATAATCACATAATAAAGGAATTTTAAATTTTAACATTTTTAACATTTACAAAGCACAGTTGACTTAATATTCAGAAAACCAGAGAGACATACTTTTTTGCATCAGTAGAATGAAGGCCTGGGATACTGAGAGATAAAGACAATTTTCAGTATCTCCTTGCTGGAAGTATGACTTTATATTTAGCTAAGCTTGGGAAGGCATTTTATCCATATTCAGTGGCACACTATAACCCAAATGCAGAAGGGAAAGTTTGCTTTGAAGCATGTTGACAGTGTTTGCAAGCCATAGGAGACATGCCCCTGTCTTGCACAAGTTCCCCTCATTAGCCCTCCAGTGGGAATTCAACAGACCCCACTGCTGGCTCATGGGGGAAGGCAACACATGGAAAATGTGAGACTGAGGCAAACCGTTTCCATTTCTGAAACTATTCATATACTCCCATGTCTTTCTTTAGAGCATCTGAAAAGTACATTTGGCTACCTTTGATGGAGTCCAATACCTCAGAATGTAATGTAAAGGCTGAAATTCTGCCAAGCATTTTTTAAAAATAATCCTTTTCACATACTGTCATAAAGACAACTCTACTGTTTTTCCTCTTTCAGGAATCCTGAAATCTAACTGACTTCTTCAGGATGGACAGCAACAGAGCTGAAGCATACTTGCCTATATGAGTACAAATTTGTTTACAATTTAGTGAAAGAAGTTTGAAAAAGAAAACATTTTATGAAGAAGTTAGTGCTATATTAGGATTCTGCCCTGAGATATTCTGTAAAACCTTACTGATATGTACTGTGATGAAAATAGCATCATCTTTCTCATGACTAAATGGGAAACAAAGTACCTTCTTGCAGCTTTTTATATTAAGGCATAAAATGACAGTTTAAATTTTCATAGAATGTGATGGTTCAATAATAGGAGAAAAATAAAATTCAAATTTGTTTTAATAAAATGCACCATAATTTCACAAGGCTTGGTTCTATCCTGTGCAGAAAAGGAGGTATGTGATTGCTGAGCTGTGAATATTTACATTAAATCCTTCTGCAAATGAAAAATACATGCTTTAGGAAATGAATTTTAATGATTTTTACATAAAGTTATAAAAGTCAAACTATGCACTATACATAAGGCTGTATGTTCTTATGGCAAAGTAACCTCAAATCCACGGGAAAAAAGGTGATAAAAAAATATTTCTTTCAAAGAGAAAGACATCAAAAAATGAAACTGTACCCACACCAGAAAATTGTTAATTTTAAGGTCGAAATATCATATGAAACAAAATTAATAGTGATAAGGTATGATCTTAATGAGATTTTATTATAAGGAATTTGAATGCCTGCTATCAGCACTAAATACATACCGTATTGCATAAATTTTCCTAGTGGATTTTGTCATATACTTTACCTTCACAGTTTTGATTAGATTATCATAGTTACTGAAGTTAGAAATTTTTTAGTAGATTTAAAGAAGACCTAGTTCACCTAAATGAACATGTTCAGACATAATAGGAATAAGAAAATTTGTTCCCTCTTCATAAAAGGATGGGGGTCAGGAAGTGAAGGAAGGTTAGGAGATTAAGTATTGTTCCTTTTTTCTTAAACAAGATCAGCATTTTGAATTTAAGGTGAAAAGAAACAGGAGCCTGATTTCTTGCAACCAGACAGCATGTATAATCTAGTTCAGCAGATTTCTGCTAAGAACATCTGCCTTAAGCTAGTGTTAGACTGACTAAGATTGATTGTCACCCTTCCGAAAGGAATTCCTGTTTTCCTTCCTCAGACACACACACACACACACACACACACACACACACACTCGGCTTATCTGGCAATCTTGAGAGAGCCCAGAGAAATCTGAGAAGCTAAAGAGTGAAATCCCAACCCACTCTTGTCACTCACCATCTTCCTTAGCAGAAAGGAAATGTATTTTAGGTTTCATTGAAATTATAAACAATACTATGTCTGCAGCTGCATTTCAAGTCTGATGTCAATACTGCTAAGTGCATGTTTTCATCTTATGCAAAATGTATTAAAAACATACAGAACCAGATTATAAGATCCTATTGAAAAGATTCCACAGAAAATAGCTGTTTCCTTTGTCAGGTTATCCTTAGTTATTGCTCACACAGCTATTTATCAGTAATTAACTATCTCTGTGGGCTTAGCAAAATAAGATTTTAGAAGCCAGAACTTGAATCTGTACACAATTTCATACTTTTTAATTGAGCTTTGGTATCATGTGTCACTATATTCCAACTACTAAATGAAGAGAGAAGAGATCTCTTAAGGTTTTGTGACGTCTATACTCAGCTAAGAAAAAATAAATAGAAATACCAAAAAAACTAATGTGAAGATTCATGATGCCAGGTATTCATATAGCTTAAATTACAGTTGAAATAGAATATTTTTCTTCTAAATGAATACATTTATTATTTCTGCAAGATTTACAGGGAAAGCTAATTTCTCCATTTAAGGATAAATCAGCCCATTCATGGAGTATATCAAGGCCAAAGTAAGAAGGTACATTTTGTGATGCCTCAGTTCAATGTTTCACCTCCTCAGTATGTCTTGTCAGCTACTCTGGTGGCAGCATGCTCTGTTACAAGGTAAACTTTTCTAAAAAGCCATTGAACAATCAAGTATCTTTAAAAGATTCATATGCTTTGCTTCAGTGATTTCATGTCAAGAAAATATTAAGAAAAGCAGACAAAAATATCCATCATAGTATTAGTTGAGTCAAAAATTTAAAACATAAATGTCTAGCAATAGGAATATAACCAAACCATGAAATAGCCATACTCTAGAATTAATTGTAGCCATGAAAATCATGTTTTAATAAAATATTTAATAAAATGAGGAAATATGAAAAGTCTATGTTGAGAAAAAGATTCACAAATATATATGTAGTCCTAGTAGTATAAAAGGAAAATGTATATACATATATACTTATATATATGATCCTATATTATTAGAAGGAAAACAAGCACAAATGATGGTTATTTTTGAGAGGAAAAATATGTGAGAATTTTATTTTATTCTTTAAATTTTCCTGATTCTTCAAAATTTTTCCATAATAATTTTTTATACTTATATATAAAGGTTTTTTTATTTAAAATCAATTCCACTGAATTCATGTGAAGTCCTGTGCCTTATAAAATTACTGGAAAATAATAGAAGTCCTCAATAAACTATAATATTATTTCCATTGAAAGAAGTTTGGCAAAATTGATACCTTTACATAACAAAATAATTCTACTTTAATGAAAGTCTAAGGTATAGAAAACAGGTCATATTCCAGTATTTGGAATTTCTGAAGCACAGTTATATTGTCTTTGTGGATCTGTATAATTACTGTTTTCTAATAGTACTGTAAAAAGTTATACGTGTGAAAGGCAGTTTGGAAGCCAACTGAGACTTTCTTCCAAATATAAAAAGAAGAGTTTCGAAAAGAGAAAGCTAAAAAGAGAACACAAAATTTGATTTGGATAACTTTGTTTTAAAATGAACTGTTTAGAAAGTTCATTATGTATAGACATCTGTGTAATATATACCTCTTAAGAGAAGGCCACCAGTATTAAAAAGAAAGAAAAGGTATGTAATTACTTCTAAGTGTACAGAACAATGAGAATTTGTTAAAGTGATTGTGGTGGGATATTTTTTATATATATTTAGAACACAAATAAAATTTAAAATTTCACCTTTAATCAACTAATGAAAATAGCCTTAAAACATAATTCTCTTTAAAGAATTAAACATGTTTCACTATACTCTTACATGCATTATTACTTTACTTAACTAATTCTTTCTTTTAGGTAAAAATATAAAAAGTTCAAAATTAGAGAATTATATTATTTTGCTATATTACACCTATAAGCACTCTCTCAGAAAAGGTAACTTAAAAATCAAGTCTTACCATTTAATACTCTTTTTAAAAGCTTAGCAGTAAAATTTCAAGGCTTTGGAATATCTAATAATATCTTGTTTATTAAGAAAGATAGTTTCTGGGTTTTCGAAGTTTTAAAGAACAAATATTTTTTAGCTTTTTCTCAAGTAATCCTATGAGATTACAAGGATCACAAGAGTTGTGAACAGATGCAAATCACTTTTCTTGTTGTGCAGGTGGCCCGATGAGCTTGTTTTCCAGTGGCTTCTGAAAAATGAGAATATGGAGAAGCACATAGGTGGTATTCTAAGGAACCATGTGAATTAAAGTCATTCAAAATATTTTTCCAAAACCAAGAAAATTATTAGGCAAGACAAACAAATTGGCAAAGAGCCACTTGGCTTCAGTATGTTTCTTCCTTTTTTTCATGTTTCCTTGAAAAATAGCAAGATAATTTTTTATTAATAGCTTATATTAATTGTTTTTAAATGAGGACATTTCAGCTGCAAAGTGGAAGTAAAATAAATGTAAATATATTGCTTTTTTAGTATTAATAGTAAAATAAGTTTGGTGGAATTACTGAAAAATATTTTGAGGCTCTAGATGTTGACATTGGAGCCAGTCATTTAACCTGAATCCAGGTTCTACATCTGCAAAATAAGATGGGGCAGGGGTTGATCAAATGCTTTCTAAAACCCTTTTAAGTTTGTAAAAGAAAAGAAAAATGAACCTACATAACCAAAATGATTTTGAAAATAACTATTTGAATTTCCATTTGCATTCTCAATCAGTTATTTAAAAACTGAATATTTGACCAAATCCAAATGTTTATTGTTAAAAGAAATTAATGTTTTGTCATTAGGAGTTAAGGTGGAAATTTATTCCAGGTCCTGGCAATTACTTTGTTGTCACAGCTAGTTGACTTCTTGGTCTCACCTAGTCAACTTGTCTACTATAGTCTACATGCTTACTCTTTCACTTCATCAAAATAATTATCATCAAAAATTTTAAAATATCATAATCCTCATAGCATACTCTTGAAATAATATAGCAGTAAAAGAGAAGGTCATATTATCAAGATGTATCTCACCCTCCGAATGAAACTTACTGTTTTCTGTGGCCCCAATAGGCCTTTCCCTCCCTTCCTCATCCTGAGAAAGAATTCCCAATGGCTTCAAGATGGAGGACGTGCCCAGGGAGAATATGCCATTATTCCATTATATAATTGATAGAGCTGAAGATCATAAACAAGTGTTGCATTATTGTAGCTGAAAGGGCCTTAGTTGTAAAGAACAGAAACCAGCATTAATGGCATTAATGAAAGAAATTTAGGTTGCTTAAGAATTCTTAGAAGGCCAGAGAACCAAGTAAGAGCTACATATTCAAACACCATATTTAAAATATTTTACAGAACTGTCCCAATGTAGATTCTCATCTTCCTCCTCGAACACCATTGTCCTTGATCATTGGAAACCCTCACTACATCCCTTGCACTGTCATTTTTGAGACCTGGAGTTATCTGCCACCTGTTCACCGGAATACATTCCACATGGCTTCTGCTTCCTAGTGTTTCTGACTTCCTCTTCAAATACTGGCTTTGATTTGTTTGCTTCTAGGACTCTAGATCACTTGCCTGCTTCTTAAGCCTCCAGAAATTGGGGACATTGTGTTTATGGCTTCTGTAGTGAAAGATAAGAACTCGCAAGATGGAGAACTTTAAAGTTCCAGACACTTTAAAGAGCAAGTGGAAATTCTGCTATCAGTATCATGAATGACCAGGAACTCTGAGGGACCCTCTTGTTGGTAGACCTTGGGTAGGACATACTCTTTGAGATAGTTGGTATCTCTTAAAATGTAAGAGAGATCTCCAGGAAACTCTCCTCTTCCCAGAACAAACACATTAGTGTGTGTGGGCCCCAGAGTGGCTGGCGACTTCTCCTGAGTGCTAGGAACTAGCACTTTGGAAGCAGTGCCCTGAGGTGGAGCATCTGGAAGCCTAGGGTAGGAGGGTCACAGTTGAAGATGCAGAGGCAGCATGCTGAGGCCAGAGTAGAGGAGAGCTGGAACAGCTGGGAGCCAGGGCAGCAGGACCAGAAGGCACTGAGAGGGTGTGGGGCTGCCCTGAGGCGGGTCCCTATAGCACCACTGCTGTGGGGATAATGAACCTTGGAACAGCTAGCAGTTGGAGAATCGGAACATGGCACTCTTGTTCTAAACTAAAATGTACAAGGGGTGTACCCACACACTCCTGCCAAAGTAAAAAAGCAATCCCTCAAATATCCCTAAGGATTACCACAAAATAAGATCAGCAAGTTCACAAAGATTACTAGAACACTAAAGGCAAGCCGCTATGAATTAAAGTCAGCAGAAAGAAGAAACAACAGATAGGTTCAGCCTGCAAGGACTGCAGATATTGGAATTGTCAGACACAGATTATAGAATGACTGTATGTGACATATCAGAGGAAATAAAGGATATGATCAGAAAAATGAGCAAATAACAGGAAACTTTCAAAATGGACAAAAGAAACATGAAGTTTCTAGAAATGAAAATACAACTGTTAAAATTTTCTAAAATGAACAGGTTAAATGGAAATTGTCCACATTTGAAGAAAGTTAATAAACTAAAGTAGACAGCTAAAATATTTAGAATAAATGCTGCAAGGTAGATGGAAAATATGAAAGTGAGATTGCGATTCATAGGGGATCAACTACAAAGGTATAACCTACATCTAATCTAATCCCAGGAGGAGAGAATAGAGATCATAGAAAAAGGCAATAAAGGTGCTCACATGGTAGTAATAGTCACTGGGTGCCAGTCAGGTGGGGTGGGGTGGGGGGGTAAACTCACAACTAATGGATGCGGAGCGCACTGCATGGGGGAAGCGCACACTTGTAGCCCTGGCTTGGGCAAGGCAAAGGCATTATATATAACCCAAATGTTTGTACCTCATAATATTCTGAAATTAAAAAAAAAAGAATTCCAACCAGAATAAAAAAGGAATATTAAAAAAATAATGGATCAAGTTATCGTCTAGGTATGGCCAAAAATATAAATCTTCAAATCGATGAAGCACAACATATTGAAGCAGCATACATAAAAAGAAATTCTATTCCTAGACATATCCTGGTGCAACTGCAGAATACCATAGACATAGAGAACTTCTTGAAAGCAGACAGAGAGAGGGCAGAATACAAAGGGACAGAATAAAAGCAGAGTTCATAAGAGCAATAATAGAGGGCAGAAGGCAGTGGAATAATTATTAAGAAAGTGAAAATTAATTCTCAATCTAGAATTGTGAGCCCAGCAAACTCTCACTCAAGAATGAGAGCAAATTGTGATGTTTACAGATAATCAAACACTAATGCAGATTACCATCAGGAGACTTGCTGCAAGGGAATTTTTAAAGGACATACTTCAGGAAAAAGAGAAAATGGTCAAAGAAAGATGGTGTGTAATGAAAAAAGGAAAGGTGAATAGATAAACTAACATTTATGGGAAAAAGCACCAGCATTGACTATGTGGTAAAAGAAAAGGCAGATGTTAAATATTGGACAACAATGGGATGTATACAGGAAGATGGTAAAATGGAGCAAAAGTGTTCCAAAAGCCTTATTTTTTTCAGAGAGGGAGCATCAAAATATTACTTAATCTCTGACTTTGTTAAGTCAAATAAGCATGGTAAAAATGTAATGGCAATAACTAAAATAATAGGAATATATTCCTAGAATAGGTATATAAACTCCAGACCACTTAAAAAAAAAAAACTCGCATAAGGAAAAGAAAACCTTAACTTAAAAAAAAGCAAAGAGAAAAATAAACTTAGAAAAAACAAGACAAACAAATTAAAAAGTAAGATGACAGTAAAAACTCCAGATTTCTCAATAATCATAATAAATTTGAGTATCTATAATCATCACAATCACAATAAATACAGTACCCATAAATCACCAATTAAATAGGCATTATATATATAAAAACAGAAACTTACAAGTTAAAAATTATCAGATAGGATTTTTCTCTAAAATTCAGTTAGATGTTGTTTATAGAAAATATTCCTAAAGAATAGAAAACTAACAGGATTAAAGCATATAGATAAAAGAGATACATCAGGCAAATAATAACCAAAAGCAAGCTGAAAGTAGGTATTTGTCCCTAGACCAAATATCCTTTAAGAATAAAGAGAATCCCTGGGGTGGAAAAGGTGGCTATACATTGATAAATGGTTTACTTTACTGAGAAGCTATGACAAGTCTAAACAAGGATAGTTGTATTAAAATACCCTTAACATGTAGCCAGCAAAAATCATTACAAATACAGGAAAATCTGACAAATCAGTCAACATAATAAGAAATTGCGGAACAGAGCTCTCAATTATTATTGATAGCAAGCACACAAAAAATCAATAAAAATAAAGAAGAAGAAAACACATCTGACAAGCATGATCTAACAGCTATATATAGAAATCAACATCTAACAGTCAGAAAACACTTGTCCTTATCAAGGACATATGGAATATTTTTAAAACAGACTGTGTACGAGCCCATAAGGCAAGTCTCAACATATTTCAAAGAATAAGTGCCCCACAGAACAGCTTCTCTGAAGAAGTGCAATTAACAAGAAGTTAATAAAAAAAAGAATTAAAAAATACCTCCATATATGGAGAATTTAGAAAAGATGTTTCCACTGACTCCGTGGGTCCAAGAAGAAACTTCAATGGAAATTAATAAATAAAAACACAAAAAGCCTAGAACTGAAGGGCAACAAAAAGTCTACATGTTAAAACTTGTGGGAAACAGTGAAAGCAGTGTTTTGAGGTTGCTTAGCTTTAAACCATTATATTACAAAAGAATAAAAAAAGCTAAAAACATAGTTTGCCAACATTAAAGGATATAAAAATAATAACAGAACAAATCCAAAGACAGCAGGGAGGTGGCTATAATATAAGTAAAAGCAGGTATCAATGAAATAGATTATAAAGGTACACTAGAGAGGATTAATAGAGCAAAGTTTGGTTCTAAATAAACTCTTTGTAAGATTGATCAAAAAGGAAAAAGCAAGAATTATATGTAGAGAGGGAGAAAACACAAAATAAATAATATACTGGATAATATGGGGGTCATGATAAAAGATAAGGCCAAAAATCAAATATATTAGAAGATCATCAATAATTCTATGCCAATAAATCATAAAATTTAACCAAAATTTCAAAAATCTAAGAAAATTACAACTTGCCAAGAAAACCTGAAGTAGAAATAAAAATCTAAATATTCTTACAACTATTAAAAAGTTGAACCAGTAGTAAAACATCAACCCCCTCCCCTGAATTTTTTAAGTGGGTTCCACAAAACTTTTAAGGAAAAAATTCCGACAAATTCAAACAAATGTTTTCGAGAATAGAAAATAAGAAAGGAATCTATGGCTGAGATTATAATGTCAGCATAAGCTTGATATAAAATCAGATAAGAACAAAATGAGAAAGAAAATAATAGTACCTCATGAATACAAGGGCAAAAATCCTAAACAAAATATTTACAAATAGAATCCAATAATGTGTATAAAAATAAGATATGATATTCAGGTTGGGATTACCCTATGAATGAAAAGACAGCTTTTAGGAAATCTATAAATATTATTCAAACTATTAGCAGATTAAGGAAAAATCTGATTATCTAAATAAATGGAGAAAAAAGTATTTTATAAAATTTAGTATCTATTCTTAGTTCCAGAAGAAGTCAGGAAATTAAGAGAATTTTATCAATATGATAACGTACATCTACAGAAAACAAAATATACATCACTATAAAAAGAAAATATCAAAAGCATTCACTTCAAATCAAGAACTTTTACAGAAAGTTATAACCAGTCCAATAAGACTAGAAAAATAAATGTTAATTATAGTCTAAATCCATAGACAAATTAATAGAAATAATATGGGAATTTAGTAAGGTGACAAAACATAGAGAAGCCTCAAGTCCACTGCATTTAGGAGCACTGGTAATAAATGAGAAATTGTAACTTTAAAAAATTACTCATAAAGAAAACAAAAATTATAAATACGTAAAGTAAATTTAACAAAATATATGAAATACCTATATGCAGAAAATTATACTTTTTTTAATAAATGATATTAAGAACTCTAAGAAAATGGAACAATAGCTCCTGTCTGTGGATAAGAAGACTTAGGAGCATAAAGATTTCAATGCTTCCCTGATGGACCTATAGAAGCAATGCAATCTAGTAAAAATTACAGGTTTTTCTGGTGGAGCTTGAAAGACTGATTCATTTATATCGAAATGCAAAAAGCCCAAAGTATCTAAGACATTCTCAAAGAAAGCGAAGCGGAAAATTGCTATCCCAGTTAAGCAGGGCTCACTATAAAGCTACAGTGATTAACACACTGTTACATGGCTGTAGGGATAGACAAACTGCACAATAGAATGGAATAAACTCCACAGAACTATGCATACATATATGTAGCTTTGATATGAAAAAGATGGCATGACAATTTAGTAGGGAAAGAATGAAATCTTTAACAAATAAACCTGAAAAAATGTTGATACTCTTATTTTTATAATACATAAAATGACTTCCTGATGGATTAAGAATTTACATGGCAAATGTAAGCCTTAAAAAATTTTAGAAGAAAATTTCTGGCTGTGGAGTAGAAAATAATTTTTTGAACAAGATGTAAAAATATTAACCATAAAAAATTGATAAATGTAATTTTATTGAAGTTAAAAACTTTAAGGTCAGGTACATGTTGCACTGGTTCCTCCTCTTCTCTGCTCAAACCCTGATTGGCACAGAGGTCAGTCAGAAAACAGGCTTTTCCTGTGTGTACCAACAGAAGATTCTGATTAGAGGCAGCCTGGTGTAGCAGGCTTTGCAGTCAAGTTGATCAAGGATCAAATTCCAAGTCCCCTATTTATACTTGGGCTTACACCTCCATTTCTCTGAGCATCAGTGTCGCCATGTGTAAAATTCTGGTGATAATCCCTGCTTCCTAAGGTTGATAGGAGAATCAAATTAAATACTATATTCAAAGCCATTAGCCCTGTACCTGGTTCCCGGTAAATGTCAGCATCGTTTCCTTCCACCTAGGGCTTTGCAGTATTTAGATAACAGTTGAATACCTGGATTCATGCAGCTGACCCTTTGGTAGGGGAGAGGTAGGGGAATTAATTGACTAATTCATTCCTATGAGTGAGATTTTCTACATATTTTACATCACTAAAGGGAGGCAGTTTATTAACTTTTAAGCATATTGGAATATATTTCAAATCTAGGTCTCCATGGAATCCCAAGTTGCTCTCTGTGATGATTTCTGAACTAGAACAGAAGTTCAACAAGAGTTCCTTTTTTCACATCATTATGAATAAGCTAAATTCAAAGAATGCATAAGGCATAAAATAAGAAAAAAGTGGCACACCTGGCAAAACTCAAAATACATTTTATGCATTCTAGGGAAGTAACCTAAATGATTTTGTTTGTGTTTATGTTTCGTTATCCTGTTGAAAATCCTTTTGGGATGCTAGACATCTATATTCAAGGCTCCCCTCTTCAATTCTGAAGCATCGCTTGGTAAATTGTGTGCTGCAAAAGACAAAGAAACTCTTTCCAACTATTAGGAGACCATGCTATGCCCTCTTAGAATAATATGATATCCTGCCACTCAGACTTGAAGCCCACAGACTGTCTTAGAACAGCATAATGTAAGAGACACAAATGATACAGAAAATGCCTTCTCCCCCTTTGTTTTGGTCCATGAATACCACCCTTCAGTAAAATAAAAGAAGTTTTCACAGAATAATTTCAGTCCTATCGAGAAGGTGAGTTACTCTTAGAAATAGCTCAATGACATCAAGGAATGCTGGAGCCTGTGATTTTTGCACTGATCGGGCTGAGGAACCCCATGCACAAATGAAGTATTAGGTTAAAGTTTGGTGCGTAAGCAAAGGTAGTCTGGCTGAAATGGCATGGAGCTCTGCCTCCGTGGTGGCCTCTTCTCTCTCCTCAAGCTTTTCCATTCAGACTTGGCTGCACGTTCCAGCTCCTTGAGGTAGCTTTGCAGACCCCTGAGGCTTGAGGATGTACCATTTGAAAAGCCCCCTGTCGGGCAGGTTGGCCCTGGGAGGCAGCATGGTGTGTTGAGCTGAGGAGAAAAGAGACCTGGATTTTTGTTTTGATTCTGCTTCCCACTTACTGGGGGTTCCTAGGTGTGTCACTGAGCGTATCTGGGCATTCTTTTCTCAAGGTTACTACCATTCGCTCTCTCAGTGTTACCTTGTTGGTCAAATTAGGAAATGCATGAGGAAGTACTTTTAAAGCTTAAAATGGAATGTGAGCTTTTTCTCAAGTCCCCAACTGATAAGCATCCTCCAGACTTTTTTCTTCCACTCATACCTCATTCTTTTCCTTCATTATATTCACTTCTCTGGTGATTGCAACAGCACTTATGACTTAACAAATCAACTCCATGCATGTGATTCTCAGGTAGACATGTGTACCTCCCAATCCTTTTTCAAATTTCACATCAGAACTTCCAACTGTTGCATAGACAACATATATTGCCAACCCCTCAAATTCAGCTGGTTTAACCTGACTTCACCGTTTCACTAATTTTCCAAACCTCCCCTTTGTAATTACCCTTTATTTTCATTGCATCATTGTTCTCACCATAGAGACTAAACTATTCTAGAAATATTTTTGCCTTCGTTCTCTCTCCTGAACTGACCTCTCTGAATCTATGTTCATATTTGGTTAATTCCCCTTTCACACACTGCTCCCCTTTCCATCCATACTGGTAATAGCCTCATGCAGGCACTCATCACCTCTTGCCTGAATCATTGCAACAATTCCTTAATTGATCTCTCCATGCAGAGTATCCTCCATTCAATGCATCCTATACACCATTCAAAATAATTCTGTATAAAGTACAGCATAGATCATGGCACTCCCCCACTCAAAAACATTTAGTGTCTTCCTCTCACATAAAGAATAAAGTGTCAAATTTCTTGGCATTGTAAATATTATCTCAGTTGGTTGTTTATTTCTTTGAGGTACCTGTATATGTATGCAGAAGGAAATAAGTAGTAATTGGTACACGCCACTTACTAATTTCTCTGCTAGAGCTGGCTACCTCTGCTACTGCAATCTCAAACTATAGAGAATAACAGTCAAGTCTGTCCATAAATTATTCTTAATCTCATTAACCTTAAAGTCCACTGTTTTTCCTCCAATAGCTAATGTTTTCTTTTCCTAGACTGTTATTTCTCAGAAACATTTTTCTCTCAACCGTCCATGAAGTTTGTCTCTGCTACTCCTTGTCACTGAAATGCCCTTCCTTGAAACTTTCATGTGTAAATATTTATCCTGTATTTGGAATGGAATATGCCTTCAGCTCTAAGCTAGAGCTGAGGCATACACTTGAATATGGATCGAGGGAATTGAACATACGTAAAGATTCTAGCACTTCAGTGTGTTTTATTGCATGTAAAATAGCCTAATCATAATTATTGGCCTGATGTATTTTAGAATTTAAAATGAAAAGACAATTCACTTCTAAATCCTCCCCTCTAAAATAGTCAGTGTTATAATGTGTTAAATATTCTAAATGCATTTACATATTTTGACATTATAAACATGGGCATACATTGAAGATGTCATAGGGGTTATTTTGGATATGAATAGCCCAAATACTTCCCTGAATGAAGAGTCAATGAAAATGTGTCTGCAGACACATATGCAACAAGCATATATTTGGAATTATCTTCATGGTTTCATGTTTCCCAAGTTGCAAGAAACAGAATTGTCAAGGAAGATGATAGGTGATGACTTCCTCTCCCCTTTGTGGGTAGAGAGCTACACCACTCATTAACCATTTGTGCCCCCGCAGCCCCCCCCAACCTTTTCCCAACTCCACACAGTTCATTGCATCTGCAAATTCTGTGTGTTCTCATATTTAAAAGGAAGTCATCTTCAGGGACTGGTAAGGCACAGAGCTGTTGCAATTCCTACCACTCACATGGCTGTACTAGCTCAAACAATATAAGGAAGGGGAAACGTGCTCGGCATCTCCTGTTTGGTGCAAAGCTAGTTCTTTAAGTGAAGGATAATGTTTATTGCTGGCACACTCCAAAGTGTTTAACTAAATATAACTAGTGAAGGGAACATGTGCAGAGATGTGGTTGTGTTTAGGGAACTAGTAATATGTGATGAATAACACAGTGACCAGCACCAACAGGAAACTGTTACCAGTCCTAGGTCTAAAGCAGTAAGAGGACTGAATAGTTATCAAATACTGTCACAGAAACGGGGAGAGGGCTGCTTGACAGGAGCTCTGGCTGTAGAAGACATGTTCTGATTTTCTCCTGACACCTGCCACTGGCCAAACCCCAAGGCCAGCAGAGGCACAGGAGCCAGGGAGTACAGTCCGTGATGGTCAGCCTCCACAGCACAGTGGACGAAGGTTAAGATGGGTAGTGATGGGACACAGCGAAGGGCCAAAGAGAGAAAAAAACATGCTTTTACCTTTTGTAAGGAGCTTGAAAACTGTATAAAATAATGGAAAATACTAAGGAGGTGCTTCTCTGCCATGGCACTTAATAGTAAGTCTTAACCATTGGGTCCCAATAAATGTAACTGATACTACAGTAGACTGACTGACATTCAAGCCAGTAGATCTGGCTACCTTAATAAATTCTGAGTACACGATGGTACATATAGAATATACGTGCAGCACCTACTAAGTCCCAGACACAACAGCTCTATAGGATAGTATGATTATTACCCCATTTACCATTAATTGATACATTCATTCATCAATATGTTTCGTACACCTGTTTGTACTGGGCTTTCTTCCAGGAGCTGAAGATGCATTAGAGAGTGAGAAAAATGAAGTCCCTGCCCCAGGAAGCTTCCATTTTGTAGATAGTCTTAGAGTGGTTAAATAATTTGTACAAGGTCACATATTTAGGAAGTGGTGGAATCTGAACAAAAATCCCAGGCACTCTGTGTTTAGTCTATGTCCTCAACCATTGTGCTCTAGTGAACTGTGCTACCTTGTATATCATCAAATATTTGAAGCCTGAACTAAGATGGAAATCCCTGGGGAAGTTCCCCCCCCACACTGCATTGTGGTTAGAGAATAGTCATTAAATAATTATTTTCTTAGTTTCAGGGGTAACGAACCACACCCATTCCATAAACATGAGTACACCGTCACTGCAAATAACAGGAGTAACGTTGGCAAGACTTTAAAGCCATAAACCAAATGGATGTTTAAAGCTACTTTTATTTATATATTCTAATATAATAACTTACTGTTTAATCTGTATTAGCCTATGTAATCCATCTGGGGAAATCAGAGTACATAAAGGTTAGAAGATGTGCCCAGAATCACACAGGTAATAAGTGATGGAACCAAAACTCAAAGTGACTGACCACCAGAATTATCTATGGGTTTCTTTAGAACAGAGAGCCCTCAAGTCCCACCGTGGATCTACTGAAATAGCATCAGGATCGGGTTGTGTGTGTGTGGTGGAGATGTAACAAATAGTGTGTGTACTTAAGGTTCCACAGCAATATTGATCCACTAACAGGGTTGTAATTGCTAAAGATGCAAACTAGTTGAATGCTATAAGAGCAGATTCTGACATCTACTACATTCATTTCTTGATTGATACTATCTCCAAGTGGGTCATCAATTATAGCCAGGAGTCTTTTTGTTAGGTCACTATTTCGATGAAATCTATGTTTAGAATCATGTTATTTGACCTATTATTGCCAGGTCATAAAATACAGTTTCACTAAATGCTTTCTCTATAATCTAAGGTAAGAGTTAAAAGTCTTATTTAACCTCCTTGTCCATTATACTTTGCATAGAAAATGAGAACATAGTTAAAGGAAAGACTTCCTTAAAGTTTTGGAAATAGCAACTGAGCGTCTCTCATTCCACTTTTACTTGTAACACTGGGGTTACCCTAGTAACGCAGCTCCAAATGAAGACAAACTTAAATTCACAAGTGAAATATATGAACATGGAGAAAAGCCCCAGTCATCACGGGTTACCACTCCCCACTCCACCAAACAAACATAATTTGTTTCAAATCAAGACTTCTCCAAAGGGATAAGGATGCAGCCAAAATAATAAAAGTATAATGAACAATAGGTTTCCTATTGACTTGGAAAATTGGAACGTTCCTAACATTGAGATGAGGCAAATGATAGAGAAGCCACCTCTAGTCCTCAGTTTATACATCTCCTAACTTCTGCACCTTGATTTTGGGACTCAAAATAACCCTGAATTAACATTTTTCCTCTGTCCTTTATCTCTTTCAGACAATTTTCTGTAGTATCTTTCTGGTGATACAATTGTGTTCAAGAGAAGGAGTTTTTAACAACAACAATTCATCTTCTTTTGCACTGACCTTTAAAATAGCCAGAATTTTCTACCTGATCATTGTTAACCTCCTTGTGCAATAGAATAAGGTCTGAAGTCTGGTTACTTAGAAAAATTAGTCATCACTAATACAGCATGTACTTTGGTTGAATTCAAGAGTCAGTATGCCATTATTACTCAAGTTAAAAAAAAAATGAAAACCAACAATAATCCAATTTCCCTCCTAATGTTTGGATGGCAGCCTTCTGAAAGATTAGTTGCATTAATTCAAAATTTTACTGTGGCAGGATCAATATAAAGCATCATGGTGACTCAAATGAAATACCACCGTTAGTGAAAAACATAACTTTGTGCAAAGTAACTGCCTGCACACAACAGATGTATACGTGAGCATAGCAGTACCCCATCGGCAGTTGAGTACATAAACACATGGTCATTCAGAATTTATGCCAACTCAGTGGTCTATCCTAGGGCCTGGCTGTCTTCCCAACTGTAATGCTGCCATTCATTTCCCCATTCCTTTCTGAGTGGAAGCTGAGAGAGGAGTGCGGACCAGACCAGGTGGAGCTCCACCTCCTGATTGCCTGCTGTCTGCTCGCTTCCCACCCCCCTGGGCTTAGCAGACCAGTTTTTCTTCAAACGTGGCCAACTCTAATCAACTCACTGAAGAGGTTCCATTGGCTCGGTCCAGACCTACAGATTGCTAAGGCAACAGAGAAAGACATTTATCTATAATATAAAATATTTGTAAATAATATAGATCATTCAGAGGATATACTATTGTATATAATTATGTATATATGTATATAATGGAGGAAAGATAATAAAGTGGAAATAGAACACACATCAGAGTCAGAAACGTCTATCTAGGTTTAAATCTTGCTCTGCAATCTACTAGGAAGTCACCTCTCTATTTGTTCTCTCAGTTTTCTCATCTGTAAATTGTGATCCCTAATACTTACCTTAGAGAGGTATTGGGAGAATAAGATAATACTACCACTAATAATGCTAATTAAACAATGCTGCAAAGCACACTGGGCTTACCTTCTCTCCCCACCATTACCATGAGGTAATGGAATAAAAAGAATGGATTTTTATTCCATTACCTCATGAAAATCTTGAGTACAAGTCACAGCCTTTGTTCTCTAGTATTATTCTGGGGCATTTGTCTTCTGCAGCTCAAACAAAGATGGTTATCACAACAATGAAGATGTATTTCTTCTTCTAGCAAGATAACTGCACATTATTTCAGAAAATACCACACTTCTTCAGTCAGCAAAGTACCATTTTATGCCAAAAGAACCTCATTCCATAGTTCCTTGAATATGTTTAATGAGGTTGCTTCTGAAATTTGCTCAATTTAAAGTTTACTGCAAAATAGCTTTTAAAGATTTCTGTCAGATTTGGTCAAATTAACTTAAAGGAATTTCTTTTTCTTTGACAATTAAGCAGTTGAGTCATATCCCTCTGAGAAATAAATCCCAATCCCTAAAACTCACATTTTTAGCTCATGTGTTTTTTTTTCTTTTCTTACATAATAAAGTATAGTCATTATCTTTTCCATTTTGTTTATTTGAAAATAACTAACCTTGAGTATTTGAGCAAAATATATTTTGGATTTAAAAAAATACGTTTCCATGGATTTCTTAAATCAGTACATGTGATCCTCAAAGCACAGCTTTACTTGCATGTCCTCAAGTAAGAGCTTTGGCATAAGAAGCTGGCTGTGCCCGGGCTGGCAGCACAGGAGGTGTGGAGCCATTGTTGCAAACACCCACAACGATGGCATCAACCTGCAGACAAATGGTAATTAGGCAGAGTGTTCTCTTCTGTATTCTCCTCTTAAAAACCATGGTGATCAGCTTTCAAATGCAGAGTTATCTTAAGACTCATTTGCCATATACTATTAATATTTATTTAATCAATTGTAATACTTTTGGTTTGATGTCTACTGAACAACCGGTGCGTTCTTCTATACCCAACAACTTGTGTTGCTGAGAATGATTTGTGAGAAATGTGTTTTGGAACCACAATTCCAAGGAAATCAGTCTCTTCTCTTCAGGCAGAGGCATCAATGCTTATTTAACATGGTGGGTTGTCCTAGGGGCCACAAGGATCTGGAAAAGTTACCCTCTGGGCCTTTCACTCTTTCCTACTATCCTTCCATACAGAAGGAACAAATGGGTTAAGTCTTCCTCATCTGGTGAAAATACTGCTCAAATGCCAAAGGGAAAACACCACAAAACTTCTCAGTAAAAGCAAGTTAACTATTAGACAAAATGGGAATATTAAAGTGAAATTCATAATAAAGTACAGTTACTTCTCAATGGAAAGAGAAATTAGTACATATAGTTCAAAAGCAAAAAACAATTGGGTCTTTTCATTTAATTAACCTTTAAAAGTTAAAAGAAAGGTGCAATAGACTGAATGTTTGTGTTCCTCCCAAAATTTCTATGCTGAAATCCTTTATAATAAGTCTTGATATTTGGTAGTGTAAGTCAAACAATCATACAACTTTGTTCTTTTCCTTCAATATTGTCTTGATTTTTTGGTTGCCGGGGGAGGCCTTTGCTTTTCTATATAATTTTTAGAATCAAAATTTGCCAAATTTTATCCAAAAAAAAATCAGCTGGATTTCCATTTGTGATTGCAGTTATTCCGTACATGAATTTGGGGAAAACTCACATACTAACAATGTAAAATCTTTTAATCCACGAACATGATAACCCTTTCATTTATTTAATTATTTAATTTCTTTTAATAAAGTTTTATTGTTTTCTTATGTTGAGATCTTGCACAATTTTTATTAGTCCTAGGCATTAGATATTTTTGTACTATAATATTTTAACTTCACTCTTTTGTTACTGTAATATAAAAATTTAATTGATACTTTTATATTAACCTTATACAGGTTAATCAAATTGTTTGATACTTATAAGTGAATTAAGTAAATTTGCTCAATTCACTTATTTTAATCTATTGTTTAATAGATTTTTCTACATAAACTATCATTTGAGAGGGACTAGTGACAATTTTTATTTTTCTCTTCTTGATGTGTCCACCTTTTATTTCTTTTTCTAGCCATATTCCACTGGCTAGGACTTCT
>CM052439.1:142879208-142906535 GCA_028533085.1 Varecia variegata | reverse complement strand
GTTGAGAAAAAGTTTCTACTGAAAGGAGATATATCCAAAACCTATTATCTGTTCAGTGAAAATAGCTTTCCTTAAACCTAATCAAAATTCTTCCTACCGCAGTTCTGACTCATTTATTTGGCTTCCACATAATTTAGCTCATCCTTTCATCAAAAGTATTCTTAACACAAACTGCAATCAAAGTCTTGATCCAAACAAAACAAAGAGCATCAATTCCCTAAACATCTACCTACCACATGTCTCCAATTTTTTATAAGATGTGTAACTTGAGTAGGGCTACCGGAAAAATATAGGACAACCGATTAAATTTGAATTCCAGGGAAACAACAACTTATTTTTTAATATAAGTTTATTCTAAATACTGCATGAGACAAATATTGCATGGGATACATACATATACACTAAAGAAGTATTTTTTTCAAAAAAATATTTGTTTCATTAAAATTAGAATTTAACTGAGTATCTTGAATTTTTATTTGTTGAATGTGACAACCTTAAATTTGAGTAACTACTTTGAAAAAATGAGTATAAAATGGAATGAAAAACATTTTATTTTTAAATGAAAAAGAATAAGTATTACTTAAGGTTTACCACATTTAAGATTTTTATCCCAGAAAAATGGATGGCTAATTGTTTAAAACAAACAAACAAAAAAGATTTTCAATTACAAACTGTTTATTTGGCCGCTCACGAGGTCAGAGGTAAAGATGACCATTTCTGGAATGTTTGGAGCCTTTCATTTATTTGGCTATCTAAAATCAAGAGGCAGAATACCCTCTGGATGAAAAATCACTGTAAGTCATTGACTATTAAGAGATTTTCAAAAAAATTCACTGCTTTATGTTCCTTTTTAGCATGTAGGGTGATGGATGCTTTCTTAGTCATTCAATGTGTTGATATTGGGGAGTATTGTTCCATGTGTGACAGACTGCTTAACTTAGAAGGAAACTCTTATCTGACACTTAGTGACTCGATTCCTCCCCAAGAGGTGGCCCCGATATACTTGTAAGTGTACTATTTCACACTACCAAAACACTTCTTTTCAGAGGTATATGAGATTAAACAGTGGGGAAACAATGTTTTTAAAAGTGGAAACTTGAAAGTGAGATAAAATATGAACTATAAGAAATACCCAGAGAAAGTAGAAAATGGAGCATAATGAATGAAACCCATTAAAAAAAAATGTTTAAGAGAAAGATGAGCTGAGAAAGGAAAGAGACAAACAATCAGAAAATTACTATAAAACATTTTAAGGCATTTGAGTATGATTAGATGCTAGAAGCAAGCATGTCCATAATAAAATACAAAGCAACAAACATGGATTGAGTACTCTTAGTGCAGTGGGATAGAGCAGATTTAAAAAGACAGAAGGTAGAAAATAGCCTCTGTTCATTCATTCATCCATGCATTCATTTGTTCATTCATTCATTCAATAGATATTTGCTGAGCATCTATCATGTGCCACACAATTTTCCAGGTCCTGTGTATAAGATCCACTCAGTTTCTAATCTATGGAATTTATATTCTGTTTAAAAAACTCAAAAATAAACACATCAAAAAAAAAATCATGGTTCTTCCAGTCCAGCATATGGAAGCCTGGAAGTCATCACTCCATCCTAACATGAAGTAAATAGTTGTAAAATTAACAACTTTTCTCAGATTCATCAGATTAGTGGGGCCACAGTGTAAACTACTACCTGAAAAGTTGGATAGATGGGCAAATACAGAGAATCACAATTTATGAGAGCAAAAGCCCACAACAGGAAACTTCTTCTCTCCAGTGAGAGTGGCTTTTATCAAAAAGTCCCATAACAACAGATGCTGGCATGGATGTGGAGAGAAAGGAACACTTATACACTGTTGGTGGAACTGCAAACTAGTACAACCTCTATGGAAAGTAGTATGGAGATACCTCAAAGAACTAAAAGTAGACCTAACATTTGACCCAGCAATCCCACTACTAGGTATTTACCCAAAGGAAAAAAGACATTCTGTAAAAAAGACACTTGCATTCAAATGTTTATAGCAGCACAATTCACAATCATAAAGGTGTGGAAACAACCCAAGTGCCTATCAACACATGAGTGGATTAATAAAATGTGGTATAGGTATGGCATGGAGTACTACTCAGCCATAAAAAATGGTGAACTAATACCTTTTTTAACAATCTTGATGGAACTAGAGACCATCCTTCTAAGTGAAGTATCACAAGAATGTAAAAACAAACACCACATGTACTCACCATTAAATTGGAACTAATTGATCAATACTCGTGCACATATGGTAGTAAAATTCAACAGAAATCAAGCAGGTGAAAGGGGGAGGAGGGTATGGTTAATTCATGCTTAAGGGGTACAATATACACTATCTGGGTAATGGGCACACTTATAACTTTCACTCAAACTGTACAAAAACAATTCATGTAACCAAAATGTTTATGCCCCTGTAATAGTCTGAAATTAAACAAAAAAAGAAAATTAAAGGTGCAAACCACCAGTTGCCCCCATCTCACTCTCTTAAGGTTGTGTGTGTGTGTGTGTGTGTGTGTGTGTGTCTGTGTCTAGGACAAAGGCTTATGTGTTCTACTTTATTAAGGAGTGCACTTAATAGGGCAGGAACGAGGACAAGGGGAGCAAATCCAGGGAGGAGTGATTGCTAACCCAGGACGTTATCTAGTGGGTGCTGAGCACAGCTGAGTGCTATTGATTGCTTCATCTCTCAGGATCTAAAAAAGGAGTTCTGTCAGCTGCATCTCTGGACATCCATGCAGCAATGGCTAGAGCAAGAGGTGGGTGAGGTTGAGATGAACTGAAGTGGTTCATAAGACATGTCTGATGCAGGATCTTCCTAGACACTATTAATAGATTTTTAATATACACACTGTCCTGTAACTTACTTTTTACACTTATGAATTATTTTTTATATTAGATAACTTTTCCTACCTGCATACAGATCTATCTCATTCTTCTACAGTCTACATAGTAAAGAAAGACATTTTAGATTAGAGGGTAAATTTTGGAGATTATATTATATTTTACTTTTTTTCCTTCCTTTCTTTGCTTTTTTTGACAAATGACACAAATGACAAGTAATTTAGGGAAAGGCCAGAAGAGGGTTTGATCATTTCTCTTAAGGCTAGGGAAGCTTGGTGTAATGTCTTGTTGTAAGTGAACTTTTAATGTTTATTCAACAGTTTTGCATTTAATTACTAAAAACATGGTAAGCTGTGTTGGCATGTTTCTAATTTATCAGCATCTTATTTGGTGTATTCCTAAGGAAAGAAAATCTAGTTCTTTTAAGTCAGAAGAGCATGGCTGTGATCACTCTTGTGAAGTTACAACAAGACAGATTTAAGGCTCTATTACAAAATGAACACGTAACATTCTGTCAATATTGTCTTCTCATCTCAGTGCTGACCAGCTTCTGTCATTAGTCATTTTTTGCCCTGCTGCTGGATGCTGACTGGAAGGAAGGAAAGAAGGAAAGAAGGGAGGGAGGGAGGAAATTAGTTTCCTTGATCATTATTAGATTAGTTTATTAAGTTACACAAGTGGCAACTTTCCTTTGAGTTTAGCCATTTATTTGAGCGGGATGTTCAACCTATGTCCGTGCTCCCATCTAGAGGGTCAGTCTAATTCATACAAGAAAACACCTTGGATTTGCCAGGTACTTAGTTAGCAAAACTTCCCTGTGTACGTACTCTGGACAAAGCTCTACTCCAAGGAAAACTGGAACTGCTTTGAGTGTTGGGGAAGGCTATAAAATAGCCCCATGGTCACTTTACACAGTTGGAGTTTTAACAAAGAAAAGTTGAGAGTGAAGCAAAGGGGAAAGAGGTTCTCCAGGCAGATTGCAAGGTTGCCAAGAGGTCAAACCCTCTGCTGGCCTCTCCCTAATCCTGATCCTACCAGGAGATGGTAAACAGGGAAGTCGTACAGCTTCCCTTTTATGAACATTCCTAGTCAGTAAAACAAATCATAAATCTCTGAATATCATTTTTCCTTTGATCCTCATCAATGAGTAGAAAGAACTTAACAAAAATATTAAAATTCAGTCCTCAGGCAAGCATTGTGACCTTTCATGGGATTCTTTCAGTACACCAGTCATTTCTGCAAGGATGATTGCCATTGCACGTCGTGTTACAACGTTGAAGCAAGGAGTTTAAGAAAAAGATAAGAAAAAAAAAATTGAAGACAAAAGGTTGATGAACAGGGAAGAGGTTAAATTTCCTTGACTAGAAATTATCTTTTCCATGAGAAAACATTTAGGGGTCAGGGAATGGTTACCTATATCTTTGTCTTTTTAGTTCTTTATTATAAATTTATTCCTTTTAACAGATAAGCTTCTAAAAACAAAATGTTCATTGTTTTATAGGAGTATGTTCCTGTCTGTATGTTGGATTTGGCCGGGCTGCTCCCTTGAGACAAAGAGTTCCAAATGAAGAGCAATATATTCTGTCTCATACATGCCAAGTATCTGCAGTTTGTAAGAAGGAAGCTAAACTGCAAATGCTCATCTTCATTATTCTGAATGAGAGGGAGATGATTATTTAAATCAGAATAGCTTAATTGATACCTGAACTGTGATAAAACTGTGCAAAAAAGGCAACTCTGTTCTTTATTATTCAAAAGTATTTTAAAATGAATTTGATGTCTATCATCTAGGTATGAAAAAGGGTGTTTCAGAATTTTTGTCGTAGGATATTGAGATAAAAATGAGAGAAATGTGCCTCTTTCTGACTCTAAATAGTCCTAACTCTCAGAAGTGAAATTACCAAAACTATACCTGAATAAAAGAGGTGTGAAAATATAATGATTAAGTTTGTCAGTTATAGACGGGAACATTTTAGGTCTAACTATTTAGGTTTCTTCAGTTTTCTTCTATCTTCTACCACTAAATATATTAAAATATATATATATACACATACACTATATATATGCACACATACACATACATACTGTATATATCTACATGTACTATATATACACACCATATATGTATGTGCCTATATTTATGTGTATATATGTATCTATGAGTGTGTGTATATGTTTAATATGATGGAAAGTGTGAGTGAAAGTGTGGGTGAGTTA
This sequence comes from Varecia variegata, assembly GCA_028533085.1. Classification (NCBI taxonomy): domain Eukaryota; kingdom Metazoa; phylum Chordata; class Mammalia; order Primates; family Lemuridae; genus Varecia; species Varecia variegata. Next base: position 142,901,445 of record CM052439.1, on the reverse strand, counting down.
ACTTCAGAAGACCTGAGCTTAAATCCCAGCTTACATACTTAGGAGCTTTGCAATGATATTTGTAACAATATCCCCAGCACATCTCCTCTTTAAGCCTCAGTTTCGTCACCTATAGAATGGTAAAAATAGCCTTTTTTACATCTACCTTAGAGGGCTATTGTGAGCATTAGGTAAGTTAACATAAAGAGTCACAGTGAAAAGATTGGTTCTGAAGTCAGATTTTGGGGGTTTGATTCCAGCTTCTTCTCTACTTACTACTGTGTAACATGGACAAGTTATTTAACCTTTCTGTGCCTCAGTTTCCTTGCATTAGAATGGGATAATAACTATGGCCCTTCATAAGGCTGTTAAAGAATTTAACTTATTTAACAGTTACCCACGTTAGGAGAAAGCCTGGGAGACAGTAAGAACTCAGTAACTAGTATGTCTACCTTTCTACCAGTATCATTGTAATTATATCAAATCACCTAGCAACATTCCTGGGATAAAGTAGATATGTATTAAATATTTCTGGAAAATCTTACATTTGGGTTTTTATTTTAGTGGAATATGCCTTTTCTTATTCTTTGTCAGAAATCAACCAACTATACACTATGGGAAACAATAGGCATATTATTTTCCTCTCCAATAAAATAATTCCATTACTCTTATATCTGGCTCTTTTGGCCATCTATTCTAGTATAATATATACCAAGACAAGAGGTTGAAACAAACAAATTTGGTAAACTAGAAAACAACATCACCCAAACTATCGGAGATTAATGAAATAATCTTTCTCAATGTCTCCTTCTCCCTAGTGTAGAGTTTTCATTGATTTCTCACTTTCTTAACTTAAATGTAGCCTTAACTTTTCTGATTTTCCTTCTCTATTAAATTAAGTATGTTACAAATTCTATTAATGAAGATGTAGGCAATCTGGAAAAAGAAAAAGACTACTGTCTGCATGAGCTGCTCATTCAGATTGAGACAAAACAAACACCCCAGGATCTACTATGTTCCTGTTGTTGAGCTATTAATAGATAATTTAATATAAATTATATCTCTAAAATGATGTAACATCCTGCATACTTAACAAGGAAATCAAGTGATCACCTTCCTGGTAACTAGCAGAGTTAAGACAACAATTTCATCTTCTGTGGTCAATTCCTGTCTTTCTTCTACTCTATTGGGCTAACTCATTTATAATATAGAGACAAGCATCTCTGTTCTTTAAGGCCTTGGGGTTGTTGTGAAAATATTATTATTATTAACTAGTAATATTAATCAACATAATTAAAACAAAAAGATGTTATAGACTTCCAGATACTATAAACAAATGGAGTAATAATATGAAAATGGATTCCAAAGACCTGTAAAACATTTTTTCTTTATTGAAAATTTGTTACAATTACTAGGAAAAAAAAGATGGTTACTGAGGTCTGTAAATAATTTGTAATATGGATATTGTTATTAAATCAATACATTTTCCCTACAAAATCTATGAATATATATTGATATAGAAATGATTTTATTCTCTAGAATCATACAGATAGTATATTTTCCTTGCATCATATTCTGCAGAATATTTCAGATGGCATGTTTTCTTTGACTCTAAAGAGTTAGCTGCTGTTTATATAATATTACTACAACTGTACTGCAAGAGATTATAAGAAGAGGGAAAAATTCATGGTAATAGCTCTCTATAAAAGGTGAACCCATTTATCTTCCAAGTCATAATGAGCTAGTTTAAGAAAGGCCTTTGAACTTGGTTCTGGCAAGTGGAAACATTAATAAGCCCATTTTGAGAAGAAGCTTTTGAACTTCTGGCAAGTGGAAACATCAGTCCTGACAAATCATCAGGAAAGCTCAGGTCAAAAGTGCAGCAGCAGGAAAGTATTTCCATCCATGTTTCAGAAAGATCAACATTTCTGCACAAGCTATCATGTGCATGCATATTTTAGTCAATTTTCAAGGCGTCTTCATATCCAGGAATGGATAAAGATGATTTCAATATTGCTCAGGGCAATATTTTTCAAACTACAGATTGCAATCCATTAGCAGTCATGAAAGCAATTCAGTGGGTCTTAACCAGCATATTAAAATAATGACATAGAATAGAATAAATAGAAAATATTAGCGGGAATTTGGTAGTGAGAATAAATATTGTTTGTAAAACCTTTGCTTCAGGTGTAGGTTTTTTCTAGGTCCCCTTGTAAAATGTACTTCTTACTGTAAGCTGTGGTCAAAAAAGCAGAAAAGCATGGATCTGGGGCTGCGGATTTGGGTAAATACTGGGGAAACAAAAAGGACTTTGGGTCTAAAGTCTGAACCAGAGAAACTCTGCAGAATTATATTGCACTTGCCCATTCCTCTCCAAAGCAGGGTATAACACATTAGGAAAAAGATGATGAGATGGATTATTTACCCTATGTCATTTGCCTTAGGTAGATAAATTCTAGTAGCTATGAAATCATTTCTTCAGTTTCTGACTTTAGTACCAAATTAATGTCTTCCCCTTTATAAGAGCAGTGGAGGTTTAGAAATCAGAATAAGAAGCCTGTGTCTATCTGCCATATTTTCTTTTCCTTTCAGAAACTTCTTCAAGAGAGTCTGTGTTTTGATGATATAGAGGCTTGCATTGTTTTGCAGCTTATATATCACTTAAGCCTCTAGGAGAATTCCATAAAAGTTATCAACACCTGCCTTTGCCCTAATTACTTCTCATCCATTCGTGTCATGAGAGTCACTTGACATTAATGCTACTTAATCCTTTTAAACAACTGCACTTGAGGTGGAGGAAAGTTCAAACTATCAGCTTAAAGAAAGCCAGTTTAAGATAACGCCACAGCCAACTCATTAGTTCACATGAGTTTACTTTTAAACTTCTCCAAAGGAAATGGACATTGGCTGGTTGGTGACAACTACCTCTTATTATAATTTTTAAAAGGTTTTAAAACAAGAATGGGTCAATTTGTATAGAGTTGACATGTGGCGATTTTAATATTTATTGAAGTATGATTCAAATGCCTCAAGAGAAAATATTATTCTGGACAAGCACTGTCCAAGAAAACTTTCTGCGATAATGGAAAAGTTCATGTCTGTATTGTCCAAATGGTAGCCACTAGCCACATATGGCTTGTGAGTATGTGAAATGTGACCAGTGTGACTAAAAAAATAAATTTTTAATTTTATTTAATTTCAATTAATTTAAATAGAAATTTAACTAGCTACAGTGCTAACATATTGGACAGCACGGTTCTGGAGCCTTTAATTTTTGTGCTAATTCAAAACACATGAAAATCCTTCTTTTCTATTAATGTCTCAGAAGTGAAATTTCTCATTTATGATAGGGTGACTTTTGAGCCCATCTTATTATACATTCTTTTCAAGTCTTTTCACTTACTTGAATTTCTGAATGTGTCTTACACATAGTAGGTACTCAGTGTTAACCATTACTGTTGTTACTGCTATTATTTACTAATATACTACCAATTATTCCCCTAAATAATCCTTGAAACTTATATTTATCAGGATGTATGGAGGCCCTGTTGTAATGAATTCCAACACTTAAGGCGTCATTTTGGGCAATGTTTTTCAAACTGCAAATTGAAACCTGTTAGTGTTTCCTAAAAACAATTTAGTGGCATATAAGCATTGTTATATGAATTCTGTTTTTGTCACTAAGACTTACAATTAAAACTTGCTTTACCAAATATTTCTAAATTAACAAATAGTAGTTGCTAGGTGGTTAAATTATTTTTAATTTACTTGGGCAAGTCCTTTCACCTCTTTGGGCCCAAGTATATTTATTTATTAAATAAGAAATGGACTAGACCAAGTACACAGATTCACTCAACAAATGAAGCAGGCTGAATATATGACCATAAGGTATTGGTATGGTTTGAATGTACATATCCCTTCAAAATTCATGTTAGAACTTGAACCCCAAGGTGATGGTATTAAGAGGTGGGGCCTTTTGGGAAGTGATTAAGTCATGAGGGCTCTGCCCCATGTGTGGATTAATGCCTTTACAAAAAAGGCTTCAGAGAGCATTTGGCCCTTTTTGCTCTTCTCATTCCTTCTGCAGTGTGAGGACACAGCTTTCCTCCCCTCCAGGCGATGCAGCATTCAAAGCACCATCTTGGAAGCAGAGACCAGCCCTCACTAGACACCAAACCTACTACCACCTTAATCTTGGACATCCCAGCCTCCAGAACTGTGAGAAAGAAATTTCTGTTGTTTATAAATTACCCAGTCTCAGACATTTTGTTACGGCAGCACAAAGACAAGTATGGAGAAAATTGTGTCACACTAAAGAATTTACCTCCCACCTAAAGAAAAAATAATGCCACTTAATTGCAACCAATTTGGGCCATATGCAAATTTAGAGCCTGTGTTGCTAAATGCTTTAGTTTTTCAAGATAAACCAAAAATTTAGATTTTTATGACTGCTGAAATGAAATCCATGAAAAATAATGAGTTGAGTGCATTTTGAGGTATGAGTATGTTATATTTCAGTAAAGATATTAAATAAGATAACATATGGTTCTGAGGGTCAACAGTTTACAACTCATGGACTATTTGATCTTTAAGATTCTTTCCAGCTCTGCTACTCTGGTCTTCCTAATACCTCTTCATGTCTTTCTTGAACACTTTAGCAAAGTTTGTATCCAAGGAAAAAGTATGCTTCAAGGAAGCACCTTTTGTGAAAAGACAGCTAATCTGTCATGATTTCACCCTTTCAGGCCTAGGCAGCAACAATTTACAAGTATAAACCCAGTAACGAGAAAAGGACTGAAGTAAAATGCAAATAAAATTTTAAAAGGAAAAGAGTGAGATGAGGAAAAAAAAATCCAGGTAAACAAATAGCATAAAGCAGAGGCAAAGAAGAAATACTCTGATTACTCCATAGCCTTTAAGTGTTTTTGAAGAATATCTATACATTCCAAAAATCTCATTCTTTTGAAAGTGCAGAAATGCATGTCAATCTATGTTTGGGAAATAAATCATATTCTAAATCATGAATTGTAGGTAATTGCAAACCAGAACTTTAACCAATTTCTAAGAAGCTGAGGATAAAAATCAAACAAGATGAGGTTTTAACCCCATCCTGTACCACCCTTCACATTAGACTTTACTTTAGTGCTCTGAACACTGTGGTGCTCATGGCAACTACATGTGGAAGATAATAAAACAACACCTTTGAGCTCTAATTAAAGCCATAAATGGGACCATAGAATTAAAGACAAAATTCAGAATTAAAGGAGTCTATTTTCATTTTAGTTTTACATTTTTTCCAGTCCCTTTCACCCCAGTTCTAGCCCAACCAATTTACCAAAAAGTATGCAATTCACAAAACACTTGAAAATTTAGTCATCATTTTAAATACTATTAAGTACTGGGTACTACTAAATAGTGGGGAGAGTTTCAGAGAATTGAAGTTCTAACCAATACCTGTAGGACTAATCTTTTATGGAACAATAACTTGTTCATTTGATTAAAACTTAAGTTCAATTCTGTTTTGTTTTGTTTTGTTTCAGATGTCCTCTTTCTAGCTATGCTTCATCTTTATAACCATAAGTGGACTTTTCTATCTTTGGAAAGCTCTAGAAATGAAGTTGCCATTATTTCCCGCAGTCTGTGAAAAGTTGAGAGAGAAAAAAAAGAGACAGAGAATATCTTGTTTAGAGACAGAGAAAGAGGGTTCAGTGTCAGAAGCAAAAATTCTTAAATCAGAATAACATGGTAAGTTTAAAACTCTTAGAAACAGAGCAAAAGCTGGCTTAAATGATCTGTTCAGCTCTTTAATTTTATTCAATTATATATTTAATCTTCGACTCTGTGCCTTGAAAGGTGTGTTCACAAACACAGTACAGACAAAAACATGATGATTACCCTTTCAAATATTTTCTTTCTTATCTCTCTGGGAGTTCAAACTCATACACATGCAAGGAAACACACAAAAAAGGATGAGGATGGACAATGGGGGCATTAGAAAGCCAGACACAGCAGCCAAACTGTGGGCTCACCCTAGAAGGAGACACAGAGCTCTCCTGGCAACACTCACGTGGTCCAATTCTTTCTTAGAAGGACCAGGAAGCAGAAATGCAGACAGGGAGAGAAAGCCGCATAAGGCAGTTGGGCCTTTTCAGTACCGAAACTCAGATTCTGGACTCCCTGTCCCATGCTCTGTATAAATCATATGCAGAACCTGTAGAAATCATATTTTATTCCATGTTTCACCTGGTCTCAGCTTATATTTGAAATCTACAAATTATACTCGCCTCGATCACAGGATTTAGTGATTTGGAAAAATACACTGCAGGAATACTTGCCGCATTTTTTTAAAGGACAAAAAAGTTTTAAAAAGTGTACAACATGGTGACTATAATTAATAATATATTGTATTCTTGACAAATGCTAAGAGAGTGGATGTAAAGTGTTCTTACCACAAAAAATGATAACTATGTGAGGTAGTGCATATGTTATAAGCTAGATAATGTTAACATACTTCAAAATATGTTGTACATGATAAATACATACAATTCTATCTGTCCATGCAAAAAAAAGTGTAAATTCATTTCTCTTTCTTATAAATAGGTATTGGGTGCTCATTATCGGACAGACATTATACTGGGTGCTGGAGACAGGGCAGGATTCAAGACCCTGCCCCTGCCCTCAGGGAGCTGACCTTTCAGAGGGAAGAAGTGCCAGGTGCCATCAAATGCAGAAGGTATACGAATTTAAATATCACTGAAAAAGAAAAAGGCTGCCAACAAAGCAGTGAGACAATGCCCTAACAGAAGGCACGTTCCAGACACAATGGCCCAAACCAGCCTATTTTGTTCCTGAATTTTCTTTCCTGTATTGGGCAATGTGACCATTTCCCTGCCTTCAGCTGCAGTTCTTAGCATGTGAGAAAGATAGAGTCCTCGTCCACAAATCACTGTAACAAAAATGGAACACAGCTTCATCTAATTTCCAGTACCTTCCTTTCTTATCTGTTCCTTTTCCCATAAAGCAGTGCTTTTCAGACTTAAATTGGGATATGAAATTGGGATGTCTTTAAAAACAAAGATTCTAATTCAGGAGATCTGGTGTGGGGACTGAGATTCTGCATTTCCAACCAGCGCCCAGGTGATAATGGTGCTGCTGGTGCATAGGTCACACTCTGAATGAGCAAGGTCATAGAGCAATTAATTGGTGATTTGTCTGCAAGAACAGAGCTGTGATTACTCCTCAAATGATGCACAAATGCTCCACTACAATCAGATTACACTTCCCTGATCTGCATAAATAACTTTTTTTGTTTCAATTAGGATGGTGGTTCCCCAGGTCAAGAGGAATTATAGGACATTACCAATTTTAAGACATATCAGTGATGTCAAAACGTACATAATAGAGTGATGATGAAATACAATACAGTATCCAATTAATCAATCATTGAATTGTCCTAAGTGCCAAGCACGTGCTGGGGCAGATTATCAGACAAATACAACACAGACTGAGAAGACCACATCAGACCTGCACAAGGCACTATGAATGCACATTGAAGGGACACCCAACCCAATCTTGGGAATGGGGTTGGCAACGAGGTTGGCTACGGGGTTTCTCCCTTAGGTGGAGAAAAATGACTTTGCTGCAGAAAAAAACACAGTAAGCATTATTCACATATGACCCCGAAGGCTAACAATTTTAGGAATCTTAAACCCTAAGGAATATTTTTCTCCTCTTTGTCTTTACTAATTGGCTTAAATAAAGATCTGGAAGGATATTTTTCAATAGGTGTTTTTATTCATCCATGGGAGCAAAGCCAACATAAAACAGAGTGGTACAAATAGCTATATTCACAATAAATCACCATGGCCTAGGAAAATAGGATGAATTGTGACTTAATTTTGTAAAAATTATATACAGGTTTCAATTTTTTTTCCCTAGGACAAATATCTGGTATGACAAAATACACAGTCAGTGACCACAGTTAGTTGCTTAGTTGCTGTACTTCTTTTCTTTTAAGATGCTAATGACACAATTGCTTAGTGGCCTCCAGAAATACCCTGTACTCTCCATTCCAACATTTTCAAAGAGGCTGAATTTCTATGTTCCATTTGAGATCTAACTATCAGTGATAGATTTCAAAGCTAAATAAATAAGTAGAATTGTATATGAAATTGGGAAGTCAAAAAAAACTGTGCATCATTGGCTTTCAAACTATGAATTCTGAAAATCTTTAAAAAAAAAGATAGTGTTGCCAATTTATTTTTGTTTTAAATAAGAATGTCTAGATTTGAGCTTAATGGGTACTTTAAGAGAGATCATCAGAATACCTAAAATATTAATATGATTCTTACAGGTTGTCGCATGTGGGCTCATTAATGGCAAATGCCATAACCATATGTGTTTTCTTTATAAAAGGGAGGGATAATGAATGATGTAGTTACCACTGTCACTTTCTGGTAAGAGGCGTTGGCTACCCACTTTACTTCTCCAGGTAAGGATTATTCATTTCCTCTGACATCGTCAAATGTTCTTCTAAACTTCAGGTGACATAATCTGTTGCTGCAGTAACTTCTTATAATGCATCAAAAGACTATAAATCAACTGGATTCAGTACCAACTTTACTTTGTCATGACCTAGAGCTACTATTCTCAAAGGCTTCCAATGCTCCAGTTTAGAAAGCATGGTATGTGAGGTTGCCAATCAACAATCCATTAAAATATATTAAGCAATCATTTATCTCCCTTAATGGCCCTGCTACAGATATTTGCTTCCTGTTGAGATCAGAAAGTACTCTAGCTGTAGAAACTGAATTATTTTGGATGGCAGAGTTCTTTGACTGTGTGCTCTATCTTTCTTAACAAGTTAAATGAGGCGATAAGTAGAACAGAAAATAGGAAATAAAGGAAGAGAAAAAGCCAAATTGGCTATTTTAGTTGATAGAATTTCTCTTCTCTGTGGTGTTAAGTTTCACAAAAATGTCAAATTTTAATTTTGAATATGATCTCAGTATGAGTTTTCCTTCAAATGCACTACTAAATGATTCTCAGAAAGACACTGCTTTTGAGTTGCTTTGCCATTTGCAACAAAATGGACTGCAAGGTAGGGCTAATGGGGGTTTTTTCCCTATGATTTTATTGATTTTCTTTTTTGTTCCTTTAGATCAGTCACTAAATTTGAGGTGGCAATAGGCGTGACTTCAAAGCATAACAATTTTCAAAATCAAAATGACATCCTCAGGGGATAAGAACAATGAAATTGTCAGGATCAAATTTAAACTTTTTTTCCCATTGGTCTTCAGGATTTTTCCTTGGACTAGACTTAGGTTTGACCTAATAAACTAAATGTAATGTTTTGATACAGGCATACAATGTGTAATAATCAAATCAGGGTAATGAGTATACATCACCTCAAGAATTTGTCATCATATGTACCGTATAAAGATATACAACTATTATATACCCATAATAATTAAAAATAAAAGCAGGGTGACTATAGTCAACAATAAGTTATTTTATACTGTCAAATAGCATTTAAATTAGGTAAAAGAGTAGAATTGGAATGTTCTTAACGTTTGATTTTGTCTGGGTGGTTCATAGTAACTGGTGATTGGAAAAGTGGTGAAACATGAACCTGAAGAGGGAAGCAGATTCAAGACCATGAAGGATTTTAGGTGCCACATTAGTGACATGTTATTCAAGGAATTAAACTTCAGCCTATTTAGTACAAGTTCTAACAGTCTCTAACAAATTATCTCATAAACAGATATGTCTTGTCCAGATTCAATATTTTTAAGCCTGTAAAGATTTATACTAGATTATTCCTGAATTCTTATGAACACTAAAGACATAAAATCTCTACCTGTATGGTCCAAATGGGTCTAATGCTTTCCCAATGCTACCCAAAATAAAGACACCTGCACTCCAATGGTCAGACAATAGTATTATCTGGAAAAGGCCATAAATATAAGGGAAAGCACAGGGAAAAGAAATGTTGGTAATTAAGGAACAGATAAGCCATTCACACTTATTAAGCTATTAAGCCCAAAATTAAAACCTTCAAATTCTGCAATATCTCAAAGATAGATTCCCTGAGTTTGGAGAGATCTCTAGGTTGAAGGATGATAAGGAAAAGAAGGAAATAAGGAACACAAGAGGAACTTTCTTGATATTAAGAATTAATTTGGAGAAAAGAAAAGAAGAATAATTTTTTTAAAAAGTAAAACCTTTGGTCATAAAGAAGAGATAAGTGTTGATGAGGATGTGAAGAAAAGGGAACATTTGTGTGCTGTTGGTGTTGTCATGTATGTTGAATTAGCTCTTAGAAAAATTAGCTGACTGACTGATTGTTGCAAGGAGGGATTAAAAAATAAAGTGGCCAGACATGTTGGCTCACACCTATAATCCCAGGGCATTTTGGGAAGCTGAGGCAGGAGGATTGCTTGAGGACAGGAATTTGAGACCAGCCTTGGCACATAATGAGACCCTGTCTCTACAAACCATAGAAAAAAAATTATCTAGCAAGATGTTATTTTCTCCTTTAAAATGTTTCATGATCTGAAAAAAGGATAGGCAAATTAAATTAAATTCAGTAATAAATGTGAAGAACAGATACCTAAGATTGTCAAGTTGGTAAGATGGTTTTGCTGTTGTGTATTACAGAAAGACAACATACATAGGCATTTAGTCATTTGCATGCTAAGAATGAATAACGGCTAAATCTGATGAAGGTCCCTTGTGGTACCAGTAGATCAAATGGATCTTGGATATATGGGCTCCTGCATTCTTCAGCCATAAAAATTTTTATCGCAGCTAGCTTTGAAAACATATTTGGAGCATATGCATGAGTGTTTTTATCTATCATTTTTTATTTTTATGTAATCAGTCTCACAAGGACTCTGTTGGCATGGAGTACTGCAGAACTTTATCCAACAGAATTATAGGATGCTCAATAATTACAGAAAGCCTGATGCCATATTTCTCACAGGCAATGACAATGTATCCCTTTGTATCAAGGATGAATTATTTTTCTCTAAGTACCAGCGGTAGATAGAAACAGCATAATAGCTACAAGGGATCTCAAGAAATTACCAGATCCATTCACCTGAAGTCTGCCAGATGAATGTTTAAGCCCTTGGACTTGAAGAATCTATAACCGACTATCCAGGCATTGCCTAAACCTTAGGGGGAAGGGGAGGGGGAGGAGTATAGTAAAAGTGAAGTCAGGAGTCATCGTTCAAATCACTCAGAAGGGAAAATACCTGGAAAAGTGCACATAGGGGACTTTAATAGGGCAGGCCTGGGAATGACCCACCTCACACTCATTCACACTACCACATCTGTGTGTAAGGGAGCTTGAGAAAAAAAAGTCCTGTGTCTCCCGCATAAAATGGAAAAAGACTCTGGCGAAAAATTAAAAGTTTCTATCACACAGATTCTTTTTTTCCATAGCACTAAAGCATCCATTCATTACTTCAGTAAATGTTTATAGAGTCCCTACCCTTTATTTCTTTTAATCTAGTTTGGAAGAGACACATTAATTACATATTCACAAACAATATATAATTATAACTGAGGTAAGTGCACAAAGGAAAAGTACAGGCTACTGTGAGAGTATGTAACAGGATATCTGATTTAGAGGGAGGGATCAGGCGAAGCATCCATGGGAAAGGGACAATAGAATTGTCATCTGAAGGATGAATGCACTAGAACTATCACATCCTGTTATTTGTCATGAAACAGTATTTTTTTCTTTCTTTCTTTTTGTTAGAATTATCTCTGTGGTTTGTAATAAAGGAGAAGTGATATATGCAACTTAATTAAATGAGTACATATTCATATCTCCCATTATGCAAGTCCCATTATATGGTTTTATAACAGGTAACCAATATAGACACATACCTGGTAACCTGCCTCATGTTTCAACCAACCACAATAACCAACAAGCCAATGGGTAGGTCTTAAGTGCTTTTGGAAACAGAGTTAGGGGTCAGGTTACCTCAAGTGATGAGGGTTACTAGAAATATTCAGAAGGAACTAAGGAAGCATTGTAAATACTCATAAGCAATATAACCAAGTTTTATGGAAAATGAGAAAATCATTAGGAACACAATAGAATCTCTAGTCTGCCTTTCTCATGACTGTTCTCTCAATTTTTGTTTCTCTTTCTGTTTCTACTCAAGCTACCCACTGCTGACTCTCTTTTTCCCTTTTCTCTACTCTATGTATCTTTCTTACCCATGGCTTCTGTTGACATATGGTTTCTGATTGCTGCTTTCTTTCTGTGTGCCTGGCTTTTGGGTTATTCCAGCACCTACATCTACTGATCTTTTGGCTGCCACTGTCTATATGCTTTACAGTCATTGGCCCCACGAAAGAAGAGGATTGGAAACATTAGTCTTTGTTCCCTGGCCAGCCTATAGGTGGCTACCTTAAGCTCAAGAGCAAATCTCTAATCAAAAAATCTATATGTGGCCAGGGTGCAAAGCATGCCTGTGGTGGCTGTTGATACAAAGTATGGGAATTCATTTTAATTTCCAGCTGAAATGGACCAGATTTACTGCCTGAAATAATTTTTAAAACCAGGTACAATACATAAAATAATAAATTTTAGATATTGATCATCAGTCAGTAAAGGACAGTGATTGCCGAAAGAGGGGGAATGAATGAGGTGAGCTCCACAATTGACCCCATTTACTGTCGATAGAGTTACCAGGCCACAGCTGAAGGCAAAGCTCAGTGGTCTCTTTTAGTCAAAGACCTGGAGCTGAGAGCCTGGGGAATTCAGGGCAGCTAGAGTTTGTACAAAAGAGAACTGGAAAGGAAAGCTTCACAGGAAAAAAAAAAATCTGCAGAGAAGTACAGAGGGTTTCTCCTTGATATTATACTAAATACTAATCAGAGCATGGATGTGAGGAAACTACTTGAGGTAGAGAAAAGAACTGCTGAGAAGGATTAGAGGAAGCAATCCTTTGATCTCACACAGGGCTGGAAATAATTTGTGTTTACACCATCCACAGTGGAAATCATCACATGTAATGGGGCTTCAGGTAGAATACCCCAAACGATATTGCCTCAAAAGTGGGGCAAATTTAGCCTTAAATTTAGTTTAAGGCTAAATTTGCCCCACTAAATCTAAACTAAGCTAAAACTAGTTCTATTTTACAAAGCTTAAAAACAAGGCATTAAAAGATCAACCTGTTTTCAAATAACCACATCCCAGAACAAAGTTTAAGAATATAACAATGTACAAAATATCCAGCACTTAACAAAGTAAGGTGCATAGTGCTTGGCATCCAACCAAAAATTACCAAACATACAAAGAAGCAGAAAAATACAACTCACAAATGGAGAGCTATTAATAAAGCAATCAATAGAAACAGGTCTAGAAATAACACAGGCCATAGAATTAGTAGGCAAGTAAGTTAAATGTTATTATAACTACATGCCATATGTCCCAATAGGTAGAAGAAAGATGGAGCATTTAAATAGAGACAAGGAAAGTATAAAAAAGACCCACATTGAACTTCTACAAGCGAAAATTACAATGTCTGAGGTGAAAAATAACAATAGAGAAGTTAACAATAACTTGGACACTGCAGAAGAAAAGATCAGTGAACTTGAAGACATAGTGACATAAACTACTTAAAATGAAATTCATAGTAAAAAAAAAAAAAAAAGACAGAAAAAATAAGCAGAGCATCCGTGGACTGTGGAATAACTTCAAACAATCACATACACATGCAATGGGAACCCTCATAGGAGAAGTTGTGACAGGAAAACATTTTAGGAAATAATAGTCAAGATATTCCTAAATATGATGAAAACTTTAAAGCTACAGATCCAAGAAGGGTAACAAACACCAAGCACAAAAGACATTAGAGGAAACCATATCATAACACATCAGAATAAAACTGTTCAAAACCAGGGATAAAGAGGAAATCTTAAAAGGAGCCAGAGAAAAAAGATACACAATGCACAGAAAACAAAAATAAGGATGATGGCAGATTTCTCATCAGAAACAACGCAAGTCAGAAGACAGTGGAGCAACATCTTTCAATTACTAGGAGAAAAAAAAAGCTGACAATGTAGAATTCTGTACCCATTAAAAATATCAAAAATAAAGGGGAAATAAGAACTTAAGTTTGAAGAATTCATCACCAACAAACCTGAAGGAAATCTTTCTGGCAGAAGTAAAATGATACCAGATGGAAGTATAAAGAAACGATGAGACACAAAGGAATGAAGAGTGCTGGAAACTGTTAATGTGTGAGTAAATATAAATGACTTTTTTTTTCTTATTTTAAAAATCACTTCAAAGGATAATTGGTATTTAAAGCTGAATATTAGAACTCAAATTCATGGGATACACTGAGACTGCCTTTCTCAAAAAGGCCAGAACTGTGCAGCCAGTCATGTTAGGCTCCATGCTTATTTACAAACAGAGGGAATAAGAAGATTATCACCAAGAACCCAAACAACATTACAAATGAAGCATAATCAAATGAAAACCCCGTTCCACATCCTCTCTCTACCCTGCCCACCTGTACCTCCAATTCCCATGAGCCCTACTTCCACAATTCTTTACCTCACAGGTGACCTGCATTTTATAGCTGTTCCCAGGTCTCTCTTCCCTAGATGTGCCCCTTGCTCCAAAATAAATGTTTCCCAATGAAAACAATTCTTTTGCATGTGCTAGTTAAGTGTTAGTCTGTCCATCCCAGTATCTTATTTTGTTTAAGCAGTTAGAATTATGTGAAAATATCTTATGTATTTAATCAAGTATTTTAAAAATTATCTATGGAGTTAGGAACACTTTCTGTTCTGTTCAACTCCATTTCTCTGGCCTGAAACAAGGTTTATGCCAAACAAATATTTGTGAATGGGACGATGGAAGAAAGGAAGAGAGGGAGGGAGGGAGACCGCCAGCGGGGGGTGAGGGGGGAGAAAGAGGGAGGGAAAAAGAAAGAGAGTTCACATAATGGCATAATAAGTAATTGGCATTCAAACCTCCCGGATGTGTTTAAATTTTAAAATAGAAGTTACATTTTTAAAATCTGGATGCATTAGAATTTGTGGTGGAGATAAGGGCCTGTTCCAGGAGGTTCTTACACTCAGAACCATAGAGAGAAATCCAGCTACCGGGGATGGGCAATTTCTGAAAGAAGTTACCTCTTCCCAGTAGTTCTCATTTTTCCAATATTTAAAGTTTCTTCTGATAAAGGGAATTTGTTTCCATTGTGCATGAAAGTCAGCTTGTATTTGTTTTACTACTGAAACAGCTTGAACAAAGAGAAATGAATGACTGATTCCCATGGCAGGAATGTACTAAACGCTGAAGTTTCTGGGGCCTTTCCCAAAGTTGGAGTAAGAAGTTGGGAGGGTGAGGGGATGGGAAGAAAGGAATGTTCGGAGATTTCTAGTTCTAAGAATAAGAATTAAAGGTTTTAAGCCTAAGCTTCTTCCTT
The DNA here is from genome assembly GCA_028533085.1 of Varecia variegata. Lineage (NCBI taxonomy): Eukaryota > Metazoa > Chordata > Mammalia > Primates > Lemuridae > Varecia > Varecia variegata. The sequence continues at coordinate 142,886,002 of CM052439.1, read as the reverse complement.
TCCTTCAGATGGGAAGCAAACTTGGGGCCACAACTTTAAGGTCTTTGATAAAATTCAGAACATTTTAAATTTCCCTACATTTGCCTCCAGTTTGTTACCCCTAAGGATTTTCAATAAAAGTCTTATAATGAAAAAAATATGTTGCTTGTGTTTATGGTGCAAGGAGAGGGAATCTGGGAAATCTGTCTCATTCTGCATTGAGGAGTCAGGAAAGGAACAAAGATAAAAACTTCCAAGAGCCCAAAGGGTGGAAGTAGCTGCCAAGAGAAAAAGAGAGGTCAAGGAAAACCATTCTTGACAGAGGGCTTGGACCAAACTTCAGGAAGCCCTAAGAGGAACTTCTCTGGTTTGTATTTACTAATTCTCACCACCCTCAACTCAGGGCAAAGGAGAAAGAAGCATCCAGTTTGATCTTCAGCTCCTTGGTTGCTTGTTTAAATGCAGATTCTTGCACCATATACTAGGACCAAATAAATCAGACTCTCTGGAAGGCAAACCCAGTAATCTAATTGTTAAAATGGCCACTCAGTGATATTGATGCATATTAACATTTGCATCAGGATCGTAGAAAACAATTAAAAGGAATTGACCAATGATCATGAAATAGCATCATTGGCACCCTTAGATTCTGTTGTTGATAGCACTGAAATAACCTCAGTGTGTAAACGAATCTGGTGTATGACTCCCCCTAACCTACTGTGTCATTGCAATGGACAAATGAGAAGACTTTCTTTGGAGGTCCATCCAGAAATTATTTGAGAACTGAAGTTTCACTCTGGATAAGTCACACAAAAGAGTTCAGAAACTGAGGTGAGGAATAGCCTCCTACCTGGCTCTCCTGAATACAGGAAAGAGTGAACAAAGAGGCACTTTTCTGAGAGTAAAAAGTGACAATTGCAGCAGGATCTTTTGATGCTATATATGTCAAATTTTGAAGCTGGCTTTGAACCTGAGCCCTGGGCATTTTTACTGGCTCCATGAACAATAGTTACTTCCTGCCAACTATTAGTTCTTGGGGCCTAAGACGGTTTTTTTTTCCCCCCTCTTTTTTCTTTCTTTTCTAATTAAAGGACTGGAGAGACTACAAATGGGATTTATTTCCTTTAATACTCACATAATATATATTCCAATTCCAAATTCCACTCTCCAACTGTTGCAGGAACTGGCTTGTCAGTCTTTTTCTCTATAAGCGTCCCTTTGTCTTTAACGAGCGCAGTATAGACCTGGGGACCCAGGAAGGTATAATAACTGTTAAGAGACCAACTAATCTGTTGCTACATGTGTCCACCCTACAGGTTTTTGATTAACATTTTTCAACATTATTAGAGAAGCTCTTCAAGTTATAATTATTGTACTGTGCTTGCATGCCTGCCATTTAAACAAATTTTTTGAAAAGCTTCTTTTTGAAAATGCACAATACATTATTTGCAGAATTGCTTAAACATAAGGTACTTTTCTTGAGGCCAGTAATATGAAGTTATGTCTTGTTTTATTGAGGGAGAGAGAGAGAGTCATTGAGAGAGAGAAACCAAGAGACAGAGTCAGAGAGAGACTACTAAATACTAAACATTGGCAAGGATATAGAGCAAGTTTCTTTTTGAAAGCCGCATCTCAGCGAAGTCTGTTGCTTCAGAGAAAAACAGTGAAGCCTTTTGTGGTATGTTAACATCTCGCCTATCAAAAAAGCTTAAAACAAAAGATAATAAAATTATCTCTCTGCATTTCTTACCTTGAGGATGGAAGCAGATTTTGGTATACTATACATCACCCACTGTAGATCTCAGTAAATACACTGGTTGCTGAAAGAGACTTTAGAAACTTTTCTTGCCTTCAGGTTATTACTGAGAATCAAAAAGCTTAAATTGTTTCCCCCATGAATTCACTATTATTTACTGGCTGAGCTAAGACTGGAATCCAGATTCTCTGAAGATTTATCTTGTGTGCCAATCATTTCCTCAGAATTCAAAAGGGAATACAAAGCTCTCCTCCTGGGAGGCAGCACAGGGCCAAAAAAGAGGGAGCGTTTTGGAATCTAATGCACCTGAGCACAGATTCTAACTTCCTTGGCCAGGTTCGAGGCCTTGGGAGTTATTTAGCTCTGTGAGTCTCAATCTCCTCAGCTGAAAATGAAGATGTTAACACTTAGTGCACCTAGTGGTTTATTCAACAAATATCTGAGTAGCTACTTAGAGCCAATCGCTGCTTTAGGGGCCTGGGAAGGCAACAAGGAACAGGATGAGAATTCTTACCATCACAGAGTTTATATTCTAGCGGGCACAGAGGTGATGTATACAGGACATTGGATAGTTGTAAGTGCTTTGGAGAAAACTAGACAATGGGACTTAGAGATTATCAGGCAAGAGAAGGTAGGGGTAGATGGGTCTGCATCATTTTAAATAAGATCATCTGAAAAGGTCTCACTGCTAAAGGGATAACTGAGGAGATAGGCAAAGAAGATGAAGGACAAGAACATTCCAAAAAAATAGTAAACCAAATGCCCTTGGCGGGGAAACATACTTGGTCTATTGACATAAGGGCACAAAGGTGGTGTGGCTGGAGTGAAAGGAACCAGAATGAAAGTGGCAGGGTGGGGTGGCAGCACCGGGAGGGCCCATGGGAATATCTTCTAAGGTCTGTAGCCTCTGTAAGCACTTTAGCTTTTATTTTTAAAACATGGGAGGCTACTACAATGTTTTGAGCAGAGGAGTGACGTAAGTGGGCATATGTTTTCAAAGGATCACTCTGGCTGCTGTGTTGGAATAAACCATAAGGGCAGCAAGGGCAGAAGCTGGGAGATCAGTTAGGAGAATTTCACAATAACCCAGGTGATGATAATAAAAAGAGGTCAGATTTGAGATATAATTTGAAGCAATAGTCAACAAGATTTGCTGAGAGATTAGATGTAGACTATGAGTGAGAGAGAGGCATCAAACATAACTTCAAATTGTTTTACCCAAACTATTAGAAGCATGGAAAAGGAGTCAGAGGATACAGGTGTGGGGTGGATCTTTTATTTATTTTTTTTTTTTTTTGAGACAGAGTCTCACTCTGTTGCCCAGGCTAGAGTGCCATGGCATCATCCTCGCTCACAGCAACCTCAAACTCTTGGGGTCAAGCAATCCTCTTGCCTCAGCCTCCCAAGTAGCTGGGACTACAGGTATGTGCCACCATGCCTGGGCAGTTTTTTCTATTTTTAGTAGAGATGAGGTCCCGCTCTTGCTCAGGCTGGTCTGGAACTCCTGACCTCAAGCGATCCTCTCATCTCAGGCTCCCAGAGTGCTAGGATTACAGGCATGAGCCACTGTGCCCAGAGGGGTGGATCTTAAGACATGTCAATAAGATAGATATATATGTTAATTTTGAAATGCCTATAGACCACCCAAGTGGAGATGGTAAGCAGCCAGGCACCTGCTGGTGGAGTTCAGAGAGCAGGGTTTACACTGGAGAGTCATAAGCTGATAGATGGTATTTTAAGGCCATGAAACTAGCCAAACCCTTTCAGGAAAGGAGTATAATTAAATTAAGTCCTGTGATCTGCCACCATTTAGAGGTAGGGGAGATGTGTAAAACACAAGAAAGTGTTAGAGGGCAGTGAGATGGCAGACTAAGCAGGAGTGTGTGATAAGCCAAAAGTCAAGTGCATCCATGGGGACAGGAGTGAAGGAAGGACATGGCACACAGGCAGGTGGTTGGTAGACAGGTTGGAGAGGATATGGATGGTCTCTTCTGATTGCTTCAGTTTTCTCCAAGAAATAGAAATGGGAGGGACAATGGAGGAGAAGGTGTTGAGGGTTTGATAAGAGTAAAGATGTGAAGTCATGCGGGGAGAGTGGGAAGAGGGAATGGACTGAGGAAATGAGTAAGAATTGCCAAGCAGCACCACCATACCCGTGGTGATGACTGCTTTGAGTCTGAAGAGAGCTCAGGTGGTTTTGTGCTGTCCTCCCACCAAGGTCAGCCACTGAACATGCAGGTGCTTTCACAGAGTAAGCCGTGAACTGGACTTAGCCCACATGTCGTGAGAATTAAGTGATATTTAACAAATAAAACAATGCATGCATGCATGCATGAAACAGGTGCTTTCATATATATTAATTTCTCTTCCCTTCAACTTAATTCTCTATCCAGGAAATACAAAAAGATAAAAAAAAAATAAATAAGCAAAACAGTTGTATTCAAAATAACACACATATAAAGTCTTTAGTAATAAATTAAGAAAGAGATGGGCATGATCTATATAGAGAAAACTAGAAAACGATTTTGTACAGATACAAATACTGTGATGTCAATATTCTCCAAGTTAATTTATGAATTTAAAGCTATCCCAACAAAAATTCAAAACAGGATATTTTGAAATGCTAGGAAATAATTCTACAATTACTTGGGAAAAGTAAACATGAATATGATAAAAATAGCTAACTTTTATTGAGGTTTCCCATGCAGACGACTTACTATGTTTGGGTCAGGAGAGTGGTTTTTATAGTACTGCCCAGGTTTGAATGCTGAGTCCCCCACTCAGCGGTTACTGAGCTCTCTGTGGCTTCAGCTTCCTTATCTGTAAATGGGTCTTTTATTTATACCAACCATTAGAGTTGCATTTAGAATAACACTTGTCTCATAGCAACAATCATAGGTAACACTTAGTGGGTGCTTGTTATGCATGAGGCATTGTTCTAACCACTTTACATGTGTTTATTTTTCTTCATAGCAACCCTACAGGGAGGCTGAGGCACCAAGAGGGTAAGAAGTTTTCATAAGATCACTGGCTAATAATTGAGGGAATTAGGACACACAAAGACTGAACTCTTAGCCACTGTAGTATGCTATATGGAAGAATAATAATATGAGAAAGAGCAAAGAAGAAAGTCATCTTACCAAATATAATATATTGTAAAGCAATAAGTATTGAAGCTACATAGCATTGCTACCAAAATTAATCTGTATGACAATATAGAAAATCCAGAATTGTACTCAATCATATATAATGATTATATAATAATTTCACACTAAATAAAGCAAGCTCCTCAAAACAATAGGAAAGGTTTATATTGATCTGATGGATATACATGATCTATATATTTACAGTTCACAGATAAAGGGCAACTAGATATAAACACGTGTTTTATAAGAGTCAGTGAGTTATTTATTTAGATTCATTTCATTCTGCAAAATGACATTATATGAATTAATTTCTTCTCAAAATTAGTACCAATCTAGATATCCTAGGGTAAAGAGGCTGAATTTGATTTACCTAAGGAATGGCCTATACTTTAGCATTTTCAATATACAGGTTTAATATGTCAGTTTGCCAGGTCTACATTAACAAGTTCCCATAAGCTAGGTGGCTTAAACAACCAACAGAAGTTTATTGTCTCACAGTTCTAGAGGCCAGAAATCCAAGATCAAGGTGTCAACAGGGTTGGTTCCTTCTGAGGGCTATAAGGAAGGAACTGTTCCAGGCCTCTCTCCTTGGTTCACAGACAGACAGCTTCTCTCTCTCTCTCTGTCTCTTCAATCACCTTTCTCTACGCATTACTCCTGTTCAAACTTCCCTTTTTTATAAGGACACTATTTATAATGGATGAGGCCCACCTTAATGATCTTATTTTAATTCGATTACTTCTGCAAAAACCCTATCTTCAAATAAGGTCACATTCTGAGGTACTGAGGTAATATTAATACTCCAACATATCTTCTTTTTAAGGTAGGGGGGACACAATTCAACCCATAACACTAAATACTTGAGTGTAAACCAAAGTAGCCACAAACCCTTTCAAAACCTGTCCTGTTGGCCTCATTAAGGTTTTCTAAATCAGGTCCCTATAAATTAACCATGTATATCTAATCCTTTTTTAGAATCAGTCAAAGTATATGTGAAACTCCAGCCCAACATTCTTCTGGCTGACCCCAGTGTCCTTCACTCATTTGGTATGGAGACAGATCCCATCAAGATGAACAAAACGTGTTTCTTGGGAGTAGTTCAATATTTCTGCCGTTGTATGTGTTGCAAAAATTCCATAGCATGAAACAAGCACAGCAATCACATATGCAGCACGTCCCTTCACAACAATATGGAAATCTCAATGGGGAAACAACCACTTTACATGCAAAGAGAAGGAAATGGGTTAGGGAAACAGAAATTGGGTGTGGGCAAGAACCAATGGAAACACGAAGGGGAGGTGGAATTTCTGCCACATATTCCCAAGATGTGCTAGTCCAAAAGGCAATTTTGCCACAACCCGGAACCCAAGCAACACAGCTCCTCGCACTACTCAGTGGATTATCTACCATGACTTGAAAAACCTCCCTATGGTCAGCACAATTACTCATCTCTTTATCTCCCACCATAGGATTCGAGGCTCATTAGCTTTATCATTCAGTCTCCTCACTCTATATTATTGGCAAGTACTCCCATTACTATTTCCATCCATCAAAACCATCCATTTCTCCACATCTTCACTATTGTCATAGTTATCCAAGCCACCATCATCTCTTGTCTAGACCACTACATATACTCCTGTCTCCAGCTTCATGATAGTTCCAGGCTATTCTATTCTCCACAGAGCAGCCACTCACCTATTTAAAATGCTTCAATGACCTTTTAAATAAAATCCAGTGTACTTACTCAGACCCGTACCAGCTGGCCCTGTTTTCCCTTCTTTTCATTCCACTCTCCTTCTTGCCCACAAGGTTCAGTCTCCCTGTTCTCCCTTTAGTTCCTTGAATATTCCAAATATTTTCTGGCCTCCTGATCTTCACATTCTCTTTTCCCTTTTTCTTGAAATTGTGCTAAT
>CM052439.1:142853463-142878708 GCA_028533085.1 Varecia variegata | reverse complement strand
GGCTATTTCCCCCCATTTACATGCTAACAAATACAGACCTTCCGAGTTACCCATAAAAAGCCTTTAAGGAATTTGTGCATTTAACGGTCTTTGCATTATTTTCAATTCCCAGGATAAAGTAAGAAGGTAATTAGACACTGTTGTAGGAGAAATTTATACATGGTGGCAAAAGTAGGCACTTTTTAAAAATGATAAAACTATTACTGTCCACAGCAGAATTGCATGGTTCTGTTGAAGACACAATGTAATGAAGACCCTAGATCAAGGAGAGTACAGTGTGATTCAGAATGATATACTAGTCTAGGTTACCTGAACCAAGCCATTTAGTAATAATATGTAAACAAAATTTCTTCCATATTTCTCATTTTGGCCACTCACCCTTCCTAAATTAACTCTGCTATGAGAGGATGAAATATTACAATACAATATGGCCAATTGCAAGAATCAACTTTAGCTTCTCTCTTTAGCTTTAAACAAAGCATGTTTGAGGAACCCATAAAAATCTTCCATGAAAGCAAGCAACATACCTGCAACTCACAGAATATTGTAGAAACTGTGAGACATAGATATTTGCCCAAAACAAAATTGTGAAGTAGGTGAAGTTTCTATTTGCTATATATGGACTGATTCTTCAGTTTAAGAGTTTAATATTCTTTTGTCTTCCTATCAGGTACCAAGGGCTTATTGCTCTTTCCCTTCAAGATATAACTCAAATCCTGTATAATCCCACACACAACCATTTTTCCCTTCTCTGAATTCCTATAACACAGTTAGCTCCTAGTCATGCCAACTTGTCCTGTCATTTTTCCTTATATATTAATGTCTTTGTTCCCAACTTAAATGATGAATTCCTGAAGGGCATGACATAATTTTCTACGTCTTTGTTTCCTCATACTACTCTGCACAGCTATTTCGCCACTACCTAGTGGACTTTTAATGAAGTGGTGGAAGAAATGACAAGGTTGTTCACCAAGATTTGCTTTCTGTTCTTTTTGGAGACAGAACTGGACTGCATTTCCCAGCCTCCTGTGCAAGGAAATGAAGCCAAGTGACTGTGCCTTCCAGGCTTGCTCCACTTAAGCCTCTTATGTTCCTCTCTCCAAGTTTCTTTCTTCTTCTTCTAGTAAGAATGAGTTCTTAGGGATTGGCAGTGCCACCCAATGGAAGGAACTTAGGGCTGAAATCACCATGTTGGGGAAGCTGCCCATAGATCAGGCACATCTGCTTTGGGCTATCATATAAGCAATAAATAAACATTGACTGTGTTTAAGCCAACACATATTTGTGGGTCTACTTGTTACAGCAGCACACAATGATTCTGGTGATTCTAGTAGAAAGAACTTGAACTGGACTTAATGCCTGGCTCTACCACAATGCCTAAACTATATGATTTATGACAAGTTGCTTAATTTCTCTGAGCCTCAACTTCCTTGTCTGTAAAGGGTAGATTATTACAGCAACTACCTCAATCAGCTTGTAGGTAGGTGCAATCAGAAGTAGGTAAGTGCATGTAATCACTTAAAGACAGTGCCTGGTATATTTAATAGGCACTCGGAGAATATCAGTTCAGTACCACTCATATGTGTGCTTAGCATTAGTTCTTGACAAGAAGAAGCTATATTGTAAGAGAGTCCAGAAAAACTGACATCTAAACAATTAGTTTTTATTTTCTAACTACAACAATGGTGGTAGAAATTCCTTGAAGATGAGAAATATGCCTACAGGTAGGAGTCAGCAAGAGGGGTGACGGGGTGAGACAAGTTGAACAAGACTAAACAAGAATACTTAAAAATATTCTTTGAATTTTTAGAACTTCAATCCTGGCAGAAAATAGAGATTTTAGGTTAGAGTATGTTAGAACTTCACAATAGGCCAGAATGTGTCTAAACAGATAATTAGGAATAAACAATTATGCTGTTATCTAGGTCAAAGGTACCATCCTTTCTAGGCTGGGCTCCTCAGTACTGGGGGACTTAGTCTGACTTCCATCGGGTATTGAAGAATAAACGACAAGTTGTTCACCTCTTCATTGGTTGCAAATATGGCAAAGCTGGGAGACGTTGATTGCTTGATTTGTTCAAGTTAAGTTTAGATGCAGGACTAAGGTAGTCATGATTCCTACTGTTGGGCCCCATATATTCCTAAGAGTTTACAATACACAACAGGCTCACATGCAGCACACAGTAAGCAAAATTGAATAAAGCAATATTTAATTAGGCATATATTTGTAGGCTGAACAGATCTTTGACATCTGCTTTTAGATAATTTTAGGCTTCTTAAATTAATATACATTCCTATTTTAGTTAACATTCTATCTTTATGTTAAAGGTTTGAACACATATTTTACTATCATCTTCTAAATCCATTCCTTTTATTTTGAGGAGAATTAACATCTAAAAAAATGGGGGAGTATGAAGAACTGTATACTAATATGAATGAGGTGTATCTAAATAAAATTAAAAATTATTTGAAGTCATGCTATCCTCTGCTGTAATTTTCTATCAAGAAAGTCACAGAGATTTGGCCTTATTCAATTTCTTATGTAAGGAAAAATAATAATTTTTTTTAAAGCCAACATTCGAAGTCTATCCCCCAAATCTGGAAACCAGGGAAGAAAAGATTTTTAAAATTCACCAAATGTAGAACGATGTTTTATTGCAGTATTGCTTATAGTTGCAAAAACAAATAAAACAAAACAAAAAATAGCCACCCAATGTCCATCAGTAGGGAAGTGGTTGGATAAATTATGCATACACATGCACACACAGAAACACATACACACAGTGGGATAATATTCAGCCATTGAAAAGAGTGAGATAGATATACATACAGATACTAGGAGAAGTATTCAAGATATATTGTTAAATAAAAAAAGTTGCAGTTATGTGTATAGTATAATTCTGTATTTATAAAAACAAATAAGAATTCAAAGAAAAACAAAACACACTCCCTGTATTTGTGAGCATTTGTAGAGAAAGTTATGGAAAAAGAAATACAAAAGCTTCCATATTGATTACCCAGGAGCATGGATCAGCAAGAGTTGTGAGTGGAGTATGTTCACTTTTCTGTTGCTCTCTGAAGTATTTGAAAAGTACAATAGTAGGTTAAGGCCCACCATCCGTGGATCAAAAATATTCAGGGAAAAGCAATGAAAAATAAAAAAACTACACAAAATACCGAGAAAAAATACAGTATAACAACTGTAATTGCATTCGAAATTAGAAGTAATCTAGAGATGATGTATAGGAGGATGCTTGTAGATTATATGAAGTATGTGGGAGGATGCGTGTAGGTTACATGCAAATACTACCCCAGAAAGGACTTGAGCATCAGGGGATTTTGGTATCCTCCAGGGTCCTGAAACCAACGTTGCTAGGATAGCAACGGACAATAGTATCACAATTGCAATTTTAAATAATCTATAAATTTTTTAAAGTCTTAAATATGGAAGGCATTCTTGAAATGTGGGAGGACAGGAGTAACCACAGAAACGGATATTTTTATACTTCCTAGGATTTCACAAAGCGTTAGTACTATATCTCATGTCTCACTTCCCTGAACCTACAAAATTTTCAAGTAACTGACATTCTGTCAGAAATAAGCAATGCTAGAAGCAGTCACAGAAGGAGTAGCAGCATTCCTTTCCAAAGTAATGTGATACAATACATAGCAACTTTTAACATAAAAATGAACAAAAACAAGTTTATCTTAAATAAAGGAAAATAAATATTTTAATTATTACTAAGAAAAAGTACTTCATATTCCATGAGTTACAAAGAAGGAAAAAAGGAAGGAAGAGAGAGAAGGACAGAGCAAGGAAAGAAGGAAGGATGGCAAATTTGGGTAGCCTGACTGCCATTTCTATTGCTGGGGTCCCTCAAGACATTAGGGTCATAAGTGGAAGAGAAGCAGATGTGAGGCAGCAGTGAAGAGTTCCAGAGCATCCATCTACACTAGGTAGACTGCAGAGGGAGGATGTTAGACTAAGAAGGATTTGAGGACTTGCTTATTTCCTGTGCCCTTCTCCCCTCACCAAAGCATAATAAATGTAATTGGTACCAGTGCTCTGGAATTGCAGTGGCCCAGCAATTGGGTTGGCCCTACTTCCACCTCCATTACAGATGTGGCCACAGCCCAGGGGCATTGTCCATGTGCAAGCAGCACACTGTCAGCTGCAGTGGAAAATTACAACCAGCCATATAAGATCCCGGGCACCCTGTGAGGTCACGGAGTGACTGTGGGTGTCTCACTGATGGCATTCCTCACCTAATCACCCCCAATTTCCAAGCAGATACCAACTGAAACTAGGTGCATAGTACAGAAACCCTCTCCAGAGCTGCAGTGAAGAATGAAAAATGGCCTGGATTATGAAGCAAAAAGTTTAAAGTTTGCCAGAAATGGAAATATCTGGAGGGGTGGTAAAAAAAAAAACCACAAAGAGAAGGGGCAGTGTCTTGACTATTCAGAACAGTCCAAGAAGTAAGAGAGAAGGTAAAATAGGAATGATTTAAATTTGGGGAATGGTCTTAAGGAAGATATTTCAGAAAGGAAGCAATATGATTAAAGAAATCAGAAAGGGTTTAGGATTGTTTGAAGGAGAAGCACACTTTAAGACCAGGTCAGGGAGACCACTGTTAGTCTAAACATAAGCGGGTCAAGAATTTGTATTAACTTATGTGTCTTGGTAAATAAGGAGATGCCTATGAAAAGTTAAGAAAAAATGAGGGCTTTTCAGGAGAACAGATTGGCAAGAAATCATGCCCCATGGGATTTTTAGATTTCCTCTCCAAATCTCATGTATTTGTACATTTGGAGCCAAATCCAACCTTTTGTTTTCAAACAATGCTCTATTCTAAAGTTCCTCTAAGGAGAATCCTGCCTCCTAGATGGGCTTGACATCTCACACAAAAAAGTCTTCCCTGGAGTCACACAGAGTGAGAATCTGGCCCATCAATTTTCTGGGCTTCTTTTTGACAACACAGCCCGAATGCAGCAGCCAGAGGCCCGGTGGCCCCGCCAGCCCAATCTGCAGGAAGGCTGTATTCCAGCCCGGCAGTGGCCAGTCTGCAATGACCCTGCCCTCTTCCTCCCCAGTTCACTGAAGTGAAGCCTTCCATGAATGACTAGGAGCAGGGTCGCCATTTTGACTCAGGTATTTGTTGAATGTTTCCTAATCATGTGTTCATCTTTTATTTGTTCTTTTCAGATTTCTGTTTTGATTCCTCATTCTTACAGGCAATAACATAAAATTGTTTACATTGTCTATTTAAGATCCAATGTAGATAAAAAATAATTTAAACTTTTTTTAAATGATGATGTAAAAATAATGACCATATTGTTCTATGTAAAGTTAGATTCTATATTTAAATTCTAATGGATGAGGCATAAAAAATTGATTCCAGGGTCCGCTTTGAAGAAGGAGGAAATGTAGGCAAACAAATATGAAGCAGACATGCAGGAAAGAAGTCAGTGTATGACTCTCACATATCAGGCTGTAAGAACATTCCCCACTTTATCCTTCTTCCACCATTTCTCACCTAAAGTTCTTGTTAATTTTTCTTAATACAAAGCTATTTTGATCTAATGTCCTTAATTGCACCAAACAGGAAGTCAAAGAAGATTAAAGAGATACTTTAAATTAAAATATTAAATCTACAAATTCGAACACATCAAAAATATCTAACATCAGTTTAAACAAAGGTTATAAATAGTTTTAGCACAATTAGAAGAACTTGGAGGATTCACTTAATTAATTCCCTCTGCAAATGTTAAGTGACCTGTTCAAGATCTCAGAGTAGTTAGTTTTGATCTGAAACTAAGATTTAGTCTCCCAATTTTCAAGCTAATATTCTTTCTAGTTGTCTCTGTGGTATCAGAAAAAGTTATTGGACATTTTTACATGGTTTCCTCAACTGTGAAATGGGCATGATATTAATATCTAACTCTTGGGGCTATTGTGAGAATTAAATTAATTAATATATTTAAAGTGCACAAAAGAGTACCTGGCACATGGAAAGTGCTCTGTAAAGTACTATAAAGCTATTATTATTATTTACTATATTGCCTGTCAATTAATGTACTACTTAAAACAACCTTTTAAAGTAATGTTTTTGAATATTTAACTACTGGAAAGGTGGAATTAAGTAGTAGTGAATCTTGAAGGAAAATCAGGAATTTTTTTCTTGTTTCTTTTCTTTTCTTATTCTCAAAAATGATTTTGAAGACTGACTTTCTTCTTCAAGCCCTCATTACTTCTTAGGCAATCAGTAAAGTTTGTAGTGATGAAGTAGACAAAATATACGAAAGAAAAATATAATTTCTATCTCCTATCCCAAATTAGACATGGAGTCTAGGGTGTGACATTCACTACCATGGTAATTATCATGACAAACTGATCAGGAATAAATTGAATTGACAGACTGAACTAGGGAAAAATACATTTCCATTACTCATCCACAGATTCCCCTTCAAGAAGTCTTCTCTAATCCCACCCACCATAATTAACTGCTCCCTGTTGTTTCCTGTTCCAGTACAACTTCATTTGTACTTCACTTTGGGACTAGTCATATCAAGCCTGTGCATCCTTCTCTCACTGCACTGGATTATAAACTTCAGGTTTACAATTGCACATTGGTGTCTTATTCATCATTGTTTCCAAAATCCAGAATTCCTCACCGCAGTTATAGGTACTCAGTAAATATTTGTTGAATCAAATTCACAGAACTCACTTAGAAATAAGTGAGCATATAAGCTTCTTTCTAAAATACTATTATTTATTGAGCATATATCATGAATTCAAAACTTTGGTAGATCCATAATGACCGTGTGGTCATTGTTTCCATTTTATAAATGAGAAAATTTGAGGTTCAAAGATGTTAAGGGCCTTGCTCAAGTTTACTCTGTAAGTGGCAGAAACAGAACGTAAACCCCAATGTTATCTGATACTACTTCAATCAAACACTCCTTATTTTTATTATTTAATCTCATGTAATCCCTTCCGAAACAGGTTCTGACTTTAGGAATGCATCCTCTTTAGGACAGTCATGTTGTAATATGTTAACCCCTCATGTCTTACATGAATAACACCAACACTAAGAAAATTGCCAATACCATCCCCCATGGGGCAATATTGAAAACCCCACCACTGTATTAGCCTGTTAAAAAGTTCCCGTGAACAAACATGATTCTCTGGATTGGTCTGGCTTTGTTTTGTTGCCATCAATGACCTATCCCTTCGTCTGTTATGATACACCTAATGTAGGCTATCACAACATTGCCCGTACCGGTAGAACTTGTCTGTGCATACTCATGGGGTTGGCTTCCAACTGCTTCTCTTCAGAACTAAAGATGAACCAACTCTTTTCCAGCTAGAAACCCAACCAGCCCTGCACGCAATGTAATGCATTAGTATCTGAGACAAGTCTGTTAAATTCCACTGTGACCTTTCAAAGGCTATAATTTGGAAAAGCATACTGAGTCCTTTATACATGCTGCTTCCCTCAGTTTGTTCAATCATATCATTTTGTTTGCAATTCTTTTTTTTTTTTTCAAATCTCTTAGTCCTTTTATAACCTCTGTTTGATCATCCTTTGCCAAGTCTCTGCAGTATCTGACTACACAGCTTTCTCACACTCAGAAGAATGGTGCCCATTTTAGTTATAAGTGTGTTGGGAGTTAGCAAAGCCAATAAATTAACTGCAATACAAAATCAACTTTGATATTGATAAATAATCAAAGTAGAAAGTATAGCAAGGGAATAAGTGTTTTTAAAATTATTTAGTCCCCTAATTTGATGTTACCAACTGGCACATCCAGCTATGACTTGTTTTTTTTTTCTCTGAATGCCATAGTTACCCATGAAAAACCAAATGAATGTTGAGAAATGTTGCAAGTTAAAAAGAAGCCTTTTGAAACAAAGAAAGCCTGCAGCATTTCCTATTTTCAGTTTGGAATCAGTGTGAAATGTAGATGATGGTGCCAAGAGAGCAATGGAAGATGCCCTGTGGGGTGTAAGATGATAGCCATTAAAAGCAATGGAGGAAAACTATAAGGCATTCAGTATGAAACCTAGCACACATGCCTTCAAACCAAAGGCAGTTTCTGAGTGCACAAGGGCGGAGCAGCTGGACAAGTGTCTCAGCATCCGGCACCCCAGCCCCCTCTGGGGACGCCCCAGCCAAGGCTGTACTCCCAGCAGAATAGCAGCCCCTGTGTTCCCATTCTTGTTCCTCAGTGGGCCTGTTCAGCTCCATTTCCCTGGAGAGACCATTTTCTCACAGGATCTTCTGTCACATGTTGTGAGATTTTCTATGTTAGTGACATGACATATTGATTTGCAGCACAATTATATGGCCTGTTGAGTGACTACCAGAGAACCTATTAGACACTTCCCTGTGGCTCATCCTCCCCAAGAAGACTGTCTCATAGACCCTCAAACCCCAGTGGAATAACAACACTGAGGGATCTTTCCAAGGAAAATGCATCAAAGACACTTCCCCTTCCTCGTCTTCCTCTTCTCATAAAAGTATGTCGTGTCTAGGTTTAATTTAGGAAAGGGAACAAACAAGGGAGGAAACAGAAAAAATATGGATGGAGGACCCGAAACTACAAAAGCAGCGTCATTCAGATGGCAGCAATAAAGCAACGTTCTGTGAGCTCAGAAAACACATCTGGCACTGGTCATTCTTAATCTACCTTAAATCTCTAAAGTTAAACTAAAAAATTCTTATTCCTTTGAGCTGCTGCAGACTTAGATATCACAGTTTACCAAATCTCAGAAGTGTCAGGACTGTGA
Source organism: Varecia variegata (assembly GCA_028533085.1). Classification (NCBI taxonomy): domain Eukaryota; kingdom Metazoa; phylum Chordata; class Mammalia; order Primates; family Lemuridae; genus Varecia; species Varecia variegata. Next base: position 142,869,914 of record CM052439.1, on the reverse strand, counting down.
AGGGCCCAATACAGTAGGGAAGGCCAAGGAAAGCAAAGTCAGGTCTTAGATTCTAATTACAATTTTTCTCCTCAATTTTTAATTGGTTGATGGCTCCACAATCATCGTTATCTTCCTCTGTAAAAATGCAAGTGGCAAATGCATGCTCTGAGTGTGGAGAGGCAAGAACAGTTTGTTGCACTGTAAACAAGAATTGTGTGAGGAATGCATTTGAATGGGTGCACGTCCAGACAATAAAGGACAGCTCTGCTGAATCCTGTGCAAATTTCTTGATGACTTTTCCCACTATGAAGATTTCAAGCAACTAAAATTCAAACAGGATGATGAACTAGCTCACAGCTGGGATGTGTGTGTGCATGTTGTTAGGACTCCACATAACTCTGAGAGCTTCATAAGCTTTGGTTCCGACAGATAATTCAAATTACACAATTATGGCCTCTTTTCAACTTGACTCTGACCCTCCTCCGGTCCTTCATGGGGCTGCTGTTTGCGCTGTCTGCATTCAGTCTTTCACTCTAGTCCACCCTCAGCTGCTGAATAACTTACCAGTCTCATAAGTGGGAGAGCTTTTACTTCATTTCATTTTTGCACTTAATTTTTATTTCACTTTTATTCTAAGATATTGTTGTATTCACTTTAATTCTATTCAGATGTGCCTACTCTTCAACTCCATCTGTGCCCAACGCATACATACATCCACACGCATACACACCCCCTGGTCTCTAAACTGCATGCTGCTTGCCTCCAGGATTGCTTTTCTTGAGAAGAAGTAGGATATTAGGAAGCAAGTTAGAATATCATGACTATCACAGGACATCTTTATCCTAAGCTGCCTTCTCTTGGCATATTCAGAACTAATCTATTTCAGTAGCATCATGGTATGTGGGAGCACTTAAGTTCCGGAGTGATAGATGTCTCGTGATTGCCTAAAGAGGTAATTGATTTTTAACACATTGACTGCCACACTGGAAAAAAGATTTTCCTTGGGGCCATGGTGTTTTATTACAAAAATAGAATAAAAACTTGGAAAACAAACCGATCCTTTCTAATTTAATGAAAAATTTGTTATTTTTTAATTGTTTTCTGTGCATGAGTTATATGCAACTTGAAAAATAGTTTCACACGGCTCCCAAGGTGAAGCGACATGTGATTTACATATGCTTCACGAGGCCCCGGGCTCAAAACTAGCATGAGTTAAATATAACTTACATGGCAGTTAATGTGTTAAATGGGTGGCCACTTTTTTCTGGTATCCCTGAGTTGGCTTCTCTTAAAACATCCAGGTAATACTTGATGAGCATCACAAGAAGCTGAGAGCTCTGTGCTAGTAGTATTGGCTCTGTCGCATGAGAAAGACTCATTAGAAATAGAAATGTGGGGGAGTGCCTCCTTGTCCTCACTGTCCCTGAGCTGTCCTGCCCAGCAGGTGCCACCTCCTACTCAATTGCAAACAAGGAGCTCATAATAGCTCTCCAGCAGCAACTCTGTTGTCATAATCACCAAGAGAAGATTGGAGCCAGGCAGCCCAAATGCCATTCTAAATTTGTAAAACATGCAGGTACACATCAGGTGGAGGTGAGCCTGCAAAACCCAGCTCACTGGCTCTGCAAACAGGGAGGAAGCCCCAGATGCGACTCAGAAAAATTGAGAGTGCAGAGTGTACCTTAAGGATGATGAGAACCACGTTGATACGATCAGTTGGGAGAAGGACAGGGTGAGGATCCTGAGCAGATTTATCCATTCTCTTGATTAATAAGTTCAACAGAGCGAGTTACATTCTTCATAATACCCCTAGACCCAGGCATCAGTCTTTTTTGCATTTTATACACTGTTAGTTGTTGCTATTTTTTTAACATACTCTTTTAAAACTGATTCCTCTCTTATAGAGACAAACACTATCAACCATTGTCATAGCCAAGCTTTTTAAAAATAAATATGTGCAACTACTTGAATTATTTGGGGTTCCCTAAAGCAAGACTAAAACAACCAAAATATGTGTGAAGGGTTGTTTGTTTTGTTACATTGCTTACTTTATCACTGTGAAAATTCTTGCCATTTGGCCATTTCAGGGGCTTTTCTTCTCTGTGTAAAACTAACCAGTCAAGTACATTACCATAGTTTCTTGATTTATGAACATATTTTGTCAACATTTTAATAATTTTTAAAATCAGGTATTTATGAAATAATTAAATGAAAAGCAACTTGCCAGCTTCAAGACCATAAGTTATGCTTTGTGGTAACTGCCTGAACACATGCAAATTTGACTATGTATAAAGGTCCATGCATTGTCACCTCTATTGAGACATTTGCAATTGTAGTACCACCTGTGGTTGAATTTTAATCAAAGTTGTGATTCACTAATTGCCATTTGAAATACCTTAAAAATTACCATGATCCAGCAGAAAAATGAGAGGTAATTAAACTCAGAAGGTTGTCACCTGCCAGGCAGTGTGAAAACGGGCAGTGGAAACCACCAGTCACTCAAAATAGAGCACAGAATTTCCAAAGCTTGGTGAGATTGATATGACTTATTCAAATGCTGGTTAGGATTATCACCAGAGGATTTGTCAATGCCAATAGCTTCTGACCTGAAGTTAAAGAGAAGCTGTTTAATTTCCAAAATTGTATGCCAATTAAACAACACTAACCAATCAACCAATGAGTTCAACAAACTAGGAAAAGCAAGTAAAAACACATGTGATCTTCAAGTGCTCATAGTTAAGTTCTAACGATACTAAGAATATCAAAATAATGAACACAGGTTATAAGTGTAGAGTAAGTTTTAAAGGTTTTAAAATTAATGATATATCTTAAAGTCCTGTGAAAGGGAATAGGAAAATGGCATGAGAGTTTATTTATAACACCATGGTTGATGATGGTGGCTAAACCGACAAGATTATAATCTCACTTTTATTTAGCATCTAATATGAGTTGGTAATGTATTCTTCAGGGCATGAATGAGAACATATTTCTTTTGTTCTATATTTGATCTTCCTATATCCATCTCAGTTGAGTTAACTGAACTCAAATGCTACTAAAGACATTTCTTATACTTTCAGTGATGTTCCATGGTTTGGTAAGGAAGCAGAACAGAAGAAATCAGGATATTCCATTCTTCTGTTGTCCTAACTCTTTCTTGGACCAAACAAATAGAATAATTCATAGCCATAGACTTTGTTTTTTAAAAAATAGTCTATATCTTTACTGAGGAGAAGGTGCAATTCTCTACCACAGCTGTTATTTAAAATACATGTCTCAAGTACTGTCCCATGTCTCCCTAGCCCATTTGCTCATATGTAGGGTGACTTACAGTCTCAATTTGCCCGTGGCAGTTCCAGAATGTATCTGTTGTCCAAGTGTCTTTTCTATTTTAGCATTTTCTTAGACAGATGTTTCCCTGATTAAATAATAAATTGTACAATCACTGTATTCATATATGATATACTAAGTAGACAAAAGAATTTTTTAAAAAATCAATCCCAAACAAATACATGTCAATTCATTCAAATTCCTTATATATGGAGTCAACCAACTGCCCAGAGAAAAATCTTAGATACAAATCTTGCACATCAACATTACTTTCAAAGCAAAGGACATAAATATAAAACACTTTGAAATCTCCAAAACCTGATGAAATTTTTTTTGGTGATGGAATTTATACTTAGTTGCATGTTACATGGAATTCAGTTTCGTAGACAAGGTCAATTATCATGAATCATTATCCAGATGGTGCTTTATCATCACACTCAAAGGTTTAACCTGACCGGGTGAGTATAAGACCAAGAACTCAAAGCCAGCTGGAATATTGAAGGTGGTATCATCCAGAAGGACTCGCTCCTTTAGATGACACATGCATTGTTGAAAAAAGGCAGCAACAGAGTGCAAACCTGTCCTATACCTGCCTAAAAACACTAAATAAATAGCAATGCAAAGCCCCAATACCTGTAACAGGTATTCCTTAAAAAGATGATATTCCTTCTTCTACATGGAAATATGAAAACAAAACACTTTTTTATTAACAGTCATATCAGCAAGTTATCTTGTACAACAATCCATTTCTAAACAGAAACCCTTTTCTAGAGCAGCTAGTGCAAGTAGAATACAGAAACACTAGTCTAGATTATCTTGTAGGAAAGAGAGAAAGAGAAGAGCAAAGTCCTCCCATTGTTCTAGGAATTTCATTTATCTTAGTGATACTGTCACTTCACTCACTGGGTAATCGTTTCTCCCAAAACAAAATTAAATTTGGGGACTGCATTTCTGTCTTTTGCCACTGCAGTAATTTCATTTGTAAGCACTTGCTCTTTTCTGTTACTACTGCTTTATTATAATATCAATTAGGTTAGTTGGTAATTGTTTGGTTTAGAGTCTTTCTTCCACCATTTATCCCGATCACCAACTGTGATAACCAGAACTTGAAAAGTGTGTGCTACTCTCTGTCCTTCTCTCTAGATGAAAAGCTGACTTGCATGCAAATAGAGCTGAACCTCCCCACCTCTTAGGTCCCCTTTCTCAATGCCTGATTTTTCCAGATTGACTTTTTCTCCTTGCCGGGATCCGGACTGGTCCCTGTTAGCAGAACTGGAAAGAAGTGGAAAGGATGAGGATGGGCCAATTCCGCCTTAGCATGCCTTGGACTCCTAACCTCTCCCTCGCCCACCCAGTCTCGAATGGCCCCACCCTCCACATCCACCCTGGCTTGGCATTTTTAAAGGCTGTGGGATTTTCCATTCCCTGGGTGGCTGGTGCAGAACTATTAGGTATCTGCCAATGCCCTCATGGCCTGAAGGGGCTTTAATATCAAATCCAGGAAGGGGCAGTGCAAAGGAAGTTCCTTTCACTTCTGTACTGAGCAGCCATTTCATAAAAGAATAGAATTAGATGTCCTTAAAGAACTTTTTAAAATCCAGAATTCTAGTTAGTAAGGTGGCTGTAAATTTTTCATTTTCCTCTTTCATCCTCAAATAACACATGAAATGGGGAGACCTGCACATTCTCTTAAGAATTTTTCAATTAAAAGATGCATTGACTCCTATACCTTTTCTACGCAGTAAGTTTTCTTTCTGCAGAGCATCTGATTATGCTAGATAGTTTTGGTGATACTATAATTTATATCTAAACCTGGGATTAAAAAAAATAGTTTCAGACTTTCCGACTAGAACCAGGATAGACAGAACTTAACTTCCTCATGTCTTGCTTATACAACAGCTCATGTCCATGCTGATTGCGTCTCCTGCCCATGAGGATGAAGAAGTGAAGAACTTAGTGGACTTCTGAGCTGTGGTTATGCAGTAATAGGCTCTACCTTGTATTTCTGCTAAATAGGACAACTAAAGGTTACTTTCCAAAAGGGATGAGACCAGACCGGAAAACTACAATGGCAAAGGAATTCTGTCTTTGAGGGTAGTTATTCCAGATACACCACATTCCTTGGCCTAACACTGGTGGAAGATGTTAGGAATGGTTCCTAGAGAATATATGCTTCTTGAACTAGATTTCTTTAACTATAGGTCTCTTAATATATGAGCTTTGATCAAGAAGGCATAGTGCCATGTTCCAAATCCTTAGAAAATCAAGATCCTATCCAAATAGAAATGCATTAATTACAGATACAGTCTTCTTGGAATCTAACATTTTCCTTCTTGGAAAAAAATACTTGATGCAGTAATCAAATCAAGTTTCAAAATATTATATCTGGAATTGAAATGAGCATGCTGTTTTAGAATCTTTCTTTAAAAACTTCCTTGCAAACTGGGGTTTGTTGATTTTATTCTATGTTTAAAGCTTTAACTTAGGTAGACCTGGTCTTATAATTGAGAATCATTGTTATTTATATTAATAGTAAAATTTTATATATTTAATATAAATATAAATTTTATATTAAAGCTATCATTATTGTTATGAAGTTGCTAAAAACACATTTTTTAGAGGAATAGGCACTTTCTTTCTTCCTTAAATATTTGAAATAAATTTAGCTTATTTATTGTAATAAACATACTAAATTAGAATTTCTCAACATCAGCACTATTGACATTTTGGATTGAATACTATTTTTGGATCTGTGCTTTGGAGAATATTCAGTAGCACCTTTTACCTCTACTCATGAGATGCCAGTAGCACAGCCCCCTTCCCTCCCTCAGTTGTGAGAGTCAAAAATGCCTGCAGACATCAACATGGCAAGTATGGTTATAGTGGGCTGCCTGGGATATTATGTGAGCACAGAAGATGGATGAGGATGGACAAAGAATTGAGGAATAGCATTACTAGGGAATAGACGCAAGAAATAGTAATAGTATGATATGAATAAAAGCTTTCAGTGTGGCCGGCATCTAAAGGTCATGGCCATGAGTAGTAATAGATCCAGATCATGGGAGGCCAACTTCTTCTGTTTGATCCTTGAGAAATGAATTTGCTTCACGCCCATGCCTTAGTCAAGGCATTTAAAAAGCATCACATAAAGGAATATCTTAAAATATTGGCAACAGAATACCAGGCATCTTTTAGAAGATAAATTAAGTCATGTTTATGGATCAAGTATATTCCTTTGCCCAAACACATTTAGTTAAATTATTTTTTCCTACTATTGATAAGGCAGTGCTTCCTTTGAAATCTACTTGGAATATGCTCCTATGCTCACTTCATCATGAATCCTTGCCCCAAATATTTTTTTTCTCAGCAGGTGTATTGGCATCTTTGTTAATTTCTAGCTATGCTTGATATTACATCAAAATGCTGGCTTTGTCTGAGCAGTGCCTGAGAGAGGTAATTTATCCATCTGCATTCTATTTCAGGCAGAGCCATTGACTCACAGAGTGAGACACTTGACCTACTTGTGGCTCACTTAAGCCCAGCAGGAGAACTGCAAAAGCTGGGCCCTCTGATTCCAACAGCATCAGTGCTGACATTTCCTGGTAAAAGGAAGATTTAAATTTAAATGGAATGGAGCTCCAGCGTCATCATTTTGTTATCTTCTCTTGGGTGACTTAGTCCTGTGGCAGTATTTTTAAAGCAAGTAAAATTTCAAAATGCACAATAAGAAACAGAGTCTGTGAGACTCCGAAACAACCTTCCTTTTTTCACCACAAAAATTAAATCCTTGATAGGATTGTGGTGTGTACCCTTGGTCTCCTCCTTTGTTGAAAGAGATGGGAAGACTTCAGGTCAGTTCCACAAATATTTATTACACCCACGCTGAGCTAAGCACTTGAATATGAATATCATCTAATAGATCGAAAGTTGACTAAGAGCTAATATAGCAGACGATACAAATAAAGAAACAGGTTATTCTGAATCATTGTAGTAAATGCATGATGGGGAAAACACAGAAAAGAACTAGCTAAGCAGAGGTGGGTGGTTTGCAGTAAAGAATCTTTAGGAAAGAGAGACAAGGCATCCTAGAAGAAATCCTTTGTGAGTTGACCCTGCGAAGGTGATATAGGTAGTTAAGCAGGTGAAGGAGAGGGGGAAAGTTGTTCTGATGGAGAGAAGAGAGAGCAAAGGGACAGCCACGGAGAAGTACAGGGCATATGCAACAGTTCTAAACTTAACGTGAGGAAGGCATGGGGTAAGGAATGGTGCCGGACCATCCTTATTAGTAAGGGATGCTGCTTGATCCCATAGGCATTAGGGAAGTGCCGAAGGGTTTTAAGCAAGCACCTGATAAAGACAGATTGGTATTTTTGAGAAATCACGGCAGTAGCTGGATGGAAATTTTATTTAAAAATGATACAACTAGAATAAAGGAGACTAGTTAGTAGTTTGTTGCAGTTGTTCAGGTGAGGGATGACACAGATCTGTCCTCACAAAGTGGCAGTGGGGACAGAGGGCACAGCTTTGAGAAATATTCAGGCCACCTGGTTTGGTGACTAGAAAATCTTTAAGATTTTAGGCACTATTGTTAAGAGAAAAGTTGAAAAGTGGACTTATAATTGAAGTTATTATAATTGTTCCACCTGAAAAATAATAACCCATGACATTAGGTAAGCACTAAGTAAATACCTAAAAGGTAAAAAATAATTCAGGGATGGGAGGCGGGGGGCAAAGTTGGGGGAAAAGAACAAGGAAGTACAACATTAAGAGTTTAAAAAGAGAACTTAAGAAATATACTAGAAGTAAGTTCACACCAGTGATACAAATATTATTTTTATTAGAATTGCCAAATGTGGAGCATGGATGCAAAGTCTGCTCCTGGTTTACATGAAATAGTCCTGAGCCTATTAAAGGCCTGTACATCGGGTAGGGCTTACTACATTCTCATTGATATAAAGACCAGATGAAAAGTATAAAATCAAAGAGAGAAAAAGGAGATGGAAATATGGTCACAGGGAAACAGCTTTAATTGCAATAGGACTGGAGAAAGATTTTAAAAACATTTTCTCAATAATAAGGATTATCAGACATTGAAAAATGGGAGTAACTTCAGTAAAGTGATCAAGAGCTGGAGTCCTGACACCCTACTGCCTAGGTTGGAATCCTGATTCTACAAGTTAATAGTTACATGAACTTGGGCAGCTTCTTTTTTTTAATTAATTATTTTTTTCCTTTTTAGTTGACACGTAATGATTATACATATTTATGGGATGCAAAGTGATATTTCCACATGTTTACACAATATGTAATGCTCAAATCAGGGCGATTAACAGATCTAGCGCCACGAACATTTCTCATTTCTTTGTACTATGAACATTCAAAATCCTCTCTGCTACCTTTTACAAAATGTCCAGTGTAGTTAGCCATATTCATTCTTCAGTGCTGCTGAACATCAGAACTCATTCCTTCTATGCAGCTGTCGTTTTGTTTCCATTCACCAACCCCTCTCCATCCTCCCCTCCCACTTCCCTTCGCAGCCTCTAATATCCGTAAGTCTACCCTCGACTTCTGTGGGCTCAAATTTTTGTGGAAGAATGAAACTAGATGCATATACAAAATCAACATATAGGACAATCAACTCAAAATGGATTAAAGACTTACACATAAGATCTGAAACTACAAAATATGAGAAAGAAAACATAGGAGAAATGCTTCAGGACATTGACTAGATAAAGATTTTATGGCTAAGATTTCCAAAGCACAGGCAACAAAAGCACAAATAGACAAATCAGACTACATTAAACTAAAAAGCTTCTGCACAACAAAGAAAACAATCAACAAAATGAGCAGACAACCTGTAGAATGGGAGAAAACATTGGACTTCTTTAACTACTCTGGGCCTCAGTTTCCACATATGCAAAATGGGGGAAATACTGGGAGAGTCCCTATCATATTGAGCTTTGTGAGAATTAAATGAGTTTTTACATACAAAGTGCTTAGAACTGTACCTGTTACAAAGCAAGCATTATTTAATGTTGTCTGTTATTAATATTATTAGAGCCAGAATTTCTTCAAGATGGTAATACTTGGTGGTGGTGGTGGTGGTGGCTGTTTTTTAGGATTAGGTTGTGGTGGGAACAGATTCTAGTTCTTCTTTGGGACCAAGCCAATGGTTTTGAGCACCTTATCATTCTAAGGAACTGATTTGTAAGGAGAGTCACCTGACAATCTTGCCTATTACTTCCAGTCACAAGGTACAGATATTTTGAAGTGACAGGCAACCTACCAGGAATGCTGTTTGCTCACAGCAGGGTCCCTGATGCAAGAGAGGCTACCTGCTCCTCCATAGGAAATCTACTTCCTTCCCAGTCATTTTGCAACTACAGCTGCGGGACAGAGAAGGGCTGAGAGCCATTGTCTGTAGTTGCCTCAGTTTTCTGAACAGACAATGTGGTATTCCTCTGAAGAATCAATCAAAACGCAATCGCCATAGTTTTGCTGAGTTGCGTTTAGCCCCAGTTAGCTCAGTGTCAAGAAAATATCATTTTTGGCAGCCACAGAGTACAAAATATTAGGACACACAAGACTAATTTTAATTCCATTACATGGAATCTGCATATTATCATTTGCCTTTGAAATGAGCCCTGAAAATGGCTGCCAGACACACACAAACACCCCGATTCAATGAGATTATTTCTGCACTGAAAGACTGACAACATAAGCGTTTGCTCTAGTGAGTGCAATTGTTCCAAACGAAGCAATGACGGGAAAGAAAAGCAGACATTTTGCAGCATTTACAATCCACATGCAAGGGAAATTATGCTTTCTGTCTAATGGGCCCTCTTAAGCATAGGAAAAACAGGAGAATACACATTTCCAGCTGCAGTTTGCCTTAGCCGGTACACACTTCAATTAATGCAACTAGTGGAATACCTTTAAATAATGAGGTTTTTAGCGAAAAATCAACTGCTTGTTTTGGCTCCAGATACAATTAAAGAGGCTGACTGAAGGTGCAATTTTATTTGGACTGTGTTCCTCCTCTCTCCCAAGTACTTACCAACTGTGGTGTTTTAAGTTGCTAAAAGCCAAAGAGTTCCATACTTGTAACTATAAAATGTGATATCCTTTTAAATTCTACTAAAACTTTAGGGTGTGTATGTATGCGTGGTTTGATTTGTATTTAAAATAGAATCGTGTAGGATACCTCCTTTTACTATGACTATTATTTTGGGGGACAGGGAAACTGTCACAGGGCAGAAAAAGGGAAACTCAAATCTGTATGTGTGTATGTGTGTGTGTATTGCTTGCTCCTAATAATATGTTAGGCAGCCCCACAGACTATCAAAACAAAGGCATTTTATACAGTTAAAATATCTTCTAGCACTTATATTAGAATGCTTTTTCCCCCCGTAATGAAGCCCTTATTCTAAAGCAAACAACCACAAATTTCCCCTCTACTTGGGCTTATTTCTCTCCAACAACTGCCTGTGCCCTTCTCCTTTCTTCTCCACCACTACACCTAATTCCTTCCCCTGTTCTACCTCCTTTTTTCAAGGCTCCTTAAACTGGTATAGCTAAAAAGCATTTGTTCCTCTAAGCTTACAGAGTTTTCCAAAGTCCTAGTGATCAATAATATTTATGGCAATCTTACATTGTGCTCAACACTTCTCAGTGTTCTAAGGAATAATCCTTGTGCCCAAGGTGTTTATACATTGGGGACAAAAATACAACATACATTGAATAAGAGAATTTCAAAGTTGAAAAGACCTGAGAAATTACCTGATCAAGCTTCTTACTCCATGGGGGTATCCTGTGTGCAATATCCTGATAAGCAGTGGCTTAGCCCATGCTCCGCAGCTTCCTAGAATGGGGCAATCACTGCCATTGATAGATCTAGTTATTACACATTCCTCCTGAATAATGGCATAAAATCAGATTTCTTATGCCTTTTTCCCATTGGTACTAGTTATGCTAAATTAATTCTACTTCCACATACGAGCTTATCAAATAATGGAAGTTTTATAACATCAAGGCTAGGTCCTAGACTATTTCTTCTCACTCCATACATTCTTCCTGAGTGATGTTATCTATCTTGTAGCTTTATAGCTCTTAATGTCATGACTACCAAATGTTTATCTCCAGCTCAGATCTCTCTCTTGAGCACTAGATGTAAGTATCCATTTATTTGCTACTTAAATGTCTCAAACATCCCTCAAAATCAACTGCCTTCATCATCTCTGGCTGGTCTCAAGCCAAGGTCTCTCTTATTCTTTGTCCCCTGTGTAGTGACACCTGCACCCACCTAGTTGCTCAAACCTCAGAGTTATCGTTGACTCTTCATTTCCTCTCTCTCCCATGATAGAAACAGAGAGCCATTAAGGAATTTTAAACATTTGAGTGGCCTAATAAAATAGATTGCTTAAGAAAAAAATAGCATGTAGTTATATGTCAAATATGTTGGAAATTGACAGAATTAACAGAAAAAGAGCAGAATGGAAGCAGGATTTGCAGGCAGTATTGTAGGGTCAATGGGTGAGTGTTTGGATACGAGTTTTGGAAATAAAAACAGAAAGGGACATTTAAGAAGATACAATAAGGAAAGAGGCAATAGTACTATTCAAATATCTTATTAACCATTTAGCATCCTCTTTCCTCTGTTAGAAACCCTTATTTACAATCAATAACCTAAAAATTCCCTTTATGTACTCTGCTGCTTATTCTCCTACGAATGGGAAAAGTAAAAAGCAGGAGTAGTATTTTTGTTTTCATCTTCTGAGAGTTACACCAAGTTTATTACCTACAATGAGTGACTATATTCCATAAACTAGTCCCAGGCTAGTTTATGGAATATGAGCTTCAACGATACTAACACTTCACTTTGAAGACAATTTCATATGCAAATAATTCTCATGGGTAGGAAACACTATCATGTAATCAAACTGTAGCTTTCATGAGAACTAAATAATTATTATGAACAAACAGCACTGGTTAACTTTAGGTGGGGTACTAATAATGGTCCCTAATAGGTGCATTATATTTAGCTAAAGGAATCCTCAATGAATTAGATGAGAAAACCAAGAGCTGAGAATATTTTACAAGCTTAGAACAACAGAGTGCAGTGTGGCTGTCAGCCGGAGTGTGACAAGACAGGTACCGACTGGATATTTTAATCCTTGGTTAAGCCTGCATGAGAAATAGGATAAATTCCCAAGAAACTGCAATGGGGCAGGGACAATATGGTAAAGACATTTTTCCCCTCTCTGAAGAGCTGAGATTTGGGTTATTCTAATTTTTCATGTCTCATACCTTGAAACTTGAAAGTATAGTGTAGAATAAAAAATATGGCAGCAACAAAGAAATCACAGATGCCAACACTATCAGGTGGTCCAGGATGCTACATCTTTCTACTTTTAAGGTAATTTATTTTAGCAACTAACCCTAACATAATAACAAGAAAGTACCCAGAATGTAATAATTCAATCAATAGATTTTTATTGAGAATATCCTAGAACCCTATCATGAAGCTAAATATTGTGTGAAATGTGACATTCATGTAGCACTACAAAATCTTTTAGGTGAATTATTTTATTTGATCATCATGAAAAGCCTATGAAGTTGGTAAAGCAGATAGAAACAGGAAGTCCTGATCACAAACGCATCAAATAACGTTTAGAGAGCCCTTTAACTTGCCAGAGACCTGAGTCCTGAGTCGGTGAATGGTGGAAGAAGGACTTATAAGTAGATACTCTGTGCTTTTCCCCATTGAACACATTATGTCCCAAGGCAAGTTTAAGATTCACTCTTAAAAAAATAGGTTCATATGTTAGTTTGGTATTCAATATTGAGACATAGGTACTAAAGGAAAAAGAAAAAGATCAAGCCCAAACCTTGTTGGCAATAAAATAATTTTAATCCAGTTGTTTGGTTCTGGTTTGGCCCCAAAACCTTCCTCATTTATTCTGCAACACCCTGATCAAACCTATTGTTGTAATCTCGGCTCCTATTTCACCTATTTTACATCATTCATACTATTCTACCATATTTTGGTGTGTCATGGCATTCCGCTGCCAAACCTTGAGATCATTATGGAAGGGGTGGCTAAGTGACTTGTCTGAGGTCACATGGGTTGTCCACGGCAGTACAAAGATTTGAAGCTAAGCTAACAGAATAAAAAACACATACTCTTAACCACTATGCAATACTATCCTTTATATGCTAATCAATAATTAAGCAAGTATGCACACAATTTGTATACGACAGAGAATAAAAGGTTGTGACTTTTTTCTTACTGATTCTTGTTTAAAAAATAAATAAATCCCTGCTGGCTTCTTTAGAAATAATTGAGTAAATATATTTGGCCATCTTAAATTATTAATCTATAAGTCAATTCATACTCAGATAAATGAAATACATTCTGCTTTTACCTCACTGTAAAGATGATGCCCACTATTTGTCTTTAAAAGTTGATAAGAACATAACTTACCAAGATAGTATTTATTATTGACCTTAAGAAGTAATTGAGACCAAGCCAGTGCAGAAAGAGAACAAAAAATAAATAAAAATAAGCACCAGCATAGAATAAAATAAATACAAGCTAACAAATAAAAGGCATATTTGGCCATTTGTTTTACACCTCATGTAGAGACTTAACCAAACATGAGTTTATTTTTCTCGCCTAAGAAGCAGTCCAAAAGTAGGTAGTCGAGGCTTTTACAGAGGTGTGGAATGTCATTAGGCATCCCTTATCTTTCCATTCCATCTTTTTCAGTGTGGAGCTTTCATATTCATGCTCACAAGGTAGCTGCTGCACTCCCAGACATCATACACACATTCCAGGCAGGAACAAAGGGAAGGACAAAAGGAAAAGAAAGGATGCCAAATGAATCTGTCCCAAAGACTTCTAGAAGATTTCTTTTTATGAAAAATTGATCAGAATTATGTGCCCTTGGCACCTCTACTTTAAAAGTAATTTTAAAAATATAGTTAGATATCTGGCTTTAGTGAACAAAATTAGGAAATATTAGTGTTCATAATGATCATGAAAATGGATATGGAGGAGGCAAGCCTCATTGTCTATCATGGAAAGATATTTTTCACAGACATTATTCACGTTTGTAGAATAAAAATCCAAAAGCACCTATGGAGAAACTACTAGAACTAAAAATACCAGATACAGATATAGGTACATAGGTATACATACAATTGAATTCCTGCATACCAGTGACAATTAGAAAATATATAAAAAGGATATCTACAATAGCAATAACATTTATTTTATACCTAGGAACAAATATATCTAATAAAAGACACAAAAGCTTATGAAAAATCATATAAAACTTTAAAAAATATAAACAAATGCCCATGTAAAGTGGGAGCTATATCATGTTTATGGATATAAAGAGTCAATATTATAGATATGGTTATTCCAACTGAATTTATAAATTCTATGCAACAAGATATTTTTGTAGAGCTGTTGTATAATGCTATTTTCTGCCAAAGCTGATCATAAAATTGAATTTTATGATGTATTTTATTTCACAAATGTTACTGATATTAATGTAGTCATTTTTTTCATCTGTGGTTTGTGATTTTATATTGTTTAACATACCTTTCTCTATTTTGAGGTCATAAAGATAGTATCTATATCCTTTTTAGACAGACTTCCCTTTTTTCCTTTCAGTATAAACTGTGACCTCATGGAACTTGGTGAACAAGTTTTAGGTTACAAGATGGAATTCTATAAAGAACATTGATGGCATATGTTTGCTATATCCTCTTCAAGACCTTATGGGTCGAATAAAATATGAGCTGTTTATAGTCAGGTTCTCAGGCAGGCCGTTTGCCTAGTCAGACAGCCAACATCATTCAGCCTATACCAGGATAACAGAACCTCGTGTTATGTTTTTGTCATTAGACAGGAAGCTTGGGCTCACAGGGGTGTGCTTTGGCCACCCTTCCACACCCCTCCAACTCTCCTTTGGAGCTCTGTCTCTGCCAGGAAGTATCCCTGAATTGGGGTTACACGATGTCAGTTTCCATTTTCATTTTTAACAAATAATCTCTTAGGCTCCATGTACAGTGCTCTTTTTTTTAAAAATCCTAATATTTCTCTAAACAAAGTTTTGATCTCCCTCTTACATAATTCTTCCTGTCCTTTAATTGTTCCTTAAGGGATCAAATTAAAAAAAAATTTGTTTGTTGTTTTTAGATTTGATTCCTTAATTCTTCCTTCTTGACTTCTGCTGACAGTTACAGAAACTACCAAAGCTGCTACCAAAAATATTCCGAGGTTTCCAAGCTCCTCTTTGGGAAACCCTGATGGACAGAGCCGGCTCTCAGCAGCATTTATGAGAAAGGCTTTTGCTCCTGGCTGTCTTTCCCAGCGTCTGTTCGCTCATGCTGCTTCCTCGCCCCAGGCCTCCCGGGGCACAGCTCTCAGCTCCCCCCTCCTCCTCCTCCAGATGCACCATCTCATCCGTTCCCTGTCTGAATGAATCACTTAGCTAAGCTAACCCAATAAACGGCTCTGCATCGATTTGTGGTGCTGGGTTAGAAACAGGCTTCAGTCTAGCTCCTTCTCCTTGATATGTTTGCATTTTAAGGGAAATTTTAATCAACCATAATACAAATAATACAAATAACTAACTTGAATGTGGCCTGTGAGTATAAAATATCCCCTTCAGAGCAGGTGTCGGGAGGCTAAAGTGAGGCCGTGCATCTGAAAAGTTTGTGAAAAATAATAAAGCGCTAGGTGGATCTAAAGAGTGATTGTTTTCATTTCTGTCACGGGCAAGCAAAGGAGGGGGTATTTGCTCAGATTCTTGTATGCCCCTCAAGGCACATCAGTGAGGCGTTGCCTGTTTAAGCACAGGGAGCTGGCAACGTAGCTGCTGTTCTAATTCCAGGAAAACAGACGGTAAGAAAATTAAAACAAGGAGGGAAGACAGCCCACAAGATGTATGCCTAGAGGCCTTGTGCATAAGTCTGGGAAAGAGGTTTGAGATAGTCAGCATAGTTTTATAGCATGGATTATAATGGATACGAAAGTGGTCACCCAGGAATCGTGCGTAGAGCGAGAAGGGAGGAGGCCTCTGGCTGCAATCCTGGGAAACAACTGTGTATAAGGATAGGGCCAGGGAAGA
>CM052439.1:142805561-142852963 GCA_028533085.1 Varecia variegata | reverse complement strand
CTTCCATCTGTAGCGAGCTGGACCTGCAACTTGAGGCACAGTCACCCAACAAACCTAGTCTAGACCCGCAGCTCCCCCGCTGAAGGATCAATCCACAGACACGTGACTAAATCCGGCTGCCATCAGCAGATCCATCCCAGCTGATGTTCTGACACATGAGAAATCAATTCTTATTGTAAGAGCGTATGGTTGTCGGTTACACAGCATTATAGAGGGAATAGCTAACTGATGAAGAAATGAACCAGGCAGTATAGGATTCCAGAAGACTATGCTCTTCTCGGACCTAAAAGATATGAGGGATATCAGAAGAGTGGAGTTTTCAGAGAGAAAGAGTAGCCATCATGGCCAAATGCTGCAAGATTAAATAAGGTAAGTATAAAATGTATCATTCCAGAGCATTTTCTTCACAAATAGGTTTGAATTACAGTGTGGTACCTCAGTTAACCCATAGGCAAGCAGCAGACACAGGAGTTTCACACAAGAACAGTCAGTGTGACAGACAAGCAGATGTCTCCAGAAAGAAGACTCTGTTTAGACGCCTGGCAGATGGAATGCCGTGGCTGCAGGTACCGCATGCCTTGGCACGGCTGTGGGTTCCAGCTCTGGTGCTGGAACATCTGGCATAGAAGCCTGAGGGGAGGCAACGAAGTAACACCAAGTGTGGAAATTCAGCCTGAGTTAACTTTCTGTATGGTAATGCTGCTGCCTAGGAAATCCGCAGTTGGTGATGTGTAATCCACACCCAAGCCCCATAGGGAGCAGGACATCAACATAATGGGGCCATTTAGGTCTTATTATTCTATTCTTTTTTATTCGACCATTATCTTACTAGAAATAGCTATATAATAATTGTTTTGAATTCACAATGCATTTTTTAATCTTTTGAATATGATCTTCAATAATATATATTGCCAAAATGGATAATTTTGTATTTGATCCACAGGAAATATGGACATATGTGATCTTAGCCAAAGGTTGTGAGGCAAGAAAACCAGAGAGAGCATCAGGACACTCCAGCCTGAGTATTGGCCGTGACGCCAGCAAGGACTGTACCTGACCTTACTCTCTGGAATACAGACATCTCATCTATAAGAGGACAGAGCAATCACAGTGGCTGCTTCCAACCCGGATTATTTACACAACAGCCTTTCAACTCTGAAGTTAAATAAATCTCTTAAATATAACGTTGAACTCTTTCAATTAACTAAACTTCTTAGAACATTTTACTAGACAAATATAAGAATTCTTGAAAGATCGTGATATCAGGAAGCTTGCCACCCCTGACAAGATTGTAATATGAGGAAGTTAACAGCCAAAAACCCAACAACAGCAACAAAAAGAAGATTAAAAAAATTTAAAAAAATGAAAAACTTTCATCAGAGTTGGAACTAAGGAACTGTGACAACCCCTTTCCACAGAATTTGAGTAATTTTAGCTAGATGGAGTATATTTGGAACAATATCGAAGACTGGCTCACAAATCGTCTTCCCAAGAGAATGGAGCAACATTATAGAGAATAAGTAAAGGCAACCCTGGCAATGGAAACTCTGGCAGAAAATTCCAGAGAGCTTTACTTGGAAGGGCTTGGCTGAGTCCTGGAGGCACTGGAGAATCGAGCATCACCACCAAGGATCAGGAGCAGCCCGGGTCTCCAGGAGCAGAGCCTCAAGAGAAGGTGACAGCCATGCCCAGCAGACACCTTGGGAGGGGTATAGGTTTTTATGATACAGCTTCTCCATTGAGCCAAGAGCCGATTCCAACATGAGACAGCACTTGCAAAAATGGAGATGAATCCCCTAATCGGAAGGGAGAAAACCAAAGATGATGCTGGGCTGTGGAGAGATGGGGACCATTATCCCCAGAGCTACAGGTGAAGAGCACTGAGAAGCAGCTGTGCTGGAGGGGAGCGAGGTCACTGCTGTCATGCAGCTGACCGGATCCGGGGAGATCACTTTTTAAAATTAGAGGCATCCCTGTTACGAGACAGAATGCTCTTCCTCAACGAGGAGACTACAGCTCCAGGAGGGGAGACCCAGAAGGACGTAGTCACACTTTGTATCTGGAGTAGAGATTAAGCCAAATTGAAAACCAGAGGCAGAAAGCTGATCCCTTGGTCTCAGCCAACAGAAAAAAAAAATGCAGAGAAAAATTGCCCTCCTGAGACTCTACCCCCAATCTCATTTCCTCTCCCACCATAGGCACCCACGTTTTGAACTGGCAACATAAAGATTTTTTCTAATTGTCATTCAGGATTCCAAATTAATTTTTAAAAGGAAGATCTTGATGAAGCCCAGGAAAACTATGAAGAAACAGCACAGATTATTTGGGGGCATTTACCAAGCCCAGATAAACTTGTCCTCATTGAAGAGTGAGGAACCAGAAGAAGAAAGAACACCACCACGGGGTCTATGAAGAGATTCTGCAGCATGGAAGCAGACAGATACAGGAAGGAGCAGGTGAAGAGGATATTTCTGAAGATTCACTCCAAAAAGCAGAAGTAAATTTTTAGGTAGAAAATGCTTTGCGTTTTCAAAGAAATTAAGGCACAATGAAACAAAGATGATAACACAAGTCTTGAGATAAAGTGAGAGCTGACAGAGCTGAGATAAATTATAAAGAGAAAGCCACTTCAGAATTTTCGGTGGTATCAATAAAAACCACAATCTCCGTTGCAGAAAATCCCATTGCTGATGAATACTGTCTTGAAAATAATCACTTAGGTTTCAGAGGAAAGAATATAAAGAGATGAGAACATCAGAGAAAAGATGATAAATACAGAGAACAGGATAAAAATAAAATATAGAAATAACTTACTTTTCTAAAAAAGATTTTAGAATTAATGGCATGAAAATGAGATTTAAAACTATAGTATAATCCTGCCCCCCAATCAGAAGAAAGAATCTTTTGGTTGAAAAGAAGACTTTCCATATTGCATGAATTTTACATTAACCAAGAGACATCTAAACATAACCTAGAAAAATTAATCAATTTAAAGAATTAAGGAAAAAAGATTTATACAAACACTCAAATATAAAAAAGGAAAATGAGTATCATCAAAGAGAAAAAATATCAGACTTTTCATGTAGATCATCAGATACCAGAAGGTAACAGATCAATATGTAGAGCTTTGACAAGAAAAAATTAAGATCTGAAAATTTTATATTCATTCAAGTCACAGTTTCTGTGTATAAGCAACAGAAAGACATTTCTACACTTCTGAAAGACTCCTGAAGAATACCTCCAAAATTCAGCCCAAAAATTCAGCCCCTAAAAATGAATAAAATTAAGAACTCACAAAAGGCATCACTGATGAAAAACTAGTGTTGAACACAAAAACCATGTAAATTACCTTTAAAAATAAAGTTATGAATAGAATGCACTCACATATTCCTTTTCTAAAACAAGGTGAAAATATAAAACTTTTAAGAATGTAACAATAATTAATTGGAACAAATACTCCAGAGTCTATAATAGTCAAAACTGGGAGGTAAGTGTATAGGGGAAGAAATATTAAGGTATGCTAATTCCTTCATTTTACCTAGTCAGGCAATAATAGATACATTTCATTCCTGGTTGGAGTGAAAACTGGAGTCCTTCATATGAGTAGATTATATGAAGATCTTATTTTTCTTTTGTACCAGTGTTTTCTTTGTTTGGTGATAATAATAATAAAGTAATTGATTTTTGAGCTTGCCTTCTAGAATACAGTTTGTTCCAAACCAAGCATAAATTTCAGCCAAAGTATACTCTATGATTACTGTGAAAAGATGTGTTTTGCTATTACCATTAATTTGTGAGGATTGACAAATTCAAAATTTCTGAACTTTCCTAATTATTCCTCACATAACTTGCTGGAAAAGATTAATGTTAAGTTAACTTAGCCAACTAGGAGATAAGAAAAAAAAAAAAGAAATGAAAGTAGGAGTATTATAGATGTAAATTATATGTATGCCTTTGATAGAAACTCATCTTTATTCCTGTTCAAAAATGTCTTTCAGAATAGCAGATAAAACTCTCCCATTTTACCCCTCTCTCACTTTTCCTGGCTAGTTATGAAACTTAGAGATGGTGGCTATAAAACGCCAGGGATAACCCACTGGGGTTTCAAGTTTTTGTCTTTGAACTCTGACATGTCAAGGTCAGGCAGCAGGCACAGTAAAGGTGCACGCACAAGTTCAGGAGATCATACAATCTCCAAAGCAAGTGATATTACTCCATATCATCCCCAAGCACATTTATGCCTGAAATGAGATTTAATTGGCCTTCCAAATACATCCTGCAGTATCTTAAATGTTCCATAGGGCAGCTGGTCCTATCGCTTTAGGTAATATCCTTTGGAGGCACACTGTTGCTAAGAGGCAGCCCTTACCAGAGTTCAGAAGCAAGAAACAGTTGTTCTGAGTAACAGGAGGGGAATGGCCATAGAACACTACACTTGGCACTGTATTCCACCTACAGGCAATGCTAAAAGAAGAGAAGTGAATTAGGAGAGAAAGGAAAACACACTATGGAGTATCATCTTAAAATAACAATAGACCCTATTTAATGAAGGAATATGAAGCTCAGAGAAATTAATTTGCCCAGGTCCACACAGTAAGTGATAACACAGGCACTTGAATCCAAGTCTGATTCCAAAGCTTAGCACTCAGCACTATAATTTACTGCCTCTTAAATTTGCTAAAGATTGAAATTCAAATTAAAAGACAAGTCAAAAAAGAGGCAATTTTCATACTCTGGTCATAATAATTCTTGGGAAGGAAGAAGTCCTCAAAATATGGAAATAGGGTTTATATTTGACTTAGGTCCTTCGAAGTAGAAATCATTTGGCTTGGACTGGCTTTGAAATTTTAGAACTGGATATTTTAAATGTTTAGTGTTTACCTTTTTTTACTGATTGAAACTAATGTGCACATCATTCAGTAAGGTGCAGAATCAGCACTTACCTAATTATATTAAAGAAGACAACCCTTAATACAAAAGTAGATTTTTGCTAAGTTTTGATTTAAACATCTTTACTACTTATTACATTAATCAAATTAACTAAATAACCATGAACTCACTACTTTATTTTCTGATGTACAAACTGCTGGACATAATCCCTGATTGACCTCACAGGACCCTACTAGGCACCATTCATTTCTTACAGCCAATTAAGCACCAAGTTGTATCCATTTTATTTCCATATTCACAATCACAATCCTCTCTCTCCTAGGCTGTAGTAACATCCTTCTAATCATAATCACTTTTGCATTACTTCGACTCCATTTTCAACACAGATAGGTAATAGTTTTATAAAGGAAAACCTGGTCACGTGACCTTCATGCTTAAAGCATGGTAAAATTCTTAAGGAAAAATTCCTCATTTATCAGCCCTTCCTCATTTCCTGGCTAACACTTACTCAACTTTCAGACCTAGGATTTCCTCTGGGAAGCTTTTCCTCTTCTCTGGCAGTTAAATCCCTACCATGCATTTGCAAAGCAGGCTGCCTTCCACATCCACAGATGTCTTTTATTTCTCTGATACTTATTCAGTGTTTGTCTTCCTGACCAGCCTGCAAGCTCCAAGAAGGCAAGGGCCTCTTTGGTCTTATTTTCTGGCTCTGTTTATAGCCATGAAGACCATGCTTGATATTCAGTAAATATTTGTTGGTTCGATTGATTCAAATTATAGATATACTTGCAGTGTATATAAATTTGAGAGTAAGAAGATGAATGTCTGTTATCTGGTATTTTCACCAAAAGATCAAAGAGGTCTATGAGCTTTATTTTTCCAAATAGTGATCAACATTTATTGTTGGCTAAAAAGACAAGAAGTGTTATAAAAATCAAGGCTGCAAGTAAATCCACCCCTGAGAAGCTGCTGAAATCCCAAGTAATCTGCACAGTTTTCATTCAAGTGACCAACACACTTTCAGCAATCTCAGGAAAAACTTACCTGTGCCAACAATTAGATTAAAATGAGCTATTTCCAGAGTGTTAAGACTCTGCCTGCCCTAAATTCTGCCAGAAATTGATCATTCCAACAGAACTATTTGTTCTGAAGAGAAGCATGGATTCTCTGATACGTGCTTAGACCAGATTGTGGAAAAACAAATAATCATCCAGGCCATGGCCCTGACTTTTTCCATTTGAGTTGTTTACATGCCAACGTTGCAGCGGCAAGTTTTGTGAGTTTGTAAATTTATTTGGCAAATGCCATGCTATAATTTCTTTAGAAAACATGCTATTGTACTGTGCATAAGAAATACATGTTAGAATTCTCACATTTTCCTTGGTAAAGAATGGGAACTGGGAGAAGCAGAGAATAGAACAAACTCTATCCTATCTAATTATCCAAGGTTAGTGAAGAGAAATTCTGATTCAGAAGATATAGAACTGGAGATTCACCCATCTGTTTTGGGGTAGCCCCCTACCACCCTAACTTGTCGGTAGGTGGCCGCAGTCCTTTCTTGGTGGCTCATTCATGTACTGAACTACTGAACATCATCTGAACTTATAGCAAAGTCCAGAGGCGAGGTTCTCCCTCCAGCTGGAGCTCAGTTTGGGTTCTGGCCAGTGATTCTTTAGCTCAAGGCAAATACTTATTGAACATATTCTATGTGTCAGGTTCTGCCACAAGTTATATTAATATTATCCCCCAAACAAACATAAATTTTATAAGTCAGTTATATCTCAGAAACAAGCCCAAGTGATAGGTCCTAGGCCACAGAGTACTTGAGAGAGAGAGCGAGCGAGAGAGAGACAGGGTTGTCACCGCATCCTTTGGACTCTGCTGAACCACACGACAGCCCTGGGTCTGACTTCAGCTGCCAGTCTCTCACGGATCCCTGGAGCACATAGCCTTCTTAGAGAATGGCCTGGAAGCCCAGCGGGATTTACCACAGAGGTGGTGATCAGTGGAAGGAGCCTTGGCAGAAAGGGGCACTCCTATTGTCTCTCGTTGAAAGGAGGAAATTCCCTCCTCTGCTGACCATTCTGGAACTTCCACAGGCCTCTGGTGCCACCCAAGTCCCTTTCACTGGCTCTCCTGGATGGGCCCTCTCACCACAGGCACCTCTCCAAGCAGGGCTTAGCAAGCTCCTTTCTTGTTCACCATGTCACTGAGAACAATCTAAAGGTAGAAGGAGGACATTTCTCAGTACATCTGGACCTAAGCCCTGCCTTAGCAGGAATATGAAAAGACAAAAAACAGCTTTCTCCTCCATACACAGGATTCCTCCCCTACAACTGTGCTTCCCCCAAAATCTGAGAGTCGTGGATGTAGGACTCTGGAATGGGGAAGAAGAGGTTTGTTACTCAGACTTCCTATGGGCTTCCTGGCAGGAACAATGCCTCATTTGTCTTTGTGTTTCTTGTCCTGCAACATGATAACTACTAAGAAGTTTCAAATTGCATCAATAAATAAACACTTGAGTGTCAGCCTGCTCAAGTTTTAATATTTTATGACAGAAAAATAGTTTGAGCAGATTTATGAGGAAGAAGGCAGAGAACAGATTATGATTTGGTTTCTCCTTCATTCCCCTTTTCTATGCATTATTTTTCCCTTGCATTAAGATGGCGTGATGTCTATCTAACCCATGGGTTGCACCAGCCACCAAAACATCCTTACTAAGGTCTCCCCTGATGCCCTCTTTGCTCACATTCAATAGTCCCAGAAGCAGTGCCATTATGGATTTGAAAGAGAGCAAGACGCCCAGAACTGCACAGCTAGTGGGGAGTAGTCACTGATAGAGTTGGGGAATAGCGATATATAGAAATTTAGAGTAAGAGTGAGGAGGTAGGTAGGACAGAAGGGGAGGGACTGGTATAGATGAGGAAATTGTAGGAAAAAGGAGTAGGAAACTTCAGAAGGAAAGGAAGATTCTCATCTTCTGTTAACTAGTTGTTATGGAATTCATTTTGTCAAATCCACTTTATCATGCTGTTTTACTTCATATGTGCCTAGTTGTCATGGAAAATAAACTACTTATATGTGGTGAGTAATTAAAAGTACCCTTGGTTCCTTAGGTTTGTGCCAACTAGAGAGGTAGAAGTGAGCCAGAGTTGCCCTGAATGGACAAGGAAGGAATAATAAGTTGGAGATAAACACTCCGACATTTATCAGACCACTAACCTGAATCCATCCCAGGATCAACCGTTTCCCACTAAGTCATGTCTCGGTTTTATTTTCAAACACTTTTGCTTTGCTAGTCCCACATTCAAGTCTTGGGGAAAATCTTAAGGAGGTAAGTAATTTTATGTTCCTGTGCATTAAGTGCCCATTTAAAAATACATGTAGACCTTACTGGCTATTCCTAAAGCCTAGAGTCCCCCAGAAGAAAATATTATGTCAAACCACATAGTTTTACAGGTCCTTTTTCAATAATCTAGTAGCTGTTTCCTTTATAGCCTCAGTCAATACAACTTAGCAAATTCCACCAGGCTGCTTTCGAGATCTGTTTGTTCAAGTAGGAGATTCTTACAGACTAAGGCCACAAAAATCACACACCTGTAAAGGGTGCAATGCATTTGGAAGACTCCAGGTCTCTAAGCAATGGAGTCAATAGATTTCTTTATGGTTTTATGCAATTCTTCACAAAGGGATCTCAAATTGTTTATGACTCTCTTCCCCACGTCTTCATTTGGAATTTGGTTCATTAAGCTACCAATCTAACTACCTACTAGAAACTCTTAACAACACTAAATTCTTCTTTGCATACAGATAAGGAAGGTGCTTAGTGTTGGAGGCTCCTCTTGGCCTCCTAAAAGTCTGGCTCATATAGTGAGCACTGGCCATGAGTAGGAAGGAAAATCTATTCTATGAGAGCTACAAAAACATTCCCACTGTTCTAAGAATAATTCCTGGGAGAAAGCCTTTGACAGGCTGTCCCCAAATGGACATTCTTCAGTGTATGTTTCTCCACTTGGTTGTCCTGGAGGGTACCAGTGTGGATGAGCTCATCCCACCCATTCGGTGGCAAGGACAGCAGCTCAGTCATTGGCCCAGGCAGACATCCAGACCCAGGCACTGTCGGGCTGCTAGGAAGACACTTCTCATAAATCTTTTAGGTACAAAGAGGAAATACAGCTCATCATAATTTTTGTGACTCTAGAGAATAAGACTGATAAAGATCTTTAAATTTGCCTATCTCAATGAAATTTAAGCATTTAAAAATCACAGTGCTTTATAAGTAGTGGTAGATTCTCACACTAAAACCATACCTGCATGATGAGACATGCCAGGACATGAACCATTGTGGAACAATTCAAATATCTCAGTGCTCAAATCTCCATTGGAAAGGATGTGTGTGACATGGATGCAACTCTATCGTATAAATATATAGGCATAGAACCCTTAAAAACATGTTTTGTAAAAAAAAAAAAAGAAGAAGAAGAAGAAGAATCCATACACCAAACTGAAACACATTTTAGGTACATAACAATAAGAAATATTTCTCATTCTCTACCCTCACAACACTCTCAAAAAAAAAGCAAAAGCCTATATAGATTTGTGCATTTACTTGCACCAAAATGTTTCTTATTTAACACATGTTCATATGTGCTGGTAGCATATATTCTTTTGTATGTCTTTCATCTGATGGTGTTTCAAAGACAACCATTATCTGCACAAATACCACGCAATTATTGGCAGATCGCAAACAGGTGGCTACCTGAGGTTAGCGCAACAAGGTACAAATACAGTGTGATCCACATTAGGAAATGCCATATTTTATTCTCCTTTTTATTTAGTTTTTAATTATATGAACAGGTTTGAAAAATTAATTTGCTGATGAAAATAAGTCTTATCCACTGACTGTCACTTTGGCTGAGCAAACAAACTATCTGCCAACTAGAAAACCCAAAGCCCCACCCAAGAGTAATCATCACTTTGTAGCTTGACACAGAGTTTTACTGGAAAGATAATTATCTCCTTCAGGGAACAGCCTTTGTGAAATGCAAATTCCATGTGGTTTTATGAATAGAAGTCCAACCGTTTCAGCAGCATGTGTTTTAAAAGGCAGGTAAAGCCATTACATCAAGTGCACTATGGAATGCAATAGTTAGCATTTGGCAAACAGGGAGAGAAGAGAAATGGGCATTTTTAGCCCTACAACTCTAATTCTGGATGGAAACCTGTCACCAATTTATCGTGGAGGAAATTGCCATGGAGATAGTTCTCCCAATCGACACTACTAGAAAACACAAAAATCTGAGAGAAGAGCTTTTGAAAGCTCTTAGAAACAACAAGATTTTCTGGGGCTGTTTTCTTCAAAGCAAGGAAGGGGAAACTGGTTTGCATCTTCACGGATTGACTTTGGCAAGCTTAGGAGCCCTACCTTGCCAGGGAGCTTCACCTTTGCCTGCCTGTGCAGGCAATCGCTGACTTCAGCGAGGAAATAGGTAATGCCTACAGCAGGGGAAGAACCAGCTATTCAGTCTTTCTCCCTTCTTCCTCTATTTCCACTCCCTTCTCCTTTCTCTACTTTCCCTGTTGCCAAGAAAAGCATGTGCATGAGGCAACAGTAAAGTAACTCAATGACTTAGGTGGGAATGGCAGTTGTGGGTGTGGCTATGTCATGGGGGGAAAAAAAGTTATAAAATACTGCTGTCTTGGAATCTAGCTATTTACCTTTCCACTAAAAGGATTCAGAATAAGGCATTCGCTTTAATCCCTACACAAAGAAGGTAATTGCTGTAATATGCCAAGTACCCAAACTGACCTAGAGGACCCATCCTGAGTGGGTCCCAAGAACAGCATCTTTCTGGGATGTCTGCATGTAAGGTGGCATCTGGTAGCCCTTCTCCTAAGCTCAGCCTAGGTATTTGGAATCTATAACTAAATTTCAGGAGTTTATGTCTTCACTTTCCCTCTGCCCTTTTGACACACTCTTGTGTTATTGTTATTTTGGTTGCTCAAGACTTCCTAAGCAGTGACATTGGGCTGAGAACTATGCAGAGGTCCTCTGCCCTTTCTCAGTTGACGTGCTCAGCATATTGTGCATTTGTTAGATTGGAGTTTGAAGACCTGGTCTCTGCTCTGCTATTAACGATGTGATATTGGGTACATTCTTTTGCTTTTATGAGATCTGTCACCTGTAATGTAAAAGAGTTTTTTAGACATTCATCCAACTGTATGATTTCAGGACAATTAGGTAATACTGGTTTCTTCATTTGAGAATTAAATAATTCTACTGAGCTTCATTATAGGAAGGTACCAACAGAGGCAAATTCGTGAAGCTAAGAGGGACACAAAGGAATTGTGTGAATGGTCTAAGGTTCCAATGACATTAAGTGTTAGAGGCAGAAATTGATGCCAGATCTATATTTTGTTATCCAAGTCATGTATTTTCATTTAATCAAAATGCTTTAACATCAAAGAAAGTTTCTAATGGTGGAATGTCAGGTATGACAGACAGGTGTGACTGGCAGATGTCTTCCCTGGAATGCCTGAAGACCTATGACAAGACAATGGCCTACTCAGTCTCACTGAAGGATGCAACACTCCCTTACAGCCCTGCTTTGCAGGAATGTGGTGAAAACTGAGGCTCTTTTGTCTACAATGTAACATGATTCATTGGAGAAAATGTCTTTGTCAAGAGATGTCTAAGAATTCACTGTGATGACCAACACTCCCTATTGTTTTGCAAATCTCACCTGAACTAGAAGGTTGGGGAAGAGTTTATTACCATATTTCCTGTTGCACTTCTGAGTTGGCAAAAATCGTGGAAAATTAAGTACAACCTACTTTCTCCAAACATTGTTTTATGTTGATTACTAATGCAATTACAATGGTTACCTTTTCATTCACCAGCGTACCCTATGTTACACCAATGTAAATACCTAAAAATATTCATGCTGATAACATTTTTTAACATTGAGTCATATTTTGAATGCTTTAGACAATTTCACTATTTAAGAGATACTCTACTGAAAAGCTTTTTTCCAAGAAGGAAATGATTTCCTAGTCCATCAATTTCATCAATTTATTTTCATATATTGTGCTTTTGTTAAAGAGAATTACAAATATTTTGAGAAAGGCTCTATGCATACTCTAGATCATATGATGAAATTGATACAGAGTTCCTTAAGTCAAACTAGAAGGATTTCTTCAGAAAATAATTTATATGTAAAGTCTTCTTGGTCTTGCCTTTCACCTGTCTTAAGAAGAAAAAGGAGGTAAATTGGTAACTATAGACTAGAATGTAATGGTAGACACTTTGCAAGACTAAAAGTGATTACTCAGTGTGGTATCAGCAGAAGGCAGGGGAAACTAGGGAATGGAATGTAGGGCTGTGCCTGGAAAGGATAGAAAATGGGGAGAGGTTGGAAGCATCTTGGTGGTGAAGGATAAGGTGAGGGGCACAGGTGCTTCTGGCTGAAAGCCACATACAAGGCTGAAAATATGCTTGTCCATCCCCAAAACTAAGCACCCCCTAATCAGTCAAAGGATGTTCTTGCAACCATCCAGGTTTGCAAACTTGAGTCATCTTTGAGTCAGAGATGCCTGGAACTTTAAGCTGGGTAAAGTCTTAATGGATACGTAATCTAGTACTGTACTTTGCAGACAAAGACATGCAGTTTCAAGAGATCCTGCCTTCTGCAAGTTCACATTACAAGCAGAACCAGGTCTAACACTCAGTCTCTGAAATCCCTACTGAATGTTCTTTTCACAGGCTCACCTGGTTCTTCCCTTTTCTTTGCCTGTTGGTCAGTCAGACTCTAATCTCACGGACGCTTCTTTAGGAAGGTCTCTTTTGGAAGAAGGTCTTTTTTAGGAAGGGCTATCTCTCTCCTTTCCCATCACCCTGGTCTAGGCTCCATTCTAAAATTATTTTCTAAAAACGCTCCATGCCACTAGGCTCTCTGTTCCAGTTCACTGTAGATACTTTCATCTCCCTGGGACATTAATTTCATCATGTTTCTCAAGAACCCCTTTTGTTAAATTCTAATATCATAGGACAATAAAAAATGTTTGGGTTTTAGAATTGAATAAACTTGGGTTGAAATCTCTCATCTACTTCTAAACTTGTGTAGTTACTTAACCTCCCTGGAATCCATTTCCCTCATCAGTAAGAGAGGAATTATGATAATAAATTTCTTAAAAAATGGTGGTTATAGTGGGGATAGAATGCCCTTATGTATATTAAATTGCCTAGCAAATAAAAGATGTTCAAAAAATGTGAAATTTCCTCCTGGAATTCATACTCCTCTGGAATGTGGCTCCCACCTACCTTCCAATCTTGTCTTTTACTGTCTCACAAGACAAGTTTTCTGTTTCGGCCAGATTGGTCTATTCACTGTCTCCTGAACACACTGTACTCAGTTTCAACTGCTGGAATTATTCCCTCTTCCTGAAGATGTCCAGCCCTTCTTTATTATGTGTACAAATCCTTCGGATTTATCACAACCTGTGTCTCCTCAGTTCTCACTTTTGCCCTCCAGGAGGAAAACAAAA
Source organism: Varecia variegata (assembly GCA_028533085.1). NCBI lineage: Eukaryota > Metazoa > Chordata > Mammalia > Primates > Lemuridae > Varecia > Varecia variegata. The sequence continues at coordinate 142,839,529 of CM052439.1, read as the reverse complement.
AAAGTTGTACACACAGGACACATGGGAAAGAGTCAAAGGTACTTAGCTCTAAACTCCCAAACATGTCTCTCTCTTCTGGCGGAGCCTATGGGATCACATGTCTTCCTAGATGGGACCATGTCACGCCACCTCTGCTGGTGCTCCCGAAGCTTGCTGCCTGGCCTCAACAGACACTCATCCTCATCCGGCCACTGTCCCTGGCTGGTACTGGGAGAGTTTTGTAGCTGCCTATGTGACATCCTTTAATCCCCAATACAGCTCTCAGCTCTCCTTCCTTATTCTGTCCCCTGCTCACTGTCATATCTAATGACACTAAAAGATCCTGAGCAAGTTGGAGTCTATGGATGACTTGAGAATATAACTCCATGCTCCCTAGGTCTTCATCCTATCAGTTCTAGGTACATCAGCTTAACTAAAGGGAAAGATGACTACAGTGATGCAACCCTGAATAATCCATGAACGTCTCACCATTCTCTTTCTGAAGCTTGTGGTAACACCTCTTTTATTAGGCTTGTTTTCTCCATATGACAAAAACCCCACTCCTTCCCTCTCACGGTTATAAAACCCAAGCCTGAGCTATGATGCATTCACTGCTAGTGGCTCTGCTGTATTTCCCACACAAATATCAAGGTTTCTGAACTGATGGAAGACAGTGTTCTCCTACTTTAGGGTAAATTATCAGCTCAACTGGGGCACTACCCAGGAAACTAGGAAATCCCCTTTGCCCTCCTTCTTCATGCCCTCCCTCCTAGGTAAATTAGACTCACTATGCTTCTGACAATAGTTCTCAAGTCATAGAGTTCCCATCCTCCCAGTTAAGTGGATTAATTCACATCAAGCACTTCACACTGTGTATGGGTGTATACATTGCACGACAAAGTTGGGTATCTTGCTGAGGGAGCAGGTGGGTACTAAAATGCAGCCCACACTCTTCTCCAAGCCTGGCCCTGGGCATGGGGTTGGATCTGCCCAGAGGGTGAGGTACTTTTTAAAAATCTGCACCAAGGTACTATGGCTTGTCACGCCCTACACCCTCCAGATAGGGGGCTTTTTCCTAAGTCACATGAAGGTGACCTGTGGGTCAGTACCAGCCATGCTAGGACAGGGTAGGAGTTTGATCAATCCTAATTATTATAAACTGTTATTCCTGAGTCCAAATAGTAACTGCCTTGAAAAGGCTCTCTCAGAACAAAATACTGAAATACCAAATGTCAGGGCTTTAAGTTGAAGGAAACACCCAGCATGCAACCAAAAAGAAGTGCATTATAATCTATTAATAAGTAGTCTCTTACAGATCTTATTTTTATTGCCCATAGAGTAGCCAGAAATAATTCTTTGATGTGGTTGTCTATATTCAAGCTTTTAAAACAGGAATATTCCTTTAAAAGAGAAGCTACTCCTTATTTTAATTTTAAAACATACTATCTCTCACATAGCTATCTGCCAGTTTAGAGAATTGGCTCGTTTCAGTCCCATAGGCTTCTCATGGAGCAACAGTCAGGCACAGAACACATTTATCTTAAGCAAGAGTGAAAAGTAGTGTGGTGTTTTATACAAAGAGGAACAAGAAAAAAATGCTTCCCTTCCCACTGTAAATGCTGTACAATGAAATTCTCAGACATGACATCATCAGTTTCTGGTTTCACAATGAGGAGTCTTAGTCGATAGAGCTGGTCAGGGGAGAATGAGGAGCACATGCGACCAGCATGAGAAAATGCAACTCTATAACTTAAAGTTTTCAAACTCTGTAGAACTGTTACCTTCTTAAAAAGTATCCCTTTGAAATAAGCTCTCCCAGAATTCTAGAATCTTTCTATGAAAACAAACAGTTGATTAAAGTGGTGGCTTTAAGAAAAATAAGGTATTTAAGAGTTATCTAATTTGTAAGATGTGATTGTAATAAAAATATAAAATATTATGTTCCCATGCAAGCCTTTATTTTAGCTTCAAGGAAATTAAACTGTCATAAAACAGGTTTAAAGTAATGTGTAATGCCTATTGCTTATGACCATTTCTGGGTAATGTGTACCACTTTCAAAGTAGTTGAAGAAAGGAGATACAAATATTTGAGTTTCAAAAAGTGGTTTTAAAAGTTTAGTTCAACATATTGCATCCAGAGTCAGGGATTTTGAGAGACATCGTGAAGGACTACAAAGCTGCAATTCAAGGAGAGATAAAGCCTACATCAAGAAAGAGAGAACTTTATGTTCAATTTACTGCTCACAGTACATATATGACTTAAGAAAAAAATATGAGAAAATATGTGGCCAACCAACAAGTTAATTGAAATATAATGAAATATTCCTAATTCTGTAGTGAATTTAGTTGCTTGGCACCTCAAAATATATTCAACACTTGAGCTGAGAAAGTGCAGTCACAATAACTTTAAACTGCTTGAATGGGTTTTAAGAAACCTCTGTGACCTAATAAACAAATAAGGTGTGGTGGGAACCAAAGTGGAAAATCAGGATCCCAGCCACCACCTAACAGCATGTTCTCTGCAATGGGACACACTAAGCCAGTCTCAACTAAAAAGCAGTAGAAAGTGCAGGAGACTAATCCTGACTAAGAGTAACTCTAATGCCTTACATACTACAGAGTCAGTAGAAATGAGGAGTCCTGTTTTTCCTGACTTCTAGGTGGGAGAAAAACCATTTCTTTTTCTCCATTTGAGTACAGTAAGACTACCTGTACATCTGTTGAGAATTCATCCTGCTTCCAGCAACAGACACTCCAACCAAGCAATGGCTTAACCAGTTCAAGCATTTTGGTTTTTTTGTATAATAACATGTCTAAAGGCAGGCGGCCCAGGGTTGGTACAGTAGTTCTACAATGTCCTTCAGGCACCTGGGCTCCTTCTGTTTGGCCACTTTAGCAGATGGGTTTCACTCTCACACTTGTTGCATTGTGATTGCAAGATGGCTCTGTCCAAGCAGGAAGGACAAAAGGAGACAGGAGAGGGGCAAAAGCTCATGAAAAAATTTTCCACCCAGAGACTTGCATGCATATCTCATTGGCCAGAAAGCTGTCACAGAACCACTTCTTGCTGCATGGGAAGCTGGAAATATACTTTTGCATCTGAGCATATTACTTCCTTTTGCTAAATAGTAAGGAAGGAGGGGAAGGGATAATGGACAAGCTGCAATCACTGCTACCACACCCTGGTACCCAACAGTCAGTCATTCATTACCCAAAGCAGACAGTTCAGTTTGTGTGGGCCAACAGCCAGCCTCAAGCCTGTCTAAGCAATTCCCTTGAAGTCTAGCACTATTAGCTTTATAACTGTGTAGAGCAATGGCAAAAACCCACTAGATGCAAACTTAGAAAATGAGGGGGGAAAAGAGCAAGTCAAGAGAATGTTTCTATCCTCAATTGCAGACATTGTTATTTTCCACCCAATGATCCCTTCTCCTTTTCCTTGCTAATAGTTAAGCCCCAATTTGACTTGTCAGTAATACACCAAGTTCTAGGTTAAGAGCTGGTAAACTACAGCCACGGGCCAAATCTGCTCCGCTGCCTATTCTTGTCAATAAAGTTTTGGGAAACACAGATGACCCCATTCATTTCCATATTGTTTATGGGCTGCTTTTATGCAACAGCTGAGTAGCTGCTACAGACACTGTCTGGACTGCAAAGCCAAAAATATTTACTATGCAGCCCTTTACATAAAGTTGGCTGAATTCTGCCCTAGACGATGCACCATTATTGGACTGATCCAATTATCACAACTTTCTCACCCTCCCTTGCACCTATGGGTGGCCATGAGACCATACAACTAGACAACTGCTGGAAAACTTAAGGGGACACTTTTTTTTCTTTTCTGATAAAAGGGCAATCATAGCAGCTCCATCTCCCTCCCTCCTCCTTCTGACCTTGAATAGGAACATAAATGCTAGAACTGAAGCAGACAACTTTGGACCATGGGGAGAAAGCCAAGAAATTACAAAGACATTGAACCTGACATCCTTAATCCATTACATCCATGCTGAGAACAACCTATGTCCAGACTTCTTATTGTGTGAGGAACATAAATCCCTATTTGTACAAACACTATTATTGGACTCTCTGTTCATTGCAGCTGAATGCCTCTCTAATGATATAGCTTATGTCCAGGAGAGTTTTTCTGAAAACTACCAACTAAGCCCTCATGAGAGAGGAGGCCCAGCACATATTATACAATACTGAATGGTTTTTCAAAGGGCTGCCCACTTTTTTCTTTTTAACCATGAACTTCATAGTGTTATAGAATCGAGTACAGTATAGTAGCTTAAGCACAAAGAATCTTGGGTTGAACACCATGTCTCTAATTCTTACTATTCTATGACTTAAGATGTTTTTTGATTTATCTAGAAACCTCCTCATCTGTAAAATGGGGAAATAATACTTCTACCTCATATGGTTTTTGTGAGGACTAAATAAAATTATGAATGTATCACACCCAGCTGGAATGATTTAAATTATTCTATCTGATTAATAAACTATTTTTAATTACTTTGGTTATCTCATTTTCTTTTATGTATAAGGAAAATAGGACATTTGAGAAATTACAGGTATCCTGGACTAACATTAAGCACAGGATAAAAAATCCATTTTAGTTTTCTAAAGGGTATCTTTAAAAGACCTTATATTTGGAAGCTTCACCTCTTAAAATTCTACCTCTTCAAAACCTTACCCACCTGGAAAATTGGTTGTGCTTTCCCCACCTTGAACATGTATCTTCTTTCCACATTTCCATCTATTCATTTGTGCCTCATTTTTGTTGCCTTCAGCTATATTACTCAATCATAAGTGATTAAGTCAACAATATACATTGAGCATCTATTATGTTCAAAATAGTTTTAAAATAGATAAGGAAAAACAAAATAAAACCAGAAGCACTTTGATTCTTTGATGATAAAGAAGCCAGACTTCAGTTGGTAATTATGTCTCTTGTCAACACTGATCCACAACCTTGCCTCTGACAATACAAGAGCCAGATATTTTTGTAATACATGATTTTGTGGAATTTTCAAATGGCAATACATTGCATATACCATCGAATCCTCAGCACTGATCCATCATAGATCTGTATATTTGCCACATTACTATATTAAAATACATTAATATTCACTCTGAGAGGAATGAATAGATACTATAAGTAGACTCATGTCAACACATGTCAACTTTTGCTGTCAAATGATTCAGGCCAAGAATGTTTTTGTCACCAAAAAAAGTTTCAAAAATATTTTCATTTTTTTCAGAGCTTTTGAATTTCAGAATTGGAGGAAAGGAATTGTAGACCTGTACCAGACATTTCAGTAAGATATAATACCATCTAGACAGATAAGCAAGCCAAAATGGCTTTTCTCTCAATAATCTTTTGATTATATAAACTGAGCCAAGCATAGGCATACATGTGCTAAGATCCCTTTTTGTAAACTATATAGAAGAAACTCAACTAGAAAGACCCTTAATATGCTATTCAATATTCTGCTCCTTGACTCCAAATTTCAATTTTGGAAAATGCCAGCTCCAACAGCTTGGAAGGAAAGCCTGTGTTCTACTGAGAAGAGAATGTATAAACAAATGTAACAAAGACCCTATTCTCACAGTTTGGAAGAAGCCAAAGTAATACTTTTTTTTCTTTCTTTTTTATGGTCTTGAAATTCAGGGGCTCCAGTCCATTTGTATCTTTCTCCTCTCCTTTTGGGAAATGCAATGCACACAGGTCCAGGACCCAGAAAACCCGAAGAGAACCAATGTCAAATTTTCCTTCTCCTACAACTAGTGTTAATTTTAAGTTCATCTGGAGATTTGGAAAACTAATCTATCCTTAGAAGGACATGTATCAAGCATAACAGCTCTGAAGCTCTTTTAAACCAAGCAGTTATAAAGCTGGGAAACAGATTGTTGTTGTTGATAGCAATTATTAGTTGAAAAGCAAGGTAAGATAAAGTTTGATAAAGAGTTCTGCTAGGCTAGACAAGAGTCAAAGTCAAAAGGACAGACTTCTTGGAAAATTTTCAAGTCTGTATATTGGCTCCAACCTATAAAAAATGTGAAAAAACCCACCATTTGATTTAGCATTCTGTTCTGGTAGCCTATTCTACATCAATATTCTCACAAGTAAATATTCTCACAGATAAGGCTATATTGGTGTGTTCATTCATTTCAAACTTGGCTTGACTCTGGGTCTCTGGTTCATTCATCTCCTCTGTGGCCAAGGGTAAACTATTTTTTGCAACTTGTTTTCATGACCTTTGTGCAAATTTACAAAATGATGCCAACTCTGGAGGAAGAATTAGAGTAGAACCGAGGGCAGAATGTCAATCCTTGCCTGAGCCCAGTACAGCCCAAACCCACCATGCTATGTGGGGCCCCGTGGAGCTATTGTCAAAGAGACCAAAAACATTGCTGAGGATGACAACTTCACAATTGGGTCAATCTTTTCAAATCAGTATTTAAACTTTTTGTGTTCTCCAAATTTCAGGACCCTACAGCAAAGTATTTTCTTTCCCACTTTAGTTACTGGTGCTAGTGCCACCCTACGCTCCAGCTCTGCTTCCCCTCCCTAACCTTATCTGTCACTGAGATCGCACCTCTGATGCTGCTCAGCCTCTTTGCCCCTCCAGCTCCACCTTCACCCTTCTCTGTCCTGCCCTGGGCCCAAGGGGCTGATCTGCACTGATTGTGACACCCAGGTGCCCTTTTCCTCTGGTTGGGTTTGACCAGTGAGAGATGAGAAGGCTGGAGATAAAAGAGAGAGAGAGAGTACTGGTTACTAAGCCCAAGCCCACCCCTCACACTGCCTCTCCCTGCTCACTGGATTCTGGTGCTCCACTAGGATTAGACCTTTGGAACTCTCAGGTGGCCCCACCTCCGTGTCTCCGGTTTTCCAGCTCTCCTGGGATCCAATATCCCTGCTCCCTTCACTTGCCTCAGTGGTAATGGTTTTCCATTGTTGCCATTTTCTGGGAGCTTCACCATCCATTGCTTCTTCCCTTAACTCCACCCACATCTCTGCAAGGAATAGAGCCCATCCATTAAACTTTCTTCAGTTAGACCCTTAGAATGTGCCAGTATGTCTCCTGCTCCTTCTCTCTATCACAGGAACTCTCGAATCCACCCCATCCTTTTCTTTTCCATTGCCACTCACGTTCTGTCTTCTAAAGGTCTCTGTCCTGGCCTCACTCCTTCAATCCTCCTCACATTGCTTGCAGAGTGATCTGATCATGTCAGTCACTTCCACCCAGACAGAATGGAGCCATATATACCAACTACTGCATTTCGCCTCTACCCACCTCTCTGCCCTTATGTCTCTGAGCAGCGGCCATGCTGAACTGCTTGCAGGGCCAACACTCCAGGGCTCATCTCACCTCCATATCTGCACTTAAGCTGCTCCTTCACCCTCAAAATCCCTCTACCCTGTCTGAGCAAACTGCTGAACACCTCTAAATATTTGAGGACTCAGTCAGGAGTTATTTTCTTCATGATAACTCCTTCCTTCCTACCTTCATTCTTTTCTTTTTTAGACACAGAGTCTCACTGTCACCCAGGCTAGAGTGCAGTGGCACAATCATAGCTCACCGCAGCCTCAAACTCCTGGGTTCAAGTGAACATCCTGCCTCAGTCTCCCAAGTAACTGGGACTGCCGGAGTATGCAGTCCCAGTTAATAAAGCCTGGCTAATTCTTGCCAGGCTGGTTCCTTGATACCTTTCTTGACCCTTCAGCTTCTTCCTTCCTCTTACTGATTTTTTTGTTGTTGTTGTTCCATCCCACCTTACCCCCTTTTCCAGTAACCTGTAGCAATTCTACCCAAACACCTGTGATATTTTATTGTACTTATAAGTTCACTTGTCATTTTCCCCCATTATCCCCTAAAATGTGAGAACCCAAAACTTCTCACTGCAGGCAAAATGTAGTCACTTAGTAGCTGAAAGAAAAATAAATAAATAAAGGAATTCAGGAAGACAGGACAAAGAAATTTCCTTGTTCGTATCGTAAAGTACAGCACATGCTTTTTTGTGAAGCATGGAGTCAGAGTGACTTTGTGAGTTACACAAAATATTAGCATTTGTTCTCTCAGAAATCTGGGGATGTTTACTAAGTCTGGCCAAAGATTTTAATAGTATGCAAGGATGAGGGCAAGTAGATTTCTTATTTCAAAATTTAAAAAATAGAAATTTATAAAAATAAAATAATGTAAGAGTCTTAAAAACAAACAAATTCAGAAAGAAATAAGGAAAGAACTATTTCTGTAACTTGAAAAATCAAATAGAACTTAGTCCAATTAAGAGTCAGGATATCTAAATGTAATTGCTTTTTGGCAGCCAGTTTTTATTATTGCTGTATCAAAATGGAATTCAAGATACACTAGATGGACAGTGGCATCATTGAGAATGTGCTAGAAATTTGTTCAATAAAAAAATTACAAGTTTGTAGTTAAAGAACCCAGTGTTTAAAAAAAAAAAAAGACTGTTCAACTAATACCCATTGGGGGTCTTTTCTAGATGCCCATAATACAATTGTGAGAACTAATAGACATAGTTCCAGTTCTTGCTGTAATCAAGTTTGTAGTTTAGTAGAGAAAGAAAAATCAGCTAAATTTACTTATACTTATATATTTGTCACTTAGCATGAGCCAGTCACTGTTCTAAGAAGTCACAAAGTTTAGTTCATTTAATCCTCTTAACAAGTCTATGGGGAAATTGCTATTATCACCCTCATTTCCCAGGTTATACAACTAAGCCACAGAAGTTAAGCAAAGTTTCCCCCCGGGTCATGCAGACAGCAAGTAACAGAACCAGGATTCCAATACAGGCATTTTGGTCCAAGAATTTGTGCTTGTAACCGCCTCACTATGCTATAGCACCTGTACAGGAAATGATCAACAATAAAAGCACCCCCAAATGTATTTTGATGTTCATCAGAGGCCTGAGTCAATGGTCTAGAATGAATTTACTCTTTTTCCAGATCTGAGACCTAATATACCATCGTTATATCTCCTGTCTGAACTCATTTGTACCATCTATTGAGCTAACATTTACTGACTGCTGGTACGTACCAGACACCGTCCTGAGTGGTGGAAACACAGAGGAAAGATAGTCCTTGACTTTAAAGTGTGTGGACAGTGAGGAGGGTGTGGCAAGAGCGTAACAATACACAGCAGTTGACTATTACATGCCAATACAAATCTGCCTTTTATGAGTCTCCAAATTTCTTTTTTGCTAAGGCCCTAACCTGCCTTCAGTGGCCCTGCTGATAATATGGATGGAAACAGACATTTGCAAACATAACCAGTTCTGTCCTCTCACGTGCACTGCCAGTTAAAGAGGCAGAGAGGAGGGACCCTAACCCAGTGGGTGAGTCAAGGAAGGCTACAGAGAGCCCATGAAGATTTAAGCAGCCTCACAGAACAGGCAAAATTACTCAAGAGAAGTGGAGAAGCAATACTGTTCTCAGGTTCTAGATAAACATACCCCATCTGATTTTTTAGTAGGTTCGGACACCACATCAGGTACAGATACAACCTCAGTTTTTGTGGCTCATTTGTCAGGTGATAGAGAAACCATTTCACTGGAGGCATTGTAAATAGCAGTTACGAGCTTGGGTTTTTAATGGTCACTTGTATCATTCACTCTCACAGCTGTAGCACCTTTTAAATTATTAGACTAGAAGGGAAGATGATGAAAACTGCTACCAGTTCACCATAAACCATTTCATTTCATTTTTTCCGCTGCACATATTGAGATGATATTTCACAGCATTCTTTGTGGTTATCTGTGGCCTTGTAAACTGATTTCTGGCCTATGACATGCAAGCAGAAATTATGTGTGTCATTGAGAGCTTAAAAAGTTTAAGACATGGGTATATGTTTCACACTCTTTCTCTCATTGTTTGCTGGTTCAGTGGAGATCTCCAAGAACCTAGACTGAAATAAAGCCACAAAAAGGAAAAAGTCTGTGTCCCTGAATCACCAACATTGGACTTCTACCAGACAACGGAAAATTAAGGATTTTGAACTTAAGAATAATGGGGAATCAATGGAAGGTCTTAAGCAGGGGAGTGCTGTAATTCCTGTGGGAGGGAATGGATTGTAAAAAGGTGTGGCAGCCAGTCTCCAAGATGAGCCTAATGACTCCCACCTCCTGCAGTTCACACCCTGGGTAATGTGCTCCCTCACTGTACCAGCATTGGGCTGCATGAAGTGATGGCATGGCATGTCCAAGATTAGGTATTAAAGACACTGTGGTTCTCATCTTGGTCACTCTCTCTCTCTAAGATCACTTATTCTGGAGAAAGCCAGCTGCCATGCCATGAGCAGCCCTATGGAGAGCCTCACATGATCTGGAACAATCACATGAGCGAGCTGTCTTGGAAATGGGTCCAACCCCAGTTAAGCTTTCAGATGACGTAGCGCTGCACAGCAGCCTGACTGCAGCCTCGTGAGTTACCCTCTGCCAGAATCACCCAGCCAAACCTCTCCTGGACTCCCGGCCCACACACTGTGTGATGTAATCAATGTTAATTGTTTTAAGCAGCTTAGTTTTAGAGTAATTTGTTTCATAGCAATAAAAAACTAATATAAGAGACAAGAGTAGAAACAGGATGATCAGGCAGTGATCCAGGGAAGAGATGGTTGTGATTTTAATGGAGATGGAGATAAATGAGAAGATCATGGATTTGTTTTCAGGACTGGCCTGATATTAGTTTGTGGAAAAGGACCTTGGAAACCTCAACCCTCTCAGTGCAAGACATTGATGTGATCTGGGTGCAGAGAAAGTCAACTGAAGCTTCCCTCAAAAGTAAGAGTGACAATATTGATGGGAAAGTGATCCCTTTGTTCCTTGCACTAAGTAGGCCACTCTTGGAGCAATTTTTCTAATTCTGAATGATACACTTGTAAACAGAAATTAAAAAACAAGACCTCATGCAGAGGATGTTCCAGAATGGTAGAGAAGTACAGTCATTATGGGAAACAGTATGGAAGTTCCTCAAAAAATAAAATAGAACTACCATAGGATTCAGCAATCCTTCTTATGGCAATATACCCAAAGGAAATGAAACCAGGCTCATGAAGAAATATCTGCACTCCCATGCTCGTGGTATCATTATTTACAATAACCAAGACATGGAAGTGTTCATCAAGGGATAAATAAGTAACAAAAATGTAGTATTCATACACAATGGAATCCTATTAAATCTTAAAAAGAAGGAAATTCTGTTATTTGCAAAAACATGGATGGACCTGGGGACATTATGTTAAGTAAAATAAGACAGGCATAGAAAGACAAATACTGCATGATCTCACTTTATATGTGGAATCTAAAAAAAAGTTCAACTAATAGTAACAGAGGGTAGAATAGTGGTTGCCATGGGCTGGGGGTTGGGGAAAGCTGGGGTATCTTGGTCAAAGGATACAAACTATCAGTTATGAGTAAGTTCTAAAGACCTAATGTAAAACATGATGACTGTAGTTAATAAGAATGTATTGTTTACTTGAAATTTGCTAACCGAGTAGATCTGAAGTGGTCTCACAAAAAAAGAAAGAAAGAAAGAAATATGTGAAGTGATAGGTTAATTAGCTTAATTGGGGAATCATTTCACAATGTATATCAAAACATCACATTGTACATCTTAAATATATACAATGTTTATTTGTCAATCATCTATCGATTTTAAAAAAGAATGATAGAGTTTGGGGAGTGGGAGAGTGGAACTATTACACTGAGAAATGATTCAGGGAAACAGCAATATTTTGCTCGGGAAAGAGAATGCAGATTGAACAAAATGGCTATTTGAAAACATTTTTAAAAATCCAGTCCTCACCAAGCCTCTTTACCTGAAGCTGTGGAAATTTTACTGAGTGCTAAGATTCTTAGTTGAAACTTCTTTCACCTGCTTTCTTCAGTATGAAAAGAGTTAGTAAGGAAATCTTGTTTCCAAGATGAATCCAGAGTTAAAATTGATTCACTGAATTGGTAGTTGTACAATATCCACAGGATATAGAGAATTACAGAATTGTCTCTCAAGTTACATTTGAGAGATTAAAAATGTATTAGACAGTTGTGCTCTTTGCTCTAAAATATGATGGTACTTAAACAGATATTTTGTTCTAATATTATGACCTCATTTTTAATTTGTGTTTTTTAGTATGAATTATGGCATGCTTTCTTTCTCTTATCATTTATAGAAAGTTTTAAAATTATTTTTTCTCAACAGACAAAGGTTTGTTGTTTTGTTTCATACCAGTATAGACTTCTTAGTTCCTGAGAGTTAAGTATTCATTAATATAACTCCTGGAAGGTAACCAGGCAGCTCACAGCTGGGTGATGAGAGGGGTCACATGGAAAGAAGTGGATGGAGTTTTCGGTAAAGCATTCACTATTCAATGTGAGAAAGTGTCGAGTGGGTTGGTCAAGGATGACTGAGCTTTCAGATTAACACAACTGGTTGGATGGGGAGGAAGGTTAGTCACTGAGAAATGGGGTAATGAAATAGGCCTGGGAGTTAGGGAGGAAGATCATAAGTTCAGTTTTGTATATATTGAGTTTAATCTAATTCGAAGCCTCCATGTTGACTTTTCAAATAGACAAATATGTGGGTATGAAGCTCAGAAAAGAGGTCAGCGCTAAAGATAACTGCTATGTGTTAGCTCCATGTATGTAATAACTGAAGCATGCATGGAGATGAGCAGACCTTGAGCTGCATCTTAAAGTACTCCAACATGTAAAGATGAGACAGAGAAAAGTCTTGTAAGGAAGATTGAAAAGGAGTGGCCAAGGAGATAAGTGGAAAACTAGCACTGAGTGTTGGGTTTTGAAAGCCAAGGAGAAAGATTGTTTTAAGGATGAAGTTGTCATTGTGTTAACCACTGGTGAGAGATCAAATAAGGAGACATGGTGAAGAATGGATTCTTCTGTGCTAAATAGAAAGAATTTATACAGCTTCTCTTCCAGAGAAATTTGGTTCTACTTTATCAATTCCCTAAATCTCAGAATTATGGAAAGGGCTAAGAAGCTTTTTAACTTCATGGTATCATCATCAAAGATCAAATGAGGCTGAGTTTTATATATCCAAATTCAGAAAGATGTACAGTACTGGTTTTTCCCAAATGTAGAAAGTAGTACTTGCAAGTTATGATTTTACTCAATTACTTAAATTAGATTTAAATGGCCCCCATAGTCATCATGCTGATTTCATTTCGAAAACAGAGAGAAAAATGAGCCTGATATTCCTAAAAAGTTCTTCAGTAACACTAATAATGATAGAAACAAATTTAATAGTATGTGTAGGAAAATGAAGAGGAGGGAGAAAGCTGAAGAATGGTAGCAGGAAAATGTATCATCTGAAGCTTCTAAATCATCTTTATTTATTTCCTTTTATTTGTTGTGATGTATTGGGATATACTGCAAAAGCTTAGCATATTCCTGATGCTCAGTGCTTATGACACAATGCTTTTTAAATAGTGAAAGAGAAGATGCGAAATAGAATCAGACAAATCAGAATTTATATTTAATGCACTAAAAAATACACATTTCATCTTCAAAAGGAATATTGGCTAAATGAAAAAGGATTGATACTTGGACATAATTTTTGATATTTTTCTAATTACATAGTGCATTCCCTGATCCTCTCCCTTCCTTTTCATTTATTACTATACCAATATATGTTAAAAAGTGATTTATTCTGTAGTCCAGGGACAGCATCTCCTATGGAGGGAGGGGGAAAAGGGCAAGAGGAACCACATTGTTTGAAAAGCTGCCCAACAGCAAGAACAGAACTAAACACCCTATAATATACATCTCATTTAGTTCTCATAATAAACCCATGTGAGAGTGAGTTATTCAGAGTCCCCCTCATCTTATAGATACAGAAATTGAGTTTCTGAATGGAATTCTCCTACTGCAGGATGCACAGTGAGTAAGCGTTTTCACACCTCTGAGCCAGCATCCACGCTCCTCACGATATATCATGCTACCCACGTGGAGCTTTAAGGCTGCCTGGAAGAATATCCTGTTCCCTCTAACACCATCTTTATTTGGCTGTGGAAGTCTGAGTTCTTCTAAACGAGGGATACATGTCTATTCTAAATTAGACTTAAAGAGGTAATACATTTGGGTGAAAAAGTGTGACATTGGATTGTTTCCTGTGAGCAGATTAAAATAAGATGTAAAGATAAAACCACATTGGACATCTGAGAGGGACAGGACATGGAATAAGGGAAGAAGAGAGGTTCAAGAAGGACTTGGGGATACCAAACCATTTCCTCATAACTCTGCCTTCAACAGACAGCATTAAAGGCAGAGTCACTGGTTTGTTGCTGGAACATTCCTTCCACCTGGAACAATTAAAAACTTAATACTAATATATTTTTCCCCTGACATAGTCTTAAAAATAATTTTTCTCCATTTCTGAAGCTACAACTTTAATCCAGAAAATAATGAGGACTCCTGGATAAGTTGCCTTTGAAAAGAATACAAGTTACACAGAAAAGTCCAATACACAATCCATTGATTAACCCTGAATTACATTGATTTTTCCAAGGTTGTGATAAAAAAAAATTAAAAGAGCAGAATAAGTTCACGACCAGAGGATGTCAGCTCTAGCTAGTATTGTTCTCAGAATTTTTCAAATAGAACCTCCATAAATAGTCATCCCCTACCCAGCAGAATTGGACTTGGAAATTAACAGCTGCCTCAGGGAAGAGTTTTAGCCCTACAGGAAAAAAATGATTAAAGAAGCAGCTACAAATTGCACGACTACGGTTCTAAGATGTGTGACTGGTTTTGAACTAAAATACACTATCCCTTCTTGTACATAGCATGGCTATTCCAAAAGTAGGACATTGCATCCTTAAAGTGACATCAGTGTTGTTTTAAAATGCAGTCTCAACAGGTAAGTCAGTAAAGCTACAAGGCTAGATACCTCACTGGATGACTTGTCTTCAGTGCTCTGAGAATAATAGCCCTAGGCTTGTTTTACCAAACACGGCACTTTACTTTTCCTTTATCCAGCTTTCCTGCTCATAGACTGAGAGATGGAGCCTGGAGGGGTCCCGGACATCTCCTAAGCCCTAACAGGTGCTTGGGGAAGAGCATAAACATCCATACCTTCCTTACTTGGAAAGCCCTATTTTCAGAAATTCTTCCATGATTTTTAATAATCCCTTTTTGAATAATATATAGCATTTACCAAATGACCCATATAATTTAGCCTAGTGGTTTTTAAAGAGTGATCCAGGATCAGCAGCCTTAGCAACACCTGGAAATTTGTTAGAAATGTAAAATCTTGAGCCCCACCTCAAGTAATTCCACTTACTGAATTTGAAACTTTGTCGGGGAGGCCGAGAGATCTGTATTGTAACAACCCATTGGGTTAGCTGATGCATGCTAAGATTCCAGATCTACTGTGTGGCCCTTAACTTCCTGGGCTATTATTTTGAACATGAAAATCCTCTCCGCAAAACTATTGCTCTGTGACATCTCTCCATACTCCCACCTGTCCAATTGTGATAAGGCTGTGGCCAAAGGAAAGTTATGTTCCCTCCCCATGCAGCTCCATTAGCAGGCTTCCCTATCAAAGTTCAGGTCAGAGAGCAGTAGATTATGTCTCGCATCCTAGTCTAACTCCTGCTACTAAGAACACTGGGGCTGAATGTTTTCATCAGAAGTTATCAGTCTTGTTTCCAGAGAAGTATCACATAATTAAGAAGTATTTATTAAGTAACTATATCTAAGTGACAAGAGACATGACCCCTACTCTTAAAGAATTCTTTTTAGGGGCTTCAGGGGGCATCTGAGATTTAGTTCAAGGAAGGAAAGGTTCTTCTGCCTCCCTTCTCTGTCTTAAATCACTGCCATACGCAGTAAGGTTCAGGCGCCCAGGAGTAGGCGATTCTTTTGTGAATGATTCCAGTTTCCTTCAAGGGGTTCCTGGACTTCTTCACTGGGTGAAGGGGCAAGAGCAGTGGTTCTCAACCCTTTGTGTACTTGAGAGTCACCTGGTAATATGTTAAAAATGTGCCTGGGTCCCTTGCAGAAATTCTGATTTAGGAGTTCTGAGGTGAAGCTGGGAAATCTAAAATTTTAGCAAGTGCCCGGGGTGACTCTGATATAGGTTGGCAAAGGACACTTAAGCCAAGTACAAGCAGAACAGCCACACTAAGTGTATTCAGCACATTCTGACACCCCAGTGAGGTGGCAGAGGCAGAGGTGGACATAAATCCATATTCACCTCTTATCAGCCGGTCTTTAAAAACACATTAGTGATAGTGCATGTGCTGCATCAGCATGTATGTGAATACAGATAGCTCAAATACTGTTGTTTCATTCCACAAATGCTATTGCACATATTATGGGCCAGGTCCTGTGCCAGGCACTGGGGTTACTGGGGGAACAAGAGAGACAACAACAGTTTCTCCATTCAGGGAATAAAAACACATATTAACCTTGTCAATATCAAGGAAGTGAGTATTACAAAAGGAGTGCAGCGATCTGAAAAATAAGGAATAGAACTAAACTAGTGGCCAGGATTGAGGGGGAATGGGGTGGAAAGGGCTGACAAGGGACAATCCTTCATTTATTTACATGACTAACTCCCCCTGAATGAGGGTCGTTTTTAATATATGCAGGAAATCCCATCACTATTGGTCTCTTCCTTTGGAAAAACAGTCTGAAGCAATGTAAAGTCCTCTCAATCAAATGACTAAATAAAAATGTTTTAAGTTTTTATGAAATACAATGACGACTATGCACAAAATAAAACCTTGGAGAATGCAACAAAGTCTTATGTCTGGGTTTTGTGATTACTGGTCATTTTCCTTTTTTTTTTTTTTTGCTCTTGTCTGTATTTTTCAAATTATCTATAATAAGTAGGTTTTTTTGTAATCAGAGAAAAATATTATTAGAACAAAGCTAAGGCAGATTCTACAAGAAAAATTAAAGGCATTTATTTAAAGCAAGTATGGAAAAATATATTGAGCCAAAATACATTTATTAAGCATCTCCTATGTAGATACTAAAATTCCTGGAGCCATATCCTGTAGATCTTCCACTTCTTAGTTGTGTGATGTTGAATTAATTACTGTATCTCTGTGCCTCAGTTTCTTTATCTGTAAAGTGATTCAATCACTTACATTTGATTGCTGTGAGAATTAAACAAATGAACACATGTTAGGTGCTTAGAATAGAACTCGACATTTCATAAGCCCTCAATAAATGTTAGCTATTACTATTGTTACTGTTATTATCTAAAAAAGTATTATCTCACCCCATCTATGAATCACCAATCTCTGCTACAATGTGATTTGAGAACAGGAGCTTCTTACTTTCTATGACAGCCTTTTAGATTATTGAATAGCTCTACTTATTGGCAAGCACTGCTTTATGCTGAGCCAAAATATGCTTCCCTGAAATTTCCCTCCATTGGACACTCTTCTTTCCATTACAGCACTACATCACAGACTACCATGATTTCTTATTGTTCCTCAAATGACTTAACAGCAGTAACACTTGCCTTACACTTTATAAAGCTCTATCCCGTATATTATATCATTTGAGCCTGTAAGTACATAGGATAAATATTATGTAACATCATCACCATTTTATAGGTCAATAAATTCAGGCTTGACAAGGTAATTGACTCATGAAATATCACCTCTAGTGGTGGTGGTGCTGAGAATTAAACACAGGATGTCTAGTGAGTCTCTTTCCTCTATGCCACATCTATTTTTAAATGCCTCACATTAAATTTATTTTAAAATGCCTCCAATCACCCACTGAAGGAATCACCCATGTCTTCAACTGCATTATTTTATTACTGTAATTTATGTTTATTGTCAGAATCCAACCAGGAAAATAAAAACCACTCCACAACTTCCAAACATGGGAACTATAATACAAGGAATTTGGTTACGCCTGTGATGAAAGAGTTGAGAAGCCAAACAGGGAATGCAGAGATCACCAAGAGATTCACAAAGACAGGAACTCATTACCACCCCTAGGACACAGGAGCCAAGTCCAAGAGCCAGGACTACACAATAGAAGCTAGGAATTCAAACCTAGCATGGACTGCCCATGGGAACGAGGGCCATTACCATACAGGCAGGGGGAACAGAAAAGCTCTTCCTCCTCATTCCTTCCTGCCTTACAGTCCTCAGTCAGGCCCTACGTTGGCTGATCATAACTGGAAACCGGGTCCAGAAAGGACTTAGGAAATATAGTTCCTGAATTACAGAGCAGAGGCAGGGAAGAGCAAGGTGTGGATGTGAGAACAGCCTGGCTACTGGAGGCACAATTTCTTCATGACCGCTTCGTACTTCTAATTTATATTGAACTCATTGTCAGGTTAGACTATCTGGGCATTTTTCACATGAACTCTTTTAATTAGTTCTCTTTGTATTTGCCAGTTGGCTTTTTGAATGTAAGTAAGGACTTGACTTTATCTTGTTTGATTTCATTATGTGACTTTTGGTCAGCCTTTTGGATGCTGCAAATGTTTCTCATCATACTTAGCCTACTGTAACATGTAAATCAATGAATATCATTTATATGTCTATGTCCAAATTATTATTAAATATTTTGAACACGGTATGGCTTGAGGTCAATAGCTGTAGAGCGGCTACGGTAAGACAAGTGAGGTATTCACCTCAGGAGCAAAATTTAAGGAGGTACCAAAAAACCGCAGTAATCAAGATGAATATTTCAATGCAATATTTCTAAAAAATCAAAATTTATGCAAAATTTTATGATGAAGGAAATATTGAAATTTTAAATAAAGATAGGATCCACAAGTAATTAACATTTATCAATTAAGCCAGCTGCAAATTCTCCACTTTATACTTTCATCTACCTTATACTTTCCATCTATTACTGAAGAATATGACAAAGAACTTTGTCAAATATCTTTCTAATGTTTTGATACATTATGTTCTGGAATCTAGATCACTAATTTACTACCAGTTCAGAGAAAGACAGAGACCAAATTCAGGGTCGGATCTGAAGCTTATATAAATTGGGGGAATGTGTTTAAGAAAAAGAATTCAAAGTTACTGTGAGCCATGTATGTGTACAAGACTGTTTTATACTATATGTATTCCTAACCTAACATCCCTTTGCCAAATTCCCCAAATGAGGCCACTCCAATGCCATCTGACAAGAGGGAAAGTGTAACACAGGGTAGTGGAGATGGAAAAAGTGGTCTTAACTGATTGTGGTTAAAGTATTTTGCAAACTGTATAAAACATATGTTCTTATGATCACATTCTGCTGCTGCCAAGGCCGCAGAAGGGGCCCTTACAAGTGAAGCTTTATTATTAGTTTTTGTGGTAAATCCAACTCTGAATTTAAACAAAACTTTGAGGGGAATTTCACTCGTACAAAATAAATCCCAACAGTATCTTCCATTATGCATCATTACACAGATCTGATGTCTTCTTATATCAAATCCTACCTCCTGAACAAAATTCCTTGTCTGCACATGAATAGATGGGAGCCAGTGGTTTTAAGGTGCCTTGGAATTTTAACATCCTATCCATTTTGTAAACTAAGAGCTAGCAATTTCAGAGATAGTACAGAACAAAGGTGAGAATCAATTTTCCCAACATAGGTTTTATAAAAGGAAGTCTGATTAAAAAGCATCTTTCTTTTGCAAACTGTCTCATTTATAAAAGTACTGTCTTAATTAGCAAGAAAAGCTAAATTCACAGTCAATTTTTACTAAAGAAGACAAATATTTTGGCATAGTTGTATCAACTAACCAACTTCAAATGAGAAAAAGTGCCTGAGTATTGAATTTCCAAAAGGTGGCCATACCATTGGTATTTGCTCAATGCCCAAGTCTCTAGATAAAGATTGGGGATTTTAAAGAAATGATTTTAATATGCTAATATGGATGCTGTAAATCAAACCTATAAATGTCTTACATTTAATACTTTAAAATTAATTATCTTCTAAAATAGTATCATTGCTTTTTAAATAAATTAAACACAGAATGACAAAATTCTCTACAATGAACATCGTAGTCAATGTGTTAGGAGGTATAATAAGTGATAAGAAAACTGAACAAAATGATTTATGTGTAAGAAAGATAGTTTTGCTCTTTAATCTTGGAAGTGGTAAATACCTATTTTAGAACAAGAAGCACAGTCTGATTCAGCTAATCTAACCACTTTTCCTTATCACTCTGTTACAACCACCCACAGACAAGAGACAGCTCTTCTTTGCTCAAATCATAATAACTTCTTTTTAAACCTATAAAATTGCCAGTTGACTCTAATAAAATACAATCAGCATAATTTCCTACTGCTTGATATTTATACAATGAATTTGATTATTTAATTGATGCTGATTTTTAAACCTCAAAGTTTAAAAGACAATTTGAAATATTAAAACTTGATCATTTAGAAGCGTGTATTTGACACCTACAATCCAGGGTAAAAAATAAAATAATGTAAAGTCTATGTCATTTTATAAAGAGTGTGGTGTTATTTTGACAAGGACATTATTTTTTCCAATAGTATAAAAACAGTATTTCTTTTACTTGTTTATTTTAATAAATGTTTTTTCATAAATTTTACAATTTTTCATTTGTTAGTATTATGTCTATAATTCAATATTCTTAGCTGTTTTCAGGAACATCTCTAAATCTCATCAGATCAAATACAAATAAAATTTGATTTTATTACTTCTCTATAGAACTATACCTTCATGGGTAAATATCAGCAATTTTTAGGTAGCTAATGACTTCCTATCTTTAAATCCTAGAACCACAATTGTAGCAAAAGTTGGGAGGAATTTAAAATATGCTGAGTTTTGATATTAGCAAATACTATGCAGTGGTTTCAGCTGAGGGAAATGGAGAGAAAATAGACATTGTACAAATGTATTTATAACAACTTGATTCCATGTGCTCTTGTTTATGGAAAAGAGGTCAGGAAAGTCTGTAACAACCCAGCCAGTTCAGCATTCACATTGTGATAATGAACTAGTTCATATGCGGAAGATAGTCAATTGCTTGTAAATAGAAACAAAGTTTATATTACCATATTTATCATTATACTTTGAAATAAGTTTGGGCACTCATTACTCATGAATAAAAGAATGTTGACGCACTGAAATGCTCTGAGGCAATTTTCATAACGCAAGGGTTTATTTCTTTAACCAAAACCTTCCACTGTTAAGGCACATTTTAGAAATTGAACTTAATGCTTCAAAGTATCTATTAGAAAAGATGAAATTTAATTTTGGAATTTGGTTTTGTTTTTTTTTTTAATAGATTTCCCCTCTAGAAGATGTAACAGATGGGAGTAAAGAGATAAAAAATAACCAGTTTGATTTGTGCTAATAGAAATGTCTAGCTTTGTATTCTGACCACAATTCATATAACGTCTGCTATTCATGAAAAAGGATCATATTTCAAATCTGACTTAATCATAAGGTAATTTCTTACCTCCTATAATATTCGTTTATTGGAAATGCTTATTTTAGGGGATAAAACAGGGTTCTCAATGTTATACCTACCATACATCATCATTATTTACAGAGCACTTTGCATTTCAAAATATTTTGATGAGTGTTACTAGTCATTTCTCATTGTATCCTTGAAATCGTTTGATTATTCTCATGATACATAAAGAAAATCTTCAATAGGAATATTAAGGCTATGGTTTACACTGTGCCAAAACTATTAATTTCATTCCATCAGTACAACTAATCTAGTCATGAAGGAAAAAAATAGCTGCTTAATCAAGACATTTGGCACTATATGAACAATAAGGAAAATCAACCAAAAAATAAGTAAAGAGATTTGTAGAAATGACCTAAATGAATTGACTAGGGTTACACAATGTATAAATTTGTTACAATGGAATTTCAGACCTAGCTCCTGCCCAACATATCAATTACTAATAACTAATGGGGCAAAGGTAGCTCTCTGAAGGCTACTTCCCCCTCCCCCCAGCCAAAGAAGATATATGTAATAATGTTCATCATGTTCATACAAAAAATTTCCACAAAGGGAGTTTTTATTATGTTTATTTGAAATTAGTCTACCTCAATGTCTTTCACGTTAAGAATTATTTCCCCCACTTGTGACTATGTTGAAGAAAAATGCTAGCTAATACCATGTAAGTCTTAATTCTGTGCCAGACACTGTTATGGATTATCGTATTGAATCCTTAGAAGAGTCGTTGTTCTATGGCATAGATTTTATGCCTAATTTAAAGGGGACATGATAAAGAGCCAGAAAAAGAAGTCAAGGAACTTGCTCAAAATCACAAAACTAGTTACGATGTATCTGGGACTTGGACTCAATGATCTGACCTTAGAACCTACGTGCTCGACCGGAGTTCGACATAATGTCCATCACTCAGACTCGCCCTCACCCCTGACCCCACAGACACTGTGAATAAAACTTGAAATAGATATTTTCACTAAAAATTCACAAAACAGCAATACTTCGATATTTATATGACAAAGTGCCACACAGAATGGGGTAAATGGGCTTTCTCCCCCCTTCTGCATGGCACATACCATGTGCATCACGTCTTCAGCCACAGAAGGTTCTGGAATATATACTCTCAATTTGGCATCTGGAAGGTTACAGTACAAGAGAAAGATGTTGCTTACGATGGCACCTAGTAGCAGTGATACTGAGTAGATGGACATTGTGGAAGTCTGGACATTTCTTCCAGGGACTGGAAAATCAAAAGAAACAAAATGGCCTGTGACTAAAGCAAGTAGAGGAACCGCATGACAATGCCAGTGAGATATCCCCTGCAGACTCCAAAAATAAGTGGGGAGAGAAGAATTTCAATGGAAGTTGAAGGTTCCGTTAATACAGTAACAGGTAGCAGTGAGAACCCAGATACCCAACATTACAAGTGTTCATCTTACTCCATGTTTACCCTCCCCTACCTCTCCCAAGACTGGAGCAACTAAGAAAACACAAAAAATACATAAAAAATGGGTTTAGTCCCTACTACAGTTCTGAAGATGTCCCCCAAAATTCCTCTGTTGGAAACTTGGTCCCCAATGCAGCAGTATTGGGAGGTGGGGCTTCTTGGGGGGAGGTGTTTAGGTCATGATGGCTCCACTTTCATGAATGAATTAGTGCTATTACATAAAGGGCTGTGGGAGTGTGGCTTTGCTTTCTTCTGATCTTCTGAATTCCTCCCCTCCAGAGGGTGGAGGACTCAGCATTCAAGACATCGGCCTGGAAGCAGAGAACAGCCCTTGCCAGATGCCACTGCCTTAACATAATATTGGATTTCCCAGCCTCCAGAATTGTGAAAAATAAATTTCTATTTTTTATTAATCACCCAATCTGTGGTATTCTGTTATAGCTTCACAACATATATATTGCATACTGCAGAGATATTGCAGGTTCAGTTCCAGACCACCACAATGAAGGTAGTCACACAAATTTTTTATTTTCAATGCCTATAAAAGTTATGTTTATGTTATATGTTAGTCTATTGAGTGTACAGTAGCATTATGCCAAAAAAATGTACATACCTTAATTAAAAAAACACATGATTGCTAAAAAAATGCTGACAATCATTTTAGTCTTCAGTAAGTTGTAATATTTTTGCTGGTGGGGGATCTTGTCTCAGGGTTGATGGCTGCTGATGGAGGAGAGTGGTGGGGTGCCGAAGGTTGGGGTGGCTGTGCAAATTTTATGAAATAAGACAATGAAGTTTGCCACATCAATTGACTCTTTCTTTCATGAAAGATTTCTCTGTAGCATGTGGTGCTGTTTGATAGCATTTTATCCACATTAGAACATCTTTCAAAATTGAAATCAGTCCTCTCAAACCCTGCTACTGCTGTATCAAGAAAGTTTATGTAATCATCTAAATCCTTTGTTGCCATTTCAACAATGATCACAGCATCCTCACCAGGAGTAAATTTCATCTCAAGAAACCACTTTCTTTGCTCATCCCTAAGAAGCAACTCCTCATCCATACAAGTTTTATCAGGAGATTACAGCAATTTAGTCATATCTTCAGGCTCCAAATCTAATTCTAGTTCTCTTGCTATTTCTACCACATTTGTGGTGACTTCCTCTAGTGAAGTCTTGAACCTCTCAACGTCATCCATAAGGGTTGGAATCAACTTCTCCCAAACTCCTGTTAAGGTTGATATTTTGACCTCCTCCCATGAATCATGAATGTTCTTAATGGCATCTAGAATGGTGAATGTTTTCCAGGTTTTCAATTTACTTGGCCCAGATCCATCAGAAGAATCACTATCTATGGTAGTCATGGCCTTATGAAATGTATTTCTTAAATAATAAGACTTCAACATCAAAATTACTCTTTGATCTATGAACTACAGAATGGATGTTGTGTTAGCAGACATGGAGACAACATTAATATCCTTGTACATCTCCATCAGAACTCTTAGGTGACCGGGTACATTTTCAATGAGCTGTAATATTTGAAAGGAATCTTTTTTTCTAAGCAGTGGGTCTCGGCAGTGGGCTAAATATATTCAGTAAACTATGCTGTAAACAGATGTGCTGTCATCTTGGCTTTGTTGTTCTATTTCTAGTGTACAGGCAGAGTAGATTTAGAAAAATTATTAAGAGCCCTTGGATTTTCAAAATGTTAAATGAGCATTGGCTTTGACTTAAAGTCACCAACCGCATTAGCCCCTAACCCCGAGGGTCAGCATCCTTTGTAGCATTGAAGCCAGGCGTTGACTTCTCTCTAGATATGAAAGTCCTAGATGGCCTCTTTTTCCAAGATAAGGCTGTTTCATCTACATCGAACATCTGCTGTTTAGTGTAGCCACCTTCATCAGTTATCTTAGCTAGATCTTCTGGATAACTTGCTGCAGCTTCTACATCAGCACTTGCTGCTTCTCCTTATACTTTTATGTTCTGAAGACAGCTTCTTTCCTTAAACCTCATGAACCAAACTCTGCTTGCTTTAAACATTTTTTTCTGCAGATTACTCACCTTTCTCAACCTTCATAGAGAAGATTGAGAGGCTTTGGCTTAAGAGAATGTTGTAGCTGATTTGATTTTCTATCCCAGCCACTAAAACTTTCTCTATTATCAACCATAGGCTGTTTTTCTTTCTTATCAGTCGTGTGTTGGCTGGAGTAGCACTTTTAATTTCCTTCAAGAACTTTTCCTTTGCATTCACAATTTAGCTAACTGTTTGGCACAAGAGTCCTAACTTTCAGCCTATCTCAGCTTTTGACATACCTTCCTCACTAAGCTTAATCATTTCTAGCTTTTGATTTAAAGTAAGAGACTTATGACTCTTCCTTTAACTTGAACACTTAGAGGCCATTGTAGGGTTATTAATTGGCCTAATTTCAATACTGTTGTTTTTCAGGAAATAGGGAGGCCTGAGGAAAGGGAAAGAAATGGGGAATGGCTGGTCAGTGGAACAGTCAGAACACACACAACATTTATGAAATAAATTTGCCATCTTACATGTGCAGGATTCATGGCGCCTAAAACAAATACAATAGTAATATCAAAGATCACTGATCATAGATCACCATAAGAGATATATTAGGTCATTAAATATGAAATGTCTGATTTTGAGTCAAAAGCTTAGTTTACTTTTGTACTCCCACAATATGCTGAAATAATAATAAAAATAAAATTAAAAAAGCTTAGTTTATTATATCTCAAACAAGAAGCAGTACAATTAATCAAAGTATGCACCTAAACTATCGACACAGTTTTGCCATCTTAACAGTAGCTTGTTTATGCCAGCAGCGAAGAAGCCTTCAGAGCAAGTGGCGATGAAATCGTGAAATGTGTTTTCGAAAGCTTGTTGAGAATTGAATATTGTTCCTTATAAGAAGTGGTCGAAAGCCTGGAAGAAGTGGTAGTCGGTTGGTGCAAGGTTGGCTGAATACAGTGGATGGCAGAGAGTTTCCAAGTCCAGCCTCTGTAGTTTGAGCAGCGTTGTTTGTGCAGCATGTAGTCGAGTGTTGTCTTGCAAGAGGATTGGCCTGTCTCCATGGACCAATCTTGACTGCTTCATTGCAAGCATCCTCATTGTTGGTTGCAGAAGACATCCGCTGTCATTGATTAACCAGGTTTCATGAAGCTATAGTGGATAAAACCAGCGCTGGACCACCAAACAGACACCATTAGCTTTTTTTGAAGAATATTTGGTTTTGGACTGTGTTTTGGCACTTCATCTTTATCCAACCATTGTGCCAAACGGTTGTGATTGTCAAAAATCCATTTTTCATCACACATAATAATATGGTGTGGAAATTGTTTGCCTTTATGTTGTGACAGCAAAGAAAGGCAAACTTCGAGATAATTTCTCTTCTGATGCTCATTTAATTCACACAGTACCCATCTATCCAGCTTCTTGACCTTGCCGATTTGTTTTTTTATTATTATTATTTTATTTCAGAGTATTACAGGGTACAAACATTTTGGTTACATCAATTGCTTTTGTCCAGTTTGAGTCAAAGTTGTAAGTGTGCCCATCACCCAGATAGTGTGCCTTGTACCTATTAGGTGTGAATTTACTCAACCCCTCCTCCTCCCTCCCATCTGCTTGATTTCTAATGAGTTTTATTTCCATCTGTGCACCAAAGTGTTGTTTGAAAGGTTCCGATTTAATGGTAAAGTAGTATGGAGATACCTCAAAGAACTAAACGTAGAAATACCATTTGATCCAACAATCCCACTACTGGGTATTTACCCAAAGGAAAAAAGGAGATTTTATAAAAAAGACACCTGCACCCGAATGTGTATAGCAGCACAATTCACAATTATAAAGCTGTGGAAACAACCCAAGTGCCCATCAATACATGAGTGGAGTAATAAAATGTGGTATGTGTATACCATGGAGTACAACTCAGCCATAAAAAATGGTGAACTAATACCTCATGTATTAACCTGGATGGAACTGGAGACCATTCTTCTCCAGTTCACAAGAGTATCACAAGAATGGAAAAATAAACACCACATGTACCGATTTGTTTCAAATGGTCCAATATTGTTGGAATAGTAATGTCAAACCTTGCTGCGAATTCACATGTAGGTTGAGATGAATTTACTTCCACTACAGCTTTCAGCTCATCATTATCCGCCTTGGTCTTAGGTTGCCCACATGGCTTATTTTCAATATTAAATCACCAGAATGGAACTTCTCAAACCATGGGTGTACTGTGTACTCATTAGCCACATCCTTCCCAAACACTTCATTGATATTTCGAGCTGTCTGCGCAGCATTGGTTCCATGAGGGAACTCATATTCGAAAATAGCACAAATTTTTGACTTATCCATGGTTTCACAAATATTGCTCTAAAAAAATTTTGAAAAATACTCAAAAGCCAAAATGTGCTCTTGAAAGAATGAGGATGTACCTTCATAATAAAAATAAAACAAGAATTATCAAAGTGAAATGTCAGAGATATCAACTATCAAACTTAGTACTTAAGGATATTGGATATTTCATACTTAACCTAATACTAATAATAATAAACGTTGAAATGTTGCAAGAATTACCAAAATGTGACACAGAGACACAAAGTGAGAATGACACCGATAGACTTGCTCCACACAAGGTTGCCACGAACAATTTTTGTGTGTATATGTATATTTGATATATATATCTCCCCAACATTGTCCTTTGTACACCGTCTGATAAGTAGTGTTTTAAACATTTCTCACTCTGCTTTTGATGTCTTTGTTTTGCAGTTTTTCATTATGTGTGGCTTCACTGTGCATTATCAGCAGTATGTCATACTTTGATTAGCAAGGCCTGAGTTTATCTCCTTAATACAGCATGTAATTGTCTCTGGCCCAAGAAGTCAACTGACATTGTAATTACATTCAAGTTAATACATAGTTTAGGAAGCAATCCAAAGAAAACAGGTCAACACAATAGCAGCCACGTAGGTGCCAGGAAGGGGCTAGACAGGGGCTGTTACTTGGACCTTATCATTTGTTTTCTGTTTTGCTTTTTTAAATGTTATGCTTCTGACATCGTTAGGCCTATAGATGAGAAGACTTTCTCATTGCTTCTGGTGGCTATGACCGTTCCAGGGATTCCTAATAGAGGGAAGAAAGTATAGGCATAGTCTGAAGGATTTTATCTTTAAGGCCAAAGTTGTAAGCTGATTGTGACAGGATATATTAAGGAGAATAATTGTAGCATGCACAAACGCACACATACACACACGTGCATGTATGGTTTTGTGTCCCTTGGAAGAGGGACAGGCAGCTTTCTTTGTTCGGTGTCAGCAGTACCAGAGTTGTCATGTTGGTCATGATGGGCAGCTGAGACAAAGGAACCCAAAAGAGAGCCTTCTGAGTTCCCAGGAATAATGCCAAGGTTAGGACTCTCCCCAGGTGTGGAAGTCAGGCTCTGGGATTTGCCCTAGATCCTGTCCTTCCCTTGAATGAAACCTGCCAATGAAGAGTGGTCCAGCCCCTCTTGGCCCAGCTTTTCTTTGCCCCTAACAGGAGCATGAACTTCGGGTCCCTCACAGCTCCACATGGGTTTCCTCACATTATCCTCCCTAGGTGCCTCAATATGAGAAGCTTCTGCCTACCTGGGCTTTGCTATGACACCTGTAACAATGGTTATTAACTGTATCTCATTTTGGTACAACACTTTGCATTCTACAAAAATATTTCAAGCCTGTTATCCAGTGTGATCCTCACAATACCCCTGACATAGAGTTAGTGTGGTTTTATCCTGATTTGCAGATGAGAACCCAGACTCAGGAAATGTCTTGTTTTAGGTCAAACAGCTCATGAGTGGCAAATCCAGCTCTGGGGACTTCCAGCAACTTCCTTTACCACAGCCCATGCTGCCCTTCTAGCTGTGGCCACGCTTCTGAAAAATGTTAACACCCACGCTGCTGGGGAGATTCAGTTTTTAAGGTATGTTTATCCCAATGAATGCAGTGGAGGTATGGCCTCTGGAAATTTTCAGATGAAGTGAACAAAGAGATGAACTCTATTTTATTTGCACTCTTTGTCTTCTGGTTCTGTTTACCACTGACTCTGCAACGATGAATAAATTGTTCACTTCTGTGATGATCAATTTGTGTCTTTAAAATGGAGAGGATAATACTTGCCACCCACTACCATCACTAAATGAAGGAACTAATGCTTTTAAAGTGTTGTGAAAGAGATGCTCTAGAAATAGAAATGTGAGATTTATATTGAATATTTAAATGTGATTTTTAACTGAAATTAAGGTTTCACCAAAGATTCCTGCCACACTAAACTAACCACTATTTGTGTTATTACTATTACTATTTTTTTTTTCTTTTTCACTTTAAGTGCCAAGGCAGTAAATGGACTTTCTAATTGTATAGATTGTGCCAGTTTACAGCCCACTGTGATGGCTACGATCCCCTTACCCTGTATCCTCCACCCAAGAGTTCATCTTACTTGGTTTGTACCAGCTATGGACATAAACATTGCGTGTCATGCTCTACATAGGTAACAACATGTTCTTTAGACACTGCCTGGCTCAGAACAGAGTGCAAAATGATGAAGCAGGCTTTGCTTTGACACTGAAAGTGCCACATTGCTACATAATCCATCATGGCACAACAGTATTGCTGGGCCTGGTGACTGTCTTCATTAGTCAGGTTGGCAGGCCTTCTGCTCAGGGGAACTATAGGATGTGCAACCTCTCCAAAGAGAGCCTGAGGTGTAGCAGCCAGACAGCTGTGGCCTTTCTAATGAATGACTCCACTTCAAGAAGCCAGCGTTACTAGGGATAAAACCATTAAGCCGTGGAGACAGCTATGGCTTACGAATTTGACGTGGTATGCTAATGCTTGAGAGGACATTTTAAGATAAGAAATGCAAACTTTCACACTGGATTGGATTGTCTAAAGCACCTGAACCAACAAAATGTTTTCCATAAAAGTGCTATTGACTATCAAGGTTGACTTTGAAATGATACAGAAGCATTGTAATCTGGGAAGTCCAAATGAAAATTTTAAATTGCTATATAGTGCATGACACTGTATTATCTACTTTACTAAAGCAAACCAGCTGTTATATGCCTGAAATAAAGCACATTCTTACTTTTAATTATTAGCTAAGCCCATAAAATATGTCCATTGAATTGCAATTTTAAATGTATCAGTAAATATTACTAAGTTCAAGGTGAAATTCTTTTGATGTATCTAGGAACTCAGAAGAGCATTATTTTATAACTTCCTTTCCTGGGTAAATAACTATGACATCTTGTTATGTTTAGTTAGCATTGGCATTTCAGCTAATATTGACCAAAGAAGCTAGTGTGGCTATATTTAAACTCTTATCTCCATAAGAGTTTCACTGCCACTCCACAGCATATTTTAGGTATTTTAAAATCAATGAGACCTATTATTCCCAGACCACAATTCAAATTCATTCATTTTTCCTCTCAAATTATTTTTCCAGTTGTGTTTACCTAAATTGAGGAAATCATTTTTATTTGAAACAAGGATTTTGTATTTCTATTTCAGTTCTTCCTCTCAAAGCCAGGATGAAATAATACTGCTGTTTAATACAAACAACCATATGCCTACAAGTTGAAATAACAAGGAATTTTTTTTTAAAGTGTTATGGGGGTACAAATGTTTTTGGTTACGTGGATCACTTTTGTAATATTTGAGTCAGGGTTTAAAAGTGTGCCCATCATGCAGATAGTGTTCATTGTACCCATTGGGTAGGTTTTCCCCCATCCCTTCTCCCTTCCCCCCTGCTTGATTTCCATTGGGTTTTACTTCCCTCTGTGCACATGTGTGCTCATCAGTTAGATCCAATTTAATAGTGAGTACATGTGGTGTTTGTTTATCCATGCTTTAGATACTTTACTTAGTATAATGGTCTCCAGTTCTATCCAAATTGTTGCAAAAGGCATTAAGTCATCCTTCTTCATGGCTGAGTAGCATTCCATGGTATACATATAACACATTCTGTTAATCCACTCATACATTGATGGGCACTTGGGTTGATTCCACATCTTTGCAATTGTCCTACTGCCAAAAAGATCTAGGCTTGCACCCCAACCTATCTGACACGTTCAAGATCTTTTAAAGCTAAATTTTGCATATAGAGGACAAGTACTACATATATTGACAAACTATGATCCAAAAAACATTCTTTGTGATCTTAAAAGTTATTCTAAGAAAAATAATGTACCAGCACAAGTTTGGACAAAACTTCACACTCTACTCCTTTCTTGGAGATTCATAATGCAGATAAAAGACAGTAAAGTTTCTGAGCAGTCTTGACTAAAGACATTTGTTTTATTTTATTGAACTCAGCATTTCCCAAAAGAATTTTCCAGTAAATACATTTTGATGGAAAATGTTATGATATCAAATAAATTTGGTATTCCTTAGCACACAGCTGGGGAATCATTTTTGAAGATAGTTGAGAAGGGACTGTAACAAGAGAAGGCAAGAAAAAACAGTTCAAAATGCATGAAATGTTTATGTGACTTTCCTTTGATTTTGTTAGTCATAAGAGAATAAATCGCTCTCACTTTGGGACATTCCTTAACTTGGTTTTCTAGGAGCATAATGAATAAAGCAATTAATAATTGAAAATCTCCAACAAAAATTTAATTAAGTATGAGATAGACTCTTTACTCAATGACAACAGCATAATATGGTATGGAATATCAATAACTACTGATGATATAAAACAAACCAGTAATATACACAGAGAAATGTTAATATAAGACAATATTAGAGAGGGGAAAAAACTTACATTGTCATTTGTCTTCTTTGTTATTTTTTTTTCGATAACAAATGGGTTTTGTTGTAGGTCAAAAATGGGCAAGTACTGTCAATATCATATTGCTCAATTTAATGGTGTCTAATATAATTTTTATTATCCTTATTTTACAGAAAAGAAAAATAAGAATCAAACAGTATCTTGTTCATGATTACACAGCGAGCAACTGGGCCAGGTACTTCAAGCTTGATATACCTGATTAAAATTCCAAGCCTTTTCTGCTGTATTATGTATTTTCATAATTTTCTTAATTTGTTTTTGTTCTGACCACATGTTTCTCACTTGGAGTATTGAATTTTTGCCATAAATTTTGTATCTTAAACAAAAAAATATAATTTGCATATTTTCTTTGAAGTTAACCATATTTCTTCACACATTAGGACTTTTAAGAGTATTAATTTACATACTTCTATTCAGATCAAACAATTTGGTTTTCATTGCTATTCCTGAATGCATTTATAAAAGTCCATTTCCAAATATATTTTTAATTCAGTTTTTGAATTACTGTATCAAAGTCTTTTTTGCTGTTGACTACATGGTTTTAACTTTAGCAATTATAAGATGATTGACTTAAAGTATGAATATGTGTGTAGGGTGTGTGTGTGTGTGTGTGTGTGTGTGTGTGTACGTGTACTCTTGGGGAAGGAAAAACCTGAGAGAAATGTATCAGATTCTACAAAACTCAAAAGATTTTCTTTTTCTTTAATAATTTAAGTAGAAGAGTTATATTTGGAGGAAGATTTAGTTGCTTCAACTCAAAGTATATTATTTTAATGAACCAAAAATCCTGGTGCTTCTTTTGGGCCTATTTCAGTCACTTGCCCTTCCCTATGACTAATCTATATTGAGAATATTCTTTGGAGCTTAATCCTTAATCTCTGTGTAGCAGAACTGTCAGTCATACCTACAGGACAGCGAATAGAAACATGAAGATTTGTCACATGAAAGGATTCATGAGGTCAAGTCCACATGTGGCAGGTGCGACTTGCTGCTACACAGCTGCCCCTTCACCATCCATGTATGTTGCTTCACCTCTAAGATTATGTTACTCTGTCGATAGGGTCAAAGGAATGAAGAGATTAGCCATGCCAGCCCACACACCTGATCCAGATATTTCAGATCAGTTAAGTGAGTCTATCAATACGCCTAAAGATTATGACAATTGCTAATGAGGTTTCTATTTGAACCATCAGTATAATTAAGCAAGCAACAATCTCTTGTTTCTAATCTACTAAACTTACACATTCACCTTTATCCTAAATTTCATCATGAGTTTAAGAGACTGTTATGAGATGAATTTAATAACCTTGGGGGTGGGGGCAAAAAAAAAGAATTTAATAACCTTATGTTGAATGGATGAGAATCCATGAAGAAAAAAAATCACCCATGTTTTGGTGGAACTTATGAAGACTTTGGCAGGTCTTCATTCGTTAGACTTACTCTTTCACTTCTCTTCAGCGCTACCTGGCCTTTAACACCACTTAAACCAGGAACACTTAAAATGCCCAGAAAGGAGCTTTTAATGAAGCCCACACCTTCCGTGAAATCACCCAAAATACACTTTGTAGAAATAAAACCAACTTTCGTAAACAGAATTTGAAAACAGCCAGGTCCCCTGAAAGTCTCACCTGACTCTATGAAATGGATTCACGTTCAAATGGCTGGAGGAACCAGCCGAGCAAAGCAGTAAAGGGAAGCCCATGGAAAGGCCTTGCCCCTCCTCTGAGAGCTGCTGCTTATCAGCTACAGCTGGTTGTTGATATGCAGAAACGCAAATTCAATATTGCCTGATCATGATGGTTTTCAAAAGAAGTTGGAAATTTTAATTTTTTTCTGAAAGTGCCCAGTGACTAAGTGATGACAATTACTTGAAAATGTTTTAAAAGCCTCTCTAAAACTTTCTGTACTCCAACCAGATGTCTATTCTCTGGCAATATCCAATCTCGGCTCGAAATGTTTGCCTTATTCTTTATTTGGATTCCACTTTCCCCTTTCATTTCTACTTACTTCATGTTCTCAAAAGCATATTACTGGAATAAAATTACATGACTGTATCAGAATATTATATTGAAATTCATCTCCAAACACAAATTCCTAGGGAAACAGTTTGCCAGTGAGATTTATTGGCAGAAGTACATTTGGTTTTAAAAAAAAGAAATAACATTTGGGATCTTTAAACCTCTAGTTCTTCTTTGCACTTTTAATTTTAGTATTAAAAATTCACATTCTGGCCGGGCG
>CM052439.1:142611485-142805461 GCA_028533085.1 Varecia variegata | reverse complement strand
AAATTCACATTCTATTTTTATATTTCAACAAAAAATTTTAAGGAGACTTTATGATCCTAGTTATAAACTTAATTAAACTTTCTTAAATATTTTATATTACATGTATAATATATTTTACATTCTTTTAAAATACTGTATTGTAATTGTCAGATGTAGCAGATATTTCCAAGTATGTAAGCATCCTTATTAATTAAATAAATTAAAATTATAGGCATGAGAAATTTAAATTCTTATACAGTATAATACTAAATATAAATGTCATAAGATTTCAACTTAAGATTCTAAATCTGTATACCTACTAAAATTTCACTTTTTAATTTGGATTATAGTACAAATGCATTACTATGTATGAAGTATTAACATGCAGCTCCAATGTTGGGCCCAATATGTAGAGATTCTTTAACAAAAGTTATTAATTCTATGATTTTGATTATCTTAAATACTTATGTGCTTAATGCTAAATCTTCTTG
Organism: Varecia variegata; assembly: GCA_028533085.1. NCBI lineage: Eukaryota > Metazoa > Chordata > Mammalia > Primates > Lemuridae > Varecia > Varecia variegata. Next base: position 142,804,991 of record CM052439.1, on the reverse strand, counting down.
AGATTAAAAGGTACTTCACTACTAAAGAAACTATTATGTCATCTAAACAATTTGTTTGTAACATAGGTTAGTTGAGATTTTTTGTATAACCAGAACTATAGACCAAGATACTTACTGCAGTACTGTCTGAGATGTCAAAAGAATATATCAAGCCCTATTAATTATTCAGAATATAGGGGTGATATCCTGGTCCACATCCTTGGGTTTGAGTCATTACTATTGCTATGCTGGAGCTGGTGTACGCAGGTTCGTGAGAACTCATTGTTAAAATTTCAAGAATTGTGCAAGCCCGTTGTTAAACACAGCCATTATACAAATTACATAAACTTACAATTAAATAAATTATATTAAAAACAAGCAATAGATACTCAAAACTCATCATTAATTGTTTCACTACATTTTATTATTATCTATTCCTTGAGGTTGTTTATGTCTGTTGTATATGTATGGTGGAAATACTTTATAATGGTGTACTGCTGTGCATCACTTTCCAACTCTTCATTCAATGACATCAATCTGGTAGCTTGAAATCACTCATGGTAAAAGAATTTACACCACAGAAATTGTCAAATGCAACAAATATTGTTACCACCTCCAGAACAGCTGGTTATAAAACATTTACTAGTGTACCACCAGTTATATCATTATCTAATTCTCTGTCTACAATCCTTTACAGATGTTTAGATTTTGCATTTCTTTAGCTCTTGAAATATTTAAACATCTTCCATGTAGTTCCAAAGTTCTTTGAAATTCACATAATCCTACATTTTTCACTTTTTTTTTCTCTTTGGTAGGATCACACAAATCATATAATAAATTGATATCTCAACAAAACTCTTTTGACATGTCTGACTATGTGCTCATAACTTTTAAGGTCATTCTGCTGACACTTATTTCAAAGGAGTACAAAAGAAAGCCAGTGTTCACTTTATTTCTTTTAGGCCTGTTGCCTGATTTTTCACAATACTAATTTTTTACAGGCCTAAAAGAGAAAATTTGTTCTAACTTGCATGGTTGGGTTAAAATATCATTCAGTGTTTCATAACAGAAATAGATCAGTAACTTTATCTCTACTTGGAAGTGAAGTTATTATACCTCAGTCATTAAAGTCAATTTTCTTATATATATATAAAGGTATTATAAGGCTAATCCCAGAGGAAAAATCCATATATTTTATTCAATTGAATTCCAGACATTGATGAACCATGATATTATATTCTAACACTGCATATGGAAATTTAATTTTTTAATTTGAGTTCACTAATATAATTAAATTGTGGCAATTCAAAGAGATGCTTTCCATTACAAAAGTTAATAGGGCATAATAAAGAAGTGCTAAAACAAAGCATGAATCTAAGCATGTATCAGCCGGAATCTTCTCCAAGTCAAGGAAAAACAAAGTAGAATCTACAGGTTTCTGTTTATAGAGAAGTTTATTACAAGCTTTAGAAATGTACTGACTCCTTCATGTGTGGGTGGAATTGGCATAAAATACCAACATTGATTTTTCTGTGTACTTTGTGAAAATGCATCTATTCATTTTTAGTCACACCTATTTTCATTAGATTAAAATCTCTATAATTTAGAAAAGGTCTGAGGATGCTACAAATCACAGAGGCCTAAAGTGAGAATGACTCTAGCCTTAATGCCCCTCCACCCTACTTTGTTCCTTCTCCAACTTTCCACTTCCTGTCATCCTGCCACCAAGCAAACTATAGCTCTTAGCAATCACATCACTTTGAGATGTAACAGAAAGAGAAGATAGAAGTGGTACAAAATTAGGCTGGGCACAGTGACTCACAAATCCTAGCACTATTGGAGACCAAGGCAGGAGGATTGCTTAAGCTCAGGAGTTTGAGACTAGCCTGAGTAAGAGCAAGATCCCGTCTCTACTAAAAATAGAAAAATTAGCTGGGTGTGATGGCACACACCTGTAGTCCCAGCTACCTGGGAGGCTGAAGCAGGAGGATCGCTTGAGCCCAGGAATTTAAGGTTGCACTGAGCTAATGTCACCACTGCACTCTACCCGAGTTGACATAGTGAGACCTTGTCTCAAAAAAAAAAAAAAAAAAAACAAGAAATGAAAAAAGAAAAAAAGTGGTACAAAATTAATGGAAGAGAAAAAATTAAGAAAGGAAGGTGGGCCATTCATTTGGCTGACAAAGCTCAGAAACATTCTCTCCCCTTCTCCTGCTTTGCTCTGCAACATAAGAATGACCCTTGAAACTACATTTCTCAGATTTCTTTCTACTGGCTTCTAGCTCATTTGGTCAGTGGAAGACTGGAGGACAAAGGAAGGAAGAATCCAGAATATTTTGTCTCCTTTCTTTCTCACCAAATATGTACAGGGCCATCTCAAGCATTTGCTCTATAATCTCAAAATTCTGGAAAGCAGCGACCACCATGATTCCAGCTGCTGCCAGAAGACCCCAGTTCTGGATTCTGGTAACACCACTTTTTCTCTGGGTCTCTCTAGCCATTGGGAGTGGGTTCCTACAGCTGCAAATCTCTAGGTTGCCTCACCATCCAGCTCTGTAACCAGTGATATCCGCTACATTCCTTCTCTGTATAACCAATGATCTCCACTATCTTCCTTCTCTCTGAAAGTCTGCAACTGAGGCCTTGAGAGTTGAGTTATTTACTGAAGATTGCATTGTTAACACATGGTTGGACAAGAATTTGAACTCAGGACTGATTCCAAAGCTTTTCCACTGTAGTATGCTTTCTCCCTTGTAGACATCATATTACATGCAGAAATAGTTCTTGAAGGGTTGAGGAAACTAAGATATAAAAGTCATAAATATCAAATAACCTGAGATCCAGGTTACTGTCATAGCCACTCCAAGCTTAGCTGAAGATAGATAGTCTATCTTTTAAGGATTGCCCTTTTTTTCTCAGCCTATACCCCGTTAGGATTTCCGAGGACTAATGTAGAAACACTTTGGGGAATCAAAGGTGTTCATTAAAGACATCTGTTATTTTGGAGTCTTTTTTTTTTTAATTCAGGATCCTTTTATTTGTAAGGGTCATTTATTAGGGAATTTCTTATTCTCCTTCCCCTGTGGCAAACATTTACCAACACTGTTGTTTTATAAAGATGTCCCCTATACCAAAAAAATGCTTTTGAGTAGAAAAGATGACAGCAATCTTATGTGTGTGCTCATCTACTCCCACGATGTTATCCAAACCTTGATTACTCCCAAATCTTGCTCTGTCTTGAGATGTATACATGTATATCCAACTGCTTTCTGGATCTATTTGGGTATCCTAAACTTAGTACGTTTCCCTGAATATCAGGCTCCTCCGTCTATATTGCTAATTATTACACCCACGGTACATAACTTTCCCCCACAAATCATTGCTCCAGCTAATAATCCTACACCTCACCCTCTTCCTCAGGCTCCACATTCAATCAGGCTCCAGATTCTGTAAAAATCAACTTTCTAAGTCCCTGCCAAATGTACCCTGATTTATTCATTCATTCAATATTTGCCCCATGCCAGGTCTGGTGCCCAGTGCTAGGAACACTGAATGAACCAGACGGGCCGAAGGAGATGCTGCCTAACTCTTGCTTTGCTCCTTTTCATCAAGTCTCAGGTCCTTTCTCACCTGAATCATGGCATGAATTTCTTTACTGTGTGAGCTCTCTCCATCTTGCTCGCCCCACCTCTCACCTGTAGCCCCAGAATGAATTTTATCAATCTTACATGCTGTGTCACTCTCCTCCTCAAAGTTTTTCAGTAGCTCTACAGAGCCTTCAAGATACGGCCTAAAAGCTTTGGGAAGCATCTCTTTCGTCTCTTCCAGCCTTTACTTACAGTACCGCAGACTAGCACACCCACGTCTGTTGTGAACTCTTTCATATTCAGGCTTCTGTACATGCTATTTCCACCGCTTATAACTCTTCCCCAGCTCGTACTTCCATTTAACCCCCACTTATCTTTCAAAACCCAATAAAAAGAATTTCCTCCTCTGGAATCTGAGTCCACCCCATGCCTGGGGATTCTTCCTCACAATTCCTTGCTGTAGGTTCCCACAATACCCAGTACATACCTTTATCATAAAATCACTGCACTTATCAGACTAATAGGCAAATGAACTGTCTCCTCCACTCCGCTGTCACTTCCTTGAGGGAAAGGAGAGGCTTGGGTTTACTCTACATCTCCAATGCCAGGCCCTGGATCTGGCACACGGCAGATACTTAGTACATACAAGAGTGGATAAGTGTGTATATATTATGAAACCATGGAGTAATCTACAATCTTACACTGTGAAACTCCACAGTGAAGTAACGAAGGAATATTTTTCACTATTTGCAAACTCCATTGTTCTCTGCTTATAAAAATTAGATTCTACTTTTGCGCCTCCAGCTGCCAATTATTCAGTTTTCTTCAGCTATTACTCTTAGCCATTTAACAAAGACTGAATCTGTATACATGGCCAGAGAATTCCAGCCAGCAAGAGTTAATCTGGATCTTGTGAAATACCCCTAACACTTTCCCCAGATTTGGCTTTTATTAATACAGTATACCAGGTAGTTTGTAAAAATTTTAGAAAAATGTAGTCTCTACACTACACTGTAGCATAGAGATCGCAATGTAAACACAGCTTTAATAAATCCAAGCAATTTTCACAGGGCTATATTTTCCTTATAGTGGGATTATAACCAAAAAAAATTTATTTGCATCTTATACAGATCACTGTAAGTTCAGAATAACAGGATAGGCAGCTTTTCTTTACACCTGTCAAGAATAGATCCCATTGAGTAAGAAAACTTCAGATTTGACTCTGGGGCAATTTAGTATTAATAGCTTAAAAGATGGGCCCCAAACCATAGCTTGGTTCCCATACCACTCCTAAACCACCATGCATCGGAAGGAAAATAAAATGACTTATTTACAAAGTATTTCCTACTACTGGAATTATGTGCCAGTACTGCCAGAGGCACTGGAAGTGTTTAGGCAGGTTGGAGCTGAGTAATGCATTTAGGTGGTGCACATATTCTAATTCAGTTTTGCCCATATTAAGATAAACTTCCTGTACCTATTGACACTTAGTAACAGAGGTCTGTTTACACAGGATTACTCTGGCTTTCAGCTCCAAGCTAAATGAATGTTAAGGACATACTCCAGAGAGAAATTGGTTTTGGATTTTGTAGGATGCCTATATTTTGGTTGTGACAAGAGTGGTCTTCTTAAGCTAGATTCACCCAGAAAGTTTATGATTGGACTTCTGGTACCAAAGACTGACTTCCTATCAACTACGATTAGAAAAATTAAAGATCTAATTGCCTAGTGTGCTTCCAGATTCAATGTCATGCCAAACAGTGCCCAGAATCCATTGTCAAAGAATGCCATGATGTGGTAATGCACGGTACTAAAGACAGGAGACAACCACCGTTTCCGCTTTTTCATACTCTTTATTGCCAACAGTTTAAAATGATCAACATAAAAAAAAATCTCATAATAAATACTGCTCTTTGGGCTGTAATAAATAAAAAGTTTATTAACAAGGAATGCACTTTTCCAGCCACAAGTGTCTTCAAAAACTAACGAAAAAAAATTATATATGGCCATAGTTCACAGTTAAGCAGCCAAAAGCTGCTCCAATTACAGCCTTTAAACAACATGGGAGCTTCCTCCCTTCTCCCTCCCCTTCAGGAAGTATATTCACAGTTCCAAGTCCTCTGGCTGAAATGCTCTCAACAGAGAGAAGAGTCAATGCACCTTTCTGCAATATTGTCCGAAAAGCCTTTTAAAACAAGTATCTCAAGGAAAACTGCATTCTGGTTCACTCTCGGATTGTCCGAAGTCAAGAACGTATGCCCCAGCCTGGTCTGGTTCCACCCAGTCCAGCAGGCCACAGAGGAATTGTTTTCGTACCACCACCTGTCCATCTTCTTCAACATGCTCCAGATCATTCTACCGGCTTCCCTGTAGATCTCACAGTGGAAAAGAGGAGTCCCATAGGGTCCATTCAAAAGTCTTTTAATTACATCTCTGTAAGAGCATGTTCAGGGCATATTCCATTCGATTTTTTAATTCTAATGAACAGCCAGACATCAGCAGAGTCGTCAGTCTGAAAGTTGTAGATATCCTATCCTCATTGATATAAGTGAGAAGGTATTCTTCATTTTGGCTGCAGATGATTATTTTTGTATGATCGTGGTAGAAATTCACCTTAAAAAATAAACATAGCTATTAGATCTCTCTAAATATTCAAGAATAAGAAAAGTTCAATGACTAAACTGGTTAAGTAAAAATAATTTTTTTAGGACCTAAACACGCACTTTGCTGAAGGGTTCATTTACCTGAAAGGTGCCATCATTAAAGAGCATCATTAGGGCCTTATCAGATTTTAGCCACTGAAGGAGGTAGAGCCGAGGTCTTCGAATATCAGTAACACTAGGTAGATCTCCACCCTGGAAGAGATGAGCAGAGTCAGTTAGTGCCTATGAAGATTTTGCAATGTGCACTCTATATTCTTCAAAGCAAAGGCCTCTCAAACATAAGCAAGCATCAGAATGGCATGGGGACTCCTGGCTCCACCTCCCAGAGATTCTGATTCAGTAGCGTTAGGGTAGGACAAGAGAATCTGCACTTCTAACAAGCTTTAGAATTACGCAGATGCTACTGGTTTGTGGGCTACACTTTTTAACTATATCACCGCTCTACAACCATAGTACTTACATCCATGAGGTTCTCCTCCATGTAATGAGAAAAGTATTTCAGCACCGTCACTTGACTAATAAATTGCTCAGGGGCATCTGTTGCTGGGAAAACAGAGCATTGGCCAAGCTCTGCGTAATAGTGAACTGTTCTAAAAAACAAGAATGATAGGGAAAGAGGAGAAAAAAAAAATAGAAGCAGTTAGTCACTGTTTTTAGATTTCTTTAGTGCAAGACTAGAAAACTGATAGGATTTCATTAATTGGATACACTTACTTTTTGTCTGGAAGGAGGCTCATGTGAGCACCGTTGTTGAAAAGGACACCGACAGTGTGGTCTGAGAGCTGGTACCCAAAGCCGTATTTGTTAGAGTAATCAACCCATTTGGTGACCCACTGAAATGATGTGCTCAGCTGCTCTTTGGGAATGGAGTCAGCTTCTGGCATGTTTTCTAGACATCCCCGAAGAACTCTTGCTACTGTGTCTGCAACACTTCCCATGGTACTATCTTCGAGGCCTGAAAAGTCAAAGAGAAATGTAAGTCATAAAATATTTAGCAAGAAAACTTCAGGTTTTGGCAGATGCCAAGATTCCCTCCACTAATTCTAAAGACATAGAACTCAGGATTATTCCTTATCTTTTTCAAATTCCTCTAATCTTGCTTCTTCTATGTCAAATTAAGCTCCAAAATAAATTTACTTCAATTACTTTGTATTTAGCACTGATATTTATAGTTTCATTATTTAAAATATGACTGACAACCACTTACATTCGCTGCTACTGCTGCAGCTGCCAAGAGTCCCTCTGACTATCATTCGAATAGCATCTCCAATCTGCTGTTTGTTTTCTACTGCGGGTGTTCCAGATCTGGCGACGGTAGTGGTAGGTGGCTGGAGCTCCTAAGAAGAGAGAAGAGTCATGCAATGAGTCAAACATCTAAATTCAGTTAAGGTTGAGAATTCCAGGTTATGAAAAGACTGGAGCAATTGCTGGGAAAGCTTATCAAAAAGCAATGGACACAAGCTAGACAAAAGATACGACAGTAACTCAATTGCATGCATTTTAAAACTAAAAGGCATTATCTTTCCTTCCAAAGTGTTCGAAAGAAAGCTTTAAGTAAATACAACATGCTTGAAGCATGATAATCACAGTCCAAGTGATTATCAACAAAGAACAGAAATAATGTAAAGTGTTTATATCTGTTTTATTCTTTCCCAACATACCTCATCTGTCCTGTGTTTGCTGGGTTGCTGAGTTATTGAAGTCTTTTTCAAATCATGCCTAAGCTTGTAAATTTCTTCATCTTCTTTAGATACTCTATCTGTAAATCAAGGAAAAGAGTTATAAGGATTAGTCTATCTCAACAAGGTAGGAACATAGCTAGCCACATTTCCTTCTTTTTGCATTATTAACCAGCTTATGAGTGTCCAAGGCAAAAAACAGCATTTTATCCAATTGCAACTATCCAAGAAGCACACTTTTATTGTTTATAAAACAAAATACTATCAATCACAAATTCAAGGTGTGGGTTTTATTATGCTATAAATGTCAAAGTTCAACAGTATGCAAAAATACTGGCTAAATTATACTAATATAAAATCTTTTACCAAATTTAAATATAATATTAAGTACAGAAAAGTGGGAGAAGTCTTGTGACTTACTATGTGTGTCAATATATCTTGCTTTGTCTTTTTTGCCACCAAAGAGAGCAGCAGCTGCTTTCTTAAAGAAATTCTTAGCTGGGCTTGATAAATGGAAATCTGGAACTGTATGACAACAGCTAGAAGAAAGTCTGTCTGGAGTGAAGCCCTGTGGAGTATAAGAAAAGGTCTTCAGTAACCTGCCAGATAATTGGGATCAATAGCATGTAATAAAAAGACGTGAGATGGTGCACCAACCTGCAAAAAGAAGTCATGTCGAATGATGTCATCCAAACTGGGACGATCCTCTGGGTTTTTGGACAACATGCTAGCTATTAAGTGCTTGGCAGGTGCCAGCAATGAAGATGGCATTGTATACCTTGCTTCTCTTATGCACCTGTAAGTTTCTTTCAGATTTGTAGTTTCAAACGGGGGCCTTCCTAGTAACATTGTATACCTGTGTGCAAAGAAACATATCTTTAGCAATGGCCATAAAGCAACTCTTTTCGAGTGTTAAAGTCTAAATTCAAATTTTTTTTTTAATCATTGTGGTGCATTTACTTACATTACACAGCCTAAAGCCCAAATGTCTGATTCACAGCCATGTCCTTGTTTATTGAGAACTTCAGGAGAGAGATAATTTGGGGTACCACATATTGTTCTGTAAAGACAAAATATCAAGAGCTCCTTAGGAACGATTCCAGTGTTTAAACTTAATTCTCTTGATGTGACTTGATGGGAAATAAAACCTTAAAAATACTATATTGAATTTCTATTTGAAAATATTTGACTTTTGGCATTTGAACAACTGACATTTGACCAAGTGACTTATGATAATTTTTTTTAAGCATGTACAATATTTTAGCTCACATGATAAAGTGTTTTTATCCAACTGAGACCAGGGACATTGTGGTATTTTTATATATTTCAGACAAAGATAAGACTTATTTGACTGCTTTAATAATCAACTTAGGGGCATAAGGTGTTCTTTGTAGTCCACGGTAGGTACTTAATAAGTGTTTCTTTAAATTAATATTGTTGTGGTTTATAGATTTTCAGTATCAACCGACCTCCAAAACATTAACTGCAAAATAATAAAGGTATCCGGTCTCCACAAAACCCTAGTAGGATGCATCTTTCTGACTCTTACCTCCTTCTGTGTTCCAAGGGTTCCAGCCTTGCTGCCAAACCGAAGTCCCCAACTTTTAGTTCCATGGCTTCATTAATAAAAAAATTCCCTAGACGATAAACAAAACAAAATGTGAATCCCTTTTCAAAGATGTTCTAACCAAGTACACACACATTCACTTGGAGGCAGGCAGCCAGTTGGTATATTAAAGTCACCCATTCAAAAGCAAGATTGCGTAGGCTAGATCCCAATTAAGAATATTAATATGCAAAAAGGGAGAGAGAGAGAAGAAAAGAACACCTCTCTCTAACACAAAACTCAGCATCTGACATCAAGGGCTTACCTAGTTTGAGATCTCTGTGCAAGATTTCTTGTTCATGAAGATACTTTAGTCCAGACACAATCTGCCTGAGGTAGTATCGGACTTCTGGCTCCGTCAACACCTTTCTTGCCTTCAAGATATGAGCCATTGACTAGGAAGAGGAGACGGAAAAAAGAGAATCTGTCAAACAAAGTTACCAAAATTCAAGATGAGCCATGAAAGTTGATGTTGCCGTATAATAAGAAGTACTGCCACAGCTAAAATCCCAGATTAAATGCTATTTGACTACCATGTTAAATTTGGGGGAAGTAAACGGTCTCAAATAGGAGTTAAGGCTTACCCTTCTACTGCAGTATTCCAAGAGAATGTAAATGTTTTCTTTGTCCTCAAAGTAGTGGTAAAACTGCACTACGTGCTTATGATGAAGAATTCTGTGAAGCTCTATTTCTTTGTCAATCTAAAAGAAAAAGCAAGATAAGGCTTATTAGCCTCCCGTCCCCTCTGAAAAGCTAGTGCTTACACACGCAGGAGACATTTTCCTAAGAGGGAAGGGCCATCCCTGCACACAAAGAAAATACTTTACTCAACAGTCATACACACCTTTTCCCTTTGATGAGGTTTAGCGACTCTGCTGTGAGGAATAATTTTTGCAGCGTAGACTTTGTTATTCGTCAAATCTGTCATCTCGTAACATTTGGCAAAGCCACCCTGAAAGGAAACAAAGCCAAGACAGAACTGAGTATGGCAGAAAAATGGACGGCAGAGATTTTTAAATAAATAATTAAATAAATAAAGCCATCAAAAGAAAGCATAAAAAAGGCAAAAATTTGAGGCTTGGAGGGGTGGACAGAGGGATGCAGTCTACTTTGTAAAAAGCTCCTTCATAAAGGAAAACGCATTCCCGAAAACAGCAAGTTCAGTTTCTCTCCTTCCTTCACAAAGGGGAGCTTTAAGGAGGGAGTTGGGGTGGGGAGAGATGAAACATAAGGTCTGAGGAGACTTGTCGGGAAAATTCCCTGGGGAGCAGGTGGAGAGAGCTAGGTCTGGTACAGAAAGCCCCTGCTGCTAGTCTCAGGACGAATTGCGCCGGGCTTCCCCACAGATCCGCGGCCGAGGATGGAAGCCGATCCCCGGCTCTGCCAGCGCACAAAAGCCGGGGGCGCGCAGGTGAGGCGCCCACGCCGCGCCGGGACCGGACCCCCGAGAACCCGAGAAGCGGCGGGCGCTGGGACCCGGCTTGCCCCGGCAGCCCTCCCTCCCGCCCGGCAGCCCGGCGCCCGCCGCCTGTCACCTTTCCCAGCACTTTGCCCCGGCAGTAGCGCTTCCCCGTCGTGGGGTCGACGATAATCCGCGAGATCTCGGGTCCCGAGTGCGAGTGGTGGTGATGGTGGTGCGGGGCTGCGGGCTGTCCATGCGCCTGGGGCTGCGGCGCCTGGGGCTCCTCGGGGGGCTGCTGGGGCCGCTTCTTCTTCGAGTCCCCCCCGCACGACTTGCCCAGCGCCTGCTCGCACATCTTGGTGCTGGCAGCTGGCTGGTAGGTGATAGTCCGCAAGAGTTCCATCGTCCCCTCGGCGCCTGGCACCGCCAGCTGCCCCCCTCGAGGCGCGGACACACGTCCGAACCCGGCCCGGACCTCGAGCCGGCGCCTCAGATCCCGACGCGCGCCCGACACCCCAGTCCACTTGTGCGAGTGCGAACGCTCGGCGAAGGCTTATATACGCGCGGGCGGGGAGGGGGCGGGGACACGAGGCGGAATGCGGCGTCACGGGCGACGCCCCGCCCACCGCCCGCCCGAGCGCGCACGGCGAAGAGGGAGGCCGCGCCCGGCCGCTCGGGTTCCTCTTAGGAGCTGTGAGGGTCAAACGCCCGCGGCCGGAGCGCTGGCCGCCACCCGGAGGCCGGCAGTGGCATCGGGCCGTCCGCCGGTCCGTCACCCCATTCTTCGAGTGCTCGGACGGAGCCTCGGCGTTGAAATCAGAAACCCGAAGGCCGAAGCCTGGCCCCACCCCTGCCCCGCCGCCCGGTGGCGGGGCCGTGGAGTGACCCGAGCCCGGTGGGCGCCGGTGTAGACGCAGGTCCATCTCTCCGCACCCCGCACAGTCCTTCCTGACCGCCCGCGATCTGACGCGGGGTCAAGGCGCGAGTGTGCCCGGAGCCCGCTCAGCCCGGCCATGTGGAATGGTCGGGCGTTGCTGCCCGGCGGCGCGGCGTCCGTTACCGAACTCGCTCACATCTAGGTGAGGGCAGCGCGGAGACGCTGTGCCCGGGGAAAGGCCAGGATCCCCGAGCGCGGCGTCCGGGTTCACCGCCGTCTCCAAATGAGGCAGACTTTGGCTCGCAGGGTGGGGCCCCAGGGGGCGATCGCCCGACGGCGCTAGGATCCCACCTGAGGCCCGTCTGGCATCTCCCGGCACCCTAGCAGAAGCCTCTGCCCGAGGTCGAACCCTTAACCTTGGAGAGGGAAGTCGGTGCCCGGCAAGGCTCAGTCCTCGGGTTGCCAAGAATCGGAGAGCAAGGGCGCCATCTCGTGGAAGATTTCAGAAGTGCTGTTAGCAGTCTGAGGGGCAGTGGTTAATAATGTGGGCCCCCTTTGGGAGTTAGTGGTGTTAAAATCGATGCTAATTATGATTTTTGCAATCGAAGTCATCTAGGACTACTTCCGGATGCGTACGTTCAAATGGATCATTAGATGTCCTGGTGCTGGGATAGTCGATGCAAGACTTTCTGGGATAGGGAAATCGGTAGGATAAAGAGAGCAGTTAGGCAGGTGAGCTAAAACATGGCTAGTTTCCTACTTCCAGATTTTACTGTGCGATTTTACTAACCTAGGAGGACACTTTTTTCTTGCTCGAATTACAATAGTATAACATTTATTGAGCACTGTTTGGTAAGTGACTTATTTACAACAATTACTTACAACAGTTCTGAGTGGGAAATACTGTTATGTAAGGGAGGAAAAATAATTTTCTGCACTTTTAAATTTGGGCCTGAGTCCCTGTAACCAGGCAGCTTAACAAGAGGAAAGCACACAAGTTCATTAACGTGTATATCTCATGTATACATGGGAGATAACCAAGGAAATGAGTAACTCAAAAGAGATGGCTTAAAATTGGGGCTTAAACACCATTTTTAGCTAAACCAAAAGAAAAGAGTGTGATGAAGACAAGTTAAGGAAAGGTGACCAGGAAAAGTATGGTAAATAGGAGTACGGTTTGTATTTCTCCATTGATAAAAGGCTCTAGTGATTTAGGGTCAACCTTTCCTGGTACAGAAGAGACATTCTTACAATTGGAGATTTTTTTCTTTCAGTAAGTATCAGTTTCCCTTACAAAAGGGTAATATACCATTTTCAGAGCTTCTGAACTGTGTCTTTTTTCTCAAAATAATCAGCTCAAAACAATCCTTATCTCAGAGCCATATTTGGAGTGGCACACTGTGATCTCCTACATTATTATTCTCATTTAACAGATGAGGAAACTGGAGCTTAGAGAATTTAAGTAGCTATTCTTTATGCATTTTTTAGTAGATCATCAAGTTATGTTAATTAGCAGCATACTTGAATCTTTTCACCTAAGTTAACAAGATACGGTAAACAGTTTTTTGATGCTAAGTTCCAGAGACATTTATAATATCAGATTAATGAACCCCTGGAAGGTACTTAGAAAAGTGTTGCTACAATCCACTATCAAGTTTAGGTCTGTGCGGTGTCAATTAACACATTGACTGCCTTGTGAGTTGTATTTAACTTAGGCTAGTTTTAAGCCTGAGGCCTTCTGAAGCAAACCCCTGCAGTTGGGTTGTGAAAATCTTACTTATTGATGTTCTTATTGTTACAGTTAATATTGACAATTTAATTCTAAAAATGTGAGTTGCGTTGCATATAACTCACGCACAGAAAACAACAAAAAAATAACAAATTAGAAAAGATTGTTTTGTTTTAATAAAACACCGTGGCCCCAGGGAAAATTTTGTTTTTCTAGTGTGGCAGTCAATGTGTTAATCAAACGTTTACAAAGACATTCTGTGTCTAATACTCCCTACAAAATGTAGAAAGGCTTCATTAGCATTACAGAGTAGAAAGGGAAAGTGTTTTCAGTCTGTGCTGCTTTTTTTGGTTCTTTAAAGAGTTGAGGGCAAGTCCGGGCATGTTTCTCAGAAGTGACAGTAGACTTTAACCCCAAGATTATCAGGGCTAGACTAAGGGGTGGTGCTGAGGGCTGGAAATTAAGAATTACATAATCCTCCCCTTTATTCATAAACCTAGGGATGACCTTTGCTCCCCAGATTTATGCAAATCTATTCACTAGCCTGAAGAGGGCTTGCCAGTTTGGAAAATACTACTTGAATTTCCCAGAGCTAATTTTATACACCATATCTTTTATTTTATTGGCTTATAATTATATACATACATACATATACATGTATATAATTATATATGTGCGTTCGCTTATGCCTAAAAGGACTGTGAAGAATAGATTGTCATGAATTTTTTAATTAATTATTTATCATGTAATATGGTTTATGTTATTACCAAATAGACTTCAATATTTAATAAATGATTGAACATTTCATGTGAATTTCAGGTTTATCTTCCATAACATGCAGGCATTTAATAAAGTGTTAACACTGCGTTAAGTCTTATGGTGTCTGCTGTGAAAATATGATTTTTCAGGTTGTGCTGCCATCATGTGGACAGAACCAAAATTGTAATCCATAGGACAAAAAAGGAAATAAATGTACTTTGTGTTGGTGATAAATCTTTTACAAAATATTTCTCTGTGAATCTATAAATTTAATGCAGATACAGTTGAAATCTTAATATGATTTTTAGTGAAACTTGACAATTTGATTGTAAAATTTACATGAAATTGTGTAGGGGACCAAAAATAGAGTTGCTTTAAAGAATAAAAGCAGGAAGATCTCTCTTCCTGGTATCAGGACTTATAATGAAGGTGTAGGAATTAAGAAAGCAATTGAGAAAGTTTGGTTCTCCCACAGAGGTAGACAACCTGACCAGAGGAATAGAAAAAGAGGCTAGAAGTAGATCCACATGTATATGGAACTTTGATATATAACAGAAGAGGCATGATAGATTAGTGAGGGGAGGAGGGACTATTCAGTAAATGGAATCAGAATCAAATTGTTTTTTATATAAAAATGAAATCCACATCTCACACCATTTCAGTTTGCTAAGACTCATTACAAAATACCACAGACTGAGTGAACAACAGAAATTTTCTCACAATTCTGGAGGCTGTAAGTCTAAGATCATGGTGTTGGCAGATTTCGTTTCTCCTGATACCCTCTCTGTGTTCAAATTTTATCTTACAAGGACAGCAGTCAGACTGGATTAGGGCCTACCCATATGACATCATTTAACCTTAATTATCTCCTTAAAGACCCTATCTCCAAAACAGTCCTCTTCTGAGGTACTGGGGATTAGGGTTTTAACATATGAATTTGAGGGGTACACAGTTCAGCCCATAACACTCACCATATATAAAAAAAACTTACAGATGGAATAAGGACTTAAATGTCAAGAGCAAAACTTTAAAATATTAGTAGAAAATATAGGCAATTAACTTTTTGACCATAAAGGAAAGATTTCTTAACATGCAAAAAGCACTGACGCTATAACAAAAGAGTGATAAGTTTGACCAAAATGACCAAAGGTAGGCTATAACTTGGTAGAAGATATTTCTGTTAAAGGATAGACTTGAGCGCATTAAAATTTTAACGTTTATTTGAACATCCAGTGATTCATGAATCAGGCACCATCAGACTGCAAGCAGCTCTGCACTCCACTGATGGGTGAGAGGAAACTTACAAGTGGGCAAGGGAGGAGAGAAAAAATATATATTTGATTGGTTAAGGTGGAAAGTCCCTCCTTAAAGGTTGGTTGGTGGTTTCTGATTGGTTAAGTGTAAGTTTCATTTTACTGTTTACATTGGAACCCAAAGTACTGAATGTACTGAATGTACTGAATTGGGTACTGAATGTACCCAATGTACATAGGAACCCAAAGTGCTGAAGCTCTCTCAACCTAATAGCTTCCCAATTTAATTTTAATTTTAATACATGTGGCCATCAAAGAATTAATACAAGAATATATAAAGGTCTCCTACAAATTTATTAGGGCAAAAACAACCCAATAGAGAAATGATTGAAAGACATGAACAAGCATTTCATAGAAGAGTACCTATTTATAGTCAATAAACAAGAAGAGATTCTCAAAGCCATTAATCAGAGAAATGCAAATCAGGACCATTTAAACTCATTCTATTGGTAAAAATTAGGAAGCCTAATAATATCAAGTGTTGGAGAAGAAGTGCATCAAGAATTAGCTTATACAATTATGCCAGGAGAGTAAATTGATCATTCTTACATTCTACAACTCAGAAAGTGAAATCTTTACACACGTACACCAGAGACATAGACAAGCATAGTCATGGCAGCACTGGTAGTAATCCCCCAAACGGACACAACACAAATGCTCTTAGGTAGGAGAATGCATAAACAAGTCATGCTACATACACATAGTGGGATATTATGTGAAAATCAATGAATTACACATATCCACATCAATATGGATGAATCTTGATAATGTTTAATTAAAAAGGCAAATCAAGAATTAAAGGCAAAATTCAAGAACTAAATTTATTTTGTTTAGACGGGCATATATATCTAATTTAAAATGCTACTTTAAAAAGACATTTTAAACACAAAATTTAGGATACTGTTACCTTGTATAGATGAGGCAAGGGAAAAGGAGAGGGAAAGAACATACAGGTCCATGTATATTGTTGGTGATTTAGCTCTAGGGTTGGATTTTGGGAACACTCAAAAGGGGCGTGCATACATGTAGAGACCAATGACAACTATGCGATAAGCTAAGGAGTATGGTTAATCCAATTTTGTGTACTTTAAATATGGATTAAAAAAGTAATTATTTCTGATGAACACATGGCTGAGGGAAGTGACCCAATGAGAAGAACATTTTGATTTATGAGTGTGTTGCCAAGAAGTTGGGTGGGCAGATTTGGGTAGATTAAGTCTGAGTTGAAATATATATCCTGGGTGTCTCAATCCATTCCTGCTGCTATAATAAAATACCTTAGACTGGGAAATTTATGAGAAAAATAAATTTATTACTCAAAGTTCTGGGGGCTAGGAAGTCCAAAATCAAGGTACCAGCAGCTTTGGTGCCTGGCAAGAGTCTGTTCCCCATAGATGGCACCTTCTCACTGCGTCCACACATGGTAGGACAGGGAACTCCCTCCAACATCGTTTATAAGAGCACTAATCCCATTCATGAAAGCAGAACCCTCATGACTTAATCACTTACTGAAAGGCCCTACCTCTTAACACTATCACGTTGGGTATTAGTTTCCAACATATGATTTTTTCATATTTATTCAGACCATTGCACTGGGCATCTAAAGCTTCAATGTGAAATGTGAAAAGAGCCCAAACCTCATTTTATATTTATTGCAATATATGTAATTGATTGGACGTTTCAATTTAATATCTAACTCTTTGAAAGATAGCTTAACAAAAATAAAGCAAAGAGTTACTTTTAGGATTTACACTTAAATATTAAATATGTTTAATACCTTTTGTGTGATGCTCATTTTGACATACTGGTATTTTGTACAAGAATAAAACCCTGTGGCAAATCCTACCACTAATCTTTGATGAAGGATTGTATTATACAGTTATCAAAATATTTGGCCAAAGTTTGTCTTCTTTCTGACTTTTATCCATTCATTCAACTATCTACTTATCTATCGATCTCTATTTTCTACACATAGTATAATAATATTTGAGAGCTTTTTCCTCCATTCATTTTTGCAAACTGCTAGTTTATTTCAGTAGACTTAGATCTCCCTCTGCTGGTAGAAAATGATAATGCTAATCAATGCTGTTTAAAATGCAGCTATTCCTTTAAGTCATAACTACCATAACATTGTGTTGTGTAGCATCAGCATAAAAAGTAATCTCACTTTTTGAATCTATCTTAGGGGACGAAATTATTTTCTAAAGTCAATTCACTTAAATTTTATAATTACAAAAATATTTAAGTGAATATAAAACAAAAGAAAACAAACCATAAACGTAGGTGTTTTAGCTTTTCTTCATTCTTGGAATTGAAAACCTTTTGTAAGTATTAATATGAAAAATCTGACATCTTAAAAATATTTTCTACATAATATCCTCCTCTCTATTCTTTTTGGATTCTTGTAGTTTGCTACCTACATACTTCTGAATTTCCTCTTCGTTTAAGACCGTATCTTCAAATGTATGCTTGAACAATAATAGAGGAGAATTTTTTTCCTTATACTATATAGTTCGTTTGAGCCTAGACTTTTCAGAGTATTAGCCCCAGTCTTTACAATGAAATCTCATTCAATTGGAATTTTATGCACAAATCAAAATCGACCTATATAGAGCCTTAAAAACAATTTCTTGAAAGTAAAGAACCCTCTTTTGTTATTTCTATTTTAGTACTGACCTTTTATGATAGCATGTTTTAATATATTAAAAACTATTTTAAGGCCGGGCATGGTGGCTCACGCCTGTAATCCTAGCACTCTGGGAGGCTGAGGTGGGTGGATTGCTCGAGGTCAGGAGTTCGAGACCAGCCTGAGCAAGAGCGAGACCCCCGTCTCTACTAAAAATAGAAAGAAATTATCTGGCCAACTAAAAATATATATAGAAAAAATTAGCCGGGCATGGTGGCACATGCCTGTAGTCCCAGCTACTCGAGAGGCTGAAGCAGTAGGATCGCTTAAGCCCAGGAGTTTGAGGTTGCTGTGAGCTAGGCTAACGCCATGTCAGTCACTCTAGCCTGGGCAACAAAGCAAGACTCTGTTTCAAAAAAAAAAAAACTATTTTAAAAGATTGATCAATTATTGTTCATTAACCTTGAAAAATTATTTTATTGGGAAACCTATGGGTGTGGTACATGGTAAGTCAAAAACCAGAGGGAAAAAAATCTGGCTAGATTTGGTTTTAGCTTCCCACCAAAGTCTTCGACATAACACAAAGACACAGGTGGAGATTATTAGAACTATTGCAAAACACTGCTATTAACACAAAAGAAAGAATTATGCTTATAAATGTAGAGTATCAAACTCAAACTTTCATTAAACAAAGGATACTGAGCACATGATAACAAAGTGCATGCCATCTCTTTCAATGGATGGATGTTGGTTAACTAGTTCAACTCAAAGAGTGCCCGCTTTGGTGGCTGCTGTAACCTCAGGGACTTCTTCCCCACTAGAGGAAGTGTTTTCACAAAGGAGGGCTGGCACATGTACCTGTGAAGCTGTTCTTTGTTTCGAATGTCCTACTCCAAGGTGCTGTTTTGTTCCTCCCAGTGAAGCCTCTTCCATATGAGGCAGGGAGAATTACAACTCAAATTTGCAAAAATGCTTCAGACACAGGCCACTCTGAAACAACCAGAGTTAGCAAAGAATCCACTTGTGCTTGCCTCACTCACCAAGCCAAACACTGACCTTACATTCTTCTCCTTCCCTTAGGAACTGAGCTGTTTTTTTTAACTAAAGGCTTTCTTAAGAAATACTTATATTCTCGTTATTTATGGGATCTTTGGCAAGTTATTTTGATCCTGTCTAGAAACTGGAGATAATAATATCTACCAAACAGGGTTGTTAGGAAGATTAAATAGCCCATATAAAATGCTTTGAAAATGCTTGGAATGAATATACTGTGTTCAGCAAATATTAACTATGAGAAACTTTCTATAGCAATGGGTATGTAATTTAGCCTTTTTCCTTTCTAATCCAGGATACCATCTGAAAGAAGAATGAATAACAAAACAACAAACTCCATTTTTAGTAAAACTAGGGATTAAGACTCCAAAATATTTATATGGTCTGTTGAAACCAACAATAGCTTTTCCAGAATTTGCGTTTAAAAGTCTATCTTAAATAACAAATGGATCACATAAAAAAATTTAAACCCAAACCTAAATTTTAGAACACATAGAAAAAGATAATGAGAAGTCAGTCACTATCAGGATCTGTGGTATACAGCAGTGGTTCTCAACTGAGAATCATGTCCCTCCCTGCCCCCAGGACCTTCGCCAATATCCAAAGACATTTTTGATGGTCGCAGCTGGGGAGGAAAGTACTGTTGACATCTAACCAGGTAAAGACCAGGGATGCTGCTCAACATTCTGGAATGTACAAGAAAGCCCTCCAAACCATGAATTACCTGGCCCAAAATGTCAGTACTAAGGGTGAGAAGCCCTGAGCTAAAATAATGCTCAGAGGCAAGTCCATGGCCTTAAATACTTATTAGTATTTATTATAAGTAAATAAAAAAGAATCCAAATAATATGTTTATTTAGGAAATAGTAAAACAAACTGTTAGCTAACCCTGACTCCCCTGCCTGCCATCCCCCCTCAAAATAAGAGGGAGACAGAGAGAGAACATGTATTTAGCAAAGTAACCATAGAAGAAATTTAAAGAATAATTGGAGATTATTCTATATAAATAACTTAAATCTAAGATAAGACGAATACTTTTCCACATAAATATTTATTAAATCGGACCCCAGAAAAATCCAAAAATCTAAATAGATGAACTTCCACAGAAGTAAAATAAATTGTCAGAAAACTGCCACATAGAAAAGACATCAGGTCCAGATGGTTTCACAGTGCAATTTTGTGAAACTGTTAAAGTTAAAATAATTATAAAGTAAAATAATTGCCATTATTTAAGTGGTTCCAGGTCATAGAATAAGAGAAAAACTTAGAAAAATTATTTCTATGAAACAAGCAAAACATTGTCATCAAAACCTGACAAAGATTACATAAACACGTAAGACAACAGATAATCTCACTTATGAACATTTAGAGAAATTTTAAAATAAGACATGAGCAAACAAAACCCACCAGCATATTAACAGAATATTACATCATGATCAAGTAAAGTTTATTCCAAAACTACAAGGATGATTCAATATTAAGGATTTAAAATCATTGATCTATAAACATAATTCAAAATTAATGGCTTCTATTAATAGACATAAAGAGAAAATAAAATAATCATTTTCATAAATAGTTAAAAAGCATTTGATACAGTTAACATTTGTTCTTAATACAAACGTTCAAATTAAGAATCAGCAGACATTTACTTAAAATGATAAAATATAACTCTTTTAACTCAAAAGCTAGCCTCACGCTTTATGGGGATACACTAGAAACACTAGAGCTAAAGTTAGGAAACAGCAAGTATGTTCATTGTCATCACTCTACTGGAAGTATTGGACCTAATAATTATAGAATAGAGATTACAAATATTAAAATTGAAAGGAAATAAAACTATCACTATTTGCAGACAATGTGACCATATTCGTGGAAACCCTAGAAAATGAACTCAGAAAAGATCACTATGAAGAGTAGAATTCACTGGCAGAGTACAGAAATTAATATACAGAAATCAATAGCACTTAGAAAATGCAATGAATGAGATCTTTCGTTGCATTCATTCACAATAATAAAAAGCTAACATAGTTAGGAATAAATAAGAAATATGCAAGACCTATATGAAGAAAAGTCTTGAAAAGATATGGAAGAGGACTTGCACAAATGGAAATCTCTTAGATGGGAAGACTCAATATTTTAAAGCTGTCAATTCTCCTCAACTTAAATTATAAATGAAACTCAATCCAAATAAGATTGCTAACATCTTTAAAAAATTTAGGCAGAGGGATCCTAAAGTTCATATAAAAATTAGCAAAAATGTCAAGGAAAACCCTAAAATAAATAAAGAACATTGGAGGACATTAGCCCTACCAGGTACTGAAACATACCATTAAGTTCTAGTAATTAAAATAATGCCATCCTAGCACAGGAATGGTCAGGCAAATCAATGGAACAAACTGAAAGTCCAAAAATAGGCCCAAATATATAGAACATTTTAGTATTTTATAAAAGTATCAACTGAAATCAGTGAAGTTTACCTCACTGTTTAGGCAGAGCATTTACTGAATGTTACAGAGTCCCAGTGGTTACTGGGAAAGCAAGAAAAATAGATCCATACTTTATATCTGGCTTAATTTCAAACAGATGAAATCTTGAAATATAAAAGATGAAGTCATAGTACAACGTGAGAGAGTTGTTTTATAGCCTTTGAGTGTGGTAGATATTTAAACTATTTCACAAAATCCAGAATCCCTAAATTCATTAATGTGACTGTCTAAAAACAAAACCATTTCATTGATTTAAAAAATGAGTGCAATGTGCACTGTCTGGGGAATGGACACTCTTGAAGCTCAGTCTTGGAGGGTTGGGAGGGGCATGGGCAATATATTTAACCAGAACTGTTGTACCCCCATAATAAGCTATAATAAATTTAAAAAATTTTAAAAACACCATAAAGTTAAAGTATAAATATAATAACAAACTGGAAAAATTATTTTCAACTCATATCACAGAGAATGGGCTTATCTTTACATAAAGAGCTCCTACAAAGTGATAAAAAAGACCAAATTAGCTGATGGAAAATTAATGATTTTTACATTTACTCAACTTCATCTGTAAGAAGAGAAATTGACATTACAACCACACTGAGATACTCTCTTCCACCTACAAAACTGGCAAAACCCCAGAAGTTAGCGTGAAGATACTGTATTGGTGAAGTGTTAAGAAAGCAGCACTCCATGTATCGCTGTTGGGAATGGAAATTGGTACAATCTCAGTGAAAGGTAGTTTGGCAGAATCTATCAAAATTAGAAATTCATGTATTGTCTTACTTATGGAATTTATCCCATGGATACCTTATATATAAAATAATGTATGACAGGCATCAACAAACCATGAAACCCTGGCGAATCAAGCCCAATGCCTCCTTTTATAAATAAGGTTTTACTGAAAAACAACCACACCCATTTGTTTACATAGACATTGTCTTTGGCTGCTTTCATGCTACAATAGCAGAGTTTAGTTGTGACAGAGACCAGATGGCCTGTAAAGCCTAAAATATTTACTCTCTGGCCCTTTACAGAAACAGTTTGCTGACTCTGATGTATAAGGGTATTCATTGCACACTTGCTGTAATAACTAAAGGATAGAGACAGCCTAAGTGCCTATCAAGAGAGGACTGGTTAAATAAATGATGATACATTCATATACTGAAATGTAGGCAGTTGTGAAAATAAAATAAAGAAGATTTTAAAGAATTGACATGGGAAAATCTCCAAAATAAATACTGTGAAAGGCAAATATAGGACAGTGTATGGTATAGTAAAGCATATTCCTTTGAGTAAAAAAGGAAGGGAAAATAATATATTTTATAGCCCTTAATATGCATACAGCAGAAAATTTCAGGAAGGATTAATAGGAAATCAATAAAAAGTAGGATTTTTCCACTTACTTGTTTACGTATTTATTTTTGCAAGTAGACTGTTTACTTTCTGATCATTTTTATATGTTTACTGTTTAAACCAAGAGAATAAATTACTATTCAAAAATACATATATTAATATTTTTTAATGACAGCGTTCAGCTCCTTAAAGATGCCTTCTCATTCTACCTCTGTTACTCTCTATCGTCTTACCAAGATCTATGATACATACCTTGCTTTACATTACTTAATTATTTGGTTATTATTTTTCTTCCCCACAGGTATGAAAGCTCCATGAGGACAGGTACATTGCTTAGTTCAGTGCTATATTCCCCACGACTAGAACAGTACTCAATTATGTGTTGGATAAACACACATAAATATAAAACTCCTGGATTTGATCTTGCACAAATTACTGAACCTCTCTGTGCCTCAGTTTTCTTTTTCGTAACAAGGAGGTTACAATATTTTATAAGGTTGTCACAATGGTCTGAATATTTTTGCTCTCCCAAAATTTATATGTTGAAATCTTCACACCCCACCCCCACGTGATAATATTAGGAGGTGGGCCTTTGGGAGGTGATGGGTCATGGAGGCAGAGCCCTTATGATGGGTTCAGGCCCCTTATAATAGAGGCCCAAGAGACCCTCCTCATCCCTTTCACCAGGTGAGGACACAGTGAGAGGTGCCATCCATGAGGAAGTGGGACCTTACCAGAAACTGAATCTGCCATTGCCTTGATCTTGGACTTTGCAGCCTCCAGAACTGTGAGAAATAAATTTGTTGTTTATAAGCCACTCAATTTTATATTATTTTGTTATAGCACCCTGGAGGGACTGAGACAGTTGTTATAAGCCAATGCATAGAATGTGCTTAGAACAGTGCCTGCTACACAGTGAAAAATCAATAATGTTAGTGTTATTTACTATTCTGTAGAAAGGGGTGAGAAAAAGAAGTACCAAGGGCAGGAGGGATGGACAAGGAGGAGCTTAACCCGAGGTGGAGTGGAGAGATACCGTCTCCAGCATCTGGTATGTTGAAAGGAATTGAACAAAACTGAATGGAACTGACGGGGAGAAAGAGCAGCATATAAGCACTGTTTTGCTTACCTTTTTTTTTGTTTCTTTTTTGTTTGGGTAATTGAGAAGAGAGAGGGTGTGAAAGAACAAGCACCTAGGAGGCTATCACCACCAGCCAATGAAGAAGATGTCCCAGCTCCTGACAGGGAAAGTGAAGGAAGCTGCAGCCTGGCTGCTCTGAGGGTGGGGAGGGGCAGGGGCGTGTCTCTCAGTGCCTGCCCAGGAAGGCCACAGTGGGACAGGCTTCTGAGCCTGCCTTAAGGGAACATCTGGTCACAGACAGGTGTCCGTGTGGGTAGAAAGTGACCTGTTGCTCCTGGGAAATCCCAAACCAACTCTGCCCAACAACGTCCCCCTGCTTCCACATCCACACCTAACTCAGTCTGTGGGATTTCAGGACCACAAAGGCCAAGCAGAGATGTGAAAGGGAGATGGTGTCCTGGGGTAGCAGTGGCCTGAGAACGGAGCTGCAGTAAAGGTAAGTGACAATGACAGGAAGGCAGAGAATCGTCTTAGACCTAGAAAGGAAGGTAAGGCGGTCTCCTCTCTGTCATGTGATGCCATATTGGAATCAGGTTGGAAAGAAAGCCACATTATACCGTGTTAATGAAAAACCCGTCTAATGAGATTTTATCATTTGCAGGCATGACTCAGCAGGCCTCTTTGAAAGGAATTTGGGTAGAAAAAAAAAGGTCAGAGCTTATTCCTCAACATTTTCCCACTTGTTCCCAAAATGCATTTATAACTGATTTGTTTTAAAAAAAAGAGCCAATCAATGAGAGTGGGCTGCATTCTGCTATGACTCCTAACTTGAATCTGTGACAGTCCCTGCTTACTACTTTTGACTTTTCAAGCAGACCAGGCCAGATGTCTTCATTTCCTGGGTTTGTTTTATTGTTTTCTGGTGATTTCATTTAACCTATTCCTTTGTCCTCTGTATGTCCCTTAAACTTGAAGTTACAAATGCAGACTGATTTAGTTTGGGTTAAGCATGATGGAGTGAGAATATGTCACAGAGAACACAGTGTAGTTCCCAGAGCATCCCATCAGAAGGCACGTGGCGTCTCACGGGCCTGATAGTCAGTGTGGTCACTATATTAAGGTGGCCGGATCTCACTGCTATAAATGTGCTGTGCGCCCCTTGTCATTGGCAGGTAATATGTGCTCCAATATGGGAAAATTTTTCCATTGGCTGTGAATCTCGTGATTTGATCCCACATTGATGATTCTTACTGGAATCAGTTATTTCATTTGTGGTGGCAGAATGGTGATTTTCTAGCACTGCCCATTCTTTCTACATTTATTAATATCACTTGGTATTCTTCTATAAAAATATTTCCTCATCAGCTGGGGCTATCTGTTACCCTGCACTACAAGCAGGATAATGTTTAATGCATTTCCTTTAATTACCAACTTTCAGAATAAAGACTTGGTATAATAGTAAACTCCAATGTAGGTGAGGAATTTTTTGTGTGCATGTTTACTCTTTTTCTTCAAACATGTCATTGTGGCCTCATGGAGTTTTATACTTTACAAATGTTTTAACCAGTTCTAGTCACTATTTTTTTTTTAATGGAGGCTCATTCAGACAACAGAAATAGAAGCTACAGTTTTTTAAATCAGTATTTTAAATTGGTATTTATCAATTCAAATTTGGCTTATAGGGCTTTATTTAATTATTTTGAGTTTATACTCATAAGATGAAAATTTTATTTTATAATCATAGTGACAATCATTCATTTTCTTTATCTCTATAATACCCATAAAATGATTTCAATATAATGGTATCAATATTACTATTAACACTAAAACTACTGAATTTGAAGCTTATTTTGTCCTGAGAATGTATCTTTCCAAGGGTTGTCAGCAAGAATACTACATTCTAAAGTCAACTAAAGTAATTCTTTCCTCTGTATGGTTATGTTAAATTTTGATATATATAGTTAGTGTCTTTTTAAAAAATTCAGATTTAGGGATTACTTTTTTGAATGTGTAAAACATTTTCATGATTAAAAAGTCAAAATTGCATAAAACTATACTCCAGGAAGCCTTGCTTCCATTTCTGTTCACTTAACCCTGTTTATGTCCTCACCCTCATCTCGAGCCATTAAGTATTTTTGTTAGTTTCTGGTCTACCTTTTAGTGTTTTGTTTTGAAAATATAAGCAGATCTCTTTACTTCTACTTCCCTACCTACCAACCCATATGCATGTATTTAATATCTTATATGCATATCCCCACACTTTTGCTTCTCCTCCTTTCTCACACAAATTGTGTGAAATGCCTGCTAGTTACTCTGCACCCACATGCTGGTCTGGAATATGATGGTTTCTAATGATGAGCTGCGTAGAACTCATGTTTTTAACAAAGACAGTAATAACTGGGCAAGCATACAAAAAATTGGGTATAAGAAACACGCACACACACATACACACACACACGTTACCAAACCAAGATTTTACACCAGTAGAGGGAAGCCTTCTCTGGATTTTTGGTTTTAGAACATTTGCTCCTGAAACATACTGGCACTTAACTTCTACAGTAATTTTTTTTCTCCTACAGGTGATATTGGTGTCAGTGATAAACAAAGCTAAAGTGATAAAGACAAATTGTAATTGGATTTTCATCAGGCCTATTTTAATACTATTGCAATAGAGAAAAGAGCCCAGCGTGAACTGAACAAAACTTTGATTTGCACAAAGTTGACTGAGCATTTTAGAAAGAAGGAGGGAGCGGGGACTCAGTAGAATCAGGGAGAGTTGGTCCTGGTGAAACCCATCTGAGGTTGCTGTTGGTGCTTTTTGAAGTTAGACTCCAACCCTCCCACAGAGACTGGGAGACGGAGGCCCTGTCTTCAGATGCTGGCTGGAACAGACAGTCAATTCTTCTGGCAGCCTTGAGTATTTTTAAGCAGTATTTTTTTTTACTTTAAGGGGTGGAGAGTAGGGTGATCCTAGGGATGTGGCCTTGAGCTGTTAGAAACTGTTAGTGTTTGTTCTTGTCTTTATAGGTTGAGGTTGACGCCTCATTGAGAAAATGTCCAGAGAAGCCTGGCTAGAGTTTGGTCAAGAAAAGTGTCTTGGTAAGAATGTCAGGCTTGGGAAAATGGTGGATTAGTGGTGGCCTCCAGGCTCACTGCTCCCAGAGAAGGAGGTGAAGAACTTGGATGGCTACACATAAGTGGATCAATCCCTGCCCCCACCACCCAAGAACAGCCTTGTGAATCTGCACAGAAACAGCGTGGGACACGCAGCACAGGAAAAAAGGTGAAAGGGAGATACATTCGCAAAGCCTGGAGAGTACACGAAATACAATAGGGAGTAGAGTGCAGCGGGAGGACACCCGGGTCCCCACAGACCTCCACACCCACTCAGACAGGGACATGCCTGAAGTCAGTGCAAAGTGCTGGCTCGGGGTGACAGGCTCTGTGGAAAGGAGACAATTGCGGGAAACATTTCGAACTCCCTGGTGTCCTGTGCTGGGACCACACTGGGCGGGGGAGGGACTGGTCTCAGTGGTTACTCCCCGTGACCACAACCACAGGAGGGAGTTTGGTGACAGCCACCTTTCCTCTGGAGGGCAGCGGACCAGCGCACAGGAGGTGAATGCCGAAAAGGGGGCTCTGCCCCTGGAATCCACTGGCGATTCCGCTGGCTCAGGGCAGGACAAAAAGAGCAGGGCCCTGTCCTAGACAGACATGAGACTGCGGGACTGTGATGCAGAAGTAACAGCGGGCGGACTGTGGATTCAGCCCACTGGACCGGCCTCTGCCAATTCTTGAGTGGCGCCCCCAAAGCTAGCTCTGCAACGGCAGGCGGCCTCCATGTTTGGGGTCCCCAGCCAGGAGATGCGGCTGCATACAGGGGTTTGGGGCAACACCACTCCCCAAGCCCAGGCACTTTCATGCCGGGCATGGTGGACGCCACCCTTGGTGGTGGGGAGAAGAGAGAAAAGCCGCTTTCTCTGTTAGCTGACACGAATCTGCGGGACTTTGGTACTGAAAAATAGTTGGCAGCCTGTTGATTCCGCCCACCGGACCAGCTTAGGTCATCTAATAAGGACATAACTCCAGGAATTGCTCTCCGGCCGCCAACATTGGGGTTTCCAGACAGGGAAGGAAAAACCTGGCCGGAGACCTCAGCAATTACACCATTGACCCTTCCCATCAGGAGCAGCCCTCCGAGAGTGGTGAAAGAGCCCTGAAAAATATATTGAGGGCTTGCCCTAGCGGCAGGTCCGGCAACCATAGAAGCACATGCACCCAGGCTTGCAGACACCAGCTGCAATCTACCTTGTCCCTACCCCCACCTTAAGGGGCAGCAGGATCCAAGCAACCCTCGGGAGTGGCAAGGCCTCTCCCAAAGATTGGAGCATTCGTATACCCCATCCGGGGGACCAGAGCTTACCACAGAGACATCAGAATACCTGGATAATTGGCTCCTCCATGCAAACTACAATCACCGGCAGAGAGTGTAATCCAATAGCTGAACACAGTGCCTTCCATCTCAAGTTATTAGAGGGCAGGGGAGTCATACCCACAAGGGCAATCCACCAGCTTGGAGCATAAGCTGGGGGATCAAACACACTAGTCTCCATTGGCAAGAAGTGAAAACAGGTGAGAGGTAACCCAACTTGCTAAAATACCTCTAAGGCAATACAGGACCCGTGTGCCTCTCCCCAGCACTGTCAAGGACCGACCTTTGGGGACTTTGAGGTAGGGTCATAAACCAGTCCTAGCACCCCCAGTTCACGACCAAGAAGCTGAAGAGAAAGAATCAGCAAAAGAATGGAAGAAACATGAAAGATCAGAGAGAAAAGTCACCTCTAAAAGAAATCATTAGATCCTTAACAATGGATACCAATATAACTGAAATGATTAAAATGGCAGAGGAAGAATTCTGAATATGGAATGTAAGAAAATTCAATGGAATTGAAGAGAAAATGGAAACCCAACACAAAGAAGTCACAAGAACAATTCAGGAAATAAATGAAAAAGTCTCTAAAGAAATTGAAGAATTACAAAAGAACCAAACAGAAATACTGGAAATGAAAGAGGCAATCAAGGAACTGCAAAACACAGTGGAAAGCCTTAAGAATAGATTGGATCATGCAAAGGAAAGAATCTCAGAGCTTGAAGATAATGCCTATATGCTAAACAAATCAGATGAAGAAAAAAAAAACACAGAAGAAAGAGACATGAACAAAACGTACAAGAAATGTGGGATTATGTAAAGAAACCAAACATAAGAATTATAGCCTTCCTGGAAACAGAAGAAGAAGATACACAAGGGCTGGAAAAATCTATTTCTTGGAATAATGAAAGAAAAATTACCTGGCCTGGCCAGAAAGCTAGATATCCAGGTACAAGAAGCACACAGAACTCCTGGGAGACTCAATGTGAAAAGGCAATCACCATGTCACATAGTTATTATTAGGCTGGCCAAAGGAAACATGAAAGAGGCAATCCTTTGAGCAGTAAGATGGAAACAGCAGACAACATACAAGGGAAAACATGTCAGACTAACTGCAGATTTCTCAACACTACACTATCCTTTGTCAAACCATGCATGGGAGGAGGAGGAGGAGCTAGCCTCCTTCCTTAGCTTGGAGTGGGCATGTGAGCCTGGCCCGACCCTTCAGAGCACCACACACCTCTAGCCACAGGGTACTACAAGAATTGGTTTAGAACCTGGCTCAGGCCTATGGCCCATTCAAGGACTTCTGAAACTGTGGAGAAGAGAAGCTTTCTTGCTACTATCCTGTCAGTGTATTAAGCCTGGAACTGAAGGGACTTTCTGGAGGAAAGGGAACCAACAGAGAAAAAGAGAGACCAAGTCTGATGACAATTCTCAGACCCTGGGATCCACACTTCACGTTTGCTCTATTTTGTTTTGTTTTATTTTATTATTAAACATTTCAGATAGTCAAGAGGATTATTATAATGAGGACCCATGTACCCACCAGGCAGTTCGAGCAATAAAATTAGGCCCATAGACTCTTCGGTATGTAGGTTGAATAAATCCACTTTGTGTAAATCCTTTGGAGTTGTGGCTCTGCCCCTTGAAACAAGAGTTCAAATGGAATTTATGCTTATCCAATAAAGTCTTTTCTAGGTCGGCCCAAAGGCACAATGTAAAAATACATAAATATTACATGATAAATAAATAAATATATGCATAGGGTACCAGTCACAGTTTGGATTCTATTCAAGCTGATTTTGTATCCTTTTTAACCATAAGGACAGAATGTCCCAGTGAGCTTGGCCTCTGTACTTGCCTACATTTGGCTTGTCTTACAATATCCCGCTTAGATCAGCTACAGGCCCTTTTTACCTCACTAAAATGTTCTTTTTTGACTAACCCTAGAGGCCATACTTAGAAGCAAAAAATACAAAGCAAGCCCTGGCTCTGACCTTGTCTCCACTGGCCATGAAGTGTCTGGTTCTCACAAGAGCCCTGCCTGGTGCCTGACGTGCTGTATGTTTCTCATGGCACTTTCCAGACCTATCCCACTGACCCCCAATTCTTCCAGAAATGGCTTTGTAAGGTCTCAGCAAGCTGGGGCAGCCTGTGGTCCCCTGGCTCCACGTGGCTTCTCTTCCTCTGAGAGCCTCATCTAAGAGAGGAATCTCACTATTTCTGCACTAGTTGAGCCTGTGCTTACTCTCCAGTTTTCCAAAACGATTTACAGACACATATTTAGGTGTACAACTATAAAAAAGGTGAGAATGATTAACAAAAATCCTAGATGGTGGTTACTCTGGAGATGAGGGATGATAATGTCCTGGGGTGGGCAAATTGGCTGTTCAAAAGTAGTGGTGATTTTCAATTTCTTTACCTGAGGGTTGATGCATTGGCACTTTGTTTAATATTCTCTAAACCATATATATGTATGTTTGTGTATAAATATGTGATATGTACATATGTTTCATATACTTTCTGGTGTGTATTTATGTTTAACACCAAAAACATCTATTGTTTTAGCCCAACGGTTACTCTCTCAGAATAATCCCTGTTTCTTTCATTTATCAGTAGACAAACATTGAACCCCTTCCACCTGATATTCCAGATACTGGTGAAAAATAGAGCAGTGAACAAGAAAGACATGGTCCCTGTTCTCATGAACTAAGTTCATGAGAGATAAAAGAGTAAATGCAAAATATCCAAGTATTAGATACATACTATTATGAAAAAAAACAAATAGTATGAAAGTGAGCATCAGCATGTATGGGGTAATAGTAAGTGACAATGTGTATCTTTGTGACAGTGAGTGAGAATGTGTGTATGGGTGATAGTGACAATGTGTGTGTGATAGTAACATGTATAGAGATGACACAAGGTGACAATGTGTGTAAGGGTGACAGTGAGAGACAATTTGTGTAAGGGTGATAGTGGAAGCATGTGTCAGGGTGACAGTGAATGACAACACGTATGGGGTGACAGCAAGTGAGAGTGTGTGTAGGAGTGACAGTGACAATGTGTGTGATAGTAACATGTATAAAGATGACAGCAAGTGACAATGTATGTAAGGGTGACAGTGAACGACAATGTGTAGGAATGATAGTGACGGTATGTGTAGGAGTGACAGTGAGTAGCAACATGTATGAAGTGACAACAAATGAGAGTGTGTGTAGGGTTGACAGTATGAACATGTGTATGGGTAACAGTGATTGACAGTGTGTGTAAGGGTGACAGTGAGTGACAGTGTATGTAGGGGTGCTAGTGAGTGACAGTATGTGTAGGAGTGACAGTGAGAGCATGGGTAGGGTGACAGTGAGTGACAATGTATATAGGACTGACAGCAAGTGAGAACATGTGTATAGGGGTGACAGTGAGTGACAGTATGTGTAAGGGTGACAGTGAGAGCAAGTGTAGGGTGAAGAACATGTGTAGGGGTGACAGTGAATGACAATGTGTAGGGTTGATGGCAAGTGAGAGCATGTGTTGGGGTGTACCTCAAACTGCAATGGTCAAGGAAATCCTCTCTGTGGAGGGGACGTGGAAGACAGACGCAGACCTGGGAGGGGCTGGAAGAAGAACATCAGGGCCAAGGGCACAGCTAGTGCAGGGCCCAAGGCGGGAGAGAGCGGGTACCCTGGTGGAGCACAGAGTGGCAGATGTCTGGAGGCTAGTGAGCTAGGGGAGAAGCAGGAGGAAATAACAGTAAGAGGCCAGGGCCAGACCACAGGGAGCCTTATAGCCTGTCGTAAGGGTTGGGGTTGAATTCTAAGATGATAGGAAGCCACTAAAGGGTCTTAACACATTAACTGCCATGTGAGTTGTATTTAACTCACGCTAGTTTTGAGCTGGGGGCCTCGTGAAGCATATGCAACTGCAGCTGGTTCATGAAAATCTTACTTGTTGATGTTCTTATTGTTACAATTAATATTGACAATTTAATTGCATATAACTCACACACAGAAAACAAAAAAAAACCCATTTTGTATTAAATTAGAAAAGATCGTTTTGTTTTCAAAGTATTTATTCTATTTTCATGATAAAACACCCCAGGGAAATTTTTTGGCAGTCAATGTGTTAAGCAGGCAGGGGGCTGATGTGATATGACTTATGGTTTGAGAAATATCACTTTGTCACCTTAAGGATGCAGTATTATAGGATAACCAGGGTAGGACAGGAACACCAGTAAGAGGCTAATGCAGTGGTTCAGGCAAGAGATGGTGTGGTCTGGGGTATAGACATGCCTTTGCATATGCAGAGAAGAGGGCAGCCTCTATTTGGAGCAGCTGTCTAAGTCCAGTCAAAGCTAAACCTGAGGTGATTTCCATCTTTCTCCATAGTAGTAACAAGGGTTACCATAATCCGGCCCCATTTAGAGTGTGCCACCCCCAACTGTGAGCTGTACAGAAGAGAGATTCTTAATAATGAGCTTCATGATCTTACAGCTCAGCCTCTCATTTTTATATCTCCTCGATTACTTCCTGAAACGCTTCATACTTCCTTAAAACCCAGGCTAGAGCTCTGTCAAACTACAATAACCCTTCACAGTCAGGGCTATTATCTTTAGCTCAGGTCAAATATTCTGAAACAGATAGGGATTCAACTGTGCACCCTTTGGAATAAAGTGGATTTTAATCTGGATTTCATCACAGGAATCTGGATATATCATTTAAAAGAAAGAGGGAAGTTCATAGTACTGCACAGTTTAAAAGCACAGGCTGTAGACTCCAGTCACATGGTCTATATTTGAATTCAATCTCTGACATAGGCTATAATTAAACCTGTCTATGCCTCAGCTTCTCATCTTCAAACTAGTAAATAGTACTCATCCCTTTGTCTGTTGTAGGGATTAAAAAAGAAAACTCATTCAAAGGGTTTAGAGAAATGTCTGACATGTTCAAATGCTCAATAAGTGTAAATTATTAGTGCTACTTTAGCCAGTATGCAAATTCCTGGGGTTTTTTTTAGTAGTGCATATTCCTCTGATGAACTTCAAGCACTTTGCAGATTATTTGCTTTCTGTTGCAATACTGTCTCTCAAGTTCCCTTTTCACAGTGAAGAAAACCAAAGTAAAAAGTCAAGTGGTTTACTGAAAATGATACAGCAGAGAGTCATAGACTATTCATTCAAAAAAGCCCTTGGTGCTCAACACAGGCTTGCTGGAGACTTTTAAATACCTGGGGAACTTTTAAAAATAATATTATTACTCAAGTTACACCCTCAGAGATTGTGCTTTAATTTTATTTTTAAAAGCTCCTCCGGAAATTCTAATGAGCAACTAGACTTAAGAATCATTGACCCATTAAAATCCATTTTACAGATGAGGAAGTTGAGTTGCTCTGTGACTGAATGACTGGCCCAAATTAGTTAATATCAGAGATAGGGATAGACTCTGGACAAGGAGATAGACTTAACATTCTAATAAAGTAACTAATAGAAGGAGCATATCATGGTGAGAGATATGCCTCTTAAGAGAAGAAAGAACGATGTCACTTTAGCCTAATCTATTGTTGATGTATCTATAGAGAAGGTGGGGGTCTACATGGATGCCCCAAAGCAGGGGTAGCAGGAGCATCACAGTGGCTTACTCAAGACTATTAACCATTTAGGTCCCACACTGACACTCTCCAGTTCTGGGTGAATGTTTACCAATGTTCATCTGAAGATGTATTGGCTTCCCAAGCATATTTCCCACAGGGAGATTAAAGGGCACTGTGATTATCAGGCCTGTTTTAGACAGGTCCCTTGCCCTACCCACTCTGTTAGCATTTGTTTTCTTGTTTCCTTTACCCTCTGCTACCCTTTATGGGAAGAGAGTTACACAGGCACCATCTCATTTTGTAAAAAGAGTGGATCTAAAGCAGTTACTCCTCTCTGCCTCCCCTTCATGATTCTCACTCAGAAGCACTTTACAGCTGAGATCACTCAGGGTCTTACAGTAAAGGGCTTAGATTAGTGCTTTCCCCTGATAAGCAAGTCCCCCACCCGGTCTGAAATGATAATAGTGCCTGACACTGTCCAAAGGAGAAAGGTCTCTGTGAATCCAGTAGCTCTCACGTCTGGCCTTACTACAGTGTGCAGTTTCAAAATATGCCTAGTCATTTTAAAATTATGATATGTTAAACTATGCCTTTCAACAAACACTGAAAATGTTGGCAGAATCTAATGATGACTGATTTGGTATCTATTATTAATCCTAGTTTACAGTACTTTTTTCCTCAAAATAAAAAAAAAAACTTGTAATAATTTAATGGTTATATAACTTGTGAAATTGTATACACAGTCTGAGATGAATGGTGTATCTGCTATAGTAATAGTAAATTGTGCAATTTTCAATTTTATTCATGAAGAAGTAAATTGCTTCAAACATTTTTTCACTTTCAATGGTTACACAATTTTTTAGTATCTGCTTATTTTTATCTTAGGGAATAAAAGGGGAAAGAATGGGGGAAGAAGAGGGTATGTTTTTCAGCTGAAGTTGAAGCAAGCCTCATGTTGTTATCTGATCTGCATAGCAATTAGGAAACACTTATGATGAAAAAAGGGAGTTGGACTAAAGGGAAGTATATATTAAACATGAAAACCAACTTCAAACATTCTCTTCCAAATGACCATTTTTATGTTGGTCTTTTGTACTTAGTACAATTTGAAGGAACCTTAGGGACAACCCCATTCATTGTTGTCTTGTGGATCAAGAAAGAAAGATTCAAAGAAGTTGTGCTACTTGACCAAGATGCCAAAAAAAAATTTTTTTTAGGTAAAATTGCTTTATACCTATGTGTTTCTAGGTTATATATTATTTTGAGGGGAACACATCCCTTGACTAAGTGAAGGTATGCCAATGAGAGACCATATTCATGATCTCAGCCTCACCAACCTTAAGGCCCAGGAAACTTCAGATACAGTCAGAAATCATTTAGCTCAAAATCTACCTACAATTTAGCAAAGAATTCCTTCACTCAAACTAGTAGACTAGCTTGCCAAAGAAGATGGTAATCTGAATGAATAAAAAAAAATCTAATTATCTCAATTTGCATAACTTTAAAAAGAATTCTTTTCCTATTCACTCCCCATTTTTTATAAATTAAGATACAATGCACATAAAGTTCACAAATACTAAATATATAGCTTAATTAATGGTTACATATAGATACATCTTGTAACTATCACAAAGATCAAAAAGTAACATTAATCTGAGATGGTTCCCTGATGCACCTGTGTGTCTATAGTAACCACATCTCTTCTGACCTCTATCATCATATATCTATAGATAAGCTTTACATGATTTTGATCTCATGTACATGGAATGATACAGCATATACTGTTTTGTGTAGGCTTCTTTAATATTACATTATGTTTGTGAGCTTCATTTGTGATGCTGTACATATAAGTGGTTTGTTCTTTCTCATTGCTATGTAGTATTCCATTGTGTGAATTTATCATATTTTACTCACCCATTTTACAACTGATGGACCTTTGGGTTGTTTCTTCAGCTTTGGGATAGTATGACTAAAGCTGTTGTAAAGAGAAATGGTACCCGTTTCTGTTGAGTATATACCTAGGAGTGGACTTCTTAGGTCTTTTTACTTTGTTTTTCTTTCAGTGTCTTTTTTTAGCCCTGGACCATAATCTACCCTTACTAAGTTGTCAAATGAGCCATTACAAGGTGCATCATTTTAGGCCTGAGAGCTGTTCTGGCTGGCAGATTCCCCAGATTTCTCGGGGTCCATCAATAGGATGATACCTTTCATGGTTCATTGCCCATGGCACCCCTGATGGATTTTGCTCTCCCTTATCCTTCTCTCCAGCTTGTTTTATATACACATCTCCTGACAATGTGTGTGTGAGAGAGAAGATAGACTACTGAAGGGGACATCTAAGGACTTTCTTTCCATCTATTCCTCACTGAAATACTGTGTGGCATAGCAGAGAAGTGCTGGGTCAGTATGATGGGACTGGTTTCTTATTAGTATAGCTGGACTAGGTTTCCACTTCCTAGGCCAGAAGCTGTGGAGTAAATAACATCACTTACCTGCACCTCAGCCAGAGGGTTCATTTGCATCAATGCTTCCAAAGCCTGGCTGCAAATCAGATTCATCTGGGGAGATTTTAATGTTTGTTTTTGTTACAAAAGTGGAACATGTTAATGGAAAAAGATCAAATAGTACAAAAAAGTATAAAATTAAAAGTAAAAAACCCTTTCCTCACAGTCTGTGTAATATCCCATTCTCCTACCTAGAAATTCCTTGGTGTTGTTCTTACCTTTTAAAATAAAGATCCCTGGGCCGCACTCCAGACCTAACAAAGCAGAATCCTCAAGGTCCTAGGAATTTGTATTTTTTTGAAAAAAATTCATGAGTGATTTTGATGGACTTTCAGGTTTGGGAATGAATCCCTTGACTGATATCTGAGATCCCTTCCAGTAAGATTTATTCCCTACACTCCAAAAACTATGTGATTGAAGTCTGTCAGCCACTAACAGAGTTGGCCCTATACATAACTTAAGAAACAGTGGTTTTGTCTTGACCTTTTCCTATTTATGGCTTCTCTCTTCACCTTTAGCTGTTCAATTTTCTCACTTTAAAACTTTTATAACTCTTTGGCTCACATAGTGAAACTTTATTAGTTAGAAGATAGTAATACATACTATTAAATCTCTAGTTCCTTTTTGGTTAATCCCATAAACCAATCAGCATTAATGAATTTGTTAGCTACTAAATGTATTATCAGTTAACATAATGTTGCTAAAATGTAAACTCCCATAATGCCCTTAATAAGTAGCATGGGATCTGAGAGCTCCTTCCAGAGTATCCAGGAAGATGTTTTTAGCCTCCAAGTTTTCAAGTAAAGTCCACACACACAAACATTTGTCCATGTCTACTATCACTAATGAGCTCAGTTCAAGTATCTGAAAAAGGACATGTTTAAAATAAATAGATACTGGCCGGGTGCGGTGGCTCACGCCTGTAATCCTAGCACTTGGGAGGCAGAGGCGGGTGGATTATTTGAGCTCAGGAGTTCGAGACCAGCCTGAGCAAGAGTGAGACCCCGTCTCTACTAAAAATAGAAAGAAATTATCTGGCCAACTAAAAATACATATAGAAAAAATTAGCCAGGCATGGTGGTGCATGCCTGTAGTCCCAGCTACCCGGGAAGCTGAGGCAGTAGGATCGCTTAAGCCCAGGAGTTTGAGGTTGCTGTGAGCTAGGCTGACGCCAGGGCACTCACTCTAGCTTGGGCAACAAAGTGAGACTCTGTCTCAAAAAAAAAAAAAAAAAAATAGATACTAACCACACAAAAGAAATTGCTAGGAATTTAATTCACAAGTAAAGTGGTTGCTATCATCAGTTAATAGGAGAGGAAGATTTACTTGGATAAACTATCCAGTCCAAATTACCCTATGGAACATAAATTACTTCCTAAGCCCTTTACTGTCAAAACTATATAATTGTAGAAGAAAAAGCAGAAAAAAGGAAACCAAGACATAATTGCTGTGATGAAAAAGGAACTATAAGACAAAAAAAATGTGCCTTGCTAGGCCAAAGATTAGAAAGTAGGAAAACATAGAATTTGAGACATAGAACCTAATCCATACAAATGCTAATTATATAATAATTCTATTTTGAATTTATATAGCATTTCTTCTATAAACTAGAAGAATGGTCATATTTATTATCTTAAAAATTTCCTATTTGAGTAAGGTGCCAGCCAATCTCTCTCCATTTTATTTATCCGTAGAAAAACTTAAGTAATAAGGGGTTGAACAACTTTCCTAAGTTTAAAGGGCAAAATCTAGATGAACACCTAGTTGTCCTGACTTCTAGAGTAAATCCCATAATTTTACACAGATATTTATTCTATTATGTGTAGGTTGTGTGCACAGGAAGGGGGGTGTGTGTCTGTGTGTATTATTCTGAGGGGTGGCTAATATGGCAGTTAAATACACTGGTGAGACTGTACAGCACATCAAGTTCATAGCTTCACAATGTCATAACTTCCTTCACTATGGGATCTTTTCCTAGAACATTCCTATTCTGTCTTGGTTAACTCCTTCTTATTCTATGAGGCTTAGCCTGGGTCTCACCTTCCCTGAGTGCCCTGAGCTGGATGCCTCTTTTGCTTGCCCTCACTGTCCCTGACCATAACCATGTCCTCCTTGGCCACATTGATCTGAAATGATCTGTGGGTGCAGCAGCCCCTCTGCTAGACTACTTGCTGCAGGGAGCTTATTCACGGTTGTATCTGTGTCACTTAGCCCAATGCCTGCCACAATGTCAATGCTCAATACACATTGATAATATATGCCATTCTTCCGATGCCCAGTAGGTATTTCAGTAACTAAATCCTTTTATTTTAAACCACCTTATACAAAGTTAATCCTCTATGGTTAAAAATGTTCCAGCACAATTTAGAAAGGCAAACTTTCCATTGCTTTTTCATCTCATCTGTCCAATTCATCTATGCTCTGTCTAATTCAGTATCTCCCACTTTTGTATTCCATGAAGCTTGACTCTGACAGATGCTGTCAATAAGTTCTATGTGGTTCCATGTGGAAAACATGTTATTCACCCTAGCAAGGCAGGAGGTATAGTGTTTTGGAACACAGGTGCTGGGGGCAGACTGCAGGCTGTGAGAGGCAAGTAATTATTTTATTTCTCTGTGCTTCCATTTCCTCCCCTGTAAAATAGGACTAATAACAGAGTTTCTCCCTCCTAGAGTTGTTGTCAAGATTTACTGAGTATTACACAAAAGGCTTAGAATATGTATTAAGTGCTAAGTACCAGCTGACTAGTATTATTAAGCAAAATTGAACAGTTTTTCTTTCTTATTTAGCTTGATTTTGTTTGCTTGCTGTAGGACTGGTGGGACTTTAATATGCTGATAAGCCTATGAATCTCCAGGTAAGCAATATTTCCCAAATTAATTTAATGGAAGGCCTACTAGCATATCCCAGAAGTCGTGAACCTCAGAATACACTTTAGGAAACTCCTATTTAATAAATTTGAAACAATATTAACATTTTCTAAACCAAAATTAGAACATTGGTTTGACAAGCATGGATGTAACTTGTGGGCATTGGTGCATGATATTTGAAGCGAGGACTGTTCTAGCAATCATACTAACAAACAAACAAAAAAAAAACAAGACCTATGTGTGACTACACTTAGAAATATTTCTTTACTAAAAAATTCAAAGTGCAAGTGAAATGACTTTTACTGATTCTAAGGTGAGGACTGAAAATATTGCTCAAATAAAAACCCATTTTCTGATACAGCTGAAAAATTATTACTTGTTAAAACATAAAGGGCCAAACTTCCTTATTCAAAGACTCCTGCCAGTTATCTTACTTCTGGTGCATCCGATAAGAACTTCCTCTAGAGCCAGGAAACTTTGCAAGTATTAGAAAACCTGAAAGAAGGAGTTAAGAAGGAAGTGACTGACCAAAGTGTAAAAGAGGAACAAGTTCTCAACCAGAGCAGGTTTAAAACATAAGCAAAAGAACAAAAGAGCGAGCTTGGCACATCAATCTTGTGGTAAGTTACAACCTAATTTAAGGTGTTTGGGCAATGAAAAACTTTTAGAAACATGTTTGTCTTTAATTGATCAATGATTTTTTTTATCTTGTCAAATACAGCTTTCAGAAAAATTGCCTTAGGTAGCCAAAGGGAAAAAGCTGATTTACAAACCGAGAATGATGTTACTGTTTCTTTATGAGTATATATGCTCATAAGTATATGATTATGCTGTGTTGTCACCTTGTTTCCAAACAGAAAGCCATTATCTTATTTGAAAGTTTATCAATAATTTGTGACTTTAAGAAAAATGGTTATTAGGTAACCTGTTGGAATTGCTTTCCAGTATGAAAACAGAGTCTTACTTGACATTGGACAAAGTGAAACTTATTTAGGTGGTAAGCCATATTTCAAGGGCTATTGTTTAAAATACACTTTTCATTATAGTAGGTCTTTGTTTATGTCTCGCGGGGTTTTCCCTATAATGTTATTTTCAAGAAAGGGAAAGGATGCTTTTCCTTTCCTGTAAAAAGTCTTCTTGTCTTTATCTCATTGACCACCTCTTAGACAAACAATTTTAACATTTAATGTCTACTCTAATAGGATAACATAGATGGTTAAAGTAAATTCTCCTCTTGGAAATTAAGAGGGTAATTTATTACCTTATCCTCGGTTGCAGAGGGGGCCATGGTTAGCCTTCTCCAACTCTCACCCCCACTTCTGTTGCTGGCCTAGTGCTTTTTAAAAAGTTCATTAATTTCCATCAATATTGAAGTTTATTTTGTAAATTTATTTCAAGTATTCTGGTAAATAATTGCTGAAATAAATAATCATTTATACCATAAAATATCTTATATATTATTCATTCTTGTCTGTTGCAGAAAGGAGATGGGTCCTAATGGTTAAAGTCATTTGCCAGAGTTTTGCCCTTGAATGCAAGCCTAGTGTCTGGCCTTCTAGAGGAGGGACCCTACTGATTGTAAATCTTATGTGGTGGACGATACCGTTCTCAACCCCAACATTACTCCCAAAAGTTTCAAGGAAATTAAAAGGTGTCTAGATCTGGGTTGCCTGTGCCAATATTTTTATCAAATAAATTTTATAAATTAACCACATATCATATTCAGTTTTGTTATGTGAAATGCCAAACTGAAAATTTGCACATTGATGTATTCTAACCTTGAACAAATTTATAAAAGTTCACAAGTGTACGTGAATACTCAGTGAGAGCAGGGCACCACTTTGTAGGTTTTCGTTTTTTCTCTTTATCATTACTATCGCTATCCTGTGAGCAGATTGCTCCATTCATTAACAAATATTCAATAAATTAGTTATTCTGTGGCTAGTGCTGATGTTGGTAACACAAAGATAAATAATATATGGTTCCCAGCCCTCAAGAACCTCAGAGCTAATCACACTGTACAAATTTAGTGATAGATGTACCTGATAGCCATTTACAGATATTTGAGTAAATATTATCGTGGGGAAAATTTTACTTGAATCCTCATTCAGTCACATCTTAATTGTTGAGAAAGTTAGCTAACCTCTTTAATCCTCTCCTCTCATCTATAAAATGAGGATAACAATTGTACCCACTTCATATGCCAGCTATAAGATTAAACGAGATAACCCATATAACAGTGTTTAGAAGTTGGCCCCAAATAAGCTCTTAACTAAATATTGTTGATGACAACATTCAGTAGATGGTAATAGCCATGCCACAAGCACTATTAAAACTATTGGTTGTAACTATTTCAGTGTCTGGACTAAAAACATACAGTAATAATCTTTTGTCGATAAAATTATAATAGAACATGCAGCCTAGTTGTACAATTCTCCTTTTTTCTTCCTTGCTATCTTAAAGCATAATCAGAAAACAATCTAAAATAATCTTGAATGAAAGTAAGTTGCTGAAAGTTGGGAGAAGACCTGTGATAGAAAGGCTTTCAAAAATATTTTGTTTTACTTTAAAATTCTCTTTCCATGTTTTAAGTATAAACTATATCCTTTAGAAGATATATCTTGAGTTTTAAACTAGAGTCTTAAGAAATAAGATGCTGAAATTTGGAGTCATTTTTAAATCTAATCCTTCATTCAATAAATATTTATTGAATGAATGTCTTTTCTGTGCTGGGTGTTATGCTATCTTCTAAAAATATAAAAATGAAAAGACCTGATCCCTGCCCACCATTTAACCAAGTAAGAAGACATACAATTCCCTGTCATTTAGGTTACCATGTTATAATACAGAATGGACTCTTTCATATGAGATTCCAGAGGTAGGAGTGATTAAGAAAAAGACATCAATCTCTGTCCCCTCCAAAGAAGGGTAGGCAAGGCTTCATAGAGGAGGTACAAGGTAACGGAAATGTTTGCACGTGTATGCTCTTGTCCCGTTCTTTCTATTGCATTCAGAACATTATCTTTCACTTGAAAATTGTTATTCTTATTGTCAAAAACCATGTTGAGATCTAAGTAATAAAACCACTGAGACTTGGACAGAGACAGGTTCTTCTAACTCTTTTTCTTTCTTTACAACAGCTAGTGTATTCTATATTGAAAGCAGGAACTCACTAAATACTGGTGTTTAATGTATTGGTGGAAATTGGTAGATTTTTAGTTATGCTATGTAATAAATATGCAATTAATATATTTTTAATTTTAGCAGGTTTCTGAATGGCAGATCATTCAACCTCCCTTTTCTTGAGTTTTCTACTCTGCTATTATCTTCCACTCATTTCTGCTTCATTTTGTGATTCATTGACAGAAAAGGAAGTGGAACGGAATAAAATCCCCCCTGATACAGTACAATTATACATTAATGGTTGTATGGTGAACAGCATCACATACAAAGAGAGCCATCTTCCAGAAAAAAGTTTACACAATCTCTCCTCCAATTGCATCAGGAGTTTACCAGATAATGTTCTTTCAGATCTGAAAAAGAAATGCCTACAAGAGCTTCCAAACTCATTTTTGAACAATACTAGGCTACAAGGAATTACACTGGTCTGTACCTGTGAATTCATTAAGGGCAACACCAAACCACTAAACAGCATCGTTTGTGCAGAAATGTTGAAAAGCTGTGGAAATACTTCAGCGGCCATTACTGTAGGAATTTCCCTTCTTTTACTCGTGATGATTTGTGGAATTGGGTGTGTTTGGCACTGGAAACACCATGAGACCACACGATTTACCTTACCGAAGTTTTTGCAAAGAAGAAGCAGCAGGAGAAAAGACTATACTAAAACATTCTCCTGGAGTCCCCACATTATTGGCTTACGGCGTAAAACCCCAGCTGCAACCCGAGACCAGAGATCTGCTGCTGCAGGAACTGACATGCAGGAGAACTATGAAAATGTGGAAGCAGGTCCTTCCAAAGCTGACACAGAAACTGATAAGGAACTGTATGAAAACACACGGCAATCTAACTTCGAGGAGCATATCTATGGAAATGAGACATCCTCAGACTATTATGACTTCCAGAAGCCTTGTAATTCTGTAGTTCCTCAAGAGGAAGATATATACATTCTCCCAGATTAATGTTAGCTTTTCAAAATACCGAGTGTTGTTATTAGAGGATAAATAAATATTCACTGTGACTTTTATTGTACTGATGCCTTTAGCAATCAAGTTCTGATGAAATCAGATGGTCTCTCCTTTATCTGCACCTTTCTCAATTCTCTCTGTATCACTGTGGATTAATTCTAGATCTCGTCACCCCTTCCTTGCCCTGGATTAAATCTGCATTATGTTATATTGATTCTTCCTTCTAAATGTTGCCTGTTATCTGTTTCTTTTATCTCTACCTTCACTATCTTTTTCTGACTCAGAATTATTGTCAC
Organism: Varecia variegata; assembly: GCA_028533085.1. Classification (NCBI taxonomy): domain Eukaryota; kingdom Metazoa; phylum Chordata; class Mammalia; order Primates; family Lemuridae; genus Varecia; species Varecia variegata. The sequence continues at coordinate 142,760,968 of CM052439.1, read as the reverse complement.
AGTCTCCTAAGTGGTCATTCTGTCTCTAGTTTCTACCTACTCAATCAATTTCCCATGATACTTCCAGATTCATCTTGAGAAAAATGGCCACGTTACTTTATTGCTTAAAACCTTTTAATACCGCATCTTTGCAAAAGACATAACACTTATAAATCTAACTCTGGAATTCATGATTTTCCACAGTTGGTTCCAATTCACTACTAATCCTTGACTTCTCTGCTTTCATCAGAATCATCTGGAAACCTGCCAAAGCCATCCCTCCTCCACAGCTTTGCTCGTCTGCCCCTCTTTCTAGCCTGCCTAAGATCAGAGCTCTTCAGCAAGTCTTTTGAATCATTCCAAACCTGCATTTCCCTTTTTCTTTTCTGATATCCTATAGCTTTTGCTGCCTCTTCAATCTGTAGGGCATTTAAACATTCGAATGTTTTTGTCATGACATTTTATTACTTAACTTCATATGTCTTAAATTACCAGCTAAACAGAAAGGAATTGCCTCATAGTCATATTTTTAGCCCAAATGCCTACAATATTTCATGAGGCACTAAATACTTACTCAATTGACAAGAATTGAATTGTACATTGTCCTAAGTAGTTTTGAGAAAAAAAAAATCTAATAAATCTATCCATTATTCATCCATCCCAGGAATACTTATTGAGTATCTTCTATCTGCCTGTGCACATGGGGGACAGAGTTTGGGGGTACAAAAGCAAAAAGAGAGACATGGTCCTGAACACATACCATCCATTAGGAAATAAAAGACAATAAACAAACAAATAAATCCTATGCTTTTTATGAAGCTATGATATGTCCTCTTTAAATCCACTCTTTTATTTGTGGCTGAATTGCTCAGCCTGAAACCACAAACATTTGTTTTGCCAGGTGGATCCATTTTAGGCTCTATCATAGGGGGCGCTAAGGAAGATTGGAAGACAATAGTGAGCAAAAGGGACTTGTTCCTTCTTGTTTTCTTTGTCTCCAGCTGGTGCTGTTGCCATGTAATTCACCCCAGCATCACTGGTTATCTGCAGTTTTCTAGATTCTTCCTTCACTCCCAGAACCAGCTTCATTGCGTCCTGCCAGAAGTGCCAGCACGAGCCAGGCAGCACCCTCCCTTAGACTCCGAGGACCCGCTCCCAAAACTTCTCCAAGCTCTCCAGGTACCAGCAGGGGACAAGAGTCCTGTGTCGCAGCTCTGCAGGGCTCCTCCTCTGAGGTCCGATAACCCCCGACCTCAGGATGGCAGCTGCTTCCCACGGTAACTATCTCTTGGTACCTGTGTCCCCTTTTTGTTTGTCAATACTCATTTAGCTAATTTTCTATATGAAATTATCTCTGTTAAAACAAACAGATGGTTTCTATTTCCCCAAGTGGACCCTGTATGGCACATATAAAAATGGTAGTAGGTGCTTTAAAAAAAGATAAAAGCTTTCTGTTTTTGAGAGCAGTGGGGTTGGGTAGGGAAGAGGATTTTAATTTTAATGAGATAGTCAATGGAGGCCTCTCTAAAAACACACTTAAGCTGAGACTTGAGGGTTTAAAAGGAGCTATCTGTGTAAATGAGATGGGCTGGGTGTTAAGGATGGCACGAGCCTGTTTTTAGGGTGTTAAGGATGGGACCTGAGGCACAGACAAATTTATGATGCTCTGGGAACTTAGAGAAAGCCATTGTGGCTGGAGTTTCCCAAGAGAGGATTGGAGTGACTCCTGACAGGTTGGTGAAGGAGGGCATGTAACTTCTCACAGGTCTTTCTCTGCCCTCTTCAAGTCTCAGAAATAAACATTTGCTGTGAGGGATAAAGATAAGAAAGTTGGTTTGCAAAGGACCAAGAGTAGCAGGTTGTATTTGTGCTATGCTAATGGCAAAAGTAACCATGCATACCACAATTAAGAGGGGAAGGATGTTGGTGATGGGAGAAGGACAGTAGCATCAGATACACTGAGTATGACTTTGCCATGTACTCACAGGAATGTGGGAGTGGTCACAGCCTGTGACTCATAGCCTCGGTAAGGCTCTGTGCCCAGCATTTAGCGACAACGAACACCTGGCTGCTGGACCTGGCTCTCAGCCTGCAACTTGAAACATTTTACTGCAATCTGCCATATACCTCACTTATCAACCTATTATTGATCTCCACAGCAAATGGACCCTCGCTTAGCCCATTGAAAGCCCTGCTTTAAAACTGCCCAGTTACTGCTCAGGCCAGGTAGAATAGGAGTGGAGAGGACCAAGCACTTAGGTCAGTGGGGAGGTTAGGATATTGGGCTCCATGGAGGAGAGATAAAAGCAATAAATGAAGAATCAGGAGGTGACGCCTGTATCCACATTGTTATGGACAGGATGTTCGTGTTCCCTGAAATTCATATGTTGAAGCCCTACCTCCCAATGTGAGGGTGATTGGAGGTGAGGCCTTTGGGAGGTAATTAGGTTTTAGATGAGGTCATGAGTGGGCTTCTCATGATAGGACTAGTTTCCTTACAAGAAGAGAACAGAGAGTTTGTGTCTTCTCAGCCTCCAGAACTGTGAGGAAAAAACGTCTGTTGTTCTAGGCACACAGTCCATGGTATTTTGTTATAGCACCCAAATAGACGCATTTTTAACTGCTGTTCTAAGCCATAATAACTGCTCTTTTTTTAATTCACAGGGTGATAATTTCAATATCTACTATTTAGTGTTTATCTTACACGATCACTTTGTGGCATTGTACTCTGGCTCCCTCCTCTTCCCCCGTAGGCACCTTGGAAGCTTCCCTTTACCTTGTACAACCTTCAGTGTAGCTGCTCTTCATGGTCTCTCCTGGGCTCCCTGCTGCTTTTCACATCGCTCTTTCCCCAGGTGATCTAGACTTTCATACTTGAACTCTCCTGCTCCAATGTCTTCTTGAAGCATTTCGCCCACATAGCTAAGCATCTACTGCTAATTTGTATCTGATGTCCTTCAAATGTCTGAAATTCAACATCGGCCAAACTCATGGATTGGGGTCAAGGTTGGGGTGTCACTCAGGAATAGAGATTGAATTAGTGGTGAAATAGAAGAGTCAGACTTGAAGGAGGTTACCCATTGCATAGATTACATGCCCATAATTTTTTAAAAATGGACAGTTCAAAAAATGTTCCAGTGTGAAAAACATCACCCTCAAATTATTATGTATCAATATACCATGTACAGTAGTCCCCCCTTATCCATAGGAGATAAGTTTCAGCACCACCAGGGGATGCCTGAAATCACAGATAGTACCAAACCCTATACACATTATGCTTTTCTCTATACATACATACCTATAATAAAGTTTAATTTATAAATTAGGCACAGTTAGAAATTAACAAAAACAACTAATAATAAATGGAACAATTATAACAATACACTATTCACAATTTCACAGATAGAAGATTCCTTCTTAGCGTAGATCTTAGCAACCTCAGCATATGATTTGTTTTTCTCTCCTTATTAAGTCAAGAACTTTCACCTTTCATGAGGCATTTTATGTCTTTTCTGAGGCATATCCAAATTGCCAGCATCACTACTCTTGCGCTTTGGGGCCATTATTAAGTAGGGTGACTTGAACACAAGCCCTGCCAAACCCTGACAGTAGACCTTACAACTGAGCCTGCTATTAAGCAAACAGCGGGTGAGGGTGGGATGGGGCAGGACAGCACAAGATTTGTGAATTGTTTATTTGTAATTCTATTTCACATGTACAGACCATGCTTGACTCCAACCAAGCCGCAGATGGTTGAAACTGCGGATAATGGGGGCAGGGGGGCTGCTGTACTGAGTAGTTGCGTCTTCAACATCAATGCCTGCCCCAAACAAATAAGGTTCATCCCGGTGATTCCCAGTCCCTGAAGCCAGATGGTGTCACATTTGGAAAACAACATGTCATTCCTGCTCTTCCCTGCCTTCTGAGTGATGAGTTCTAAACCACAACACTGTGTATGTAGTAGAAAGAAGGGGCCCAGGGCCCCTAGACAGAAGCTAGAGGACTTGTTTGATAACTACAGTGCGTGGCTTAGTAGTGCCATTTATTTTATTTAATTAACAGTTTTATTTACTACATATATTTTAAATCTTGTCAGGATAGCTACATTGAGCTAGACCTAAACATCAATGTTTAATGTAACATATCATAAAAAAAAGAACCAGACCAGGGATTTTAGAATTTGTACATTTTCGATGAATGACTATTCACTAATATTCTTCTGAAAGATGGGAAGATTGCAAATATCTCTTGAATGAGAAGCACCTTCTGGTAGATGTCTGTAGCAGGATAGACAAGAGGTCGCAGAACATCAAGATTATGAAATTTATAGTAAGTGGCTTAAATAATCTTGTAAGGTAAAGCGATTTTAGTCCTCTAACAAATAGTTGTCAAATACCTATGATGTATCAAGTTCTGGGAGGGCACAGGGAATTCAGTAGTGGGTTTGGTGGGTGAAGGGTGGAGAAACAGTGTTCTAGCACTCAGAGGGCTCACTACAAAGGAATTCCAATACTTACAGAGGCTACTAAAATGTGTTGCGATAATGGTATGACAGGAACACACATGGTGTAATGAAAGACCAAAGCTAGGGGTGAGGGTTGAGGAAACCTTTCCTGCAGAAAGTGACACCTACAGAGACCTGAAGGACAAGTAGGAGGTAGCCAGGCAGAGACTGAGGGAATGGTATTCCCAAAAGAGGAGAAAACATGCGAGGGCCCAGTACATAGGGCGTGTTCAAGAACCTGAAAGAACAGGAACACCACTTGAGCACAGTGTGTATAAGGAAAAGGACAAGAGGAAGGAAGTACCTTCTAGGAAAGGTCAGATAAAACAGGGCTTTATATAATAGATTAGGGAGTTTGGACTTTATCCTAAGAAATCTGATATTCATGATGTCAGAATATGATCTTAGAAGGCAGAAATAATGCTGATTTTTCCAAAAACTACAGGGTACCGCAAGCAAAGAATTTCTAAGCTGCAATAGGATATGGGAAGCAAGATACTGAAGTTGAGGATAAAGGACTCGATTTTAAGAAGCACATGTCACTGAATTATAAGATAAACAGTGCTCCCAGCATTTTATTAAAGCCTCCACAGCTTTTAATTTAAATTCAGTTCCTGTAGTTTTGCATTTTGAGAGTCTCCCAACAGAGAAGGGAATTAGCAAATGAGAGAGACTCAAACAAAAGGAAGCACAGGAGATGGTACATTGCGGAATGCAATTAAGGCTGGTGGAGGTGTAACTGTAGCTATTGACCTGTGCTGTTGCCATGGAAACCAAAGCTCAGTGGTCTTGGAGTGCTTTCCCTTTTTAAGTACACAGACTGACTTTAGTGAATAGCTCAGACTCTGCACATTATGGAAGTTGCATCATCCATTGCCACACTGTACTCTAAATTCTTGTTAGTGACAGAGACAACGGCTCCCTGGGTCTGAGGTAAACTCCCCAGAAGCTGAGAGGCTGTCAAAGACATAAGATTGAAGCTCAGTGAAGGGCAGAGTTTAGCTGTTGCCTCAGGCCCACTTCCCCAGCTCCACTCTAGGCTAGACTGACATATTAATTGTAAGTGATAGTCATAATTTAGGAGGAGGAATACAGTGAACTAGGTTTGATCTATTAACATATGATTTTTTTTTTTTTTTTTTGAGACAGGGTCTCTCTCTGTCACCCATGCTAGAGTACAGTGGCGTCATCATAGCTCAGCACAACCTCAAATTCCTGGGCTCAAGTGATCCCCCTGCCTTAGCCGCGTAGGTAGCTGGGACTACAGGTGGGCACCACCATGCCTGGCTAATTTTTTAAAAAATTTTTGTAGAAATGGGGTCTTGTTATATTGCCCAGGCTGGTCTTGAGCTCCTGGCCTCAAGCAATCATCCCGTCTTGGTGTCCCAAAGTGCTAGGATTACAGGCATGAGCCTCCACTTCCTGGCCAACATATGATTCTTTTAAAATATCGTATTATGAGATTTGAAACTTATCAAACAAATAAATACAAGTTTATGTTTGGTTTTTCTTCCTAGGTATTTCTGAGAAGACTGTAGTCCACACTAAATGCCTGGCATTGTAGTGCCTTCTGAGCACCAAGCACCAGACTCGGGCTTTATGTGAATTGTCTTTCTTAGTTTACTAAAAACCCAATCTCAGATATTGTTAATATCCCCATTTTACAGATGAGGTGATTGGGACTTAGAGAAGTTAAAATTGGATCAAAGATCTTAGAGTTAATAAAAATATTTGAACCCAGTCATGCTGATGAGAGTGACCTGCTCAGATTATGTTATTGTAGCATTATTAGTGGATGATAATATCTTCTTAGTATCATGGAATTTCAGATCTACAAAATAATGTGGAAATCATCTAGGCTGACTTCCTTATTTTGAAAATGAGAACAATGAGGCCTAGAAAGTTAAGTGACTTTCCTAATGTCACACAGTGAGTTACAGACTAACCCAGATCAGAATTTAGAGCTTCTGGCTCCAAGGTGATTTTCAGTACCTTGAAAATTCCTCTGCCTCTCTATTGACTGTGAAAATACAAAGTGTTTTTGTTTTTGTTTTCATTTGTTTTTGTTTTTGTTTGTTTTTTAACCCAAGTCTTCCTCATAGCATCCGTTTGAGTCCCACTTTATAGGACCTTTGCTTTTTCTCCGTTCTGTTTTATCTGAATATTCTCTTTTTTGCATCGAGAAATGATGCTGATTTTTCCAAATGTGATGCAAAGATAGGCCTAAGAGAGCAGAGTATACAGATTTCTTAATGCCTGTGGCTTTTGTGTGGCTGGAGCTAAGTAATGAAGGCAATTAATCAGGAGTGGACTGGTGTACAATATGTCCTCTTCTGTCATTATTTCTTAAAATGTACTCCTTTGTCATCTTGTCTCATCTGGCAGAATTTGTCTAGACTAGATACACTTTTAACTCAATTATCTGATGTGAGAAAAACATAATCAAAAGAAGAGGAACATTCCTGGTGAGAAGCAGAGGGAAGGAGTGGGGATATGTCGGTGACAACTGCATTGCAATTAAGAAGGCTGAAGAGTGTATTCAAATAGCTAGTGACAAAGTAAGTATCCTCTTTGGCCTGGCATGGAAGGGGTCTAGAAGCTATCTTAAGTCTCTTTATTCCAGAAGAAGATCAAGAAGAATATTCTGAAGTACCTAGGCAAGGAAACATCTGGCATTGCATTTCAGGGAGAGTCTCCTTTTAAAATCAAATGATGAAAACACTATAGCAAAGCAGTAATTACTTTTTAACTTGATAGAACAGCCAATTAAAGCTTAGAGCAAAAGTTTGAACAATGACCAGAAAAATGCATGGGAGAGAGAAAATTTAGAAAAAGGACAAATGAAGAGATGCACAAATAAAGAAGGCTTTGATAGAGTTATAGAGTCTCTTTAAAAGATGAAAACTCAGACATCTGCAAGGGCTAGGCTGAGCACATATAGTTATGAAACAGGCCTACTGAAAGGCTGTGATGCCAAGAGACTTGTATGTTGAGCAAGCAGAAAAGTCTCCATAGTTGTATTGTCTTTTCAGATATTATGCAAGCCAAACAATAACCAAACATATGCACCTTCGCTCTAAACCAAGATGTAGTCGCTTGTTTCTTCTATTTCTAATGCATCATGCAGGGCTATAAAAAGGGTAATGTGGCTTTAATTTTACCTTTTAGTAAAAGTCACATCTAAAGAAACATTTGTAGTTCAAAGATACATAGTATGAAAGGAAACCAAAGGGGAAGTGGGACTCTGCTCCTTTAAGAATGATTTTCATTTCCTCTTTTAATTAGCTGTGTTGCTTAATATACCAATACTTTCTCCCACACATGTTGAAAAGAAAGCTGTGAGGCTTAATTTAAAATGCATCATCTTGTTTGCACGTGGTGGAAAGAAATGAAATCTATAATAAAGTTTGCATGTTTTCAATATACAGACTAACATCTTACTCTTGCTTCCTTTTCAGAGCCCAGATTAAATCCCAGTTCTTTTATAAAGCCTTTCTCAATACAGCAGTCCAAATGATCTATTCATTTCCTGATTTCTTGCCTTATTCTCTCTATCCATTTATTTATATGTCTAGCTATCTTCCCACCCAGCAAATATTAATGGAGGGTCTATTAGTTGTTAGGCACTGTGATACAGACTCAGCAGTGAATAAACATGTACCATGCCCACAGCCTAGATGAAATACCAAAAAAATTCACACAAATAAATGCATAATTGGAAGTATAAATTAATGCTATGAAGAAAAGAACCCTGGTGGTATGAAAGCTTTTAATAGAAGAACTTGAACTTGACTTATTCAAGCAGTCAGGGCAGGCTACTTAAACTGGATTACTAATGCAAATTATATAAGCAGAATTTACCTAGAAAGAAAACAAGAATTAGTGATTACCTTGCCACAAAAGAGGCCCATTATTACAGAACATTATAATTTATGTTGGCTTGTTTACTTAATAGAAAGGGCAAAATCTCAAATTGCTTTGAAGGGTTTGTAAACTGCTACTAACAATAATTGGAAAGAAACATGAAAATATTAGTGGAGAAAATTTCATAGAGATTAGTGTTCTACATAGGTATGGTATGAACTTAAATATTTCTAGGCAATGTAATAGAGTGGAAAAATAAATGCTGTAACATATAGCAGACATATTTTAATCACAGCTTTGGTGGATGTTAGCTATGTGACCTTGCAAAAGTTATTTATCTTCTCTGAATGAGAAAGTCCACGGATGACAAGTGGTAATATAAGAACCATGAGAGGTTACTATGAAAATTGAATGAGGTAAGGTATGAAAGTGCCTCAAACATTAAAGTTATTCAGTAACTAAGATGCATGTAAAACATTAATCTATATTATTTGTCTCAGTTGTACTTCCTACATATTGTTGCTGGACTTATCACTGCTAAGGGCTACCTTTTATGATTTTTATTTGTCAAAGACTTTATGCTTTCAAATATTTTGGTCAATAAAATAAACTTTACTGAATATATAATAATTTTTTACAATCATTCCACTGTAATCAACAATCAGAACTTCTGATTACACTGACCTTACGAACTTTCACATTAAAAAAAAGAATTGCTTGTACCATTTCCTTTTTTTTTTTTTTTTTTCAATTCAAAATAGCTACTCCTCATGTGAACAGTACCTTCAAAGCAGTTCTTGCCCACATTTCTTTTCAGGAAAATCAAGGGCAAGAATGCAGGTCCAAGAGCAAAAATAAGGGGGGCTAGGCTGGAGATAGATGAGATATTATATCTGCCCTTATTTGAACCCCAATGTGATGGCATGAAGTGACCTCTCTTTACCAAGATTGATGATAAGCTATGGAGTTATTAATATTTTCCCCCACACTGACTTGTTAGTGTGCGTGTGTTTACTTGCCTGTGAATAAGGTTGACAGAAGAGGTTGTTGCCTGAGCCTAGATGATTCAGGGTGTTGAAAGTCCCACTTACCCATCCATCCTGCCTGTCACAGAGTCTGTAAAGCATGCCATTACAGAGTTTTCCTCTGCTGCCAGGAGGCTGGAGGATTTCTTTATTTAAATGTGCATATCTTCATATCATGAGCTCTTAAACCATTATCCACTACTTAATACATTCAAGAGTTAGTGTTTCAGGTTGATAACTAGAATTTGGACAAGAAGTATCAAACATTTGAGCCACTAATTAACTGCTTTCTTCTAAGACAAGTGGTAGCTTAGTGCAGGAGTTCTGGGAGTCTGCTCTGGGTTCAGTGGGAGGATTCAAGATTAGATGGTTTGGGGTAAAAGGATACCATTGCGGCAGTTAATGGAATGCCCTCATACTGCTTTGAAATTTCAGCCTTTTTAATTCCTGACTTTTTATCATGTCTGCTTGATTGACAGCATTAGCCCTCGAAATCCCTCTGCACAATATTAAGCTGAGCATACAGACATGTGAAGCGCTAATCTCTGCCCTTGAGGAGTTTACAGTCTGCTGAACCTTATATCATGGGCTAATACTGCCACCCACCTGATAATTTGCATTATTAAGCCTGCAAACTCTTGGAGCCCAATATCATTCTAAGTACAACATTCATTGCTTTGCGTTAAAAAATAATAGTGTCCATATACCCGGGACCATTCTAGGCTATAGTGACACAACAATAATGTCAAATGACTCATAACTGACTACAAAGCCACATACATAAACTAACAGTTTAGTTTGATGTAATAAATAATATCTTCAGTGGATGTACAGATTAATAGCTATATGAGCAAAGAATGATCAGGAAACCTAATTCCACCTGAAAGAGTCAAATGTGTCTTTAGAAGGAAAGTCATGTTGAGCTGAGTTTGGGAGACAAAACAAGACTTTATGACCTTGGAAGTCCCTGGAAATATTAGATAAAAGGTAAATATATTTTATATGAATGATAACCTGAGCATGGCCCCCATGGGGACCCATCAAGGCATCATGAGCAATAAAGAGCAAATTCTGGGCAGCCAGAGATCAGAGGGAGTTTTGATGTTTGGAGAACTCTGAAAGCGAGAAAGAAATCCAAGAAAGAGAGGTAGGAAGCTGGTAAAAGGAGGGTAAATACATACCTTTTCTTAGTGTTTTGTAGAAAATGTATGTGTGAGTGAACATAGGAATTTTAAATAGAGGGGATTTAATAAAGAAATTGGTTTCAAAGGTGAGGACTGCAGGAAGAAAAAGAAAGTAAGTTTACTCAAAAGATCAGAGCTGTAAAAATCCAGTCCCTTCTGTACCGCAGAGAGATCTAGCTAAATGGAACTGCCAAGAGCCCACAATTACCAGGACCCCCAACCTGCTGCTCAGGAAATCAAGCTGTGTGAGCTGGAACTCAGGAAGTGACACTCATCAACCACTATTATTGCTGCCATCGCTGCAGGGGCGCCCACAGAAAGCAGAACTCATGGCTTCTTACTTCATCCCTCTTTCTAATCTAACAAAAACCAACTGGCAAGGGAGTTTGAGAAATATAGTGTGCGGGTTCCTATCCCCAGTGGTAGAGAGGAGACTATAGAAAAATGATTGTGGAGCCAAGAAGCAATAGACACTATCTAGCAACCACGTGTCTTCTGACTTAAGAATCTCTTGCCCTTACCTCCTTTCTCTCCTCTCTCTAGGCTTCTGTCAACGAACAACAACACAGAGGACACACACGCGCACGCTTATTTTTATTCTTATCATTACCTACATACATAGTCATGTCTACTTACAGGAAATTGAAATTATTGTAAGTATGTACTGGAAATAAATAAAGGAAAGTTTGAATACATAGGAGTGATATAGGCTAAGAAGTAAACCTTTCAAAATAAGCAAAGGCTAGTAATGATGATCTCAGAAAAAAAAAATAGTCTCCTCCATTCCCAATCTCTCTTTTACCAACACAAATAAAAAACATATCCACTTCTTTGATAAATTTATGTTCTGTCTCTCTTTTTTTTTTTTTTTTAATTTTCTAGGTCACCGTATCTACTTAGCTCCCACCATTAAAGACTTGAGTAGAAAATAAGTTGTATTTTTCCAACCCAACAGTCTCTATTAATGAAATGTGACAAAGCTAAACCTAATAAGCAGCTATTCAAGTTGTTCAAATGTGCTCTATTGTACATATTTAGATAGAAAAATAAGATGCAGCTGCTTCAAAAGAAGATATTAAATGGCTAAACATTAGAGAACAATGACAACTGGAAAACTCAGTTGGAGAACAATAGATATAGAGCCAAAGAAAGAAGTCTGGGTTTTCAATTTAATTTATGAAAGAGTTCTGCTTTTAGGAATAAATAATTGCATTTGTTGTTATTTAAAAGATTAATTTTTAAAAAGAAATTAAGCTAAAAACAGCAAAATTATTTTCTGCTTTTGCTTTTACATTTCTATTTCCTCAGTGTAACATTAATTTTAAAAGGTACAGCATGTTAGTGGTACACCACGATACAATATTCTTTAGGGTATATTTTAAATGGTAATTGGTGCCACTTGATTGAAAACCTAGTTTGAGGAATCAGGAGATGAAAGGACTTAGTGTATAAAGCAAAGTTCTTACCCTTACAATTACTTTGCAACATTATAAAAGCATCCTATAACTACTGGGTATTTGGGAAGGGGCAATTTTCATGGCATTGACTCTTAATAGATATATTTAAGGAATAGTGAGAATCTTATCTTAATCTCATCTCTAAAGGTAATTTCACAAATCCAAGATTAGAGTCTTTCAGAACCTTTTTCTAACTGTTTCCTCTTTCTGGTATGCTCTTCTCTCAAGCATCCATTTGGACTATTCCATCACTTGCTCATAGCCAGTGGCCCATTGGCTAGACTATTTCATTCATTTTATAATAATAACTAACAATTAAGTAACAGCCAAGAGTCTTGGAACATCAGTTGACTAAAAGAGGCAATTTAATAAGTAAATTTTAAAAATTTAATTGTTATATACTTACAGGGTTCAAAATTCAAAAGGTACAAGAGAATGCATAAGTGAGGTTTTTCTTCTAGCCCCACTGCACTCCTGTTATCTCTTGACACTAGCAAAACAAGCAAGCTTAAGGGGCATAACCCATTCATTAGTGGTGGATCACATTACTGGAGGAGGAAGCTTACAGATTGTTTCTCTTTTAATAAAAATATGGAGAGTTTACACTATTACATTCCCTTGTGACATGTTACACAATTTAATGGACTATGATATCTCATTTTCTCTCTCATGTGAAAATTACTTAAAAGAAATCTCTGGAGCACCAAGATACTACATTGTGATGTAGCAGGAATGTTATTTCTTTGGGGAGCAGTGATCAATTATTTAAGGTCTGAGAAGAACACCTCATGGAGGGGGACACCCACAACTATTTGTATTTGGTTTAATGGTCAATTTATAAAACATAGATTTAATAAATAAAACTTTGAAAAGAATTTTTATAAACAGTTAAATATAAATAACACAAATATTTAAATTTCCTTTTAATTTAAACTGAAAATAGAAACTTACTGTGACTGATTTTTTTGAATACTTCAACCCCCCTACAAAGACAAAATTTATACACATGGACACACATAGACGCACAACTCAGCACACCTGTTATTCTACTAATTCTTAAACCTGTTCTACAGTTTCAATGTCATGGGTTTCATTCATTCCTTTATTGTTTCATACTTGATGTTAACATCTTCCTAGGGGTATAGCTATACTAATTTTGATATACACATACAGCTTCAGTAATATTATTTTGATGACTTCTTATAGCTGAAGTTATCTTACCAGATCAAAAAGAAAATAATACCTTCTCAGAACAGCCAAAGATTTTCATTATCAAGAGATGGGATGAAGAAGTTGAATATTTTTCCCCAAGTGAGCTCCCTTTAGTAGACGCATTTTATTTGTTATTTTAATATCCCTTTTTAAGTCCTCATTCCTGGTATGGATATTATTATTGTCATTATTCTGTCTCCTGTTATCTTCCCCCAGATATAATATACTTTTAAATACTCACTCAGCTAGTATTACATAATCCATTATCTTGTCATTATATTATATGACTAGTCTGTTAGTATTATTAAAAACTTATCTATTTCATTTTAGAATATTATTATCAATGGTTTGATATTGGGGCTTCACCCTCTAGGAGACAAGGAATGGATGAATTCTAGGTAGTTAGCTCTCCTTCTGAAGAACATTGGCTTATTTATTATCCTGGAACAATGTTGATATCCATCTCTATCTGGGTTTGTTTGTGGCCACTGATTCTGACTACCTGTTTAGTTCCCTCTCCACCTGATTTTTAGATAGTTTCACATGTACTTCTCATTCCTTCCTAGTCTGGTACAGATTCTATTTTTTTCCCCAGGATTTCTTGGCTTTCTCCAGGCTTTTCTCCTTATTCTTTTTACTATGAACAGATGGAAGCAAGATCAAGTCTATTCTTTGTAAACAGACATATAAAGAACTGACATAAGAGAAGACAAAAGAAGTTGAACACCTTTACTTATAGTAGTAACTTTTCTGTGCTTGTTAAAATAAGTATAAAACTTGAACATATTCTATCATAGCCACATTTTTTTATACTCTAAACATCTTTTTATAACATTTATACAAACAACTTTTTTGGAATGGCATTAGGAAGTCATTGAATTTCACAACAAACATTCCAATTAATACAACAGCAACTATTATTATTAAAGTTTAAATTATCACAACTTAACCAATGAAATCCCTCTATGCAGGTTCTTTGCCCTTTCAGCATTGCCTTGCTTTTGGGTAATAATTGGACATATCCAGATATTCTCTGAGACATGGAATCTAGTACCTTCCAATAATATCCTGGTCCTCTTAGTTGAGAACCATAATAAAATGAAAAAACTGGGCACTAGGATTGCACTAGAATATTGGTAATGGGCAAAAGTATTTCTTCTGCATCTGATTCATCTTCATTAGTGACACAGGTAAAATATATGTGTGTGTGTATGTGTATATGTGTGCATACATACACTTCTTTTTAAGGCATCAGTTCACACTAAATTTTATAATTTAAACATGAAGTTTCATCAACACTAAGACTTTCTTCTACACAAACAGAAAGGACATTTTGATGTTCCAAACCTGATAGATATTATATGCTAGAGAAGAAAATTCTTAGGCTAATGATAATTTTCAGCATTTTACAATGTCTCTGCTAAATGATTATGTCTAACCTTAATCCTACAAACAATTCAATTTCCAAAGCTGATGAATTTACAGAATGCATTTTCCCAGAATCTCGATTCTCACCATCAAGGCCCTCGTGGGTGGCCCTGTGCAGTTGCACCAGGCCTCCCAATCAGGAGAGCCCCACACTTGCTTTAATCTCTTTTGCAGCTGTTCTGAAAAATCTCAATCATTTTTGAAAAAGAGGCTCCTCATTTTCATTTTGCACTTGGCTCTGCACATTTATCCCGCGTCCTGCCTATAACGCATGAACTGTTAGATTAGAATTTAAGGTCCTGACTCATTTACCTTTTCATGCATCCCAAGTAAGGGACAAATTCTTAGCATGTCCCCTTCCAAATAATTACAAATTATATTAAATCCCAAAGACACAATTTCCCGCTATGATTCAAATGTTATATAAAATGTCTCATCACAGACTGAGGAAAACCAGCCTATAATTAATACTTTAAACATTTGACTGATCATTAAAAATCTCTGGAAGACTTAAAACTGTGAATTTCTGGGCTCCTTTGCAGATTGAATCCAAATCTTTTAGTCTGTAACACAGAAATCTGTATTTTTTTTAAATCTCTATTTTTTTTCTTTGTTTGTTTTTAACTGGTTGGGAGCATGAAGCAAAAGGCTTAATTAGGCTGTTGAGATTCATAGTGTGAGAGGCTTGTGTTACCAAATTTACTTTCTATTAGGTATTAACTTGATATGGTTTTTGCCTGTTTCTAATCAACCGGCAGGGTACCCACCAGGAAGAAACTAGTAAGTACTACCCTATCCACTGTGGATGTGAGACCTCTTGGCATGTTAATCATGCTCATCTAGCACTTATAGGAAAATATTGGCAGAATAAATAATTACCCCTCCCCCCATTTGTTTCTCTATTTCCTACAGTGATTATTTGGTCTCAATTCATTATAACTTATTCCCCTTTCTCTTTCCTGCATCAGATCTTAATTACAGCTGATACTGTCTTCTGCTCAGCCTTGTCATTTTTGTGGGAGAAAGAGACAGAAGGTAATAACCAAACAGAAGCAGAAGTACCATCTTTATATGGACACCTGTGAAGTTTCTGGTTCTCTGCTGACACTAACTCTGCATACTCACCACACAAGGGTGGATTATTTCCTCCTGTGCACTTTCATTTAGGTAGACAGCCTAGGGTATGTGAGCTTTTCAAGGAACCATGGCCTTTAAACAAACTGAAGAAATTTTGACTCTAAAATGCACCAAATAAAACTGCAAAATCAAAATTAGTAAGTACCAATTAAATATATATTACATTTACTTGTTACTATGAATAATCACAAAAATTTCATTACCTTTGGAAGTAATTTGTAGGGTAGCTTTTCCTTACTTTCCAAGAATCCCTAAGTTTACATGATGATTACTGAGAAATCATAGCTAAATGTTAATTAAATGCATTATCCATAGCCAAAAATTTCAAAAACAAAATTACAGAATTCATTTCAATGTTTTTAATTCAGAAAATTTATTTAGGGACACAGGAACCAACTGAAAGAGCTTCAGTGGCAAAACAAGAAATTTGAACAAAATGAAATAGTATTAGATTATAATCTAAAGTATAAAATAAATAGCTACTCATAAATTCATGAGTGGATTAATAAAATGTGGTATATATCTACCATGGAGTACTGCTCAGCCATAAAAAGAAATGAATTAGTGTCCTTTTCAGCAATATGGATGGAACCAGAGACCATTATCCTAAGTGAAGTATCTCAGAAAGGGAAAAACAAACACCACATGCACTCTCTAATAAGCTGGAACTAATTGATGGTCACAGAGGGAAGTAAAAGTAATTGGAAATCAAGAAGGGGGAGGGGGGAAAAGGGGAGCAAAAGCCTACTTAACAGGTGCAATGAACATTATTCAGGTGATGGGCACACTAATAGCCCAGACTCAAGCATTATAAAAGCTATCCATGTAACAAAAACATTTGTACCACTTTAATATTTTGAAAAAAATTTTAAATAGCCACGAGCCCATACTGACATAAATAAGTTATTGAATAAAACATTTAAATATATTTAATGTGGGATGTGAGTAATTTTAATATGTTTAGTGTAATATGTGGACACCACCAAACTTTAGAATGTCAAAAGTTCCCTAAGGTCTTAAAACATTCCCGTTAGGGCAAACTTCTATTAAGTTCACACTAGGGCTTTCATACAAGTCTGGAAAGTCAGATTATAGTTGACCTAACAAAAAATTACCACAACCTGCTATATCATAGTGGTAATTCCAAAAGTTTTGCTAAAATAAATCTTATGCAATACCCAATAGTTTAATTTTTAATATTAAAAGTATGTAAATGGTAGACAGAAAGATTGAGAGAAAGAGAGAGAGAAAGACAAGAAGAAAGGAAGGGAAGATGAGATGAAAGGTAGCAGAAATTCTCTGCCCCTTACCTGCCTCAGCATCCCTAAGCAGCTCTGCAGAACTCTGATCTCCTGTGGAACTCAGTTTGTAATTTTTTGATGTAGTGGCAAAATCCGAACCTTTGAAGGCAAGCCATAGAGTTGGAGATACTAATACAGCACAGTATCCGGGATATATATAATAAAATTTTACAACTCAATAAGAAGACAAAAATCCCAAATAAAAAATGGCAAAAGATGTGAAGAGACACTTCACCAGAGAAGATATATGGAGGACAAATAAGCACATGAAAAGTGTCTCAACATTGTTAGTCAGTAGGGAAACGCAAATCAAAACAAGTTTCCACCGGATGCCTACCAGAATGGACACAATTAAAAGGACTCCATACCAAGTGTTGAAGAGGTTGCAGAGTAACTGGAACTCTCATATGTTGCAGGAATGCGAAATGGTATAGCCACTTTTGGAAAGAGCTTGGCAGTTTCTTATAAACATACATTTACTATAAGATGCAACAATGTCACTCCTAGGTATTTACTGAAGATAAATGAAAACATATGGCCATACAATGACCTGTATGTGAAAGTTTGTAGCAGCTTTATTCATAGTAGCCAAAACTGGAAACAACCCAAATACCCATCAATGGCTAAAAGGATTCCATACAATGGAGTATTACTAAGCAATAAAATAGAACAAACTATTGATTTATCCAACAATATGAATAAATCTCAAAAGAATCATGTTAAGTGAAAAAAGCATATTTGAGTCCATATATGAAATCTGGGAAAAGGCAAAAACAACAGAATTCAAGTCAATGGTTGACAGGGACTGGGATGGGGCAAGGGGATTGACTGCAAAGGCATGTGGGAGGACTTTTGGGAGTGATAAAACTGTTCTATATCTTGATTGTAGTGACGGTGAAATGGCTATATACATTTGTCAAAATTCATCAAACTGTGCCCTAAAGAAGGGTAACATCTAGTAACTATAAATTACACCTCAATAAATCTGACCCCACCCAAATAGGATGACATATGGAAAAGGATGTGGCACATAATAAATGACTAATAAATGTTAATTTATGTTAAGACTATCTTTCAAAGATCTTAAATTTTTTTCCATTCTAAGAATCATGCATATTCTTTTATAATCTCTCCTGTATACTTTATTCATATTTTTCAGAATATTACAGGGGTACAAACATTTTGGTTCCATAAATTGCTTTTGTACCATTTGAGTCAAAATTATAAGTGTGCCCAGCCCCCAGATAGTGTGAATTGTACCCGTTAGGTATGAATTTACCCAACCCACCCTCCCCCCACCTATAAGATTTTTTTTTAAAACTGCAACTACTTCTAGATTTTTATCAGTCTTAGCCTGACAAGTAGAGTTAAATAAAGGAATAGTCCTTTTTTATTTCTCTTTTTGCCAGGTTTGTTCTGTCTTTCCCACCACTTCTGTAGATTTTACCCCAAGAGATTGAAACAGAGACTATAATTCCATTATGACTCTTTATGTTAGCAGGAAAAACCTGATTTATTTCAAGTAGAAGTCATATCCCAATTGCTTCCCTTTGGAGGAGAAGACAAGCTATCCCACATCTGAATATTTATTTATTAGGAAAAAGAAATTCAAAAGCAAACAGCGATGTTCACAAATTGCCTTTGCTACAAAATTAGAGATTCAAAAATCTGAACTGACTACAGAATGTTGGTTAAAAATCAAATATTTCTTCCAGAACAAAATATCATAGACATTTTAATACACAATTTAGGCTTTTAATCATCACAAACTCATTGCTTAACATATTCAGTAGGATAGGATAGGAAATGTTAGCTGATTCCATGCGTGTTTTCTTAAAACAAAGAGATGTAACTTATTAATAGCATTTTTTCAAGTTATATTAATTTTACATCTATCTAAAGTTGTATAGAATTCATATTTTTAAAATTAATATTACTAGTTTTTAGATGACCACATTAATGTGGATAAAAGACAAAGTGAGCTGATATGTTAGGTAATAATGGATTTATACCTACCAGGATTTACACCTGGCAGAATGTTTTCTTTTTACACTTCAGGCACTGGGAGAGAAACAATAGTGTGAAGCCCTCAGGAGTCAGTTTCCTAGCAGGAATTTTTAAAATCTTCTCATGGTAGTGTTTCCCCATTAGTATCTTCTTAGAATGGAATTGTTAAACATGTGTTAAGCACTTTTATATTTCCTGCTTTCTACATCTTCAGCTACAACTAGAAATGTTTTCATAGTTCCTTTGGGATGGATTCTTAAAATTCTCCTGCATTTCTTTTAAGTGAGATAGTGGCATCATTTAAGTATGAGAATTATTTGTTGTTCTTCTAGGAATTTTAATGTATCCCCCATGTACACGAGTTAGTTTGCAGCCCAGTGTTTGTGCCTTTCTTCTTCTCACTATGTATTCTGTTTCCCTCAGCTAAATTTCTTACTTCCTACCTAAAAAGTTACCTGCAGTGGCTTCAAGGGTCTCAAAGAGAGTGAAAGTGTGTTATTTTATAGCCATATACAAATATCTTAGGAAAAATTATGGAAAGAAGCAAATGATTTTATATTTGGCATTTCTTATCTTCCCTTTCAGCACAGGTCATTTTCCCCCCTCTCTCTACCCCTTTCCTGGAGCCTTTTTCCTTCTCTTCTCCATCTCTAGCTCCTGGGCCCAAATGTCAACTCTCTCAGTACAAATTAATGTTTGCTTGCCACCAAGAAAGACACCCTGCATTTGAAAGGAACTCAAACAACCAATTGTGGAATTTGAACATCTTTGGCCACTTGATAGGGAGCTGAAAAGGGAAGGAAGAAGGAAAGGGGTGGGAACAGGGAAAAGGATTCTCCTTTTTCTTCCCCTGTTAACGTGTACAGATTACTAACCACTTCACTGATGCATTATGCGGGGCCAATAATGCCTTGCAAGATTCACTGGAGAAAGGATTGAGGTTGTCACTATAATGAAAATGTGCCTAGAACACCATGTAAATATTTAATGTAAAAGCCCACAATTTAATTTATATAATGTAAAAAATAAAATCCTTGAAAAAATTTGGTGAGGCTGTGCTACTATCCTGATTTGTTTCTTATACAATTCTTTCACTTCTCAAAATAAACTGAAACTCAATATTTCTCTCTCTACCACCTCCACTTCTCTCTCGTCCACATTTACTACAGGGTTCCACTAGGAGGTAATAGTATGTCTTCTAATTCTCTCTAATCCACATTACTTTTACTCATCTTTTAAGTTCATGTCATCCACCAAGAAATCAAACAACAAACCCCCTTTTGTACAACATGAGAAAATAAGTTGAGTGGTTAAGAGCATGAATTTTGAAGTCAAACAAACCTAGATATAAGTGCTAGCTTGCCCCTTCTTAACTGTGTAATTCTGAGTACACGGTTATTTAACCTCAGTTTTCTCATTATATAAAACAGGGTTAGTAATATTATCTTTCCCGTAGGGCTGTAAATGGTAGCTATAACACTTCTCTACCAACTTCAAGACAATTTCAATTACTAGAAATATCTCAAAAATCTATCTAAAAACCTAGATTATGCAGGACAAAATATGGTCGGTGGTCAAACATACCCTGAGTTCTGTATAATTTCCTTCAACTCTCTCTACACTCTTTCATTCTATAATGTAAGCTGCCTGAGGGCAGGGAGCATGTCTGTTTGGTTCAGCTCATGCCTAGTTGTACCCAAATCACCAGACAATGTCACCCTTCTCATCTTTCTGACTTCTCTATTTTCTGTCAACAATTCTGGAGGTCACAGAGGGCAGAAACGGAGTGAGTAGAGTAAATGGGAAAGAGATTGGGGTCAAAAAGTTGTTTAAATAAGACTGGCTATTTGTTTAAATTATTTTAATTGTGGAAGCTGAGTGATAGGTGTATAGAGTTCATTATATTATTTTCCCTTTTTTGTTACTTACCTGAAGTGTTCCACTGTATATAATATGGACACATGTGTACATGTATATGTACATATGCATATATGTATACCATGTGTATATATGCAGGTGTGTGTATGTGGGGAAAAATAAAAAGTGGACTATCTGTCTGTGTCAAGAAAGGTAGAGGGGAATAGGAAAAATTCTGTGACCTCTTAATGTGCAATTAACTACCCTTGTAGCTCTGGTCATACCATTGGTGCAACATAGATGCCCTGAGGGTGCCAATCTTACTGCTTCATCCTGTGTACATTTGGTGAGAAATTGTTGTTGGGTTCTGAGGGGATCTGATAAATATTAATCCCTATCCTTACTCAAGTTCTGAATTGATTAAGAAAGTCAGAAGAATAAGGAAGATGGAGAGTAAAGTCCATCATTTATTACTGATATTGATCAGTTGGAGAAGTGGTTTGGGGTCCATTAGGCTAGTGGTCTTGCTAATACTGCACCCACAAATTGGAAGATTTACACCCCCAGTCACAAGCACAACTGGATGTCCACCACCCTTCCTTGTGGGAGCTTGCCCTTATAAAACACTGGGCTTGAAGTAAAATGTGTGGGTCTCTGTGAGCAACTGGATCATGAAAGAGGAAAAAGAAGGAAAGTGCCTGAGACATTTATGCCCAGTGTCTCTTTCCCTGGTCAGCAATATCCCTGGAAGAGTGACGGAGAGGGTGGAAGGGAAGAGCTAAGGAATGTGAATCCACATGAAAGGAAAAATAAGTGGGATATAAAGGTACCCCATTAAATGACCAACAGAAGCCTTGATGTCAATAGAAAGACAATATCACAGTTCTAGCCATCGGCCTTATTCGAGTAGATGCTATGTTTATTATGACTATATTTGAAGACTCTTCTGTTGACCCCATTAAAGGTATCTTGAGTTTCCTAACACCATGATTATACCTCAGTATCATGTAGAAGCTCTGTGGCCTAAAAAAGAAAAGATATCCCAGAAGGATACTTTCCTTGAGCCTTGTTGGAAGCTGGAATTAACTTTTGGTTCAGGCTGATTCAGTCAATGCTTCAGAAGAGGATTGTTTCTATTTTATTGATTGTGGTTTGGGGAGACTGTTTAAAATTCCAATAGATATCCTGGCATGGGAGCTTTTACTATCTATCATTATTTCAGCATATATTTTCAAAATGATTTATTATTTTGATATTTGCCTTTAAGATGCCCTCAAAGATTCTGCAGCCATTGTTAAGAATAGAGGAATATATTCTTTCATAGTGATGTTTGGTCATTACATGGTTATCTTGTCCTGTAATGTCTCCCTGACTTTTAGCATTAGCTGTGTTGATAATTTGTCACATCAAGTGATATTACCTTCCTTTGAACTCTTACAGTACTATATTTGCACCCCTCTTGTGATATTTATTCCATGGCTTGTCTTATGCATACTGGGATCTATTCATACCAATCCTATAAAATTGTAAGTTCCCAAAGGGCTGGGATCACATTTAGGTCAATTTTTTTTTTATCACAGTGCCTGACACAGAGTAAATACTCAATAAATGTTTCTTGAATGCATGAGTAATCACATGGCAAAAAGAATTTCCTGTCTTTTTCTACCCAGATTGTTTGCTGTATTTTTCTCTTACTATTATTCTTTCCTATGCAAATCTCTCTGCCACCAAAGGTTCTTTCCTTTCACATATTTTTTCTAACATAATCTTTGTTGACTAGTATGTGATCCTGTTCTATCTATTTCTATATCCTCTAATCTCCAGCTTTTCTAGCCTTAAAATACAGAGACAAAGAGAAAAAGGATTAGTCAGAGAAAATATAATGAGTTAAACTATTTTTGTATTGCTTTAAAATACCTGCTTTATCACAATAATACATGCACAGTAGTTTTTTTTTTTTTTTTTTTTTTTTTTTTTTTTTTTGAGACAGAGTCTCGCTTTGTTGCCCAGGTTAGAGTGAGTGCTGTGGCATCAGCCTAGCTCACAGCAACCTCAAACTCCTGTGCTTAAGCGATCCTACTGCCTCAGCCTCCCGGGTAGCTGGGACTACAGGCATGCACCACCATGCCCAGCTAATTTTTTCTATATATATATATTTTAGTTGGCCAGATAATTTCTTTCTATTTTTAGTGGAGATGGGGTCTCGGCTTGCTCAGGCTGGTCTTGAACTCCTGACCTTGAGTGATCCACCCGCCTCGGCCTCCCAGAGTGCTAGGATTACAGGCGTGAGCCACTGCACCCGGCCCATGCACAGTAGTTTTAAAAAATCAAATTGTATAGAAGAGCTTATAGTAAAAAGAAATAATTGGCACTACTTGTTTGTCACAGCCCTATTTCCCTCCCTATTTGCAACCATTTTTAACAGTTTTTAGATCTTTTTATAGATACTATCACATTTCCAAATATGCTTATATCACAATTTATTGGCTCCTCATGTGATCAGTGAGGTGCTATCTCACTTTGACAACCACCCCGATCTGTCCTCTATCTCCTACACATATAGACATATTTTACGTCAGTTACCATCACAACACTAAATGCATGCTTGAACCTTTTATTCTCTCACCTACAAATAGTATCTCTTAACTTTTCCTATCATTACTTTCACCTAAGACCACCCATTATTATGTGTAACATGTTTGTATCAAATAGGAAAAGATACTGTTTCAGGTGGACTCAACCCATGTAGGCATGGTTGATATTTCCTTTGTACAAAGAAAACATGCCCCTTCTCCCACGTGTTAGCTTTCAACCCCCCATTGCACCATTAGCTGGGCACCTTGGTGCAGTGCACAAACTGTACAACCATACACTGAGCCCAGACGTCACCCCTCCTTTCTCTCTTTCTCCTTTAATTTCCCACTATTATCAAATGTACTTTACTTTTCAACCTTTACATTCTATTTTATAACCATAATCATCTGTATTTTATATATAGGTTGAATATTAGTGTAAAACATTTATATTACTACACCAATATATTATTCACCATAGGAAAAAAGTTGTGTTTATATATCCTTTCTTTAGTTTTCTTGAACTTGCCATTTTAAAATTGTTATTCTCTCCCTTTTTCTTCTTCTTATTTGGAGCCCTGTAACCCTTGGTTAAAGCTAGAGTAATTAATTGATCTTGGCACCTGCTGCATGTGGGTGTTTCCTAATTGTTTTCTTAGGTTGAAGCCATTATTTCCTGGATCTTGTGCTTTAAAAAAAAAAATTAGTCTAGTTCTGCCAGATTAGAGCAGAGTCTCAAGTAACTATTTACAAGAAGAGATAAAAGTTTCTCATTTCTCACACATGTAAATTGTTTCTGTTGTCTTCAGATTTTATTGATAATTTGACTGAGAATAGAATTCTCCATTGAACCCCACTCACTCCTCTCAGAATCCTAAGTCATGCCTCCACCATTTCCTAGCATTCAGTAGAGTAAATGAGATGTCCGTTTTCTGTCAAAGTTCATTTTATCTGTTTTTTCCTGCCTCCTTCCATCATCAGAGTTCGACCCCCAATAGAAATTTGTTCTCATTCTCCTTATTGCTCTAAAATCTCACAATGCTATGTCTAGGTGTTGTTCTTTTTAAAATCAGGTTCCACGGTATTCTAGGAAGCCTTTTCAATATGAATATTTGTGTCCTCCTTCAGCTAGGGAACTTCCCTTTTAAAATTTATTTGATAATTTCTTCATTTCCATTTTCTCTGCTCTTTATTTTTAAAACTACTGGAAGTCAGATATTAAATTGCTTGGTTGCAAACCTTATCTTTCTTTTCATATTTTTATTCCCTTGTGTTTTAGAAGCATAATGGATGCTGAAACAAGACTGCATGGATTCAAATCTCATCTCCCCACTTACCATCTGTATGACTCAGGGCAGTTTCTTAACCTTTCTTGGTTGTATGTCCTCATCTATGAATGGACTAATAGTGATGTCTACTACAGGATTGTTCAGACAGCTAAATGAGTTATTGCATTTATCACGGTGTCTACCACACAGTAAGTACTTAATAAATGGTAGTTATTATTACTGGAAATTGTATAGCATACTAGTTAAATTCATGGATTCTAGAGCTAAACTAACTGGGTTCTAATATTGGCTCCTTAGCTAAGTGACCTTGGGATAGTTGTTTTATGCCTCAGTTATAAATAAGAGCATCATACCATTATCTACATGATAGGCTTACTGTGTCAATAAAATACTTAAAACGGCTTCTGGCTATTTGGAAAATGTAAACTATTTGGAAAAGTTCTTTGATCTTGTCTTTAATACCTGATAATAATTTTTATATTTTTTCAATCATATTTTTAATTTCTAAGATCTCTGTCATATTCTCTGACAGTTCCTTCTTCATAGCATCCTGTTCATGCTTTGTGAATACATATCTTCTCAAATCTCTCTGAAGATACTGATTTGACATTCTATTCCCAGAATAATCTTAATTCCTCTCTGAGCGATTCTTAACATTTGTTTATTGTCTACTTTTGCTGTCATTTAGAAATCTGTCCTAAAAGGCCTGGTAAGCTTTAATTGGTTATTTTGTGGTTCAGAACCAGGTCATATGAAGGCTAACCTGGGGTTCTGTGAACCGAAAGGGTGTTAATAATTACTATTGCTTTGGAGGGAGTGGGCAAGGAGCTAGACATTATGTTGGGTAGGCCCCAAATTCCAGGAAGCAGTGTATTTTTCTTTAATATGACAATATTCACACTGTCTGCCATGGTTCTCCCAGACAGTGTTTGTTCAGTTTCTTTAGGGAAGAGCCCTCATGTCCCCTCTCTGGGATAAATGCCTGTCTTCTGGCTGTCAGAATTGATGGGTTGAGGAAATCAGCTATTCTGTATTCAGATCTTCTGTTAGGCCCCCATTTTTCACTCCTGCTGATGGGTCTTGAGTCTGCAGCCTTGCCAATGCACCCTGGGTGCTTCTTTGGTAGCAGCACCTGTAGCATGGATTCTAGGTGGCAGCTTCCTCCCATTCTGTCTCTATGGTCAACATCATCTGTATCTTTCTGCCTTCCAGAAACTTATTAAAATCTCTTTTCAGTTGATAGCCTCTCTCCCATTCTATCTGTTGTTGTGGGCAAACACATTTTTTATTCTTTTCCTACTTATTGAATGGAGACTTGGGACGGAGAGGAGATAAATACAGAAGTCCAGTCTGCCATCTTTAATGAGCACTGTTAGAGATGTATTTCAAAAGGATTCCTTGGTTGAACTCAGCCACATTTTGACACTTTGATTTCAATGAGTTTGTAAATACTGAGTATAGTGGCCTCTCTGCCTCTTGGTAGCTTATAGTTCATGCCTCTTAGGTGTAAGGAAACTCTCCCTTGTTGGTTTTGTGCTTTATTCAGTCTTCTTTTGATTATTGTAGTAACTCCAAGAAGATACAGTTCCAGGGATATTGGCAATATGCACATTTCTATTGTTAACTAACATTTCTCTTTGCCCTTCCCCAAATCCCTGTCTAGTCTCTTACGCTGGTGATATGGGCTAGATAGCAAAGAACTTTCTATAAACACCATTCCATATAGCCTGGAGCAGAACTAGTTCTAAGAAACACAATAATTTTTTATTCTTTTATTGGAAAACATGTTTTGGATATTTTCTATGTATGAAGCATAGGAGACACAGTGGAGAATAGGGTAGACATATTCCCTCCCATGACATGGCTTCGTTCTGTAGGATCCTTTTTAGTCCAGACTCAATTAGTTCTTATCAGCTTTTCTGACTTGAGCACCTCTCAGAAAAATGCACTTCCAGTCCCACCTTCTATTCTGAAAAGAAAAAGGAGCCAGTAAGAGTCAAACAGGCAAAAGCTTGGGTGCATTTTGCTGCTCCCACCAAAGGCTGTGTTATTTGCTGTCTTGTACATTCTTAGGGGCTTTCTGGGTGGCGGTTGATGAGAGGTAAGCAGAGTGTGTTCCCAGCTGAACTAAGTGTATTTAAAAGCTTTTAAAACACCTACCCAGCA
The DNA here is from genome assembly GCA_028533085.1 of Varecia variegata. NCBI lineage: Eukaryota > Metazoa > Chordata > Mammalia > Primates > Lemuridae > Varecia > Varecia variegata. Next base: position 142,733,985 of record CM052439.1, on the reverse strand, counting down.
TTTTAAGCTGGGCATGAGAGGAAGATAAAATTACATTTTCTGGAATGGTGTATATTAACCATCTCTTAGTTTCCTCAGGGAACTAACTCAATAATTACTGAGTACCAGTATTGGTACTAAATATTGGTACAAAATATTGGTACTAACTCAATAATACATGCAAATAAAGTCAAGAAGTACCAAGGTCACTATTTCTTTATTATAGAATCCACTCACCTTTGAGTCACTCAAAAACTCTCTGTCACAAAAAGAGGGCAGCCTTAGAACATCACGTTTTAAATTCTGGGCACAAAACTCTTCAGATGACATAGCAGTTGTTTCTTCTTTTCCTAATGAGGCTGATGGCCACTAGAGGCCCTCCAAGTCCAGAACTCAACAATGGAATTGGCATGCTAACCGGCTGCCAGCAGTGCAAGCAAGCTGGCCCAGAGGTAAATGTGGGGGTGATTAATCAGTATGAAAGCACACATTTGCCGGTCATGTCCACAACTGGAATGTTATTTATCTGCAATTTGCTACGTAGTCTTTATAGGCTTCTTTTCTGTAGAGTACTGGCTAACATCAACAATCATTTCTGGGTTCATCTGTTCACTTTTTATCCCTTTCCTGAAATTTTTTTTCCTGAATATTCTTCTGCTTCAAAACAAACTCTCAGTGTTTGCTGTCTCTTGAGAGTGAAATCACATCCTGGCAAAGATGACTCTGCTTTTTCAGTGCTGATAATTCTCATTGTTATTCAGAAAAGGTTTGGTGGAAGAGGCTTCACTGTATCCCATGAATAATAATGCTGAGGTTTCGATTCACTGAGTCAGCCGGGCGGTTGAGGCCGACAAGCCTGGGCCATCCTTCCACAATCTACCTTGCCAGTGTCTGGGCACTCAGAGATCTAGTTATGGAATAGTCCAGGACAGAACTTAATGGTCTGTTTCATTCTGCACATAGGCTCCAACAGCAGAAGACAATTGTGTACAGGCTTGATTCTTCCAAGATTGGGAGCCAAACAACCTGCTGAACATGCCAATGTGGTATAACTGTGGACTAGAGAAACACCTTCAACCCAAATCATCGAGGCCAGGAGTAAGGAGGGCTGAAGACCTCCCTACAACCTACCACCTCAACATTGAGGGTTTGTAATAACTCACTCCTCACTAAACTTTATCCCATTTCCAGAGTGTCTCAGGGTTAGCTGCCAGTCAACTCCCCTTTCAACCCATCTTCATCCTGGCATCATATTATCTTCCCTAAAGCAGCATATCATATCACTCCTCTTCTTTGAGCACTTCGATGACTTTCTATTACTATTTGGATAAGTCCAGACTTCTTTATCATATTCAAGGTTACACATTGCTTTTTCCCCAATCATAACTTCTCTAGTGTATTTTTCACTTTTCTTTTTTTCATTGGCTTTTCTATCCAAAGCTCCTCTTTGCTGATGTGGTTCACCTACTTGAAATTCTCTAACAGGTTTCTGCAACAAGAACTCTAGTCAGAAAGTTCTGTGATAACCAAGTTCTATGAGTATCTTTTGGAGTGGGACTAAACCTAAGCCAACAGGGGAAATTTCTGGTCTTTGAGGGTAATTCCATTCTTACCATACTTCCCTGGTGAGGCTCTAAGAACCTCAGAACATGGTGAATATACAGTTGGCTTCTTGGGAGCTGGGCTGCCACGTTTAGTTAAGGTTGTTTGTCCTTCACAAGATACCCTAGAGCACTGAGACATTTCACCTTGTCTTGTTACAGTGGAACTGAGGAGTATGGCTTGTAAACTTCAATGTTGAGAAATTTCAATATTAGCAGTTTATTTTAATTTCCCTAAGAGGGCATACAATTGTAATTATCTCAAGAAAAGAGAGTACCGGTAGATAACTACTTCTTTGACATTAATTAGAGCTATTGATTCTATGATTGAGTACATTATTCATATTGTGTTTTGGATTTGCCCAACTGTCTAAGTTGCTTAGAAGAATAATATGTTAAGAACTTTTCAAGAGAAGAAGGTTTTTTAGATTTTTGATCATACTAGCCTGGTTCATAATAAGATACCAAAATATCAAGATTCAGATCTTTTTTTTTTTTTTTTTTTTTTTTTTGAGACAGAGCCTCACTTTGTTGCCCAAGCTAGAGTGAGTGCCCTGGCGTCAGCCTAGCTCACAGCAACCTCAAACTCCTGGGCTTAAGCGATCCTACTACCTCAGCCTCCCGAGTAGCTGGGACTACAGGCATGCGCCACTATGCCCAGCTAATTTTTTCTATATATATATTTTAGTTGGCCAGATAATTTCTTTCTATTTTTAGTAGAGGTGGGGTCTCGCTCTTGCTCAGGCTGGTCTTGAACTCCTGACCTCGAGCGATCCACCTGCCTCAGCCTCCCAGAGTGCTAGGATTACAGGCGTGAGCCACCGCGCCCGGCCAAGATTCAGATCTTAATCAAATGACCTTACTTCATCCTAGGGAGAAAATATGGAAGTACCTGGTTCAGCTTTTCTCAAATCTCTGGTTCTAGTATGATGCTTTATAAGTTCATAGGAAAGTAGTTATTTTCAGGAATTTGATCTTGATTTGTATAGAACTGACCCAGCCATTATGACTTCCCAAGTCAGCAAGACCATGTCTTGCTCATTAACTTTGGTGAACTGCTCCCTATAGTTGATTCCTTCTGCCTTGTGTCAGAGGGTCACTGACTACTTGCTATGTTTGTTTATTTTTATTCTGGCAGTCAAGGATTAAAATGAGCTATTCCTTACTACATTCAGATATGGTGATTGTAACAGAGCATAGTATTAATAGTTTGCTTCTGTTGTACAACCTCTGATGCTGCACATTTAATGACCACTGAAAAGAGTCTGAGAACGTAATTTGTAATGATTAACACTGGCTGCTGTTTTTGTGAGGTTGCTGAGAAACTAAGTGGAAGGGAAGAGAGAAAACTAAAGCTTTTACATTTGCAAATTTAACATATGTGTAGGGAAGACTTGTTTCAAGGCATCTACATACCAGCTTTTAACAATAGTAGCAATATTTAGTGGCATTTTAGGTGAGGGTTTTATTTGATAATCTGAGGAATTATTTAGAGAAACACACAAATTATGAGATAGAAAATATGTAGCTTTTGTAGAAAGCTATAACTATAACTCAGTAAAATGAAGTGAACCTCAAACATTGGCTATCCCATGTGAAGAGGCTTGGTTACTAAAGCTAGGATACACTTATAAATCCAAAGAAGCTCTGAAGTGGACAAATAATTTTTGTAAAATTTGCTTCTGTCTACATAAGCGATTTGCTCAAATTCATTACTTCTTTAGGCTTAATAGCTCAATTTCTTTTTATTATTTAGTGAAAGTCACCATGAGTTTATCAAGTGATTAGCTAAAAATCACAGATGTCATAGATTAATTTACATTTAAGGATAAGTCACATTGTTTCAAAAGCTTTCCACCTCCTTAATACATATACCTTTCCCCATCTTCTTAACTAGAACTCATTTAGAGCCCAAATTAAAACCTCTTGATAATTTGTATACTTAAAAATGGTTAAAATGGTAAATTTTATGTTATACATATTTAACCACAATAAATAATTTGTAAAATCACCTGGAGAGCATTAAAACAAATAACATATAAACAGCCCAGCTTTACCTCTAGATGATGGGATTTAATTACTCCTGCCTGCAAAGCCTACACATTCATTAAACATTCTGCAAATGATTCAGATGCCTCCAAGGTTACTAACCTTTGACCCAGCTGATTCCTCTCTTTGCCAGCCACTTTTCCTTGAAAGTTATCCTGTACAGTGACATCATATTAAAGCCCCAAACCCTTTTTTATAACATCACTCTCCTGTTCCAATTCTTTCACTTGCTCCCCACTACTGGATCGTTATCAACTGTTTAAACAGTAACTTCTGTGAATGATTGAGGCTCCATTGTGCATAATTGTCAGAATTTAGTAGCAATTTTAATGCTGGGAAAACATTTTAACTCCCAAAAATTGATACCTAGCATGATATAGGAGCCTGGATTTCCGGGGTCAGAGCTAGGTCCATAGTTTGTAAAATACGTAGTTATCCATGTGGGGTGAAAAATTTCTCACTTGGTGGTTCACATCTAGAAAACTGAAATTCTAGCATCAAGATTTCATTTCTCTGGGTTAAAGAAATAGATAATATTAAAATGCAAATATCCATGAGAGAGAAGCCTGACATGGAATTGCCTTTCCTTTCTAGCTGGACCACTAACTGAAAGGAAGACACGATGAGGTATTGATAGAGAGATGGAGAACACTGAGCACCTCCAAGAACTCCTGGCATGAGAAGTCCATGTAAGAGAAGGAGTTGGAATGCTGGAAACCAATGCTCTCTCCATCACCCTTTTCCTACAACAGCTCTGCTTGGAAGCGCATGTATACATGTGTGCATGCACTTGTGAAATCTGTGTAAGAGAGTGTGGAAAATATTTAAAACCACAACTCTCTTCTAAGATTAGATAGTTGCCACTTAAATAACAACAGTCCTCTAGTTCAAAATTTTAAAAATGAGCAATAGGGGGAAACTTCCTCAATTAAACATTAAAAAACACTACAAAGTTTCTAAAACTAAAGTATCATGAAAATAGCATTGAAATATACAGAGAGATAAAGGAATAGAGAAAAGCCAAAAAGCAGATTCAAGTATACAAAGATATATGTATATACGAGCTCTGTCTGAAAAGTACCCAGCCATGTAATATGAAAAATAGAGACATTTATTGAAGATGGTACAAGATACAAGTAACATTGTACATAGGACAATGACGTCTCAGTCCCCTTCAAAGTAGATTATCTTGGGACTTCACACAGTTTTCCCAGCATCTCTCAACCTAACCCATACAACATTCTCAGGTGTTGTGCTTGTTTGAGGCCTTCCAGAACATGGATCATTTTCAACAGATTCTTGACCATCTTTGAAGCATTCGTGCCACACTTTTATTTACACTGTACTCATTGCATTATCCCCGAAAGTCTTCTGAATCATCTGAATAGTTTCCACAGAGGAATGTTTAAGCTTAACGCAAAATTTGATGCAGATTCTCCTCTACTTGCTCAGTCATTTTGGCCACTCTCCTTGGCTTCCAGGCTAGATTGATGTTGTGCTAACCATTCTTGTTATATTAACAATGGCTGACTACTTTCCAGACAGGCCTTGTGTGTGTGTGTGTGTGTGTGTGTGTGTGTATTATTTAGCAGATGATGAAGATGGCATAAAATCATGAAGCCATTAAAATGTAGAAACATTTATTAACATAGGAAGTTAAAGTAGGAGTGTCTTATTTTACACATACAGGTAGACATACGGATAGATAGATAGACATACAGATAATTCTGAAAAAAAAACAATAAAAAAGGAGTTATCTCCAGGTGGTGGTACTTCAAATAATTTTAATTTTATCCTTTTATTTGTAAGAATTTTTAAAATATAAGTTATACTCATGTAACTTGTATAAAAATGCTTTATCATTTAAAAGGCTGAAACTGAAAAGATTTTCTTTTTATATCAGAAGCTTATAACACAGTGATAATTTATTCTGATACTATTTTATAATTACTGCAGTGTTCGCTAGAGCTTAGACTGCTTATAAAAATAGAAGCCTGAGGAATATAGATCCACATCTAAAAAAAAAATGGGTTTCTAAAATCTCAAAGGAAGATTGTATAAATGAAGTAAATACTAGGTTTATAGAATAATATGAACAAAGGGATTATCCTCCAGTAAAGTACACACAGTAGGTGAAACTTATGAAACTTTTATTGAGGCACAGGAACTACAAGCTAGGTTGGAAGAACTTATTTTATCAATATTTCAAGATTGAAGAGGTCAGAGTAAGGTGAAAATAAAATTATTTTTTGCCTGTAACTCTTTCTGTCCTTTTTCAGGAGCAACCTGTAAAGATTGAAAATGTGCACAGAATACTGTCATTGAGGGTTGTGGCAAGGTGTCCACAGGAGTGACATGACCTGAGAGCCCACACGAGGATTATGGCAGCGATATTTTCCAGCAAGCCTGTGCTTCTATTGCTAAGGGGACTGTGTAAGTCAGATAAATGTTAAACTCGTAATTCACCCAGAGACAGCTCTTACACCAGCCAGGCCAATCTAATTATCTAAGAGCAGGGACAATGGGAACAGTGCATGAGGGTGTATTAGACAGTTTTCTGCTAGCAAAATGAGGTGAAGAATACAGAAATTCTTCATTACCACCTATAGGGCGGCCACATAGCTTTTAGCCAAGAGAGCATCCAGCTTTTCTCCCTCAGCCCAGACCCACCTTCCTGACTATAGGAACACTCTTCCTGGAGCAAGACCAAACTCAAATTAAGTTTTGCATATGCTACATCTTTAATCAAAATAAAAGCCCTCTCATGTGTCACAGTATCTCTAAATAATAACAGCCAACACTTCTTAAGAGCTTACAATATGCCAGGCACTATTCTAAGCCATTTACAATTGTGAACTTACATAATACTCATAACTCAGGGATGTAGGTAATGTTCTCATCTCCATTGCAAGTATGAGGGCACACGGGCACAGAGACATGAAGTAACATGATTAAGATCTCACACCTAGTAAGTGTCAGACCTGGGAGACCAAAAGCCAAAGCCTTCTCTTTTAACCTGCACAACTGTATTTTGAGAGAAAAAATTGGCTTAATATAAGCTTATTTCTATTCACAAAGCTTGGACCACAAAAGAAGATCAAATAAAGCATCCTCCACTCTGCCCAAATACAGTAGTACTTCACCTCCTTGAGGGTGAAGATGGCAATGAGCAGGGAAAGAGAAGCAAGGATTGAGGAAGAATGAAGGAAGAGAAGAATGAAGGATTGAGGAATCAGAAGCAGGGCCCACAATGGAGAAACAAACTGACACATCCACACGATGGAAAACTACCGAGCAAGAAAAAGGAACAAATTACACCAATACTTGAAAGCTCAAGTGCGTTCTGCCGAGTGTTAGAAGCGAGGCACAAATGGCTACATTCTTTATGATTCCATTTAAACAAGATTCTGGAAAAAGAAAAACCTTAGGGATGGCAAACATTCCTTGCTAGGGTTATTGAAGGGGGTGGGATGAGTATAAATGTGTATCAGGTAATATTTTGGGCAATAAACCAGTGTATGCATTTGTCAGAAGTCTCAGAAATGTACACTAAAAAGGTGAGTTTTTCTGTCTCTAAATTATACCTTAATAATAATAATAAAAAAAACACAGGACCCAGAACAGCTTGAAAAATACTGCTTCTCTCATTCGGCATTCAGTAACCATTCAGCTTAGAACACAGTCCTGTTTGTGATGTATAGTGGGATGAGGCTTCTTTTCTTTTGACAGTGGGTTGATTAGAAATTTCCTTTGAAAATTATGGCCTTGAAAATTGATTCTAGGATAAGGGATAATAAAGTAAATAATGACAAGGAACTACAGCCCATTGAATAAGTAAGAACATTAAGTCCATACTGATACTAAATAAATGAAGACCTAAATGGAGAGAAGAGAAAGCTCTTCTTTAACAGTATAATCCAGCTAAAAAAACATAGAAATAATAATGAATTTTTTTAACAAATCATCATTTTGACAAAAAAAAAATCACCATTTTGTTGCTGTCATAGTTATAATTGATCCAACAAGAATCATCCATAGACTCTAAACCTAGTTGGTGAATGTTGGATGAGAAACAGGATATCTCCACATACCCAAATAAAGTATATTGCCACATATTACTTTTTAATTACAAAGGGGAGAATAGTAACTATAAAATGGAAAAAACTTAATCAATGTTCAGTTAACATCACCAATACTGAAACAAATTGACTTCACACCCCCCTTGATGTGATGTCCTGAGAACATATCACTAAGTATTATTCTTGCTCAAAATGCATAACCTGAATTCTAATCATCAGGAGAGCTCAGACAAACCCAAACTGAGGGGCATTTGACAAAATAATTGGCCTGCACTCTTCAAAAATGTCAAGTTCAAAAAAGTTAGTAAAAATATGATTCAAGAAGAGGAAAGAGACATGATTACTCATAAAATGTGTGAATCCTGTGACTGGATTTAGGGCTGGGAAAAGAGCAATAAAGGACATTATTAGGACAATTGGTGAAGTTTGAATATGACCTGTCAATTAGGTAATAGAATTATATCAATGCTAAATTTCCTAAACTGGATAAATGTATTCCAGTTATATAAGAGACTATCTTTATCTACTTTCAAACGATTCAGAAAAAAATCTATAAATTTATACATATATATACACACGCCAAGAAAGATAAAGCAAAAGTGAAAGTGTTAATAATCAGTGCATTGAGGTAAAGAGTACATGAGATTTTTTGGTATCCCTCTTGCAACTTTTCTGCAAGTTCCAAGTTGTGACAAACAAAAAGTGACCTCAAAAATCAAGATTCAGAGAAGTTAAATAATTTATTCAAGATCACAAAGCTGGTGCATGGATAGAATTAGGATTTCAACTCTGGCTGTTCTGATTACAAAGATCATACTCTGTCCCCTGAATCTGTGCTGTTCCACACCATTAGTCCAGTAGCCTGTCCCTGTGCCTCAAGTTTCACTCTTAGAGAGTAAACAGCTAAAATGAATACTGTAGATAATTCATGTAACAGTTCTAGTGAAAGCAGCTTGGCCAACATTGGGAAAATGCTACAAAAAATGTTGAGATTTAAGAAGCTAAAGGGGAGGCAATAACAATAATTTGCTATTTTCATAATAATGACTTGGTCAAATGAATTCATCTTCTGCGTTCCCCGCAGGAAATAGCACAATAGCAGCTAGCTGTGCTAGGAGCAGTTCTATGTGGTCAGATTTGAGGAAGCCAATGATTCCTCACTAGTCTGTACCTGTGGAGGTTATAATAGCAACATCAGAAAAGGAAAAAAATCATTTTCTTGAAGTTCTTCAACCTCTCCGAAAACCAACAATGATACTAAATAAAAGATGGCTTTTATTGGTACATACTATGTATCAGACACTTTCTAAGCACATTACCCATGTAAACTCATTGATTCATCATATATTATGAGTAATGTACTGTCATCCCTATTTTCCAGATGAGAAAACCAAGGCACAGAGAGATTAGCTAATTTATAGCTAGCCAGAAAGAACTAAGATTTGTTGGTCTGGCTGTAGAGTCTCTAGACCACTAATCTTCACAACCTCTCAAGAAGGAAAATGCATGTTAATCACCCTGAAACAAAATGTGCCTTCAGTGTTACGGGTAAGTTTACGGCCTAGCAATAATTCTATCTTACTTCAAAGATAGAATGATACATCCCTTGGAAATTACTTAAAATATATACAGTCAATATAGGAAGAAAATGACCAGGTGATGAAAATAATTTGATGACAACTCAATTTGCTCTTTTGTTCCACTTAGGACAAAGTGCAGCAGGTACCCAACTATCACTCTGATGGGACATGGTTACTACGATTCAGTATAACATATCACATTTCATTGATTCTGAGATGCAGTTTTTTATATTTTTTTACATTTTAACATATCTGAACTTGGAATGCAATTTATAGTTGATAATAAGTCATGGTTGTTTGGCAGAGGTTTTTTTCTTTTGTTATTAATGGTAAATAAAATAATGGTCTATCTTGCATTCAATTGATGGCATCTTAGAACTAACAAAATACGCTAACCTTCCTTCTCCCTGCCTCTGATCAAATTGAAGAATATGTAATGTTAAAAACATTTTATATTCTAGCTTATTTTTGATAACTATCACATTGTATTCACAGTATTGCTATATGTATATATATATTTATAAAAGAAGAACTAGTGAACTTAGCCTGGTTTTTAGATAAAGTAAGAGAAAATATGACTACATTAGGCATTTCTTCACAGTTACTTACTGTACTGTGTAATCTTGTATTGCACTGATGCTGAAAAAAAATTTTTTCATTTACCCCCAAACGTATATTTTTACTGCTTTTAAGGCATTTACTATAATGAGTCCAAGATCAATTGAAAGTATTCATATATGCAATATAAAAATGCTATAAATCCGTCTTTTAAAAAATCCTAGTAGGTTAATTTAGTTTTTTCACCAGGTGTGTATTGAATAGTTACTGCACACATACGCTGTGGTAGGGCAGAGAAGCTATTAGCATCATTCCTATTTTACAGACAAGCACATTGAGGCTTAGAGAAGTTCAATAACTTGTCCAAACTGATTCAGCTCCATCCCAGACCCTTTGACCATCAATCCTATTATTAATAGTATAGCCCCTTACAGTGGACATAAATTCAAAAACAGCTCTTAAGCTATGGTGGACCCTGTATGAAAGAAGAAAAATAAAAGCTTACAGAAACTGAGGGGCTAATCAATATTTCTTGCTCTTTAAATGGAGTAGCTGGACTTGCATTCAGGTCTTTTGATACTATAGAATCAGCTTTCCAATACCTGCTGACTCATAGTAACTACTTAGGAAATTTTTTGGTCTATGACTTCAGGGATATTTTGGTTTCCTCATATTGGTTTGTCTAAGTATGAAACTGGGTCTTTGACTATCCATAGCAAGCATCATGATTTTTCTAGGAATTCACTAACTTTTTGTCAAAAGATGTATAGTTCCTTCTGAAAACAAAGCAATAAATACATGTCAACCCTAGTGATTTTGTTTCTGCTTTAGTTCCAGACTCTCTTGGTGCCATAAAGTTCCAGTATGGGGATACTATTTTAAAACATTTAAGTTACTAAATTTTATCATCAGTATTACAATAATCAGTTATAAGGGAATTAATGAGAAACAGCATGATAATTCAGAGTTAAATTCAATAATACTGAAACACCTTTGCATATTTATCTGTATAAATTTATGAATCATTACAGGAAGACTCTTCCTATAAATGTCTCATTAGCCCCCCACCCCCAACAATAGAAGTACAAAATATAATTTAAAACAGCATGTCTTCCACCTCAAAGTTTGTCTGGAGATGTATGACCTAATCAATATGAAAGTGATTCACAAGTAGCAAATACCCCCATCATAAGAGAGTATTCTTATTATTTTATTAATGTTAACAATCATAATTCTATTTTAGTCATCCTGCCACAAGTGATATCACTCTGTTTAAAAATTCTACATGAGAAATATTTTTTCTTATCCAGGTGAACTCAATCAACACAGGATAATTTCAGCATCATGAAAACCATGTGCAGATTTAGGATTGAATAGGGAAGGCTGATGTTACTAAAGAAAAAGCCTCAGGGAGAAGGCTCCTGGTCACATGCATGACTTCCTAGTTAGTGGTGACATTTATTTCTCCAAGGTTCTAAATGCTAAGTTCCCATAGCAATGCAAGTGCGATAGTGCTGACCCAGAGAATCACCTTGTATTAATATTTCCCTGCATGGCTGGGAAACTGGGTCCAGTTTGGAGTCTTTCATTTGCTTGCCATGTGACCCTAGGCAATTCACTTGATCTTTGGTTTTGTTTCCTCATCTATAAAATGAAAATTATAATAATATTTATATCACAGTTATAAATATGTAAGGAATTGTTACTTTATTACTTCACTTTTTCTTCTGAAGTTTTATGATACATCTTTCATTTTGAAATGATGTGAATGCAATGTCACAGAATGATTAAAAGGAAAGTATTTTATTTAGACATAATACAAGGCCAGGTGTGATGGCTCACACTTATAATTCCAGCACTTTGGGAGACAGAGGCAAGAAGATCACTTGAGGCCAGGAGTTTAAGATCAACCTGAGCAACACAGCAAGACCCTGTCTCTACAAAAAAGAAAATAATTAGCCAACTGTGGTGGCCTGTAGTCCCAGCTACTTGGGAGGCTGAGGCGGGAGGATTGTTTGAGTCCAGGAGTTGAAGGTTGCAGTGAGCTGTGATCATGCCACTGTACTCTAGTCTGACAGAATGAAACTTTGTCTCTAAAAAAAAAAAAAACAAAAACCAGAAAGAACGAAACATAGTATAGAAAAGGAATATATGCGCTCTCTATATAAGACCATGAACCTAATAAATCTCAGAAAATATTAACTTTCTAAATAAATAAATGAATATTTTTCTCCCTTAAAACACTTATCTGATATTATGTTTCTATTTTCATTATCTTTTCATTTATTATTTTCTTAATTCAAAATTTATGTTGTGGAAGGTAGGATTAAGATTCTTGGGCAGGAAAACTCTACCAGATTTCATTTCTGAGTTTGAGCTTAATTAGGACAATTGGCAATTTGTGCACTGGTTTGGGGGTAATTTTGTAAAAATTCAGAAACTGATAAACTCTAAGTTCCAGAACAAAGTGCCAAAGCTATCTCTCTGATGTTACAAGGAATCATCTAAGAGCTTCAGAAACTATCCTGCAGACTATGTCTCTTTATAAGGGGGTGGGGATACTAGTTCACACCTATGCAAGGCCTGTGGCATGGTGAATAAGCACTTAGCTCTTGATTTTCTTACCTATAAATAAGGACCATTAAATATTGACCTTGTGGATTTTATGTGAGAGGAAAATGATAAATTGGCACATGTGAAAAGCTTAGCAAACTCTCCTGAAAAGCCAGTTATTAAATGCACTGGTAGATTTCTGCCTAAAAAGATTGACTTAGATCTGCCTTTTTCTGAGTTGTACATGTGACTCATAAGAATGAGGCAACAAGTAAACAAGCAGTCTAAGCCTCAATTGTTCATGAGCAGATAAAACATAAAGTTCACAGGGGCAAAACTTTTTCTTGTGTATCTTTATCCCCAATGTTCCAGAAAATCATTTGAGCTGCGTGAGTAAAATTTATAATCATTTCTGGTACTTCAAGCTAATGAAATAACCAAGTTAGCTGCCACCGTCCTGGCTTTGCATGTTAGAGTGGAAAGTACTTCCAACATTCTATTATATATTCCATCTACCTCGCTAGCTGAATAAGAAAATCAATTCCTTAAAATCTTGTATCACTTTTTATCTTTGTTGTATCCCCCACCAACCCCTTTTTCTACAGACAAAAACAAGAAACACAATAAGAAGATGGAGTGAGTTGAACCAAAATTCAATTCATTTTGGTTCAATTAAAAGAGTGCTGAAGTGCTTGGGTCTGAATACTGCGTTCCAACCTGGTATCTCCTCTTGAGGGATGAAAATAATTCTCAATCAAGTAGCTTCTGAGAGTTAAGAAACAACAACTGCCACCCACAAAAACACTTCCTATGAATCCATCTGTAATGAAACATCTAAAGGGAAAGCTTCCTACTTGAAAGTTCTTATAGTCGGTTATATCACAGGCATAATGGTTGACTTGGGGAGGACTAATTATTGTGGTATGCTAAAAGCAACATAAATTGACAGAGACTAAGAATTCTCAACCTCAACTGGCTTCTATTCACAGGGTGAGTGCTTTCCTACCAGGACATAATGTTCCATTAGTCAAGGGATGAAAATGTGAGATCAGAAAGTACATTTTGCAGCATAATAACCTTGGCTAATATTTACAGGTATAGCATAGTGCATAGAGGAAGTTTATTATTATTTGTTTTTCATTTTCCTATAGGGTGGGATCAACTTGCGCTGGGACTTTCCAGGATTTAACACTGAAAATCCTAAGTCCCAAAACTCTTCAGTCCTTGTTAAATCAAGATGGTTGGTTGGTTATCCTATTTCCCAAACCAAGTTAGTCCTAATCCTAGTTTTAACTTCAATGTAATTTTCAGGGTTCCAAAAACCCCTTCACCAAAAAAAATCTTCATGAACTTGAAATATAGCATTTGAGAAGAGATACGTAGAGGCAGTGGGTGGGAGCGTTGGTTATTTCCTTCCACTATGGACTCCATTTTCAGTAGCAATTTCTCCTGGTTCAGGTAAATGCTCTTTTCCTGGCCTTGACCTTTCTGGCTAGAACTTTTCACTGGTTCCCTGCTGCTTATATTCCGAGGGCACTGTGCTCTCCCTCTGTTGGTTTCCACTAACACTGTCCATGGTTCTGTAAATAGTCCCTTTATTAAATTCTCTACCAATTACCCAGTTTGACCATGCCATCTTTTCCTGTCAATACAGAAGACAATCATATTTACCTCTTGCTAGTGTAAACATTAATCTAAACTATGTGAAGTATCTAGCACAGTCCCTAGCATAAAGTAAATCTTGGATAAATACGACTCTCACACTCCTCCTCCTTCTACTCTGGCCTTCTTAAAGACATGGTATTCATCTATGCTACTATGGAATTTGCACTAAATGTGCCTTTTAATAGTTTAACAAGCTTTTACTTAAAGAGGCCTTTGCTATTACAAAGGAAAATTATTGTTTATATAAGAGTCATTAGCAAATAAAATCAAGAAAATGCACCTTCCAAAAATCATGGCAATATGAAGAAAAGTGCACTTCAACTATAATTGTTCCAACAAGAGTTAAATACGTGCTTTAAAATGATATGCTATCTCTCCTTCCAGGAACACACATATATTCAGACTACGAAGGGGCTAAAGGAACAAACAGAAGAAAACATAATTTGTGAGGGGTCAGATTTATTTGACATTGATAATGCCTTTGTGGACAAAAGATTGCTTACAAAAATTTGTTTTAGAAATGATTGATGATAATTCTAGCTTAAGTTTCTTACCAATTTTGTGACAAGGAGATTAACCAAGAATTTACTGTGACAGAATACCTATTAAGAAATGACTGAGTCTTTTTTGCTGAAGTCTTTGTTATTAAAGGCTTAGGTCCATGTAAATAAACTGGAGTTCTCAGAGGGAAAACTGATCAGCAGAGGTACTGTGATTGAAGATTGAAGAGATACCCTGTGAGGTTGATAGAACCCCTGAAACCAGGAAGGGGGTGGGATTTATGGTTTCCACAACAGCAGAGGCAGAGACTCAGGGAATGCACAGCCTCCGAAGTGGTAGAGCCTCTGTGAGGATGCTTACCTGTGTGTGGTAGGTTGCGACAATGGTCACATGCTCCATACCTTCCAAGTACTTTTGGAATATGCAGTTCCTCCCAAGAAGAAGTGTAGTCTATTGCCCCACCTTTTGAATCTGAGCTGACTTCTGGTCAATATAAAGCAGTGGAAATGATGCTATGCCAGTTCTGAATCTAGGCTTCAAGAACCCTTGTATGTGTTTCTGCTTTTTCTCTTGGAACCCTACAAAGTTGCCAGGTGTTATCAACCTGAGATAGCCTGCTGGAAGATCAGAGACATGTGACCCTGTTCCTGTCCCACCCCCTAACCAACAGCCAGACAACCTACAAGAATCAGAGTGGCTTTGCTGACTCCAATCAAGACAGAAAAAACTGCTTAGCAAAGCCCAGACCCAATTGTCAACCCATAGAGTCATGAACTACAAATGTTTGTTGTTTAAATCACTAAGTTTTAAGGTTGCTTATTGCACAGCAAAACTAATTGGTACGCTATGTGCCTGTGATCTTGGAACTTTGATCAGGATCTCTGTGGCTTAGCTCAGCATGGGGAAAATGGAGCTACCTGCCTGCAAATGGGCCATGTTGACTTGAAAAGAGCAATATTAGCAACCATCAAAGGTCCCAGAAATGCCCAGTGTCCACTCTTTTCCTGTGAGTACTATGCTTCAAGGTTCCTCTGTGGTCAAAGGGGAAGAAGGGAGAACTGCCATGTTGTTTCTGCCAAATCAGTTGATATTGGACTTTATGACCATCTTAATGTGTGGAAACTAGGGGCAAATTTAATTTTGATTAGAAACATAATAAAACTTTGGTTCTGTAGCTTAATTAATATGCCAAAATTTTTAGATAATAATATTTAAAATATTTTTCAATCTCTTACTTGAAGGAGAAAGTATAATACTTCAACTCTCCTTAGATCCTATACCCTGTTTCTCAATGAGCAAAGGAGAGAGAATGATCAGATCACTTACCTTTCTGAATGAGGTTTTTGACTTCTAATTTAATGTATGGTAATTTCATGATTTTTGAGCAAAAGTATGGTCAAGTTATGAGATAGCAAATAAGTGTTCAAGTCCAAAGTAGTGACTGTTGAAATGTTGTGTATTTACAAAGAACTCTGGACTTGAAGTCATATAAATTATATATTAGTCCTGGGTCTGTTACCTAATTAGTGTGAAATTGGTGAGTCATTACTCATCTTTGGGCTTTCATTTCTTTATCTACAAACTAAGAAAGAAGAACTAAATACTCTTTAAGTTCCTTTCAAGGTCTACTAGTCAATGTCTCTCATTCTACATTTATAATTGGATGACCTTCTTAAAGGTATCTAGAGGTATAATTTACTTCCTTGTACAATATCATTGCACTGATTACTCTCTCTTTAAAGCAGTTACTGATAAGAGGGCAGACAGCTAATCAGACACTGCTTTGTGTTTTCTCTGCCACTGATGCCTTGTATTATTATCTGTTGTCTGTTTATGTATCTCATCTCCAGAAATAGTTTGCAGCCCCCTTCAGGATGAGAATGGTGTCTTATCCCTTTTGACTCTCCATTTTAAATTATAATAGGTAAACCTAAATATGATTTAATGAAAAGTATTGATACACATAAAATTTGAGTACATTAATAAATTTCAATATGCCTTAGAATACCTACCTGTCTTTTCTCCAATATTTGTACTCTGTTGGATAACCTGTGGAGATTAAGGCAGGTCATTTCACTTTTCTGGGGGTTAATTTTGTACTCACAAAATGGAAGGGTACAGCTACATTATCTGTAAGATTGCTTTTTAGTGTACTTGTTTTTTTTAAATGCTGTGGAAGTTCAGGACATACATGTTTACTATGAACCTAATTCTTTCTCTTAGCTGGACTTGGCTCTGGGATGTAAGCTTAGCTCAGAGCTACAGATAGGCAACTCTAGGCACCTGTGCTGCTGAAGCCATGCAGGCTAACCATCACTTGTACTCTGGCATCAGCCTAGCTCACAGCAACCTCAAACTCCTGGGCTCAAGCAATCCTCCTGCCTCAGCCTCCCAAGTAGCTGGGACTACCGGCATGCGCCACCATGCCTGGCTAATTTTTTCTATATATATTTTTAGTTGTCCATATAGTTTCTTTCTATTTTTAGTAGAGACGGAGTCTCGCTCTTGTTCAGGATGATCTCAAACTCCTGAGCTCAAACGATCCACCCGCCTTGGCCTCTCAGAGTGCTAGGATTACAGGTGTGAGCCACCGCACCTGGCCTGTATCATGGTTTAATAAAGATGTAGGGCCCATGACCCTGACCCAAGTATACCAACATGAAAAGTAGCTGAATTAGTACTTTATATGAAATGTGAGGATCATTGTTTAGTACTCCTCTGTTTTTCTCATAATTTGCATAATTATAATCTGATTTTTCCCAAAACTATCTTCTATGAGCTGGAAATATAATATGTGTGCTTTACCAAAAGATCCAAATTTGATACAAAGCTCCTTAATAAAATTGGTAGTGAATCATACAAATTGATATTTATCTGAAATTGTTGACAGTTTTCAAATTAAAAAGTGTTGTTTTGAAAGATTCAAGCAAAAATTAAAATGTTTTAAAAGGTAAAAGATGTAAGTAACCCTATACTTCCATGAGAAGGCTATGTGTAGTATCCTTATTCCCAAGTAAGGTCAACAACAACAACCACATCCAGTAAAACTTCCTTGTAAGTGATTATAAAATATGTCATTTTTAATCAACATTACCTTTCATGAGAAAAACTATGGGTAGGAGTCTGGACTTTGAAATCAGATAACCCTGGGCTTTAAATCTTGGCCTAGCATCTTACTACATCGGATTCCATAGGCAAATTACTGAACCTCTTCTTAACCTCTCAATTAGTTTTCTTCTTTGTTAAATAAGGTCAATAATACTACCTTGCAGTATTATTGAGGATTAAATGGGATAATATAGACAAAGTACCTACCACAGGTAGGTGTTAAAGAAAGGGTAGCTATCATTAATAGTATCATATTTATGTTATAGAAAGAAAGAATCATTTTCTTTCTATTCAGTCTGAGTGCACTTATTTTTTACAAAGCACCTTACTTATATTGATTATTTGTAATCTTGGAAACATCATAAGCAAGAATGAGTTAAAATGATTTTTCCATTTAATTTTTAAAAATCAGTACTGCCATGGGAATATTTAATTTCTTCCAAAGGGAACCTGAGAACAATCGGAATTTCCTGGTATGGATTCTGCACAAAGTTGAATCAAAGCCAATCTCAATACAGTGAGTCAGACAAAGGTAATGGGGTCAGGCTAGAAAAACCGCCCATTCGATTGGAGATGGTCCCAGAAATATCTAAGATTAGATATCCAGCCACATCCTTGAACTGTGGCTTTGAGCAAGGCTTGCATGAGGGAGGAAGTAAATCCTCAGGGGCATCCTTATCCCTTACACTAAGACTCAGTAATTTTATTTTTCAGCTTAATAGAGAGATAGTGACAGTGGTGAAAACAAAATATTTATTGCTATTTTTTATTTAATTAACCTCATCATTAGTAATTAATACTCAATTATCCTTGTTCTCAGCTCTGTTTAAGCCAAATAACCAAATGGAACAAATAAAGCTGACTGATGCAAAGTGGACATGAACTGATAGCAAAGTGGACAAATAGGTGAACCAAATATATACAAACAACAAAGTGAATACTAGGAAATATTAGCTAAACACAGGGTAGCAAAAAGCCAATTAATAATGAATAGCTATGTGGGGCAGTGAAAAGAAAAGTAGACCTAAAGGCAAAGATTTAAGAGTTCTGATCCCAGTTATGTCTCCCCCAGGTCTATGTGACCCTGGGGAGGTCACTTAACTTCTCTGGGCCTTAGGACCTTTGGGACTGCCTTATATTCTAATATGATGAAGTTTTCATGCCACATATTCTGTGAAATTCCCTAGTGGCCCCTTTTTCTTTTATTAAATGTATTCTGCATTTTTAAATCTTTTAATATCAACTCCTAACTCCAGATTCATATGTAAGTGGAGAAGGCTTCCCTTTTTCCCTATTACCTCAATGAGAGCCATTAATAGTCTAATTTTTTGGTGACCCCTTGATTTTAAGACTTTGCTGTTAAATTACAAAGATCCCCAGGAATAGGTATTTTTAAAATAATTAGACATTTACATTTCACTACAATTGCAAAGGGGAAAAAGCAGCAAGCTTTATCTTACGGTCCCTCTGATGTTTTGTGACAAACTACTAGCTGTCTTTCAAAACTTTTCCTTCTTTTCTCCCTTTATAACAGAATTCCTGATTTTCAGCTGGGTACATATCCACTCACAATAAAGACTACAATTTCTTAGCCTTCCTTGCAACAGGTATGGTCATAGACTATGTTCTAGGAACTGGAATATAAAAGCAGTGGTTTACATAAAGGGATTCATCCTTTCCTCTTTCTTGCTTGCTGGAATGCAGATGAAAGATTTGGAACTACAGCAGCCATTTGGTGACTTTGGAAATGAAATTCATAGATAGTGGCCTGAATTCAAGCAAAGCTAAAGTAATCCTGCTCTGATTTTAGGGAGATAGTCAGCTTAGACTTCTGTTTGTTTAGCTGACTTCTGACTAGAGTTTTTTCCTCCTTCCACCCACTTAAATACTCAACTAAGACATTATGAACAGAATAGAATTGAGTTCCCCAAAATCTTTCACAGCTCTAGCTTTTTAAACTAAATTTTCATAGGTTCTTCCACAAATAATATACTAAGACATCTGAGGACACATGTCATTTTAGTAAAATGTTAAGAAGGGATAAACTTTTCAAAGAACAGTGAATTTGTAAGTTAAATACTTATAATATTTAAATATGTTCTATATCAGACTCTGTATTCTGAGAATTTTAGAAAATGATGATAGTACAAAAATTACAGGAAGTTCTGTGGCAAGTCAGGCTCTAAGCTGTACAAATATTATTAAATTTCAAACAATTTTATACATTTAAGTTTCAGTATTATTTTGTTAGTATCTATCTTTAAAACAATTTATAAAGATATGAACCTTTAGATACATCTAATTTAAAAAATTCCAGAACTCATAGTTTAATTAGCTGCTAATATGACACATATTGATATTGATTCCCTTTTACCTTTTAATTTTATTTGTTATTAGCTAATTTAAATGAAATTTCTCTATCACATGACTCTCAACGATGAGGAGAACATTTTTAAACGTATTTTCTTTCCTTTTTATTTTTTTGAGATAGGGGGTCTCGCTATGTTGCTCAGGCTGGCCTCATACTCCTGGGCTCAAGTGATCCTCTGGCCTCAGCCTCCTGAGTAGCTGCGTGCCGCAGTGCCTGGCTTAAATGTATTTTCTGAATAATTATAAAAACTATTTACCCAGGTGATATCACATTACATTCTCACTAGTTGCAAGGTTAGAAGACAGATTGTAGATTTGTTAATTTAAAAAATCTAAAATTAATTGGACACTATGAATATGGTATCTTTCCAATACATAGCTGTTGCATTACTGAGTCCATATCATGACATTTTTGAGGTTTGTATCTTTAAAAAAAGTCTTATATATAAATTATTTTAAGGTAGTGTTTCTCAAAATATGGCACAGGAACCACTTGCTTCAGAATTGCTGAGGTGCTTAAAATGCTAATTCCCAGACCTCTCATCAGATCTAGTGAATCAGAATCTCTACACATGGCTTGAGAACATGAATTTTAATCCCCGTCCCAAGCACATTTTCAAGCACATTTAAGTTTCAGAACCTCCGCTCTACTGCTTTGTCTAATGCAATGAAATTTAAAGCTGATTCAAGTTATTCCTTCCATGCCAATATCACGATCATTCCTTTTCCACTCTGCCTCCAATGTAGTAATTTTGACTTCATGTCAAGGCAAGAAGGCTCATTGCTGGATGATCAACGTTTACTCTTAAGTGGAGAGAGCTGTCTACAGATAGGTACAGAGGACATGTGTAGTCATACATATTAGTCAACTGAGGGGAAAAGATCAGGGTAACAAAAGTACAGTTCCGAGATTTCAAAAACCATTTTTTGAACTAGTCTGGGAGGAGTACGATTGTAATGTAAGGAATGAGTCTGTGTTAAAGAAAGGACAGGATAACTTAATAGAGGTCTCCCATCTCATTCTGTGACGGTGCCTCTGGGCTTCGGTGATGAATGTGTTCATTTTATGTGACTTGCTCTGGTTAAATAACCCAGTGTCCTATCAGCTCTCCAGCCCGCGGCCAGCGGCGGCTCCGTGTGGGCGCTAATGACGGTGGAAGGTGCCTGGGGGAGGGCCCGGGGAGGGGCTGCCCAGCGCAATCGCGCCCCTGGCACTTCCTAAGAGACTCTCAGCCCTTTCTCTGCAGCTGCCACTTGAAGACTCCACGCTTCCCCCCTCCAGAGGAAAGAAGCCATCCATCTAAATCAGCTGTCCTCCCCACGTCCCTCGTTTCTCTTTCAGCCAGACGCCACCCATACCCCTTCCATTGTGTTGTGCCTTTTCAGTTTAGCCCGCTTGCTACGTAAGACCCCTAACCTCCTTTGTAGCTAGGGGACTTGAGAATTTCCGAACCTCGAGTTGCAATGGAGCTGTACGGAAAGGTAAGCAGAAGGGAGTTCCTCAGCGTGCTCCGCGAGAAATCTCGCTTTCACGCACTTTGGTGTGTGGGGCTGGGTGTGTGTGTGTGTGTGTGTGTGTGTGTACGCGCCCGCGCCTTCTCTATGCAATTATGCGCATAAACCACTGTCCTTACGTGTGTGCCATTCACCGTCTTTCTCCCCCGCGTGTGTTGAATGAGATTGTCAAATCATCCCACTGTGCCGATGGAAAATGTATAAACTTTCCCGATTCGGGATGGGGAGGGGTAGGGCAGACAGTCCCAGAACGCAGCTGTGGCTTCGTTTATATTGGAAATTAGCACAAGGTAATGTGTTTCTTAACCAGAAAATCACAATCTGCTCCTGAAAGCGATAGTTAGCAAAGAAAAGTCTCCGGCTGGGATAAGCTGGGGTCACTTTCGTTTGCCCCTTGCGAGGAAAAGGGCAGGGGAGGCTGAGAGAGGTAACAGCCGGGAGCTTTTCGAAAAGAGAAGGGAGGCTCCGCGGCCGAGTCCGACTGGCGGAGCGAGCCTGTTTAAGCGCTTGTTTGCTTGCCGGGAGATGTAGTTCGGAGCTCGCCCGTTTACCGGGAAGCCTTGCAGGACGAGACTACAACTCCCAGGAGCGCACGGGGCTTCCAGCCAGTACGCGTGTGCGGCGCCAGGAGAGGACAGCTCCGGTGCTGATGTTGGAGCCGGTTAGCGAACCCCAAGAGTGCAGAGTGTGGAGCGAGGAGCGCGCGGGGCTGTGCACGCTTGGCCGGGCGCCCGGGCCAACTCTGTCCTGTCCGGAGAGAAAGGACATTTGCCAACAATGAGACACGAAGCGCCCATGCAGGTGGGTCTGTAAAGAAAGAGTGGCCTCGGGAGGAATTGAAAGAGATCCTTTCCCCTCTCTCTGGGCACAAACTGTGCCCGACTTAAGGGAAGGTCTAGGTGGCCACCCGCGGAGATGCGACTCTGTGACTAGATCCTAGGGACGGAGTTGGGTTCCTCTACGCTCCGTGTGGCTGTGACTGGGACTGTCTTGATGAAGGATAGGAGTATTCATTATCTTTCCGGCTCTTTAGGGAGGGTAAGAGTGTCTGTCTAAAATGAGAACCCGAGCAAACAAAAGTCAGAGGAACATGCAGTCTCGTGTTGGCATTGATCTTCCCTCTTGGCTTTCGCGGTTTGTGATTCCAGGGCAAACTCACGGATTTAAGGCAGATCAGTCAGGGTTTGAGGTTGCCAGCTATTTACTGGAGTCGGGATAGAGCGAATTCCGCTTGGTTAAGGGCGCATTAAGAAAGAGAAAGCCAATGTTAGGGTTCCCCACTCCCTTTTCTTCAATTAGTGTCCAAGTATCAGCAGAAAATAGCAAACACGCTGGGACTTGGCTTATCCCAGAGCTGTGCCAGCCATTTATCACTGTCCGCACAATCGATTTACTACGTTTCATAGAACTACAAGCTTCCCTGTATGTGCCCGTTTGTTGTACGTTCCGATTACCCATTTAGTCACATTCTTAGGTTTGCTTTCTTCGAGAAACGCAAATGAGTCCGGTGCAAAAGTCCTCTGCCTAAGCGTCTCTCTTAAGTTTTGTGTTTGAGTCAAGATGAGTGGCGGTTCTTGTTTCTACGTACTAGTTAACGCTAAACCCCAGCCTGTGTTCATTAACCTAGTAGTGATCCCATTGCGTAACAGACATTTTATGAATGGGGTTGAGAGGAGAAGAGAACACACCATTTGGAATGCGTTGTCTCTCTTGAGAACCCACCTCTGCTGCCAAACCCAACAATATAAATATTTGACGTTAATTTGGGCTTAAACGTTTTCCAACTGGTTTTTTCATGAATCAAGGACTTTAAACATATGCTTTGATTCACTGTTAATTTATTTTATGGGTTATGTATATTATGTATACTTTGGCTGGACTGTTAAATGAAACAGATCTATAGAATTTAATTGTTTGTTGAAGGATTACATAATGGAAGCCCTCAAATTACCTTATAACAGTGACCCCATTGTGTGTCTTGTAATACCTCTGTTTGTGACTTAGGTTTTCGTTATAGACCTGATGTGAAAAGAATCTGGACAGACAATAAAGGTACAGGCTATTGCAATCAAGATATATTGACCTTTGATAATTTTTCATTACTGGAGGTACTATCAGGAGCCAACTGGCTAAATTAACAATATTTCATTGTAAATAAACATTAACAGTAGATGTTAAAAGTAGATTGTCACACTTCACTATATATGTGTATATCAAAACATCATTTGTACACCTGTAATTTATACAATGAAAAATATTTCCAAAGTTAAAAAATAAATAAATAAAAAGTAAAAGATTGTTAGTATTTAAAGTCAACTCCATATATGCACTGAAATGTTTCTGTCAAAATAAACTACTAAGAAATTAACCACATGTTATATTGATTTTTGTTTTCTTACAACATTTGCTTAGAATGTTCAGAAGTGTCATTAAAATATTACACAACTGTATGAAATTAATGCTTTAGGGAATATTTTAAATTATTTTGTGCGTTCACCAACTATGTAGTAGGCACTTTAATTCCCTCTTTCAGTCAGAACTTTAATGAAATATTAATATAAAAATTAGATATAGTGAAATTAAGCTGCTCGTGGATGGAGTTATTTTTATATTAATGGTATATTTTATTCATTGGGCTAAATTTTTGAAATTTCAAAATTTAAATTTCCTAATGTTATTATGAATGACATGCACATGTTAAGAAATAAAAGACTATTTTTAGTATAATTTATTAAAGCACATACATTGATTCAATCTAGCTAGTAAATTGTTATGGTGACTCCCTCTCCATTAGTATCAGGTTTTTGAAAATATATAATGATAGAAAGAATAAAAACTATAAAGATGCTTTAAATTTTTTTTAAATGACTAGTAATGTCTCAGCACCAATACTTCTGAATCATAAATCACATTTTAGGTGACTTTGATATATGAAAATACAGCAAGATATATAGTTGACTTCTTTCATTTAAAGATTGAACCACATCATCATTTTAAATATATGCCCCAAATATTTTTAACTTAGGTTTCTAGAAGATGAGTCATAGTCAAAACCTCACTTTTTAGTTTCATTATGGTAAGGGATTTTTTTTTCTCTCCTTTTGAAAATGTTTAGTTCATTTGTTGTGAAACAAAATGAGCTTTTTAATTTATTTGATGATTTTCTAATTTACTTACTATATTTTCTTTAATCAAAGAAGGCTTTTAAAAGATTATATAATGTCTTTTAAAAAGCATTTGATGTATCTATATAAATAGCTTGGTGTTCTGTTCAAGGTAGTTGTCTTTGATATATGCATATTTTCTGAAGAATATGTCTCTCTGAATTGATATAAAATGAAGACTAATTGTTTCTATAGTGACTTCTAATATAATATACAATGATAGTCTCTGATGCCTATATTCCCTTTCTAATTAAATAACCAGGACTATTTGTTAAGTACTCCAAGTGATGAGCTAAGACTTTCAATGCAGGAGGTGGTCATTTGTGTCTTCTCATTCAGTGCATACATTGATCTTAAGGGCCACATGACATGAGGAAAAGCAGTTCTCATGACTTGAAGACAAGACTGTGCTGAACAAATTGTCATTTGATTCAGGAACAAGATTGAAAAAATCTGTTTATCTAGTGCCTTGTCTGTGCAAAGCATGTGACCTGCATTCAGGTCTCATATGTGTATGTGTGTATATGTGTATAAAACAATTGTATATATACTTTTTATAAATATTTAATAAATATAAGTAATATTTAAAAATCCTAGAGGTCATCATTACCCCAATTACAGACAAGGTAACGAACTTATTAAGATTAAATAACTTTTCCAACATGGTAGAGTAAAAATTCTGTCAGATCACTCTGGCTAGAAAACTCCTATTCTTCCTTCTATTATTTTGGATTCCTCAAGAAGACATAAATGGGTGGTGTAAAGAATGAAACCACTATTGATATAATTTGATTCATTCATTTGGTTTAGAAGAAAGAAAAATTGGCCCTATCTCCCTTTTATCAAATAAATTTGTGTAAACTAAACCAAATATTTCAAAAGAGCCAATGTTTTTTTAAAAAATGGCTTCCTTTCTGTCTTGCTGATGTGTAATTTCTTGCAGGTTCACTTATTCTCTTACAGGACCAAAGTGGGATCCATTGTCTCTGACTAAATGCTTACTCTTCAATTTTGTCATCCACAAGCTTTCTGGGTCATCTCATAAATGCAGGGTCTTCTGAGGATTTAGGAAACTTCAAGGAAAAATATCTACCCAAAACAAAGCATGAAGCAGAGTGTCAGAAAAGATTGTTTAGCTAAAGATGAGGAGGATTGAAGAAAGAATATAGATGTAGACTGAAGATGAAATTGAGGTGAAAACCACTAGACAAATATTAAAAATAGCCATGATGTATATAAAACCAAATTATGAAGAATTAAAGTATGTGTATATATACACATACATACATATATCACTGTTTTATTTGGCTGTAGAAAGTACATGGCATCCTTGCATTTCATTATTGTTTAATGTTTTTCATTAATTACTTAATTTTTAGCCCTATCCATCCTAAATGATCATCTTCTATAGGAGAAATGGAAATTTAGTCATCATCCTTTATAAAAACAGAGAAAATGCCTAGCTGATTTTGGAGAAATGAGAAATTCTTCCCTACTTTACTTGGGCTAATTCCTCAAGTATCCACTTCTCTTCTGTAGAAGGAAGTGGAGGATAGGAGGAGGAATTAATCTATAGTAAAAATTAACTTTTTTGTTGTAAAAATGGTTTTCCATTCCTACTGTTTTCAGTCCAAGAAGTTGTGGATTTATCACATGCTATAACAACAATTTTTCACTGCCATTCTAAGCTTTCATTGGAACTTACTCCTTTCCTCACCATCATATTCCAAGAAGGAAATATATTTTTATGCTGAGGAATAGGTTTTCTTGGGACTACTCTTACACACTCAAGTCACTGAGTACCAACATCTGGTCCACTTCAAAAAATGTTTTTATATAGATTAAAGGTTGTCCAACCGTTTTTTTTAATTTGGTCCAGAGATTCTGGAGTAACCATCTTAGTAGGATAGTCTATTAATTAGGATACTATAACCTGTGAAGATTAAGTCTTTGAGAGTTATTTGGAATTCTATAGATCTTTAGCATTTTTCACTTGTTAGTTTACACTTTTTTTTAGATAATATTTATATATGTTGAAATGTACAAATCTTAAGTAAAGAACTTGATGAATTTTGGCAAATGGATACATCTGTGTGCCACTATAAAGATATAGAACATTTCCAATCACACCAGACAGTTCTTTCATAGTTTTTTCCAGTTGCTTTACTTACACAATAAACTTTTTATTTTTCTCACCATAAAATAGTCCTGTTTGTTCCAGAACTTCATATAGTTCTACATAACATACAGTATGAACATACTGTGGAACATACATTCCAGACCCTTTTGAGTCTGGCTTATGTTGTTTAGCATAATATGTATTAGATTCATCCTTGTTGTTGCATGTATCAATAATTCATTCTATTTTGTTGCCGAATATCATACTGCTGTATCAATCTACTATACTTTCAAAATCTATTCTGCTGTCAATGGACTTTGAGGTAATTTCTAGTTTGGGGCTATTATGAATAAGGCTCTAAATATTTTCCTATTGGCCTTTTTTATAATAATACTTTTTCACTTCTCTTGAGTAAATACCTAAAAGTAGAATTGCTGAGATAAAGGATACAGGTATATTAAACTTTATAAGAAAGGGTCAAAACTTTTGCTAAAACGGTAGTACTATTTTTACTATTTTACATTCTCAGCAGCAATGTGTTAGTGTTCCAGTGGCTCCACATCTTTAGCAACATATGGGGTCAATTGTCTTTTTAATTTTGTTCACTTTAATGGATGTTTTGTGGTATTTCATTGCATTTTAATTTGCATTTTCCTAATGATGAGTGGTATTGAGTACATTTCTCACGTGCTTATTGGCCATTTATATATCTTCCCTTGCGAAGTGCCTGTTCTAGGCTTTTGTCCATTTGAGGGGCTTGTTTTTTTTTGTTTAGTTGCAGGAGATCTTTAATCTTCAAATTAGTCCTTCATCTCCTATAAATACATATATATACGATTTTCTCTCAGTTTGTGGCTCATTCTATTCATATTCTACATAGTGTCTTTTGTTGAGAAACTTTTGGATGTTGATAAAATCTAGGTTAAGTAATTGTAGATGGGGTCTTTATCTGGACTCTGTACTTCTTTAATCTGTTTGTCTCGACTCTGTGTCCTGAGACCTTGCTACACTTATTTGTTATTTCTAGATGATTTTTTTTGGATCCTTTAGAAATTTCCACATAAACAGTCGTATCATTTGTAAGTAGAGATAATTTACTTCTTCCTTTCCAATAACCCCTTGTTTTCCATGCCTTATTGCACAGAATAGAATATCCAGTACAATGTCAAACAGAAGTGATGACAGCAGACATCCTTATCTTGTTCCTAATCTTAGGAGAAAAGCCTTCAGACTTTCACCATTAAGTGTGAGGTTAGCTGTAAAGTTTTGTTATTTTGGTTTTTGTTTTGGTATAAATGTCCTTTATTATATTGAGGACATTTCTTTTGATCCCTAGTTTGCTTAGAGTATTTTTTTTAAACATAAATGTGTATTGAATTTTATCAAGTGCTTTTTCTACATCTATTGATGTGATTGTGTGGTTTACCTGCTTTATTCTGTTAGATTACATGGATTGATTTTTTTTGGTTAATTTGGTGTGTTCCTTAAATAAACCCTAGTTGGTCATGATGTATTATTGTACTTTCTACATATTGCTAGATTCAGTTTGATTATATTTTGTTAAGTATTTTTGCATTTAAGTTCATGATGGATATTGGCAGTGATTTTTCTCTTAATGCCTTTATGAGGTTATAATATTGGAGTGATGCTTATAAATCAAGTTTAGAACTATTCTTTTTCCCTCAGATTTCTGAATGATTTTGTTGTGTAAGATTGGTGTATTTTGGTTTGTAAAGTATTTAATAGAGTTCGTCAGTGAATTAATTAGAACCTGAAATTTTCTTTGAGGTATTTTTTATAAAAAATTTAATTTCTTTGATAAACTATTGTCTTCTATCTTCTATCTATCGTCTCCTTTTAGTATCTTGTAGTAACCAGAAGAGCCCCCCAAAAGGTCTTCATGGCCTTAACCTGGAATTTCTTAATAAGTTACATTACATATCAAAAAAAGACTTAGTAGATGTAATTAATATTATGAAATTTAAAGTAGGGAGATTATTCTGGGTCCAATCTAATCCCTTAAAAGCAGAGAACTTTTTCTGGTTGGAGTCAAAGAGATGTGGCTGAAGGAGAAGCTAGAGTTTCAAAACATGAAAAGGCTTGTTGGATTGAGAATGAAGAAGGCTGTGTCAAGGAAGCAGGGATCTCAGTCCTACAACCACAAGCAACTGAATTATGCCAACAGCCTGAATGAGTTTGGAAGTGCAATCTTTCTTAGAGCCTCCAGATAAAAACCCAACTCAGCCAACACATTGATTGTGGCCTTGTAAGGCCTGAGCAGAGTAAGCAAAGGACCCAGTTGAGTCCAGACTTCCAGCTCAATAAGTAGTAAGTGGGTGTGATTTTAAACATGCATTGTAGCATTAATAGAAAACTGACATACATATATAAAATTTTATGTTTTATTATGAGTCAGCTTTGATAAATAATGTTTTTCACCTATTTTTCCAATTTATTAACATAAAATTATTCAAAATATTTTTATTATTCTTTTAATTTCTCTAGTATCTGTAATTATATTCCCTCTTTCATTCTTATTACTAATAATTTGAGTTTTTTCCCCCTGTCTCTTGAATTCTACTAGATATTTATCAATATTATTAACACCAACTTTTATCTTTGTTAACTTTTCTGTTGTTTATTTTTTATTTTATTGATTTTAGATAGTTTTTAAAAATGTAATTATGTTTCTTATACTTATTTTAGTAGAACATTTACTTCCTAAGGTAGAAATTCAGATCATTAATTTTAAATATTTCTTTTCTTCCAATAGATATAAGCGTTTAAAATGATAATTTTTCCTCTAAGTACTGTTTTCGCTGACTCACATAAGTTTCTGAATGTAGTATTTGCATTATATTTTATTTTAAACTACTCATTTTTTGTGATTTTTTTAATCCATGGGTTTAAAAGTGTTTTTAATTTCCAAATACTTGAGCATTTTCCAATATTTTATTGATATCAATGTCAAATTAAATTCTATTGCTTCTAGAGAATATACTCTTTGGGATTTTAATCTTTTGAAATTTTTTAGACTTGTTTTTAGGCCGGCATGTTGTCTAACATGAACATTCCATGTGTAGTTATGTGTGCTACAGTTGTGCAATGTAGTGGTCTATAAATATCAGTTAGGTTATGGTATTATGTAGTGTTACTAAGGTTTTGTATATCCTCTTATTGATTTTTGGTCTATTTATTATGTCAATTACTGAGAAAGAGTTTTTCAAATTTATTACTGTGCTTATTAATTTGCCTATTTCTCCTTTTAGTTCTTTCTGTTTTTTTTCCCATATACTTTAAGACTCTGTTACTAAGAGCACACATATTTGTAAATGTGTCCTCCTGATTATTTTTCCTTTATATTATTATAAAATGTTCCACTTTTCTCTAGCATGCTTTTTGTCTCAAGGTTTATTTAGTCTGATAATAATATGGACACTCTTGCTTTCTTAATGGTAATCTCATGGTATATATATTTTTTCATACTTTTCCTTTCAAATTATATGTGTCTTTATATTTAAAGTATGAATCTTATGGTCAGTATACAGTTGAGCCTTGTATTGTTTTCCAGTCTGGAAAATTGCTGCCTTTTAATTGGAATTTTGGTCTATTTTCATATAATGCAATTATCAAATATGGATGGATTTAAATCTGCTATTTCATTTGTTTTATATTTATTCTACCTGTTTTCTCTTTGTTTCTTCTTTCCTGCTTTCTTTTTGCTTAATTAAATATTCTATCTGGTGTCATTTTTCTTCAGCCTAAACAATTTCCTTTAGCATTTCCTGTAGTACAGATCTGCTGGCAACACATTCAGTTTTTATCTGATGATGCTTTTTGTATTGCCTTCATTTTTAAATGAGAGTTTTGCTGCATATGAAATTTTTTGTTAATTTTTTCCAGTACTTTAAATGTGCTGTTTTATTGTCTGCTGACCTCTATTATGATGTGAGGTCAGCTCTTCTTCATATTATTGTGCTCTTGTACGTAATATGTCATTTTCTCTTCTGTTTTCTAGATTTTCTAACTTTGAATTTGAACAGTTTGACTATAATAGGCCTAGATGTAGTTTTCTTTATATTTAGCAGCTTGGGAGGCTGAATGAGCTTCTCAGATATGTAAGTTTATATTTTTCACCAAATTTGAAAAAATATTTAGCCATTATATCTTCAAATATTTTTCCATCCTATTATTCCCTTCTTATTCCTTCTGAGATGCCAATTACATGTATGTTAGAGTTCTGATAGTGCTCTGTGAGTAACTGTGGCTCTGTTCATTTTTCTTTGTTTTTTCTGTTTGTCAGATTCTATGGTTTCTATTGATTTATCATCAAGTTCATGAATCTTTCTTTTGCCATCTCTACAGTCTTTTGTTAAACCCATCCAAGAATTGTTCATTTCAGTTACTGTACTTTTCCTTTTAGGCTCAATATTGGCTCTTTTTACACTCAAAACATGTTGCTAAGTGAAGATATATACTACCTCTTGGGATGAGATATTTGAGTATTTGGAAGAGTTTAATAGGACTTATTTATGTAGTATGTGGAAATGAAGAAAGCATAGTAATCAACTGAGCTTTTGATATAAAAGGTGATATAGAAATGTAAATAATAATATTAGTGCTTTGATTATTCCTTGTAGATTTTGGGGAAAAATATTTATGCTTGTATTTTAATTTTTATCATTTAATTATATTTCTATTGATCATTGTTCCTGTGACACTATACTTTTTCTTTGTGTTTTTCGAATAAAATTGTGGCCTTCAGTATACTTTTAAAATTTAAACAAAGTGAAAAATTGTAAAAATATAATAATATGAACAGTTACTTTCTTTTGCCAATTTATATATTCCTTAACAGCTTCAACTCTGCAAAAACAAAATGCCTTTTTCAAAACCAACATGGTTCACATTGATTTGAAGTGTCATGTCAGTTCTGTTGAGGTCTTGAAGTATTTTTCCATTCACTAAACAATGAAGCCATAGGGGTGAATGTTCTAGGTCCTCAGGCCACTAGTGAATGTTGAAAAGGAAAGGTCAGTAGTTCCCTGATGCACTCTCCAGCAAGCTGATTGGATTGTGTACAGTATTAGGAACTTAGGTCTAGCAACTTTAAAAAATGTCACATTCTTTGTCTACTTGGCCTTCTAACAGAAAAACCTGGAAACCTAGCCATTTAGCTCCCACACTCTCAGTTTTTTATGTCTGGAAACTCAAATCATAATCTAATCTAAAGAGATGAGGCCATAAGCTTCTCATCATTTGTCTGATGCCTTTAGATTAACTGTAGTCCATCAAAGATCAGTGGGTGTGACTCATTAGCCACCCACTAGCTCAGGTGCTAGAGAAACTTGCAAGCCATCACTGATGAATAATTCTGCTCTAATGGCCAGAGCTCAAGGAGCCTTAAAGAGCTTGAAGAAAGGATGTGTTAAGTACTAATTGGCAAATTATAACTCTCATGTGACATTCATCCATGGTGTTAGCAATAAAAGATGGTTTTTCTTTAGAATGTTTGATTCACTGAACACCTGTCTGAGTGGCAGGACTGATGAAAAGGGCTAACAGAAACATAGCACACCTGTGGATGTGAACGTTCTTTTATAAATGTGCATGGGTAGGCTTGTTCTTTGTAGTAAATAATAGTAGCAGTAGCTTTTGAATGAAAAGCAGGGATGATTATAACTAGAAAATTGACTCTGTAAGTCATTCTAATTGGTAGAAAAATACAATCTGGAAACACAAATATGTAGACTGTGAAGATAGCAAGTTCCTCACGAACGGTCCAGATATTCCCTTTGTCTCATAAGTGCATGGACAACGGGTGATTGTTCCTACACATGACCTACCCTGATGAATGGAATAAGGGTAGAGGGATATCAAGATCTGGAAGAAATATTTATAGCAAATCTATGGGAGGCATTTTTTAAGGGCTCACTTTTACAAAATAATTTAATATTTTAAAAATATTTAATGTTTTAAGAAATGTTTAATGATAAAAATTTATTGGGAAATAAATATATCAATATTAAAATTTAGGGTTTTTTTCCCCAGTGGGAATGTTTAGAGTATTTTACCAGACATTTTTAAGAGAGATTTTCCTTATACCACATAGTACTGGGTATGTCTCTTCTGTTTATTTTTTATTTTCTTCTCAGGAAGAGATATTCTTGTAAGAGACAGTCATCATTTTGTGGTCTCGATTTGGACACCATCTTGCCTTAGCTGTGGTGCTTTCTAATGGAGTGATGGGAAGTAAAGGCCAATTGTGTGTTATTTCAAAAAAATGACCAGTGGAGAAGGTCAAGGCCACCTTCTTCAGAATTAAGCAGAGCAGGGTTGGGTACGCTCTGAGAACATGATTACTCTTTCTGCTACATTGTACCTCCTCATAGTCTGATAGGGTGCTTGCGGTGAGTCATCGCCGGTCCCCACAAGGTTCTTGCTCTCACCAGGGCAGAGATAAATGATGAAACACATTTCTCAGAATTCATCTTGTCTAGACAGGCTGGGCATTGTTGGGTGTAGACCCCTGCGGACACGAGTCATTATGATGGTGAGATCTGTTGCACAGTACCACCAGGAGGGGTGTCTGGTGAAGACAGCAGCTGGTGGAGAGCTCTAGGATCATATTTCCATGTCCCAAGGGATTTCAGCCTAAATGTCAGATTACTCAGTCTCTTCTTACATACATCCCTGAGGCCTTGACAACGTACACCTGCCCTGGCTTCCATATGGATGTTTGTGAATCCAATGATTTCCAAACGTGACTGATCAAAAGTACCATATGAGGTGCTATAAAAATGACATATTCCTGGCCCCAGTCTGAATATTCTAATTCTGCAGAATTTGAGTGAAATTCCCATGTCTGGGAATCTTGGATCTACCCTATAAGGATTTAGCTTTGTATTCCTGAATAAAAGTGTATCCAACTAGAGAGAAAAGGTATTTGAAAACATGATATCTGGTATCTTTTGCTGCCAAGAAATGATGAGAAAGCTTATGTATATTTTATTATATCCACGAGAAAACTTTTGTAAGATTCTTTACATTGTGTTGCTAAAAGAGAGGCCCTTTTATTTTTATATATTGACATCTGCATGTAAAGAGTGTGCATATCAAAAATGTTTGGCGATTTTTTATATTTTAAACTTAATTTTGTTTTATCAAAGTTGTGTATGGAATATGGTTGCTTGGCTATTGGGAAGGATGTAAGGCTTGGACTTTCAACCATTTCTCCTGTTGGCTCACCCAGCCATAATAGGTTGACCAACCACCTAGCTTTATGGTTTTAGCACTTAAAATCCTGCCATGTGCCATGAAATTTCTCAGTCTCGGGGAAACCAGAACAGTTGGTAACCCCAGCCATACCCCATAATCAAGACACCTGGTGTCTCCAATCCCAAGGCCATTCATTCCAGGTCCTGCCAGGTAAGGGTTCTGAAGTGGGCTTCCACAACAGGCTTGGGGTTCTGCTTTCTCCAGTCTGTTCACTTCCAGATCCCAAATTTTTGTTGACCTCTCTTTTCTACTGTTGTCTCCTGTCTACTTCTCTTTGTCTATGAGGATTTTTGCTTTTGTGAAAACCCTTTATTATTATTTTAGAGGGGTTCAGGAAAAGGATGGAGATCACCATCACATGTATAAGATTATATATGTATATATCTATCTTAATGATTTATAATTTTGAAATAACGATATTGTGTGGAGTTTGGCCATTTGCCAATTCAGTATTAGAGGTTAGATTAAACTTTACCCAATAAACACTCCAAGGCCATGGGAGAGGACAGTTTCTCCACAGTATTATGTGTTCCTGGGGCTCTGTTTCTTTTCCTTTTCTCAGCATGCATTACTTGGATTCTGCCTCTTGTTAGTCCAGATATGAAACTCAACTTCCTCCCAATTTATACAAAATTTCACCCACACTCCAGGATGTAATGAATTTAGTAGGTTTTCAGAAGTTACTGGGTGGCGGGTGGTGTTACAGGACAGGTCCCATCAGAGGGAATATGGCCGTTGACCACGCTCTCCTCTCCACAGCCTCTCTGGGTCACAGAATACTTCTATCTGCACACTGATCCCTTAGCTCTTAGCTTCTACTCCAAGTGGTATATTGATGAATACTCTTTGTTCCATGTCATAATATTTGAAATTAGGGAAGAAATTTTAAGTGTTTATTTCAGTAATTATGAAAGTGTACAGAGTGGAATTGTTCAATGTCAAAATCTCTTGCCCTCTGAAGTTAGGAAATGAGAGGAAGCATATTTTATAAAACTGACCATCTCCATTTCAGAGAATTGCATTGGTAGATGTTGGGGAAGAAAGTGAATGGCTCATGTATCGTTTCAGTACAACAAGGGGAATGTCAAAGATAATAATGGAAGCTTTGATTGAGCATTTAATACATACCAAAGATTTTACTTTGGTGACCTCACTATTTCTATACATAGGTAAGGCAACTACAGCTTATAATAGATTAAAAACAAAACAAAACAAAAAAGTCTTGTTCAAGTTTACACAAGTAGCAAGTGGCAAGTAGCAGACCTGGGATTTCTTCTCAGGCAGCCTGACTATAGAACATGTATTCTATTCCCATACTCACATCACACCAAGGATGTGGAACACTCTTTTTCACAGATGCACCTGCATGCATGTAATTTCAGAACTGCCAGAAAACAGGTGGAATAGTATTTTTCCAGCTCTCTTCACACTGTGATTTATAAGGCCTGGATTTCCAGTAGCTGGGTGATCACTGGCATCCCAGAACAGCACTAAAGACCTGGTTTCAGCAGCTGTGAGTGCAGGCCTGGGGTCCAAATCATGACGGCTGTCAAGATTGCACTGGTAGAGACCAAGGGCTCTCCCAGCCACTGCGGTTCCCTTCCCAGCAGACCTGGTCACAGTCTGGGTGTGCCCTTTACCCTGCTGCTGCCTGGGTAGCAGTCTCTCTCTCCTCCGCGAACCCTCTGGAATCAGACCAGTAGTGGACTATTGTATGGACTGAGAGGAGAACGCTGGTCTTTGATAGTAATAGGAGCAGTTTTCACATGCTTTGATAAACTTCATTTCCTTTTTCTTGACACTGTAGCAGTAAACCTACAAATTTCAAAGTAGAGTAAAAAAACTCAAAGTAGAGTCAAAAATATGTATGTATACATATATATTTCAGTTCAGATTTTATTTATATATAATCATATATAATTGTATGCATAAAATCAAGTTGAGGTCATATCTCTCTGACAAAGGAATAAATGCTTTTTAGAAGCAAAGAGAACCACTCTTACCTCCTCCAATATTCTGATTGAAGTTTCAGACTTGTTAGTTTGGTGAAGGGCAGAATGAACTCAGTGAGCCTGCATGTTCCTAGATCTTGAAGAACACATTTGATCCAGGTAATGAAGGCTCAGTACCCAGGCTGAGAGAAATCAAGATAACCTCCTGAAAAACAAGAACCATTCCATTTTAGCTTTCTCTCAAATTCCCTTAATTTCTTCTTTAGAATAAGGATGGCGACTTTCAGTTCTGCATGTAAGGAGCTTCGAAGTTGTCACTCCTGTCTTCACACACAAAAAAGATGAACAAACTGAAAATCAACGACTCTTCTTAAGTCTAGCAGAGAAGTAAGGTCACAAGGCAAACCACTGCCCCTCAAAATTGGAGAGAGAGACAGGCAGATACAGACAATCACAGTTTATCAGAGCAGAAACTTCTGTGGGAGTCATTACTGGGGCAGGAAAACCTAAACTGTAATCGATGAACTGCTGGAGGTCCCAGGGGGACCAGTCTGAGAGAGGAAAATTCCAGGGGTTCCCAGTCTCAGAGGAGGCCCTTCACACGTTTGTAAATTTTACCTTCAGGAGCTCTATCAGGTTCTCAGAGTGAAAATCAGAGAAAAAAATGTCCTCTTGCTTCCAGCAGGGAGAGGGGAATAGTACCCATTTTGAAATATACCAGAGCATTCTGTTCCTCTAAAACGGGGATACTAATAGTTAGACTTCCTAGGGACAGTGAAAAGATTAGGTGTGATAATACATACAAAGCACATACGACAGAGCATGTAAGAGTTGTGCTGCTATTATTAATATTTAACCATTTTCCTGTACATGAGTCAAAAGTTACCCACATCCGTTAAAGAAGCTACGTATAAGAGGGAGATTCAGAAAACGGTGAAAGGAGAACTGTAAGAATTAGTTTGAGGAATACCTTTAAAATGTCAAGCGATTTGCATCTTGAGAGCATTACCATAATTTGGCATACCATCATCTGCCTTCTCCTGTGAGTCCCATGAAATAGTTCTTCATTGCCTGCTAAAATCAAGGAGAGAGACAAAGATTTCTGAATGCTGCTCTACTTTTCCCAGGGCCTTTCCTTAAGAGCCAGGGTTAGAGTTTAAATCTTCCAGTGCCTTGGCCACTTCCCATTCCCTGGACAGCATCCTCTCAGCTCGATGGTGAATTATCAACAGTGACAAGAGGAGAAAAGTGTCTTATTGCTTCTCAACTGGCTACCGCCAGAGCAAACAGTAGCAGACACTTGGAGAAATTGCTGGCAGGAGATTGCAAAGAGCATCACAGTTCCCATCCATCCTGAGAGACAGACAGGGAGGCAGGCACACCTGTGCACAGAAGAGGACTTTCACCAGGACAAACAACCTGGGCTCCAGATGACAGATATTTGGCCATCCTAACTTTTAATATTTTCTTTCTTGGCTTTAAAATTTTAGATTACTTTGGAGCTCTCAGAAATAATTGTTTTTGCTTTTCTTTTCTTTTTCCCCAGGTGACAATTGATTTGAAACTACTTTATATACCTCTGCACTTACAATACATATGTCCCATCCTTACTTTCACCCCTCTAGTTTCAAAGAAGAATTGCATTTCTTTTTTTTTTTTTTTTTTTTTCTGGATGATTTAACGTTGTTCCTCCTCCCACTGGCCCTCAGGCTATTATTAGTAGTAATAGCAGGAACATAGCAACTTTAAAGTGAGTTTTTGTTTTTCTCATCAGTTCCCCAAAATGGCTTAGTATAGATTCTTAGGTGCCTGAGTAATCCCTGAAAATAATTTGTTTTCCCCATTTAGTATGAAAAACAAATGTCAGCAATTCTGATGTAGTCTGTGGTTGCATGTCATTTCATGTAATCTGTTTGGTCCCTGGTCAGTAGGCCTTCTGGGAAAATTAGAATTGATATTAAAATGGTACATCAATTAAATCCATGATTTGTTCACCAGCTGTTGAACCAAGGCTCCCTTAGAACCACAGCACAGTGGTTGTCCAAGGCAGCAGCTCCCAAAGGTGAAAGATTTGCTTCAGACATTCTGAATTCCTTAATGACATATTGTGAAGGTCTCATTCATAGATTTACATATTCAACAGGTTAAAAAGTTAATTATTTATTTGTCTACAAACTGATCACCACTTCGATCGAGGTGTTAGATGAATATATAAAATGCCTACTGATGCAATTTAGGAATGATACAAATCTGAAAACTGTAACTAATGTTTTTGATAAAGAGACAAAATTATCAGATAAGAATTGAATTGTAAATCAAAACAAACAGAAGGGAATTTAATAGGGTACATATGAAGGTTGACACACAAAAAAATTGCCATGTATAGAATGAAGAGACCTGTGTTCATAACAGTGAATGTGAGGAAAAGCAGTGAGCATTTTAGGGGACTTTACTGTTAAGTGTGATAGGGTATAATAGTCTCATTCTACTTCCCACTGACCAGATGAATACCTGGAATGTTGTGACTAATTATGAGATCTACACATGGGACTTTGACAATCTGAAGACGTGTCAGTTTTAACCTAGCAGGATGTGTGGGATTTTTCAGACATGTCCCCTGTGAGGAGAGGAGCTAAATCGGTTAGGATCCTTCAAGCAAGAGGAGAAAAGCCCATGGAGCCATGGTGGGTTCCTTCAGATACCTGAAGTTCTCTCCCACAAGAGAGGAATCTAACCTCTTTAAATTCAGAAAGCAGAATGTAGAACACATGGGCAGAGGCTTCAGGGAGGTGGATTTTAATTCAAGTCTATGAAAGAACTTTATAAAAATTGGAGCTGAGCAATGAAACAGGCCGCTCAACAGCATAGCGAATATCCTGTCTTTCAGTGTGAAGGGCGAGGCTAGGACACCATCCTGAGATGCTGGATGCCGTGAAAGGGACTCTTTGGATGGGTAGAAACTTGCACTGCTTTGAAGAGTCTTTCCAACTCTATGATTCTTTCTTTTTTGAAATGCAAGATTAATACCATTGGAAGAGTTACTTTTATATATTTTTTATGGAACCCAACTTGCTCTTTGGGAAGTTACTTCGTGACTGTTTGTGTTTTCAAATTTCAGCTTTATTTCCCCATGAAAATCTTGAGAATGTTCATGTGATTTAGTATTTAGAGATGTCAGTAAATTTGCATAGTGCCTGTCTGTAAGCCCCTTTGACATTCACATGCTGTCAGACTGCTTCATTTTTGGCCTCAGCGAGATTAGGCCTGTCTCTTTGTCCATCCTCTGAGCCAGGACTTATTTCATTATTCTGAAGTTTTATAAAACACACATACATTCCCAATGAACATTTTTGGGGGCTCTTTGTGATTCTTATTAGAGATATAAATCAGGAAATAGTAAAAACAATAAACAAACAAAAAGACTCCAAAAAACAACAGTCTTAAAGAATAAGTGTGTTAGTAAATACTGCCAGTTAATCCTTCCAAGGCTCTTCTTGGAGTAGAATTGCACTGGGGACACATAACCACCAGCTCCACCTCGCTTGTCTTGGACACCGTCTTGTTCACCCATCACCTTTATTGCCAACACAACAAGGTAAATTAGCCCTTGAAATTGAAGATATTGCCACCTCAGTATGGTTTTCTCCATCTAGATCCCTATAATTACATTTTTAAAAGTCTATATGTTAGTGATGTCTATATAATTGACCCTCTGTATCCATGGATTCTGCATGTGTGGATTCAAGCAATTGTGGATCCAAAATATTTATTTAAAAAATTGCATCTGTACTGAACATGTACAGATTTTTTTTTCTTGTCATTATTTCCTAGAAAATGTAGTAAAACAACTATTTACATAGCATTTACATTGTATTAGTTATTATAAGTAATCTTTAGATAAATTAAGGTATATGGGAGGATGTACATAGGTTATATGCAAATACTATGCCAGTTTATATCAGGGACTTGAACATCCTCGGATTTTGGCATCAATGGGAGGTCCTGGAACCAATCCCTCATGGGTAATGAGGGATGGCTGTATTCCTTCAAGTTTTGGAATCAACCTAATTTTAGAATAGGACCTGAGATTGATAGTCTTCATCACATAAGTTTTTTGAGACAACCTAGAGATCCACAAGGCTCAGTTGGACTACCACCTGAGGGTTATTGGGTGCAACAGATGGTAGGCTATCAGGCCAAGTAAATGAACAGCTCTAGGAAATGTATAGTGTCTCTTTTATGGCTGTGGCTTAGCTGAACATGTTTACCAAACCCCAGAACCCAGGCTGGTTCATATGAAAAATGGTAGAAG
Organism: Varecia variegata; assembly: GCA_028533085.1. Classification (NCBI taxonomy): domain Eukaryota; kingdom Metazoa; phylum Chordata; class Mammalia; order Primates; family Lemuridae; genus Varecia; species Varecia variegata. The sequence goes on along the minus strand of CM052439.1, from coordinate 142,693,602 downwards.
GATCTTCTTAATGAAGGCCATTTCCAGGCCTGTTTGAATGTAGCAGCTGATAGGAGGGGAGTATTAATTGGTGAAAGAGCAGTATCTGCAGAAAAGCACTGCCAAACAAAACAGTTACTTGGTTTTCTGGGGCATCAGAAGTTATCAGATATCTTTAACTTCTATGTATTTATATAGTTTTAAGGGTTTCTCTTGAAGTTGATTTCTAGTTTTAATCTACTGTGGTCTGAGAAGGTACTTGATATGATTTCTAATTTTAAAAAATTTAATGGAGACTTGTTTTGTGGCCTAACATATGGTCTATCTTGGAAAATAGTCCTTGTGCTTAAGAGAAGAATGTACATTCTGCATATTTTGGGTAGAGCATTCTGTGAATGTCTTTTAGTTCCATTTGTTCTAGAGTCCAATTTAATTCTAGTGTTTTTTTGATTTTCTGCCTTAATGATCTGTCTAGTGCTGTCAGTGAAGTGTTGAAGTCCCCACTCTTTTTGTATTGTTGTCTGTCTGTTTTCTTAGGCCTAGTAGTATTTGTTTTGTGAATCTGGGAGCTCATCTTGTTGAATTGATCCTTTTGTCATTATATAGTGACCTTGTGTTTTTTTACTGTTGTTGATTTAAAGTCTATCTTATCTGATATAAGAATAGCTACTCCTGCTTGCTTTGGTTTACATTTGCATGGGATATTTTTTCTACCACTTAACCTTGAGTCTATAAAAATCTTTACAAGTTATGTGTGTCTCTTAAAAGCAGCGGATATTGCACTGTGTTTTTTTAATCCATTCTGCCAAATTTATATTTTTTAAGTGGGGCATTTAGACCATTTACATTCAAAGTTGATATTGATATATGAGATACTGTTCTGGTCATGATGTTGACTGTTACCTAGTTGTTTTGTTTTCTCATTGTGTTGCTGTTTGATAAGCCCTGTGAATTTTATACTTTCAACTGTTTTTATAGTGGCATGTAGCAGCCTTTCATTTTGATGTTTAGAACTCATTTGAGCATTTCTTGTAGGGCTGGTATAGTGGTGACAAAGTCCCTTAGCATTTGCTTTAGGGAACTTTATTTATACTTCATTTATGAAACTTAGTTTTGCAGGATGCAACATTCTTGGCTGACAGTTTTCTGTTTAAGAAAGCTAAAAACAGAATCTCAGTCCCATCTGGCTTGCAAGGTTTCTGCTGAGAAGTCTGCCATTAGTCTGATAGGATTTCCTTTGTAAGTTACTTGATACTTTTGTCTCACTGCTCTTAGGATTTTTTTCCTTCACATCGACTTTAAATAATCTGATGACTTATGTGCCTTGGTGAAGCCCTTTTTGCAATAAATCTTCTGTAAGTTCATTGAGCTTCTTGTATCTGGATGTCTAAATATCTAGGAAGTCCAGGGACATTTTCCTCAATTATTCCCTCAAATAGATTTTCTTTTGCTTTTTCTTCTTCTCTGTCAGAGATTTTGTTCATTTCTTTTAATTTTTTTCTTTAGTCTTGTCTGCCTGGGTTTATTTGAAAGCCTTGTCTTCAAGCTCTGAAATTCTTCTTCGGGTTGGTCTAGTCTATTGTTAAAACTTTCCACTATGTTTTCACTATATTTTGTAATTCCCTACATTAGTCTTTCATTTCCAGAAGTTCTGTTATGTTTTATTTTAAATACCTATCTCTTTAGTGAATCTTAATTTATGTCCTGGTTATTATTTTTTGTTTGTTTCTTTGTGTTAGTTTTTAACTTTCTTGGATCCCATTGAGCTTACCTACAATCCATGTTTTGAATTCTTTATCTGTAATTTCAAAAATTTTCCTTTTCATCTAAATCCATTGCTGGAGAGCCAGTGTGATCCTCTGGGGATGTTGAAACAGTCTGTTTTTTTTCATACTGCAGAGTTCTTATGGCAATAGTTCCTTCTCATCTGGAGATGGTCCTGCTTTTTATGTTTGAATTTACTTTTGTTTGGTTAGGACTTTATTATTCTTTTGTTACTTTATTTTATTTTATTTTCCCCCTTTGAGGGTGTGAGTATATTGTATGTTGTGTTTGGTTGTTTGGATTTGATTTTGAGCGCTTTCAGGGGGCCAAGGTCTCTGATGAGTTGCTTGGTTGCCTTTGCGTGGTGGCTGTCTCAGAGGCTGATTTGTGGTAGAGATGTACTGTTTACATAGGTAGCCTCACTACCTTCTGGAGTATTGGAATTATGGAGGTCTCAGGAAGCTTATCTCATTCTCCAGCATTATGCCCTTCTGACAGCAGGTGTTTAAGTTGGGTTGTGTTTTTCAACCCCCAGGGCCAGTAGGTGGCACTTTCGAGTAATAGCCAGCTGTAGCAGACTCCAGCGGGTAGGTGTTTACACTTTGTTTACAGTGAGGGTTCTCTGTTGTCTCAGGTGATGGACTGGTCTGTGGCAGGAAAGCAGTCTATTTCCCTATTATGCCCCTGTCCTGAGGCTCACGACTCCCAGTTCAGTCAAACCCTTTCATCTATCTCCAGGCCACGGTGTCTCTGAGAGCCGTAGAAAATGCCTTTCCTGCAGCTCTCTGCCTAAATAGTTTTGGAGTAGAACTTCTTTCCTCAACCCAAAACAGATAGCTTTGTAACTCGCCTGTTCTCCTCCGTGGGGAATACTGCTTCTCTGTGTAGAGAGACAGACGTGCACTTCCTTTTGGCAAGTGCAGGTGAGTACTCACTGTGGTGTTGCTGACAATTTGGGTCTGCTGGACCTCAGACCTCTGGGAGAGTGTTCAGGTGCCAGAGATGGCAGACTAGGTGAGGTAATCCCTAGGCCCCAGGCCCTTGGACAGCATGCTTGAGTCCTAGGGGGACCAGACTAAGACTGGGCTGCTGAATTTGTCCTCAGGCCTCCTTGGGTTCAGGCACTGGCTGGATAGAGAGGGTTGGGGTAATCTGGTCCAGAAGAATGCTCAGGTAGGTGAAGGACTGATGTATTGCCAACCTGCCACTGGGCAGGGTGAGCCCCTCTCATGGGATTAGCAAAGGCAGACAGCTGTGGGGCCCACAAGCTTCTCACACCACCCTCCCTCTGCAGTGCCAGAGGCCTCTGTCCTTCAGGGTCACAAAATTGCCCCGGATTCCCAGCTCCCTCCTTGGCCTTGCAGCAGGGGTGGTGGTGGAGGCAGCTCAGACCATTGGGAACTGAACTCCCAGAGTGGTTGCAGGCTGCAACTAGAATGCTCAGGCTGGGAAGAGGAAGTTGTGCCACAGACTTGCCTCCAGGGAGGGCAGGTTCCTCTCAGTGGAGGCAGGCAGCTAGGGGTGCAGACTGCTCACCTTGCTTTCCCTCAGCAGTGGCAGCACTGAAGGCGTGCAAAAAAACCTACAAAAGTGCCTGCCCCTCCCACCCACTCCCTCAGTGGCCCTGTGGTTGTGGTGGCAGCCGCATAGGGGATAACCCCAGAGCAGAACAGAGACCTCGGGGACTGGGCTGTCTGAATCCCTCAGGGCTCAAAAGCCTGTGGAGCTCACTCTCTGAGCAATGCTTCTGCATTCTCTCTAGGAAGCTCCTTGCTTTAGTCTGGAGGTTTGCAAGGGCCTACAAATCCCTGTAGCTAGGATTTTAAAAGTCCCCGGCAGGATTGCAGAAACCCAAGAATCTCTCACTCAGGCTTTCCCCACATCAGGGATCTTCTCTTGTCTTCCTACCAGTCCCAGCCAAGCAGGGTGTCTGGCTTTGCACGTCTCTGCCTTTCCAATCTGTGTCACTTCTCTGGTGGATTTCTCTATTCTCTCTTAGACTGTCTATTCAAAGCACAAATATCTATTCACTAATTTTGATCCCTTTCTGTGGGAGAGGTATGCACTAGTTGCATCTTGAACCAAGTGTTCTAAATGTAAATTTAAATAGCCATATGTGACTGGTAGCTATTGGACAGCACATATTGGACAGCACAATTGGTGAAGAATTTATAGCATCAGAAAAGGTACCAAGTAAATGCACTAACCCATGGAATTCAACATTCTAAATACCTCCTTTCTATAATGGGCCAAATGGTACTTAGAAGTAATGCAGCATCATTTTTGATAGATGTTAAGATAGTCATCAAAAAAGATGAGAAAAAAAATCAACATCCACCTAAAACATTTATAATTAATGATAGGGTTTATTCTCTATTCTATGCTAGGTTATTTATGTATCTGCTTTACAGATATATCATCTATTATTTTCACAAGCATTCCAAGTTAGATCTTTTTTCCATTTCATGTAAGACAAACCAGTTTAACATAACAAACCCAAGGTCACACAGCCAGTAAGTAGTTGCGCTAGATTCTGAACCCAGGGAGAGTTCTTCACGGATGCATCTCTCAATGAATCTTTCCCACACAGTCTTCCAGAGCACCATGCGTGTTTCCCTAGTTATCATTGGGAGATAGGGCAGGACCAAGAACATGAACCCTGGCACCACACTGCCTGATTTGAATCCTGCCTGCCTCTACTACTTACCACCTGTACAAATTTAAGGAAGTTATTTAAGATCTCTGGGCCTTGCTTTCTTCATTTTAAGGTGAAAATTATAAACATACCCATTTCATCAGATTAGATTAAGTAAGTTAAAGATGCCTGGCACACTGTTTGAACTATCTGTATTTGCCATCAGCGTTATTTCTAATTTGAAAGGCACTGCCATTTATGTTAGGATGTTGATTTGATATGTTAATAAATGAAATAGGGACATACTTTGGGTGTGCTTCCCTGGAACATAAGAGAGACTCTAATAACTCAGATAATTCAGGAAGAAACACCCTGCTGTTCAGGCACTTTGGTGTCTCCATCAGTAGGATTACAAAGTTTCAGATCCCGTGAGCCCTGGCCAATTCCTCCTATCTTTGCTTTTCATGTTACCCTTATAGACATCTCCTTTGGTGTCTTTGATTGGTTCTGAATGCTGAGCAGTGACAAGCACCAACACAGCTGGAAAGGGCTGTAAGATTCGCTGTTCTGTCTTCCAGCAGGGAATTATTGCCATGGATACCAATATCAGAGGAAGACTGGGGAACACTCTTCACTTGCCTCCTGAGCGTCTGACAGCTGTTTCTGGCAAGGCCAATAATGAGTGTGCTACTGGCTTTATATGAGATGAGAGACTGATCTACACCTCTTTTGTTTTGTTTTGTTTTGTTTTTTGTTTTACTACAGATGGCCTCTGCCCAAGACGCCAGGTATGGCCAGAAAGACTCCTCTGATCAGAATTTTGACTACATGTTCAAATTGCTCATCATCGGCAATAGCAGTGTGGGGAAAACATCTTTTCTGTTCCGTTATGCAGATGACTCCTTTACATCTGCATTCGTCAGCACAGTTGGGATCGACTTCAAAGTAAAAACTGTATTCAAAAATGAAAAAAGAATCAAGCTTCAGATTTGGGTAAGTGGCTTTGAACTGGCAGTGTTCTTCAGTCCAGGGTAGTGAACATGTAAGTGAGTAAGGGGAAAACTTTCTGCCTTGCTCTGTCCCCATGGGGTTCACAAGCCTCAGTTTCCAGCTGCTTTACTGCAGAACATTATGTTCCAAAGATAGTGGAAGTGATACCTCTTTAAGATGTGGAGACTGAATTGCTATGTCTTGTTGTCAAGTTATGCATTTTAAGAGTCTTCAGAAGAAAAAAAATCCAACCTCCATCTCTTTGGTGGTGGAAGAAACACTCAATGAAATGTCTGGCTCTGCCTTTTGTGATCTGTGTGACCCGGAGCAAGTCTGTGAATCTTTCTATGCCACTTTTTTGTAATCTATACAATAGGCAAAGAAGATCTGGCCTTTCAGGTTACAAGAAGTAATCTGCCCTAGGCATTTTAAAAAAGAAGGTGAACAACCAAATATAGGGAAAGCTTAGGTTTAGACCCTTCAAAAAGCCCCAGATATAACTTTGAACATAGTCTATTTATACTTTGCAGATTTTGTATTTTCAGCTCTAAGAGCTGTGTTTATCTATATACTCAAATAAAACAAGACAAATGATACAAGATATTTATTTGAAACAAGGTCTTCCCTTATAGAAGATTCCTCACAAGTTTTGAGACCATTTGGCTAGTTTTCTGCCTTTCCCTACCCCTAGAAGAAGATCAGAGGTTCCCTAACTAAATGATTGGGGTAAATTTTAAAGACTAGTGAGCAAGAAACAGAAGAAAAATGTATGTGGGCAATAGATCCAAGGTAATAAAAGAGATGAAGTGACCAAAAAGAATTGGTTACAAGAAGAGAGAGTTGGCTGGGTGCAGTGGCTTACGCCTGTAATCCTAGCACTCTGGGGGTCTGAGGTGGGAGGATCGCTCGAGGTCAGGAGTTCGAGACCAGCCTGAGCAAGAGTGAGACCCTGTCTCTACTAAAAATAGAAAGAAATTATATGGACAACTAAAAATATATATAGAAACATTAGCCGGGCATGGTGGCACATGCCTGTAGTCCCAGCTACTTGGTAGGCTGAGGCAGTAGGATCGCTTGAACCCAGGAGTTTGAGGTTGCTGTGAGCTAGGCTGATGCCATGGCACTCTAGCCCAAGCAACAGAGCGAGACTCTGTCTCAAAAAAAAAAAAAAAAAAGAAAAAAAAAAAACAAGAAGAGAGAGTTATGTAGTCATTATTTTATGGACATTGTAATATGTACGTAGGTCCAATGTTTCAACAGTCAGTTTTGACCCCTTTTTCTGTTCATTTGTACTTCTGCCACTCAGATTGATTTGACCTGTAAGTAGGCATTTCTCAAGAGGTATTTCTTACCTCCTTCTGAGACATTTCTAACAGCTACTTCCATTTGGTGCTGGTGCCAGGGCTAATTTCTAGGACTGATGGTAAACCACCTTTCTTAGATATGGAATGTTGAAAGACAAATCCCAAAGTACAGCATTTAAACTTATTTAAAAAATAAAAGAGCCCTTCACTAAAATATCTACATAAACTGAATGACCTTTAAACCTTTTACAGGTCTCATTAAAATAGATATTTCAAGTAAAATTTAAAGATGCAGGCAAATACATAGACAGGTGACCTCTTACGTAGTTTGCAATAGATTGTTGTTGTTTTACTTTTTCTAACTCTGGAGTCTTCCAAATCTAATTAGAACTCACATAAAAATTTGGACAAGTAGGCCCTGGGTTGGGCGTCTCCACTGCTCCACCATTCCCCAAAGCCATTTTTGCTGGGAGGGTCCCTCTTTAGGAACTTGACCTCAATCAATGAAGATACCAGTCACACACTCCTGTGTTTGGAGACAGAAGGAGTCTTGTCCATTGCTTCACATCTGGGTCCTGGTTCACTCTCTTTCTTTGGAGCTTCAGGCAACCAATTGTCTGATGATAAATTTCATATTACGGTTTAAGAAAGGGCCCTTAAGTCTCAGGGGCTTTGGTGAATTGAAAATTAAATTAATTTGGTAACCACACATCTCTTAACTCTATGACAGTGTTCTTTCTGCTAATATGAAAGAACAATCACTCTCGTAGCTGACAGCTCATAGTTTCTCTTTTCTTCTTTGTGTCTTAGAGATATTTAAAAATGGTTGTTCTAGTCATTTAGATAAAACGTCAACATGATGTGATGATGTGTTAAGCCAGTCTTCTAATTTCTAATAATTTTTCAATTTAGGTTTTTGACAGTTGTTGGAGTATAAAATCATCTGTCCTTAATGTAAACCAGATATATTTCAAATAACATGAATTATTTCTCATACTTAAAAAATATTTTCCTTAAAACACTCAATGCCGATACTAGGCCAGAGCTAATTCATTCACATTTTTTTGGGCACTGAAGTAAGTTATTTTTGTCTATGTCTTACTTCCGGATGAATGTGGCTCTTCTCTCAGCCAACCAAACCCTGTGGCATACTGTTCTTTTCAGATTTGCCTCTAATCTCCCATAATCCACCATTTTTCTAAAATCTTCAAGGCTCTTCACAGCCAGTCCAGCCTGGGACCTCACTGCAGGGCCTCCATTCTCCTGCTCTGTGGATACCCCACTCCCATCAGAGGTCAGACCTTGGGAATCCATAATTTTCCCTCTCCTTAGTCACAGCAGTAGTTTAATAGCCATTAATATCTTCACGATTAAAACATAATCTCATTTCTTTCTCTTTAGGTACATTAGGAGCTCTTAAGGCACATATGATTCTGGGAGTGTGAAAATTAGTTTTACACAACTATATAACACCTGCCCTAGAAGATTGTGAAATATTCAAAAGAATTACTATAGAAAGATTTTGTGCCTGTTGAACTTGTAGTATAGTTGGAGAAAGAAATTAACACTCATAATTAAGTACTTCTGCAAGAAAATACCAAATTGTAAAAATATCATACATAGCTAACATTTATTAAATAGATATTAAAATACCATATGCTAGGCCTTATCTATACCTTATCTTTAATTCTCACAACCACCCAATTTTGTATTTTTATTATTTCGATTTTACCTGAGAAATCTGAAGATGGGACAAATTAAATAACTCATTCAGGGTCACACATGGGAAGTGGCTAAGAGGACACTTCCAGGCTAGGTCTAATGATTCTAATGTTGAGCTTGTACCCCTTCACCATGGTGCTATAATTAAGAAGTCTTGAATATGGTAGTGATTTTGTGAAGATGGCAATCTTGGGTGATGCTTTTGGGATGTTGAAAATGTTTTTGAAAGAGGCGATCATCACAGTGTATTCAGTCATGTGGGAGGTATAATAAAGAGTAGTATGCTTAAGTGTAGGCATTCCTATAATAATTCTAGGATCCTAGCTTTATGCTATAATATAAATGTGCTGGAAAATATTTAGTTGTATATAGTTATGATTGTTTAGCAACTTTGACAAGCAATTTATTTGGGAACATATTTAACACTGATCGTTGGTCATCTCATTGTGTTTTAATAACCAATTAACTGTTTTTCCCAACTTGTAGTATTCTTATGTACTTCTATTAATGTGTAATTAATTAATTAATTAAGATGTCCACATCATCTTAGGCTGTTATATATTTCAAAACAAAAGATCAAAATGGTTTCATGGTATGAAAACGATCAAGGCTTAGTACACTGCACCATTACCTTTACCAAGACAGGTTTCAGATAATGATGTGATTCGGATCACTCTATTAATTTTAAGCTGCCCATAAATAGAACTATTTTCAAGTTAGGAAATCAAGACCTAGAGAGGTTAAGCGATTTGACCTTACCTTACAGTTAGAAACCGGAGCAGAGCCTAAAATACAGTTCTGCTGTTAGCTGTCCAGTATGATTTCTACTACACAGTTCGCTCTCCAGGTAAGTGTTGTGTTGTGTTACAAAAATTGTGATAAATCTCACATCTGTGTTGCCAGTGGAATCCACAAGGCATAGAAAGATCAAACTTGAGGCCAGATTTCAAGTAGTATTTCTGATATCAAGAGGGAAGAGCTTGGGTGGGAAGGCTCTCCTGTTTTTCACTTGATGGTTTCCTTTTTTTCCATGTGCTGCACAGGGATTTTCTAATTCCACAAACTGAATTACTGAATTTGTGACAGTCCATATTCAAATAAAGCATTTTAACAGCTACTAGACACATTGACTTCTCTTTCTGGACATGTTATACCTCTTCTTTGTAGAAGTTCATTACTGCCTTGGAATGAACTTGTTTAGAGAAATATCATCATTCGTTTATACTTAGTTATAAACTTTGTATTCCATTGGTATATATTTATAAATCCCTCTATCCTTTATTATATCATTATTTCTTATTGCATTTTTATTTTATTATCATTTTTATGATTCCCAAATCAAAAATTTTCAGAACTTTAGCTATTCTAAACATGTGGGCTGGTTCTCTTATTTTTTGCTATTAATGCTATTATGAATATATTGGAGAGAAATTTGGAGTGGTTTTTCACTTTAATTAGAGAAAAATATTTCACAGATGGGATCTACAATATTTTGCTTCTAATTTAAAAAACAGTTTAGTCTTGAGAAAGGCTATGTTAAATGGATTTTGTTTTCCCAAGGAGAAGATTGAAAAATAGTATAGCATCCATTACTGAGAAGAATACCACCAGTATTTATTTTCAGTGTCTAGATCACTAGTATTAAGAACTTTGAGGCTTAGAGAAATATTTGAAAACTAAAGAATCCTAGCAGTTGTTGCAATTAGACTGTCTAGATGGCCAGATTTAACAGTGTGATTCCTCTGAATAAATGACAATTTTCTTTGCTTCAAGAAAGGACAGGAGTTTTCTTGTTCAGTTGGGTTTACATTATTCAAACCCAAAACTTAGGATTGACTCTAACTAATGTAAGCCTCTCTAAGAAAACCCACAGCTCAATCAAAGAATATAGGTTTAAAATGGTCAGGGGCAAGCCAGGTGTGATGGCTCACAACTGTAACCCCAGCACTTTGGGAGACTGAGGCAGAAGGATTGCTTGAGGCCAGAAGTTTGAGACCAACCCGGGTGACATAGTAAGACCCAATCTCTACAAAAAATAAAAGAAATTAGGTGGGCATGGTGATACATGCCTGTAGTCCCAGCTACTTGGGAAGCTGAGGCAGGAGGATCACCTGAGGCCAGGAGTTTCAGGCTGCAATAAGCTACTGCTCTCTAGCCCGGGTAATGGAGTAAGACCCTGTCTCTAAAATAATAACAGCAATAATAATAATGAAAAGGGCAGGGGCAAGTTGACAGAGGGGATTACTGTTCGCTTAAGAATTACAACAAGCTTTATTATTTTTACTTTTTCTTTTTCCTTATTTTTCCTCTCCCTCCATCCCTCTTTCCCCCCTTTTCTTCCATTTATGAGCTCTGGCCTGGCTGAGTCGATGTTCAGAGGCCAGAGCTGCCACGTAGAGATGTACACATTGTGCACTGGACAAGCAGCTGGGGTGCCACTTGCCGAGCCTTGTGCACTCAGAGCTGTGTGCTACTGCAGGAAGGGAGAACTTTTCCATAAAGGTGCCATCTGCTCACCAATTGTGAACCTACTGTCCTGCCTGCAACCAAAGGGGATTCTGATTCCCATACGGCAACCCTATATGCAGGCAGTAGGCATGTCACGATCTAATGAAGGAGATGGGGTAAACCGAGTGAAGGATGGAAGCCCTTCCTCTCTAATGGGGGCCTAGAGGAAAAGGGCATTTTAAAATAGAAGTATTATTATTTAGATATGGCAAGGCCAACAGATAGGGAGATGAATGTCATTGAAAAGATAGTTGTACTAGCAGATCCCATGAGAAGGGCACATAGTTGAGGAAACAGAATCAGAAAGACAAAGTGATTTGCCCAAGGTCACATCTAGGATATGTAACTAATGGGATTCCCACACAGATATGGAGTCCAAATCCCATGTGCTTAACCCATGCTATAAGAGGTTGGGGTGGCCAAGTGATTTGTGTGAATCTTCAGGGATCCAATATTAAATCCCACATATCTTAATTCCTACCACATACTTTTTCCAAACTATGTCATTGTTCAATATCTTTAGTATTCCCTTATTACCTGCCAAAACACTATTTCTAGTTACAGGAAAGAATCAGTTGTTTTGCTTGGAACTTACTGTATACCAGCATTAGTGCTTCGTGCATTATCTGTCTTGTGTTTAAAACACATAGATATGCACAGAAAGAGAGACTGAAACACATTCAATTAACTTCTTCCTGCACATTTCTGGAATGCCAGTCTTCACTGTTGGGGAACATGCATGCAAAGAAGTATGTGTGGAAGAAGAAGTCTGAGTAAAATGGAATGAATCCCTGTGGGAAAATATTTCTGCATGTGGTGCTCGTGTGGTCTAGTTGCCCTTCAGGATGGTGTTCAAATCCTCTGGTCTATTTATAAGGAACCAACATTCTCTGCCCAGGCGAGCCCTTCAAGAAAACCAGCGAAGCCAGTGACAGCTGCCAAGACCATTCTTGGTGCTGTCATTTGTATGCTCTTTTCCCGCATCACATTTCTTTTAACTTAGCATCTGCTTTTCCTGAGAGATTGAGAAAGGCAAGATTTAGTTTCACTCCTGAGAGGAAGCTGACGCTGTGTGTGAAATGTCAAGATGCATGAAAACATTCACTCTGTCAGGCAGCCGAAAGCAGCAGCTCCCGCATCCCACTGTGTTTAAACCATTCTTCGCAGCACTGACAAAATACAAAGGATGGTAACGACTTTGTTCCTGGCCTGGTAGAGCTTACGAGCTACGCAGGAAGACAGGGAAACAAACACGGAAGACAGGATCACCCAGTGGATCCGTAACTATATTCTGCTGAGAGGCAGAGTGGCCCCGTGGCTCGAGCAGGGACTTGGAGTCTGGTGATCCAGGTCCAGATGCCGCTTCTGATTCTCGCTAGTGGGGTGACCTCAGGCCCTAACTTCTCTGTGCTTCCACTCACTCATTTTTGAAACGAGGCTTAGGCTAAAGGCTACCCCTTAGCCGTTAAGTATTTGCTGTTATAAATACTTATACATAGTTCAATACTGGGCACAAAACAGGCACTCAATAAATGTTAGTTTTCTTCTTTTCTAAAAATAGTGTACCGACATTTAGATTTTTGTTCTCAAGTAATTTAATTGAATCAAATACTTGTTGGGTGCCTACCGTGTGCCAGGCACGGTGCTAGGTGTTGGGGACAGAATGGTGAAGGACACACAGGGTCTGCCACAGGAAGCCAACCATCTGATGGCAGATAGAACCCCACTGCTGTTAGAAATGGTCCCAAAGGCCTGAGCACAGGATACCCAGGAAAGATGCCTAACCCAGTCCTGGGGACTCTGGAAAAATTTTCTGGGAGCATCTATAATACTTGAACTGAGAACCGACAAATGAAAAAGTTATTTGTTCATTCATTCATTCAGTCAGTCAGTCACTCACTCACTCACTCAGCATTTATTGAGCTTTACTATGTGCCAGACACTGTGAAGGAATCTGAGATTGAAAGTAAATGCATACAAAAAATACATAGATTATGTTAAGCGCCGTGGAGAAATAATTGGAGCACTCTGATAAATGAAACACAAGAACAGGGAAGGGGAAACCAATTTTAGTTAGGTGATCAAGGAGTGTTTATGCAAGAGGATAGCTAAGCTGAGCCCTGGGGGAGAAGAGGGAGCCAGCCATTTGAAGGATAAGGGTGAGCTTTTACTTTTGAAAGGGGAGAGAGAGGTATGTGTTTTTGCTTGCTTGTTTGCTTGCTTTTCCCACCACAGCGTCTACGTACAGCATTTGTTGCCTACTGTTTCTTTCTCAGATCCAGACTTTCCTCCCATTTTGCCCTCCTTTTGAGCAGGGATGGATTTATACTATCAGGGCCTGAAGCTTTTACTGTTTGCTGATCCTTTCTAAGGAAAAATATTTTTAGTACAAAAATATCTTACTTATGCAACAGTGACAGAAAGCAGATGGCCATGTGAACACATGGCTGGGGTCACTTGGAAGGAACCTAAAGCCTAATCTTCAATCAGCTTCATGGTAATTCACCGCTACTTTTGTGGAAAATTTACCTACATGACTATAGGGACTGAAGGTCACATGTGGAGGAGGAGAAGCAGCTATATGGTGCAGAAGGGCAGTGCACAGTGGGAACTTGTGGGCAAGGAGTGTCAAGACACTGGGATATAGAAGGGGCATCAGGGCAAGAGATTGGATTCCAGGCCTCTCTGTGTAATCTTGGGGCAAATAACTTAATCTCTCTAGGCATCAGTTATCTGATCTGTAAAATGAAGGGGGTAGATTCAACTAAAATAAAAACTGCATTCAATGATCTCTAACGTGTAATGTGCCCGGTATAGCTGTGCATGCTCTACAGGTAGTAAGTCCTCTAATCCTCACAAAAACCCTATGAGATAGATGCTGTTCTTTTCTTCAGTTTGCAGATGAGGCAAGTGAGGCACAGAGAGTGTGAATACCTTGCCCGAGGTCATGTAGCTAACAAGTAGTTAACAGGTCTGAGCGTGGAGCTTTATCTCTTAACCCATTCTGCTACACCCTTTCTCTAGAACTGTTAGGTTTGAGCAATTGCTCTGGACCAGCCACTGTGCATATGTTATCTGTGATGCTTGCAACCTTGGAATGTCATTGTTAATATCACTTTTCTTAAAGACAGGAGGAAACCAAGTTTTAGAGTGGTTAAATAATTTCCCCTGGTCACATGGCTCTCTCCACTGCTTTAAACTTTATAACTCTGATGAAAATGAAAAATCAGAATGTAGCCAACAGTCCATGGAGAAAAACGTTTTTCCAGAAATCTGTAAAGTAAAAATGGACAAATCATGACATTATATTCCATCCAGATTGATATCTTTCATGATACTCCAGTCAGCCTAGTGCCTACAGGACTTTGATCCCAACACTGCTAAGCAGCTCTCAAACCTTCTAAAAATTGAAATGCCACCAGAAAGAATGGCATAGCTGAATTTCTGGAAGCTTCAAACTGCCAAAACTTTAAACAAATTAAATTTTGTAATGAAAATCCTTCTAACATGTGTTGCACATTTGTTTACCTTAGGAGGACAAAAAGAAAATAAGACCATGAAAGATAAGCCAGCCTGACTCTAGCATTATCAGCATGAATCCCTTGAGGAGGACCACTTCACTTTGTGGTCATCCAGTGATGTTTTCTGTATTCTTAGGTTTACTTGTATTTTTTTCTTTTCTTTCTTCAGTGTCTGTCACCCTTCATGTATCTAGCTGCTTTCCTCTCCTGTTCTAATTTTTTACTTTTATTATATTGTTTTCTTATAAGCCATATTCATTGTCATTGTTAACCAAATTGGAAAAAAAGTGGCTCAGAGTGTGAGTATGGAAATCGTTTTTATTAATATTCATGAGCTTTGGTGTATGGGTCCTGGGAAGTCCAATCGGATCTCACAGACGCCTCCCTTTGCTACTGTATTATAATCTGCATGTATTACCATCCAACATGTTTAACCTGCCTGAACACATTGGTGTTAGTTTGACATTATACCTATTTCAGACTTCCTTGGTTTTAAATTCCCCTAAGACAACAATGTCACATAGTGGTTTAGTGATTAAGAATGGGCTTCAAGGCCAGGCTGTCTGAGTTCAAATCTTTGTACTAAGACTTATGGATGTTATGACCTCAGGCAAGTTAATTAACTTCTCTATGCCTCAGTTTTTTCACCTCTAAATTGGGGGTAATAATATCATCTTATCATCTTATTGCAAAGAGTACACAAAATGATAAGGTTATTAGCACAGTACCTAACACATACTAAGTGCTTGATAAATCAATCATTATTATTTCTCTCAACATCCTTTATTTTACCAATATGGACTTCACCTATCTAATACCATACTTTCTGGAACTGCAAATAGACTTTTTGGGCCATAAATTGTAGTTCTAATACACACAAACATCTATATGAAGAACTTTAATTTTGGTTTTGTGGCAATAATGATATGTACAAGCCTATCGACAAGGGGAAGTGTCTTCTGGACGCCTGAGTTCCCCTCACAAACCACTGGTAAATTGTAATATGCCCAAGTGCAGTCAGCTGGGTTGTTGAGGTGTTTCCTGGTGTTTTGGAGCCATCTATGCATTTAAATAGAGCCATCAACTGCACAGGGAAGGCAAACCCATACAGCATGTTTATTAAATGCTCATAAAATTGATGTCCTGCCCTAGAACAAAATAATTATAAATCATTGGATTCATAGAGAGCTGTTATTCAAATCCTGGAATATAATTTCCTCAGGATACTGCTCAGTGATGCCTGCAGCTGCTGGCCTAAGATGTGAGCTGTGTCTGTGCCACCAAGTCACCTGTTGTTATTTTTCTACTGATTCATTTAAAGTTACACTGAACTGACCAGTTGTTCTGGCATTATATAAATGCAGCTGAAATTAGGTACAAATTAAGCATTTAATTACTACATATTTATTTCTCAAGTCAGATTTAAGGAAAAAGCACAGCATTTTCCTAGCTTATTTTCAGTACTAGGAATGTTCTTCTTTCCCTTCCTCTTTTGCACCCATGACACTAACTTTGCTAGTCCTGGATATTGTCATCGTGGTAGCTCAATCAGCAAGATAAAAGTGATAGCAAATGTGAGCATCAATTGATACAAATCACTTTGCTCAAGCTGCTGATGGACATGAACCAATGAAAAGCAAGGTCTCCACCATCAAGGGGTTTACAATCTTTGCAAACAACTAAATCAGTTTTAGAATCTTTGTAAAGTATCATGTGCAAAACAATGGCGAATAAACTAAATATAAAAGTACAAAGGAGATGTAAAATTGAAAAGAATTGAAGTATGTAAAGTATCAGGGTTTGGGGAAGAAACAAAAGGGGTAATTTAGAAGAATTTAATTATTTACAAAGGTATGTGCAGGGTTTAGGGAGGTAATAAGGGATGGTGCAGACCTGAGCTAGCAACATAGAGTCATTACCAACCCCTCTCCCCCAAACGAAGGGAGCAGGGAGGAAGTAGTTACTAGGCCCAGTAGACAACTGTAGCTGTAGCAGTAGGAGAGGGATATTAGATTGGAGCCTTGGTCTTTTAGAACACAGCCACTACCAATCAAAGGTTCATCTGGGAAGTACAAGGGCATGCACCTGACCTCTCATACAGCCTGTCCTCTGATCTCTTACCTGTGCCTCTCATTGGCTGAGCCCACCTGGAGGTTAGCCAACAGGGTGGGAACTTCTCTATTTTAGCACTTCACAAAAGTTAGCTTGCTGGAGCACAGAGTGGGGTGCGATTGGGTAAAGAGTGGATCTGGAAGGCAAAGAAAAACATCCAGCGCAGTGAAAAAGGTAATTTTTGATGAATATTTCCTATATAAAAGAATTTGATTATCAAATGAGAGGGCATAGAGCCCAAATACACATTTTAGGGAAATTTAATTAGATATCATATGGCATTGTCTTCTGATGTTCATACCCCTGATAATTTGAATAATATGGTAAGTTTTACAATTTATTTTGTTTTGCTTGGGCTATCCACATGGTCCCCCTAATTATTATAGTGAGTATTTATTGGATAATTCTATTGAAGGCTCAAGCAATTGCTAATGAGTTGGCACTTTGAACACATGTATGGCTATTAATGTCTGCTTCATAAAGAAATAAATTAATTTTCAGTTAAAACTGGGTGAGTGTCTACATGGAGAAAAATGCCAGGGAACCTGGGTTGAGATGTTCCAATATCCTCTGAAAAGGAAAAAAACAATGGGCTGAGAACTTCAGTAACAAAAGCCAGTGAGACTTATGGCTCAGTCCCAGGGAGCCCAGGAGAGCCTGTGTGCCATGCAGGGGAGGGTATTCAGCGCCGGCCTGGCCCTCTGCTCTGCGAGGCTGAGCACCCTCCCCGCTGCACGAGCAATGTTCCCAAACGCCGACCGCTGACTTTCTGCCTCTGACAAATGCTCCACCAAAGGAAGATCAAGGCAATGTGCTTTTTAATAAAATTAAATTTATTCAATTTTAAGAAACACTTTAAATTAAAATAATATTATTTATTATAGTTAATTCCTTTCGTTCTTTTGGCAACCTGGTGGATGGTAGATTTTTTAAAAACTTTTCTTGGGAAGAAAATGGCAATCCTCTCTCAATTACCCATTTGTATTTATTTATTATTAACATTATTTTGGTCTTAGAAGCCCAAAATATCTGAGAACCAGTGATGTGGGAGGTAGAGTGGTATAGACCCCCCCCTCCCGCCCCCCGGGTCTGGACAGAAAATAGCTGGAGAGCCAGGCAGTGGCTGTGTTTTAGTCTAACAACCCCTGGTGCAGCTTTGTCTTAAAGCATCAGATATTTATGAGTGATTTCTATGTGCTATGCAAAGTGCTCAGCTCTGAAGACAAGGGAGTCAAGGGTTTTTAAGCTTTCTGTCTTCCAGTGACTTACGGGATAATAACACAGAAACAAATGTGGAAATGAACGAAGACCAACTAGATGAGAACAAGTGTAGCTATAGCAAGGGAATCAGCCCCTGTTACTTGCATTTTGGCAGAGACTCAAAGGTAGGCAGAGGAGTGGGAAGGATTTATACTGGAAAAAAGGAGAGCCTTCAGGTATGCTCCAGTTGGAGGCTGTTGGCGTGGAAAAGCTGTAGGCACACTAACTAGATGCAGGCTATCCTATGTGATTGGCTAAGGGTGTGCGTTTCGCATGTTTTGATTGGTCCTAAATTGGAAGCAAGGTTGAAAATTAGGGAAGCTGTTAGTTATTAATCAAGTCCTGGCCCTTTTGGGCTGATTGTTACAGAAGTTTTTCTTTAGCTTCCAGGATTGTCACTAGTTAGAGCAGTCTGGCTTTCTGCAAGTCTCACTTCTGGCAGGCTGGCTTTCTGGGTTTTGTTATAGATAAGGAGGTTGGTTTCCTAGGCAGGTTGCTGCAGGTTGTGTATCAAAGTTCTATTTTTAGATATGATCCGGCTGTTGTCCATTTATATATTTAGTCTCTTACAAGTAAGCCTAACACAGGGCCAACTTGAATAAGAGAAATGAGAGAGACAGCACAAGAGAAAATAAAGGGCTTGGGGTGTCTGATAGTTCAACTCTGGGCAAATTATTTAACTCTATAATGTACTGATTTTCATTTTCTGTAAAATAAGGATAATAATTGCCTTGTAGGGTTGTTTTAAAAAATACTATAATATATGTAATATGCCCCTTATAGTGTTCTCATACTTTTTGGACCCATTTACACCCTTAGAAATGGTTGAGGGCACCAAAGACCTTGTGTGTATGTGGGTTATACCTATTGATATTTACTGTATTGTAAATTAAAACTGAAAAAAATGTAAAATATTTATTAGTTAATTTAAAATAATAAATCCATTGCATGTACAACTAGATATATTTTTAATGAAAAATAACTACATTTTGAAAAAATAAAATTAGTGAGAAGAATGGCATTGTTTTACATTTTTGCAAATCACACTAATATCTGGCTTAATAGAGGACAGCTAGGTTTTCAAATCTGCTTTCTCATTCAACCTGTTGCAGTATCACATACCACGTAACCTCTGGAAAACTCCACTGTACACTCGTGAGAGAATGAGAATGAAGAAAGCAAATAAAAACTTAGTATTATTGTGAAAGTAGTTTTGACCTCAGAGATTCTCTGAAAAGGGTTTAGAGACCCTCAGACCACATTTTTAGTACTACTGTTCTAGGCTACAGAATGTGCTCAGATAAATTATTAATAATATTAGCCAAGGATTACAGCAGTGTTGGCATATATCACAAGGGGCGCCTCTTTATAGAGAGGTCCGTCTTTATAAAGAGGCCTTAACGTGGAGGATTAGAAAACTCCCACGTGCTGGCAAATTAAAGACAGGAGGTCTTCTGACAATAGGTGGCTGATATGGTTTGGATGTTTGTCTCCTCCACATCTCATGTTGAAATTTGATCCCCAGTGTAGACTGTGGGCCTGGTGGGAGGTGTTTGGAGTATGGGAGTGGATCTCTCATGAATGGCTTGGTGCTCTCCCACAATAATGAGTGAGTTCTCACTCTATTAGTTCACAGGAGAGCACCCCCTCCTCCCTCTTTTGCTCCCTCTCCCGCCGCGTGACACACCTGCTCGCCCTTCACCTTCCACCTTGACTGGAAGCTCCTTGAAGCAGATGCTGGCACAATGCTTCTTGTACAATCTGCAGAGCGGGGAGCCAGATAAGCCTCTTTTCTTTATTAATTATCCAGCCTTAGGCGCTTCTTTATATTAATAGCAGCACAAAATGAGTTGACCCAGTAGGTTTCCTGGAAGCCAGGTTTGAGGCTCAGGGCAAAGAGTGCAAGTCTTACAATTGGAGACTGAACCAGAAAGAAGTTTGTATTCTTCAGCAGTATGTGAATGGGAGAATGAGTAAATGAAAGCACAAACGCATGCCCTGTATACCTAGCTATTTTCAACCATATGGCAACAGCAAGTACAAAGGACTGGAAAGTAGGTCCCAGGGCCTCACCCTCGCTGCTCAAATCTGGCTCACTGGAGCAGCAGTCTCCCCAATTCTGGGAAGGGGGGAGGTGGTGAATGTGACGACCCTCCTCCCCCCAACCTCTACTTAGTTTGCACACTGGGCAACTGAGTGGAGAAGCCATTGGGATTTCTGGCAAAATTTTGAGAAAGAGGGAGCATAGCTGGTGAAACATGCTCCTGGATTCTGAAATCATAGTCTTTCAAAACTTATCAGGAGCTAAATGTTGATTTATATGAAGTTATGCATGACTGATAGACTAATGTCTAAAATATTCCAATGGTATTTGCAATTTAAAATAGTAGTTTGTTAACCAGAAGAATGAGTGAGATTTCAGCAGCAAGCTGAATGGCGGGGTCACCTTCCCTGGACTCTTCAAATTAGACTCCCCTCCCCACCCCACCCGCCATGTGCAAGGCTGACCCACACTCATGAAGCAGATCACTGACACTTTAACTGAGGGGAAGAAATGAACCAGTTACATAAATCATTTCATTTTAGTTAAGCCAGTAGATCTGTTCTTCTATTTTAAGAAAGAGAAAAGTACAGAAGTTCTCCCTGCCACCCCCCATTGAAATTTTACAAAGCAATTAACCTTTGGGTCAAGACAAAGCTCAGAAGACTTTTATCTCTACCATTTAATTTATCACAAATTTATAATCAATTGGAAACAAGAAAGTGAAAATTGAAAGCATTTTTCTCATTTTGCTGGCTTCCCTGAATGTTGTAACAAGGTCTTTATGTGTGGTTTTGAGAGTAAAATTCTAAATTGAGCCTTGTAGTGACATAAAGGCTGAAAGCAGAGACTAGAGGAGAGAGGCTCCCTTACTCAGAGACTAGTGAAAAACCAAGACCTGCTGAGACCCTTTAGCGTGGCCTTGTTGATGACAATGACTCCAGCAACATGAAGGCATTCTACACTTGGGAGGCACTCAAGTTTGCAGTTGGGCTGATCTCAGAATGTGAGTGAGATTCATGTATGAAAGCAACCAGACAAAGAAGGCTATAGAAAGTAGGGCCGTGTGTGAACAGTTTTTTACACTGGGGTTTATCAGCACCATTGTTTTCCAGAGGAGTGTCTGGTCAATGACTTTAACATAGAAACCATGGTATTTTCAGGCCTCCAAGTGTGGTCCTGAAGTCAGTTCCCTGATAGAATCATTTGGGGAATTTGTTAAAGATGTAGATTTTGAACCTCATCCCAGGCCTACTGACTTAGAATCTCTCTGTAAATAGAACCAGGGAATATGGACTTTCAATAAGCTTCCCAGACAATAACTGCCATTCTAAGGAACAGGTCCCAAGTGGCCTAAAGTGCCTCTTGTCACATTGTGTCTGCTAATGCAGACTGAAGGCAAGATTGGGGATAGATCTAGGCAGACTAAGATACTCTTCTCAGACCTCCTCCTGATTTATGGAGCCAGAAAACAATCTTAGGTTGGCCCAAATATGGCTGCTGGCTGGAAGCCTATTCTTTGGAGTGGCTGGGGACAGAGGTATAAGGTGCCTGAAGAATAGCATCACAGTTTAAGGGCTCCATCATACTCTACCTGACAATGGGTCTACTTGCTTTCCCCACCAACTTATCACCCCTCCCTCTCTTCATGACCACATGCAGTCCTACTTCCAAAAGGTTGCTAACTTTGTTTTTGAGTCTTTCTTTGTCCTCCTATTTGCTACATTCTTAGATATTGAAGTCTAGAATCATTTTCTCTCAGTTCCCCTTCAATTCAGTTTTCTATTCTGAATAGTACATGAACCAAAATGGGGAGGTTTTAGTACTGTTTCTATCTCAACCAAAGATTTTTGGCATTTGCCACAGTGATTTTCAAATGTTTCTTAAGTCATGGAGTGATGTCTTCAAAGGAAGGCCTATGCAAAATTACAACTAGTGGGAACTGACCTGTTTTAAGGAGGGTAGGCAGCCCAGAGTTTCATTTGTTTAACTTCTCAAACCCTTACCTGGACAAAGGCAGGGAGGGCTCAGCCTGAAATAACCACTGCTCTATAGTATCTTTTAGAATGGGTGCTGGGAAACATATAGACACATCTTTCATGACTCCATCTATGGGCTCAAACCCTAGAAACATGGCAGATCTTATGGAAAGAGCCCAGCCATAAAAAGAATAAAAATGTGTCTCTTGCAGCAACATGTTAAATGAAACAACTCAGACACAAAAAAAGACAAATATCACATGTTCTCACTTACAAGTGAAAGCTAAATAATGTGTCCACATGGAAGCAGAGTATAGAATGATGGATTATAGAGAATTGGAGGGGTCAGCGGAAGAGGGTGGTTGATGAGAGGTAACTTGGTGGATACAATGTGAGTTACTTCAGTGATGGAGGCACTGAAGGCCCTGACTTCACCACCCAGTGTAATACACCAATGTAGAAAAATTGCATTTATACCCCATGAATATATACAAATAAAAAAGGAAATATACCATACATATTTAATTATAAAGTTTGATTGTACTCCTAAATTTTATTCACATATTTTTAGTTCTCATAATCATCACCATTCTTCCTTGCTATTATTGCAGTTGTTCAGGTTGAGGGATATTTATTCATACCTTTGTAAAGTTGAAGGAAATATTATACAAGGAAAGAAGATCATCTGGAAGAACTATGCCTCCCAGGAACCAGGACAGCATTCTGGTTAGAACCATGGGCCCTGATGTCAAATTGCCTGGGTTCAAATCCTAAATTAGCTTCATTCTAGAGGTTTCCTAAATTCCCTCAACTCCAATTTCTTCATCTGCAAAAACAGCACAATTAAAATACCTACCTCATATTATGAATATGAGGAATAATCAGGGTAAAATATGTACTTCATTTAACATAGAACCTTCTAGAAAGACTCAAGAAATATTAGTTCTTATTATTTGTGGCTTGGACCGAGGGAAAAAACTCAACACCCAATCTTAGAAAGTTGTGCTTTGCCATTTTGAAACTTTTGCCTGTTAATATAAGATTGCTACATCAGAGTGCCCCACCATCACCACCTAGAGGCATACCTCTCTCACTCCCTACCTGAAAAACTCAAAGTCTGCAAGATGCTGCCCCCCACCCCCAATTGTATACACTTCAGGCTCCACAGAACCTGAGTCTACCCTTGTTCCCAGGTCAGTGGGAAGAAATGCTGAGGCAGTTTCGCAACAAGATATTGGAGGTTAACGATCTTCTTTGCAGAGGAAATAGTCATTCAAGAGAAAGATGGACTAAAATAAGAATGATTAAGATAGTGAGGAAGGGACAGAATGTGAGACAATTTATGCTATAGAGCAACACTTTTTGTTTCAAGTTCATTGTTGAATTCAGTTAAATTTGAGTATCACAGTAAAGTGTTTGTTTGATGTAAAAACACTTCAAGAAGAAACAAATAAATTTATTGTCTCTATTTTCAGTATGAGTTGCAGGAATGAGACACTCAAGCTATCATGTGTCCAGAGACACAACACTGAAATACTCATCTGTGTGTAAAGGTGATCAACTCTTCTCCATTTTCCCTGAGAACAAATTAAGAAGAGATGTGCTAAAGTAACGGAGTGAAAAGTTTATGGTCAAATGCATAAGGAAGAATGTCTTGTTTTGTCAAACATGGGGAGTTATATGGGGAAGGTCGTAATTAATCCCTAATGGAAACTTTCCAAATGAATGCATCTTAATACGGTACAATGGTTTAAAGAATGCAGAGTAGTGAATTGATGACTTACTAATATAAAGGCTCCTGCCTCCAAGAAAACCTTTTTTATAAGTTGCATTATCTGTCATGCAGAATAGATCTCTGAGCTTACAGGAATGGTTTCTACAGAATTGGATATTTTTAAGCCAAGCAGAAATGTCATCCTGTGAATCAATCCTGGACCTAGAAACCCCCTGGGACTTGGCTGGGACAAGTGCCTGTTAGGACCAGAGTGTGTACATCCGGGGGTTCTCCTGACATCCTCCTGTAGCCCCTGAGGCTGTCCTCTAGGGCATACCTTACCCTTAGAACAGTTGTCCCCTAGCATTAGCATTCTTTCCTGAAACAGGTTGCCTCAAACCTGCAAACTCACGACAGCCAAAATAATTACTCTACTTATTATTTTGCCTCCACCCCTACTTGAAGACCAGTCCTTCTTTGGTGAAGGGAATATACAAAATCAAAACATACTTACTCACCTGCTAAGTTCCAAATAGATCTTCTACCTGGTCTTCCTGGTATCCCAATTTCCTATAACTGAGTTCCTTTATATTCTATCCCAGCTCTCTAGTAGATGGGTTCAATGTTTGGACTCCATCCACATCCACCAAATTCTTCCTCCAGTCTATTTTCAATTATGTTAAGATCATTGTGTCAGACTCCTCTAATGAGGAAAGATCAAACAAAGAGAACAAAATGTGCTAGACCAGGATGAAAAATGAATCACCCATAAAATGGTGAATCATACTCTTTGAAGTTGTCTCCTTTTCAGTTTCCAGGGGAACATTGTTATAGTGAGAAGACAATGACAGACCACCAAAAAGAAAGGAAGAACATATGAGAATTTCTACCTCCTTATTTGGTGTTATCTCAAAGCCATTCATACATGTTCTTCTCAAGTTCATGCCTTTGTATAATTTCTGAACATTGAATATATCACATTAAAATTTTGGACAAACTGAAAGTGCATAAGAAAATCAGAAGCATGATTAGGAAAGAAACTTTTGGTAATATAATAGATCAGGTAATTTTTTTGCCAAACTCATAATTAATGGATAGTAACCATGGAAAGAACTTGGGCGTATTGAAAAGCATTAACATCCAGGTTTTTTTAATTCAAGAAAATTTTTTTTCATCTTTACTTTCCAGTTTTGAGTGGATTTTAATATTTCTCTTCCAATTCCCCAATCCTGATGTCACAAAAGCATCATATTTGGAAAACCGAAAGGTTTAATCATTTTTTAATAGCCTTTCTGATTTTATGACTCAAGAAGGGAAACAAGACAAACCCTAAACATCCAAACTATATTATGTAATTCCATGTCTGCTTTTCTTTTCAATGGTACTTCTGTCTTCCTCTTTCCCTTTTTCTTTCCTGTTTTCTCTGTCCCTCTCATCTCTCCCTCCCCCCTCTCCTCTCAATGACTAACCATTACCCCTGTATATTCTACTGCTAGAACCATAAAAGATCTGTGATTTCTGTCCCTGATGCCTCCTAGTTCTTTCTGGAATTTCCCATAAAGGGACTTAACTGAAGAAAAATAGAATTTAGTGTAACTTTTTAAATTATGGTATACTATAAAGTCCAAAATTAATATATTCCTTTAAGAGATACAAAAAATTTAAAACATAGAAAGACAGAAAAAATAGTTGGAGCCACCACTCAAGGTGTAGTCATAATTTATTTTAACACTGAAGCAGATTTTTTGAAAAATAATTAGATTTTATTAGTATTTTAAGTACATATGTTCATTGTAGACAATCTGCAAATACAGAATAGTAGAAAGAAAAATCACCAGAAATGTTACTACCCAAAGATAACTATTTGGAATATAACTTTCCAATTTCTATATATATATTCCATATTTTAAAGACAAAATACATGCTATATCACCAACTGTTTTCACTTATATATTATGAATCTTTTCTAAAATATTTAAATATACTTGAAAACCTGGTTATAAGTAGCAACATAGGAATAATTTATTTAACCAATTCCTTATTGCTGGCTTTTCTATTTTCTGATTATTTTTGCCATTATAAATAGAATTTTCAATGATATAAATCCTCTTTGTGTAGATAAATCCCAGAGAATATAATTTTGGGGTTCTTACAGCTATGTTCCCAAGTGGACATCCTGATTAGTATGATTTTACACTTCCAACAAGAAGGCATGAAATACCTATTTCATTAACCCTGCAATACTTGTCATGATCATTCTTTTGATTTCCTGTTGTAAATTTGTTTTATTTTCCCTTTTATCTCTTGGGTTGTCTTTGTGAAATGTTTATCACTTGCATTTTTTCCTACATAAATTACTGACTTTTCTGTTGTCCTGTGCATTTTTATTTTATTGATCTGTGACACTTTTGCCACCTACAAATAAGCTTGTTTTCCTGAAAGTAAGTTTTTTTAATTGTTTGCCTTTAATTTTGTTTATGGCATGTTTGGGGCATACTGATTTTTTTCATTTTTATAGAGTCATATCTATCAATTATTTCCTTAAAAACAAGTGTTTCCAAAAGACAAGCCATACTAATGTCAAAACCATTATAAAATAAAAAATATTTCCTTGTTCTTTTGATATTATAACCCACTTTACAACTCATATAGATGTGTTAGGTACAAATATAATGGAAACTTCAGCAAAGACTAAGAACCTATAGAAAAATGTCAGAGCAGAGACACAAAGTTCACAATTGATAATAGCAGGAATAAGATATTATAATATATGTAATGTCACCTTGGGCATCAAATGTGTACAAACCTTTAAAAGGAAAAATATGGAACACTCTTGGAAGCTCTCAAAGCAGTTGACATCATTTGTAAATGATCTTTCCTTACTCGGTTATGTGTGTATCCACTGGTTCTAGTCCTCTATTAATTGAGGGCCCCCTCTGAGGTACCTACACGGCTCCTTGGCCTGTTGCTGATATTTAGCCCCAGCTGCAGTGGACAGATCTGGGCATGCTTGGTGTCCCACCTCAAGCACCCCACACTTGCTTCTCTGCACCTGCTAGGGCTTTCTCAACAGCACAGCTCACCAGGTCTGTACTTGCAAGCATGGTCTGGAAACGCAGTGCCTTGAGTCACCCCCACCCTCACAACAGCCCCCAGTTAATTGAGGACTAGAGCCAGTGGATAAATGCTCCAGCCTTCTATCTTTCAGGCGGACAAGTCTAGAAAGCTTTCTGTATGCTTTTCAGGGTACTATAGCAGTATTGAGATACCTTTGCTCACCAGAATGGGTGAGATAGGAAAGGAGAAAAAGACAATGTAAAGGAATACTGTCCAGGACCTCAGTATTCTCTTGTAATGATGTATCATCAAAGTCATGGATAATGTATCTTTATGTTTTCTTTTTCTCCTGTCCTGTCTCACTCTCCCTATCTTAGTCCCATAGGGCTGCCATAACAACAAACACTAAGTGCTTAAATAATAATTTATTTTCTCACGGTTCTGGAGGCTGCGAAGTCCAGGATAAAGGTGTGACAGATTTGGTTTCTGGTGAGGGCTCTCGTCCTGGTTTGCAGATGGCTGCCTTCTTGCTATGTCATCACATGCCAGAGAGAGTGCAAGAGAGAGCTCTGCTGTTCTAGTGTCCTTGTAACTTCTTATAAGGACACTAACCCCATGTGGGGGCCACCTCCTCATGACTTCATCTAAACCTAATTATTTCCCACAGGCCCCACCTCCAAATACCATCACACTGGGAATTAGGGCTTCAATATATGAATTTTTGTTGAGGGGATGCAAATTTCCAATCTTTAACACTCCCTGTTACTTCTCTACTGTTTCTCAGAATCACCTCTCAAATAAACCACTACCACCAAGTTCTCAGCCTCAGCTTTTGAAGGAACTCAAATCAAACAATGTCTTCTTAGAAATATATGAATTATGCTTAGATGATATAAAATCATATTTTATCACAGATCTATTTTATTATTGTAACGATGTTACTTTTCTTTCTCCAATGATGTTTCATTATCAGAAATTCCTAACATTTCCAATCTCTTTATGAACAGAGTCCGTCAAATAATCAATGATTTTTAAATGTATAAGAGAAGCTCATTACATAAAGGGAATCTACTGAACACATGGGTGTAATGCAAAAGTCCAATCATGCTATGTATTCCTTTTGTAAAGACACATTATATTCTTAGTCCCTTTTTAAAGTGTTCTTGATTTCTTTCCCACCTCCTTTCCAGCCTACGGTGAATAAAGAGGGGGGAAGGGGAGTAGGCTTTCCTGATTCCTTCCTGAAGTCAAGCTCATTCCTGGCTCTTAGAATGAATGCATGTCCAGCTGCTGGCAGTCAATTTGTCTGCCTACCCTGGAGCTGTATTGCACGACCTGTATCTCTGCCAGGAAGATGAATATCAAGACTTGCTGCATGCACATCAGAATTTGCAAAGTAGAATAGTCATCCCATCTCCCTTTTCCCCAAACCCTATGGATTTAAAATGACCTGGAGTGTGGAATGAGGAAGGGAAGATTCAGGCTGGTTATGAAATTACTCAGACTGTATTATTCCTATTTGGATAAACATTTATCTCACAAATGCCAGGAAAGTTGGCAATCACCATTGCAGAGAGCACTCCATTAAAATTTATGAGCCAACATACTGTGAGGAAGTAATTATAAATAATAATTACTTCCATAATGTTCTGTGCTGTTTTTATTTGAGGCTGCCTTGCTTCAGGTAGTATGTAAGATGCAGCTGAAATATCTGACTCTAAAAATACTCTCATAAGCATGGCCAAAGGATACTGAAATGGAAGAACAGAATAGAAAAATAAGATGTCTTTCAGGGCAGTGTTGTGATACAAGGAACCTTCTCCTGCAGGATGATAGCCACATTTAACTACATTATACAATGAGGACAGCAATTCTCTTGCTATAAACTAGGGCTCTAATATGATAGTATAATTATACTAACTTTCCAATCATGTGACTGCAGAGGCTTCTAAAAGACAATTTTAGTTGAGTTACATTGTTGGTATTTTGTACTCTTGTTGTAGGAAAAAGGAAAAAAATATTTTCTTCATCAGGTCGTTCCTTGGATTGTGATTTATCCCATCAGACAAACCATCCTGGAGTCACGTTAGTGAATAACTGCTTTTGCTGCTTTTGATCTCTCCTGCAGGCCGGCTGTCATCACCTGCAATCTACTTCGTATAATAGAATCTGGTGTGCTTTGTCAAATTTTTATCAGAACAAGGTTAATGTGTAAGTGGAAAATGTGTTGACCCTGAAAGCATGGAGGGGTGGTGTGTTGCTGGTGCAGGCTGTACTCAGTAGTTAATAGAGTGCAGAGTGCTCTGTGCATGTGGTGTTTAAGAAAACAGGCTGTCCTCACTGTGTGCTCCTGTTTAGCTTTTCCAATCCTCCTGCTGTGGCCCACTTAGAATGTGAAAAAGAGAGCACAGAAGACTGCAACAATGGTAGCTCCTTGTAACAATTTCTCTTCACATTGGTCAAAATATTCTAAATAATTTTAACAGCAGAAATAGCATGAAAATGGAGAACTAAATTATAAACAAAGAGCCAGGAGAAATGGTTGGGATAGAAACATTTCTTCCTGATTCCTGATTTTTCTTTCCAACTGGGGGGCTGTTAGTGAGTGGAGTGTTCCTGGCCTCTCTACTCCTCACTCAACACTACCTGGAGTGACTCATCTGATTAATGAGTTGGGGGAGAAAACAAACAAAAAAGCAAACAAACCAAATACCTTCTTGTAAGAGTTCACCCTCTGGCCCCCTCCACAGGGCTGCAGGTTTCAGGAGGATCTGATCCTTCTGTGCCTGGGGAAGGAGTTCTAACTCTGAGTTTTTCATGTCTAAGCCATTGTCTCCAATATCGACTTTATAATTAATAAAAGTGATTTTTTAACTCCATCTGTTAACTATTTTGTTATTTTTCTCTATTTTTTTAAAACTCAAATAGAGAAGAGAGTTATTATTTATGTTAGTTATGTTGTTAAAATTTCTGGAATATATCTGACTAATGTTGGCTTGCGGGAAGTGTGGTTGTTAAGGGCATAGGCTTCCTAGATCCATAACCTGGCTCTACCATTTGTCAGCTGTATGTCCTTGGGCACATAACATAACTCCTCCATGCCTCAATTTCCCTCTACAAAATGGAGACAGTAACCCATGCCTACTCACAGGGCCATTGTGAGCACTCTGCACCTGGTCTAACCTGACTTCCTTTTTATGAGCCATTTCTGTTATCATTAAATCACATCACTTGCTTGAAGGGGTGCTTTGCCTATTAACCTAATGTTGATTCTAAACATGGTGAACTGGTTTGAGCTATTATTGAATCATAAAATACCAGACCCAAAAGAGTCTTGAGAAATCTTAGCTTAATGGAAGATGAAACTGAGTCACAGAGACCTGAAGGTAGTTCACACGAGGTTGCATGTGGTAGTACCAGGGCTGGACATTCCATCTGACCAGACTCAACACCCACTGATTTTCCCTCTACCTCAGCTTCCTCTCTCATAACTATGATTTCTGCTAAATGCTCTTCTCACATTCACTCTATTTGCCCCTTTAATGCAGTTAGCAAGTCTAGTCACCAACCACATTGTACTTATCAGGATTCAATACCAGGCCTAAATAAAATTCTAACATTAAAATGACAACAGTAATAACAGATATTACTCCCTGAGCTTCTCAGTGTGGTTTTCCTGTTAGAAAAAGCTGAAGTATGACTTGCTGAAATAATTGTGTAAGAAAAAGTCTATTAGAAAAATAGTGCTGTTGACTTACTAGCATCCCTTATATTGCTTTGTTCTTTACAACCAAGAACATTGTTAAATCCAGATATGTATTTCTTGATTGTTCATCTAACCCCAGTGCTTTCTCCATAGGGAACTCACTCTTTTCTTTGCAACGTCCCAGGAAATGCAAACTAAATATAGTATTGAAGTAAAATCCCTGCAAAGCTAATGTACTATTTTATAGAAAGTGAGGCAGGAAACCTTTTCAGTAGCAGTGTAGTAATTAATTGGATGTGGTCACACAAAGGCATGATTTCAGAAACAGGCAATTTACAATAGTGAATTTAGAAGGTCACATGTGATGGCTTGAAGGGTAGAAAATCATTACTTTCAATCATGCATCAACCTGGAAGCCAAATCAGACACTTTAATGTATGTTTTCAGCCGAGTGCAATTTGCCTAAATTTCCAAAAGGAAAATGTGGTACATTTGCCAATAGTCTGCCTGTATAGCTAATTACCAATTACATATCATCAAAAATCTGATACCTGTCATGTTGTAACAGATTTCCCAAGTATGGAGCATGTGGTTGAGCACACTAGCAGATACTGAGAGTTATAACAGCTAAAAGAGCATCATCCTTTTAAAATCCCCAATCTTACTTCAATATGGAATAATCCTTTTTCAGTGAATTTTGGATAAATGACACAAATATCAGATGGCCAGTTTGTTTTTATGCATGTTCAGCTATTCTGCTTCTGGTGACACCTATGGCTACTTTTTGGACCCGAGTAAAGAGTAGCTTTTCTTCACCCCTTTCTATATATCTTTAGGAATTCTTCTTCTATTTAATTATTTACAGAAGTTGGAAGCCAAGTTAAGTTGGCCACAGTGTTACCAAGTCATAAAGCTAACTAAATGAAGATTACAAAATATTAATTAAGATAATTATCACCAATTTTCATCTATATCTAAGTGTTTTTAAATTGTCAGAACCATACTGTTTTTACTTTTCATAAATTACTAGCCTCCTATGACATAATGTATGTGAAATAATAAAGCAAAGGATCCTATTAATTATTTTATGACAAATTGAGTCAGACAGTTGTCTAATATTGAGAGTATGAGTTCTATGAATTGGATTTAAATCCTAATGCTTCCACTTATTTGCTGAGTAATTGTAAAGGAATTACTTCTCTGAGCTTCAGTTGTCCCTTATGGGTATAGTGATATTGAATTTACAGGGTACTGTGAGGATTTAGTGGTATGATGGGTGTAAGATGCCTAGCCCAGTGCCTGCCTGGTAGGTGGAAGATACTAATAAGTCAAAATTATGACATCTGAGGACATCAGGAGCAAGGAGAAAAAGTCAGTCATTTTTTAGGAGACAGTCCCATTTTAGACTGTGATGTTTGAGTGTCTGTGGAATGGAGTTGTATAGTAAGTCTCATGAGGTCAAGATCAGGGTTTAAGATTTTGGATGAAGAGGTGTGGAGGGTTTTAAAAAAAAGATTTTGGAGATATAAATAGGTCAAATCAGGAATTGAGAAGAAATATTTCCATTCTAATAGTTTCTCCTTGTTGTTCATTTATAATTTAGCTCCTCATTTTCATGCTATTTCTGGTGTTAATGTTTAGAGTATTTTGACCAATATGAAAAGCAGTCACTACAATGCATACGCTAGCAGAGCTACTCTTACTGCAGGCTTCTGTGCTCTCTGTCTTTTTCATGTTCCTAAGTGGGCCAGAGCAGGAGAATTGGAAAAGCTAAACAGAAGCACACAGTGAGGACAGCCTGTTCCTTCAAAACCGCATTCACACAGCACAAATGAAGTGCTGATTTGGCTATTTGTTGGTTAATAGCCAAACTTAGTAGTTTGAGAATCAAGTAACATTAATGAGAAAGTGATTTATGATCAAAAGCGCCTGTCATTTGGGAAACTTAATTTCCCAGAGAGTGTCCGAGGCAGGGGGAGACATTAGGAAAAGAAAGGAGACGTGATTCAAATGAAACCTCTTGAATATGGCTACAAGGCGGTCAGTAGACATATTAGGATCATTCCAGCTTGAGTGAAATTGAACAGGTTTCTCTCTGTAAAGTTTATTAGGCTGCAGTGCATCAGCAAGTGCCACGGGCTGATTATTAACACCACGAATACAAATTGAGAGATCACTGGATTCTAATTTCCTTTTGTAGCTCTCCTAAATGAATGTGTAGTGCATATATTTCCATGACCAATCATGTGTCTCGCTTCTAATAGAAAAAAATACGCTTCAGATTTACAGGGATGTATCAGATGTAAGGAAGGAGAAATGTAGCGCCAATTACTCTTTGAGTAGGATAACCATTGGAAGTTTTAGGGTTTCTTTAAAGGTGAAGAAAAAATAAGGGCACAGCATTCTCTCTTTCACCCTCCTCCCATGTAGCTGCCCTCCCATCCATCCATCTGGTCTATAAATGCGTTATGAACAGCCACTATTTTCCAGGAACTCTATCCAAAGAAGAAAAAGATGAAGATGTATCTTTTTAAATCAGACAAGAGTGAAAGAATAAGACAGGGTCACTAGTGCAATTTGTGAAAGACTAGAAGAAACCAAGCAGTGTTATCACAGGAACACCTTTACGGATGAGTGCAGGAATGTTTTCTGGAGGAACGGGTAGCTTCTCTGAGCCCTGAGGTCAAAAAGGAATTAATTGAAGGTGAAGGGATGGGGCTGGGGATCCGGGCTTTCCAGGCAGAGGGAGCAGAATGAGGTTGAGGTGGGGCTGGGGCTCCAAGTAGCAGATACTGTGAGCATGACTGATCAGACCTAAAGGTGAGCAACCAAGGCTCTTCTCCACTCCAAGAGGGGAGAGAGTCATTTCAGAAACAAGATTCATTCACCTTCACTTTTGCCTGTTGTGATCTGGGAAGAGCCACTGCTGGTCTCTGCAGCCTGAGGGACATTCTACCAGCACAGAATCTCATTAATGACCTTTTGTTATAGATTTCACAAGAAGGGTGAAGCCTAATGACTTTTCCCCCTGGGGGTATGTTTGATGACTATTTGGGCTTTTTTTTTTTTTTCTTTGAGTGCCAGGAAGCCTCTGGGGCACTACCTATCGCCACCCCAGGGCTGGGTCAGGGCCCCTCTCTGTTCTCATAGCACCTTCTCTTACTGCACCCAACATAATGTGTCAGAACTGGTACACTGTAAAAACAGCCTTGGTCTCAATTTCTTAAGGGGCGTAAAACAATGTATTCATTTAATACTTTTGGATCTTTAACACCTGGCACACTGCCTGATACATATTAGCACTTGATAAAAGTTCATTGAAACAATTAATCTACAGATACATGAGTTAGCTCTTCTGGTGAATTTTAAGAAAACCTGTTATACATGAGGTTTCCTAGGGGGAAAAAAAACCCGTTAACAGGGCAAGCTTCATACCAAGTAACCCATCAAGCAAAGCACAATGTTCTCTCATGAGCACTTGGCAGCCTTCCAGGCCCGCTGTGGCGTTACAGCAAGAAGGAAGAGCAAACCTTTTCCTGGTGTGCACCACGCTCACATGGGCAGGGAGTGCTGTGAGTGCAGTGCAAATAGAAGGCATCAAAAGCAATTTTGCCTGCTTTCCAGTTTTGCCTCCAGCCTCCTGTGGTCACCCGCCTCATCAGTTGTGGGGGCAGGGAAGCTGGGCCCCATGCCTCACTAGCCTGGGTTTCAGTGTGTTCATCAAATAGCGAGACCAGTGATCAGTCATGGTCGACACATTCAATTAGGAGCCGTGCAAATAATTCTCCTCAAGCTGCCCCCTGGGTCCCTCTGCTGTATCATTTTAAAGTGTGTAGAATCAGCTAAGGAGAACAGTGATCACACTCTATATTGCTCACCCTGTATTGCAGGCTGTATTATTAGCTCCAGGTCCACCCAGAAAGTATCCAGATATAAAGGGACAGTGTGTTACTAGGTCCAACATTCCTCTTTAGAAACTGGACCTCAAATCAAATGTAGGTCCCCTATTTTGAACAGCTATTAGATAAGGCACTTAAGCCGATTAAAAGCAAAGTCAACCCTCAGGATGATAACCACCACCACCACCCCGCCCCCAACACCAGCTTTTTAGCTAATAAGATACTTCAGCTATTTTTTGATGAACAGAATAATAGTTTCCTCATCCCAAAACTTTAAGTTCTGTACTTTGGCTGACAATTCATGCCTTCAGGCAACCTCACAAGAATATCTGCCAGTAGATGGTATTGTGTTGAGTCCAGAATAAATAAGTACCATAGGATTTTTTTTTAATGACACACTGAAGTTAAAGATAATCCCAGCCCTCAGATTTAATCATGTACACAGCTTCACGTGTACCTGAATTGACCAAATAGTTTCCAGATTGAAGGTTGCCATATTCCTTTGAGAGTGAATGCAATATAGTACTCTGACAGTGCCTCATATTCTTGTTACAAAAACTATTTGAGGTTACATCAGTGTGGTTATCTGTGTTTTGAAGATGAAAAACAACCGAGAGTCAAAAATAATAAGTGACATAGTAGAGGGAATATAGTACCATTATTGGGTTATGAAAACCAGAGTTTTCATCTAACTTTTGATATGAAATAGTTCCATGGGTATGAGCTGATCACTGTACTTCCCTGGGCCACAGTTCCCTCACTGGAAAATGAGAGCTAAAACTTAAAAAGTCACCAAAATTCCTTCTAAGAAATAAAAGTCCAGAAAGTCCACCGGTTTGTGGAGATTTCTACATCATAGAATTAGCAGAAGATGCCAGGTTGGTCTCTATAATTGCCTTTTAATTTCATTTTTTTCTCAGCACGTTGCTTTTTTAGTAGCAATGACTTTATCCATCAATCCATCCATCCATCTATTCATTCAACACTTATTGGATGAGTCCTATGGATTATGTGCTGTGGGTACAAAGATGAATAAGACTGTCCCCTCAGTGTTTCCCCATAGCGAGATCACAATCTAATTTGTGATTGTATGGGTTTTAGATTTGTGAAATGAGCTTCTCAAAATAAATGAAAACCTCTCCTAATTTTTTATAACCTAAAGGGAAATCATGCTCCAAAATGTAAGAAAGTAGCAAATAAAAATAAGCAAAATCTTCTCCTATTTCTTGAAAAGATTTTACCACAAGATCCAGAAACTTGTTTCTTTAAATGATAACCTAAAATTCCTTGTAGAATGTTTGACAGTCTCTCAGGGAGACAAGTAAACCTAGAATATGCTAATAGTCACCAGTGTAAAATAGATGCATTAAAATGCTAATGTGTTTTTATGCCATATTTTTATCAGAGTAAGCTAACTGCTGTAAAAATCTCTAAATCTAAGTAGGTTAATGCAATAAATTTTAATTTCTCAGTCATGTAAAGTCCAATTCTGATTTTCCTGGTGGGTGGTTCTCCTGAGAAGCCTTTTTGCAAGTAGTGCTTGTATTTGTATCTTATGGCTTCATCATCCTGTAGCCTCAAGATTTCCCTGTCATTGTTGGGAAAATGATCTTACACCCAATGCTTAATCACCTAGGCTGTAAACCAAACATTACTTTCCTTCTGATTCCTTTGGCAACAACTAATCTTGCTGAAAAGGGAGACTCGAAATGTCCTGGCTAGACAAGCACTTCCTGGCATACATTTTAGTTGTTCAAACATATTGCCATGGTAAATAGTTGGTGTCTCAAGTTCCCCAAGTGCCCTACCACCAGCTGGACCACTGGGAGCTCCTGAACCTACCTACAGTCCAGTCACTAAATACCTAAAAGGAGGTGAGCCATAGGACATTGTTTCAAAGTACTGCCTACAATCCCTTCTGATTGGTTGGTGCCCATGTGGTACTGGTTGTTAAATATTTTGCATATCCCATCTGCATCCTAGTGTCTTTGCAAGGTCCGTTTTCCAAACTCACTGGTTCTAACTTGGCTTGTCATGGTCACTGACCTGTAATTCACATCTCATTCTCCCTATGAGAGCTTCTTTGGATTTGATCACTGTTATCTTCCTGGAATTGTCCAGCTTCTCTTGTCATGATATAGATCTACTTCTCTCAGACCCTCACTCAGCAGCGATAGTCCATCCACACCTTATTGCCTGACTATTTTGCTTGAGCCTCTTCACCACCTGCGAGGAGCCCCACGTTCCCTCCAAGGCACACGGAGTCTTCATAATCTCCCTTGGCTTTTTGGGTCCCTTACTGTCATGCCTCACCAAGCCCAACAGGCTCCTGTCCTGTCCTCCCTATCAGCTCTCTCTCAGCCTCCCTCCAACAAAGAGATATTTCCATCCCCACCTCATGAAAATCTGTCTGGCCATTATTAGGTTTCCTGGGAACTCTGAACTCTATTAGCCAAAGTAACGAACACATCTCTGCTAATGTTTTAATGGTCTGCCCATCCCAGACAGCACATTTGCCTGACAACTGGAGACTGCTGAAGATAAAGCCTTAGCACAAAATGCAGCTCTCTCTGGTTTTCTTTCAGGCACAATAGAAACATCAAACTGTACTCTCCCTCCCCTGTCATGACAGGCTGTGATTTATTCTTTTTTTCCTGAACTTCTGACTTTCTGCCTTTCTGTTGATCATTTACAATTTACATGCAAGGAATTTTCAGCATCTGACCATTACAAAATGAAAAAAAAAATTGCATAATGTTGTTCTTGGACCTCTAATTGCATGGGTTTACAATTTCAACTCATGCAGCCAGGGACATTTTAAATGAACAAACATTAAAAACTGGCTTTGTACCAGTTTACATTTTGTTATTGTGACATGGGGTTTGCTAACTCTGGTCTCCATTCAAATTTAAGATGCAAAATATATCTTGTGCTGCTGATTTAGTAATATCATGTCAGAGAGCAGGGATTGGAATGTAGGAAGAGAGAGAAGAAATGAGGGAAATAAGGTGAGAGAGCAAGAGGGAGGCAATGGAGAAAGTTCTCTATTTACTGAACTTCTGGTTTAGCTAGAGAACAGAGTAGTAGTCAGGAAAGATTAAGAGAACTATATGTAAAATTCTGGTTTTTGAATGAAGAATGAGGAATAATGAAAGATGAATTTTCCAAGTAATACAGTAACTCTAGTTGGGTAAGGAGAAACACTGAGAGTTTCTGATACATGTGATAATTGGCATATGTGGGCTAAACATTATCAACTGGGCATAATGGAGTCCTTTCATATCTCAGTTTATCAGCTTTCATAATTATAATTCTAAATTATGACTAGGGAGTTACTACTGGAAAAATAAATATGGTCACATTTGCTAAGCTTCTATTCATCCTTATCTCTGAATGTAGCTGTGTTTCTGCAGATGGTTCTAGTACAGGCATTAACATCCATGATTCCCCTAGGAATTACTGTGAATTGGCTAGAAAATCCCCGAGACACATTTGGAAAATAACTTCCATAATGTTCTTGTACATTCTAGTATGAAAAATACTAATCTCAAAGGCAAAGAAAAAGAGAAAACTCAGAACTGAAATTTAGAACATCTTTGAATCGTTTTATTAAGCAGGTTCACTCATGATCTGGAGAAATCACTTTCTGTGAGCCTAGATTAAAGTGGGCATTTGGTTCCAGGGTTGTTTACATCAACATTTGTAGTCTGTAATATGTTACTCATGTGGGGATGTTGAATTTGGGCATATTCAGACCCTATTTGAAATCAGGTTATTTCCATTTACCATGTAACCTGCAACATTAGCAGCAACCCCAATACTTTAAAATAAACTATGTCATGTCACGAAATTGTGAGGTGGAAATGTTGATCACCACTAGCTGTGGCCACAGTACCATTAACTGCTTGCTTAATCGTGACTGACACTGACTGTATTTTTCTAGCTTCCTATCTCTCTTGCATGTTTTCTGCCGCCATTAAATAAGTCGATGTATGAGGCTCTTGGTGATTCTTTGGATCAGTTGTCTTCATGACAAGGATGGTGGAGGTGATGAAAATTGTAGAGGTGGTGTTCACTCCAGCGGGTGCACAAGACGATACTTTAGCACTAAATATTAGAAAATCTATTTATACTTTAAAAATCTATTTTATGTATGTTTCCATATGTTTGCATATGTTTCCAATATTAGTACGGTAGTATATATATATATATATAATTTGCTATATATGGGTATATATGCAATCCAAATAAAACTAAGGATTGTGAAGACTTGATTTCTTTTTTTTTAATTTCAAAGTATTACGGGGCACAAATAGTTTTGGTGTTTTTGTTACATGAATCACTCTTATAATGCATGAGTCATGTTTATAAGAGTACCCCTGACCAGATATTGTTCATTGTACCAATTAGGTAGGTTTTTGTCTGTCCCCTTTTCCCCCCACTCCCCAGGTTGATTTCCATTGAGTTTTACTTCCCTCCGTGTCCATGTGTGCTCATCAGTTAGTTCCAATTTAGTAGTGAGTACATGTGATGTTTGTTTTTCATTCTTTGTATGCTTCACTTAGGATAATAGTCTCTAGTTCCATACAGATTGCCACAGAAGGTGTTAATTCATCCTTTTATATGGCTGAGTAGTACTCCATAGTATACATATACCACATTTTGTTAATCTACTCATGACTTGATGGATGCTTAGGTTGATTCCACATCTTTGCAATTGTGAATTGTGCTGCAATAAACATTTCTGTGCAGGTGTCATTTTGATAAAATGTCTTCTTTTCCTTTGGGTATATACCCAGAAGTGGGATTGATGGATCAAATGGTAGGTCGACTTTTAGTTCTTTGAGGAATCTCCATACTATTTCCCATAGAGGCTAGATTTCTTCACTCTGCTTCCCTTGGTCTCTCCCTCTGTGCCAGTACCTTGGCTTTAAATACTCCAGCTTTAAAATATGTGTCAATATTTGGAAGGATACTTTCTCTCTCCATATATTTATTGTTAGAAATTTTCCTCCATTACACTTCTATATAAAATTTAGGAACATTATGATAACTTCCAAATAAAAATATATTGGGGCTTTATCTTTATCACATTGAATTTACAAGGCAATTTAGGAAAAAAATTGACATTTTCAAAATATTGTGATGAGGTGTTGGTAAGACATTTAGTTGGTGATGACTGACCATTAAAGCACATGAGAGAGTAGGAATTGGTGACAAAGATTTGGACATCATTGGCCTTTAGATGGTAGTTAAAGCTATAGAAAGATAAATTTTATACCAATTAAAAAATTTTCATAGAGTTTTATACATACTAAGTCCCAGAATCTTCCATTCACATAAAATCTACTCTGGGTTCGTATTATTCATATCATAACAGCAGCCTAAAGAATAGACAAAGTGTTTTAGATTAAATAAACCCAGAAATAAAACCCCAAACTATAAAAATTTATATTTTCTCACTTCATAGCTAACTTAATGTTTTCTGCATTTGCTTCTCTCTTATCGTCATCTTTCTGGCTTAATTTCTTCCAGTGGCTCCTTTTGTTAGATGAACTGGCTTGGTCTAAGCATTTGATTTTTAAGGCTTAGAGCAATTTGAGGGTTTCCATAGCATTCTTAGATCCACTGGGCTATAATATGTCATGTAGGTAATGAAGTATTGCTTGGAGAGTGCAATTTACCCTAAGGAAATCATTTTTAAAGGCAGATAATAAAAGGGCTTTTCATGGTCAAGGATTTATGGGTTCTTTCCAGAGAGCTCAGCAAGTCGAAATATGTTTTAAACTGAGAAATAAGAAAAATTTCTGGTTTTATCTTACCCTATAAGATTAAAACTCGACTTTTCAAATGGGCAGAGTATATATCTGATTATGCCATTTACAGTTATAATTTAAATGTTTTAAATCACAGGAATAATTTCCACTACAGAGGGTACATAAATAATTATGCAATTAGTTTTCCAAATTTTCAATAAAATCTTCAAACTTAGGTAAGAAAATATTTCAGGAAATTTCCATTGTGATGAAAAACCATTAAAAAGCAAACTGCATAAAGCAAGAGCATTTAAGTCCCTTCGTGTCATATTCTCTGTCTTTAATGTATCCCAAAATTGCATTTGAAAATTTTTGAGTACATGACTGTCATTTCAAAAATGCTTAAACATGTTTCATAGAAATGATTCAGAAGCATTTGTTCATTTACTTTTCAATCAACATTTCCTGAGTGCCTATTGTGTCCCAGGCACTGTCCCTGGTGGTGGGGATATAATGTAGCAATGCCTCAGTGAGCTTATACTTTTGTGGTATAATAAATAGTAATAAGTAATCAAATTTAGAAATATACACATATAATTTTATGTAGTAGTAAGAAATTACATATACACACACTCTGTGTGTGTATATATAATTTCATTTATGATGGGTATTATACATAAATAAATCAAGATAAAGGGGACAAAGAAAGACCTATAGGTCTATAGGATCAAGGTTCCTTTCTAAATCCACAACTCTCCTCTCATGCTTCCAAAGCTATGTAGAGCAATAGGATGAACAAATAAAACCGTCTACAGCTCAAGCTGACATAATTAGGATACAGAGATACAAAACCTCTGGGAATACTATAGTCAAATTTTCCTTCTGTGTTACCGACTAAAGATGAGCCTCATCTAGTCAAGAGATGAGTGGGGTGGGGGCTTGGCAAAAGGATTGACAGTGACTATTGAAATACATCAAAAACAAAGGTGGGGCAAGGGGAAAGAATTGAGTGTAAAAGTTATGTGTTTTGATAAAATGGAAATAAACTTAAGAAATAGAGAGGGCCCAGAGAAAGGTAAAAGTAGAATAAGCTCTTTGATTACCACATAGGTAGTAGTTGGGAGGCAGAGTAATATAGTTCAAAGCTGACAAACTAAATCATAGAATGTTAAGGGCATTGTGAAAGGTAGAGAATAAAACTAATGACTGTAACAAAAATGCAAACCCTCCTAATTACCAACATTTGTTTAAAAAAAAAAAGCAAAGAAACAGATTATTTGGAGAATGAAGCATAATAAATAAAATGCCACAGTAAAAATAATCCAAAATATTATGACAGATTTGAGATCAAACTAATTCATCATATCAATACTATATAGTCACATCACTTGTTAAAAAGATTTCTGGAATAGCTGCCAAAGTAAAACCTGTTACGTGGTCTATAAGAGATACACCAAACAGAGGGATTTAGAAAGGCTAAAACAAAGAGATCAGCAGAGAGATGTAAGGCAGATGCAGACAAAAGGAAACTACAGGTTTTGATCTGGTTCTCATACGAAGTAGAATTCAAGCTCAAACCAACAGAATGAGATAAAGAAAACATTTTATAATGCTAAAGACCTCTATTGTGCAGCATGGTGGCTATGGCTAACAATAAGTTATTGTATTTTCAAAAATTGCCAAGGGAATAGATCTTAAGGATTCTCACCAGAAAAAAATGGTAAGTATGTGAAGTGATGGATATGTTAATTATCTTGAATTAATCACTCTACAATGTATGCATATAGCAAAACACCACATTGAACCCCATAAATATATAAAATTTTTGACAACTAAAAATAAAATT
This sequence comes from Varecia variegata, assembly GCA_028533085.1. Taxonomy (NCBI): domain Eukaryota; kingdom Metazoa; phylum Chordata; class Mammalia; order Primates; family Lemuridae; genus Varecia; species Varecia variegata. The sequence goes on along the minus strand of CM052439.1, from coordinate 142,651,809 downwards.
TTTAAAATTTAAAAAATGATGCTAAAGACCATAATTCACAATAGTTTTATTAGTTTTTAATATCTCTGCTTCAAATAACACAACTGCCTTTATAAAGTAGAAACGGGCAGACACATACTAGTCATACTCTAAGATAGGAATGGACAAAAATTAAACAAGTATATGAATGATAAAAAAAACAACACAACAGTGGGGAAAAGGGCCAGAGTGACTGTGGGAGTTCCTTTAGAAAGTGTGGTTGGGGAAGGACTTTCTGAAGGGGTGGCATTTAAGAGAGAAGATGTGTGCACCATGTGAAGATTAGAACATTCAGATGTAGAGAACAGCAAGTGAAAAAGCCTCGAGTTCCCACAGACCAGCAAGAAGGTCACTAGCATTCAAGCAAAGTTAGAACGGGGAAGAATGTTAGATGAATGTTAGACGATGAGGTGGGAGAGGTAGGTGGGGACCACACCATATTGGGTTTCATATATAGGCTGTGGAGAGGAGTTCAGATTTTATTCTAAGGGTCAAAGGAAGCTTCTGGAGGATTTCAAGGCAAAGAGTGAGTGACAGGATTGCCCTTTCAGAATGTAGTTTCACACAAGATAAAGACTTTTAATCCTGCTTTTTCCCTCATTAGATCCCCCCCCAAAAATTGTTATTTGTTCATGCCATGCTTTTTCTCTAACTGCTAGTTTTATTTTTACCATAAATTATGGAAAGTATTCAATGTAATGAAGCTAGTTTGCAAAAAGACCTGTGAAAAATATTTAAAAAAAAAATGCAAGGAAGAAACCACCAGAATGAAAATTAGCTAGCTTTTTATCTCGGAGTGACAGCTCCAGAATTAATTAGTGATAGAGGGAAACACTGAATATCATTGCACACTTAAAAATACAGAGAAAGAAAAAGAAAATTTGGGAAGAATAAAACTTTTGTAAGTAGCTACTATGTTGCATTATATTAGACAATTTACCTACATCAGCTCATTTTATCTTCCCAACAAAATTCTGTGAAATACAATTATCCCTATCTTATAGTAGGACAAACTAAAACCTAAAGAGACTGAGTAACTTTCATAAGGTCCACCTCACAAATAAGTGGGAAATTTGGAATTTCAACCCAGACCTGCTTCTGTATTCACCAAGGTGAGTACGGTAGGAAAGAAGAATTGTGGTTTCGGAATGAGAAAGGAGAATTTTACTTTTAAAAAATAAGTAGAATATTATTTGGCACCCTACTCAAAATTATGCCATGGTTAACGCAAAGAGTAAAATGTTCCTTATTGTTTGTTCCAGTTATCTCTTGCAGCCTAGCAAACCATACCAAAACTTATTGGTTTAAAACCGCCACAATTTATTTAGCCTGCTATTCTGTGGGTCAGCAATTTGGACTGGGCTCAGCTGATGGCTCTTCTGGTCTTGATCAGACTCTGTTTGTGATGCATCTGTGATCAGCAGCAGGGTGGCTCTACTTCTAAGAGTTTGGGCTGTGCAATGGGGCAATGAGGCTATTGAACCATGTCTGTTTCCTCATCCTGGAGACTACCCTGGGTTTGTTTATATGAAGGCTTTCCTAAATTTTGAGAGAGTGGGGGAGCATGTAAGCCTTCTTGAGACCTGGACTCAGAACTGGCAGACAATATCAGTCAGATCTATTGGCCAACACAAGTACAGCCCAAATTCAAAGTAGAGAAATAGCTGTCACCTCTTGATGGGAGAAACTGCAAAGTCACATCGTAAAAGGGGCATGCAGAAAGGTGGGTTTGAAAAATTGTGGCTATTTTTGCAATCTACCATACAAGGTAAAAAAGCCTTTTCTAATCACATAGTGAGTTAATCACATAGTAAATTAATTCTCAATATTGCTATTTGAGATACACACATATGAACATGTATGTGTAGATATATGCATAAGTATGTATATATACACATGTACAAATTATATTTCCAGATAATGTATTTTTAAATTAATAAATACACAGAATTGAAATTATATCTCTCCTGCTGGAAGAGGTAGTACCTTCTCTACATATATTTTCTTTGGTCCCTTTTGAAATTGATGCCTGTTACATAGCAAACTCTCAACAAATATTGGGCAACTAATCCTTTGTAGACTTTATGTAATCTTTTTCTTCTTTTAGCCTCAGAGAGAAAGATGCATTTTTTTATTCTTCTAACACTCATTTGCCAATGAAAGGACTAGAAATGATTGTTTTTCTAGATAACAGACACTGTACCCCTCCAGAGCCTAGGGTAGGCAGGAATATTCAATTATACACTAATACTCATACCAGGAGAACAATCACTCTTCTACTTTCCTCCAGCAGAACCAAGCTTCATTTCCCCAGCTGGTTTTCTCATAGATAAGAAAATAAATCTTAAAACTTGCCAATATTAAACGTTTTTTAAAGAATTAATAAAATTAATTCTTAAGCAGCTGAAAAAATGGTTCTAATCCACTGACCATCGATCTCATAATGATCACCTTTTTCCTTAAGTTCTCAAACAGTAATTACCTTGAGATGCAAAAAACGAAAGGCAAACAAACAAAAAATTTAATACTCTGTCTCTATACAAGGTGGATAAATGTGAAACTTACTAGATGGTTGCCTAAACCCATGATATTTTAGCAGTTCATTATGGAAATTCTAATTATTATGTCTTACCTGGGATTTGGTTTTCTGTATGGAGGAGTGAAGCCAGCTTGTTTCTCTGCCACCATTTTGGAACCAGATATCTCATCACCTAGGATTTGAAAAATAAGAGATGAAATAGTCCCTGAGACTGACGTTACTCTGTGGTATAAATTTCCCTCATGAGAAGTGAAATATTTATCCTTCATCTCATTCACCCCTGCTCCACCCCATGCAGAAACAATAGCAAGAGAAGGATATGAATTGATCCACAATGATATTTCATCCTGTTGCTGGAGTTGGAGGAATAATTCATTTCTTATATATTTCCCCATACCATATTGCATTTTTTAAGAACAAAGAGTTGGCAAATAGTCTTTATTTTGATCTGTCAACACTGACCCTATTTTATAATATCACATAAATCAGATGGGGAAGAGCCCACATTAGTCAGCATAATTAATACTAACAAGATAGACCAACCCTGATTGCTGACTTAATAAAATATACAGTTATTTCTTGCCCTGCGGCAGGTTGGGTAGCTCTTTTGTGTGGTCCTCCTTGAAGCGCAAATCCTCAGGCCACTTTTATCTTACGAGTCTACCATTTTAGATTTCTTTATTTTAATCATATGGAAAAAAGAGAGAGAATGGAGAAGGCACACACACTCTTACCTGCCATGAATTGAGTGTGAAACCTCACTTCTCTCAAATTCCGTTGGTAAGAGTGAGCATCTAGAATGGATGCCTGAGAGTGGAGGAATATAGAGTAGCACATGGAGATTAGATGAGCACAAACAACCCTGACACAGAGGTGTTCAGAGAAACTTGATTAACATGGACTTTATCAAAATCAAGACATGATAATGTTCGTGCCTCCCCCAAATTTATCTCTTATTTTAAGGTCTCATAAAGTCTTACTTGTGAATATTTCATTTCTGTCATAAAATAAACACTATATTTGTTAGCATATGAAAGAATAGAAACTAAAGTATACCTTAAAGTATAGTCATGTCTCATGGGATTTTCATAGAATTTTGTGACCTACAGGAGATATCATTACACTCAACGAAATAAGCAGGTTTAAGAATTGTAAATGAGTGCATCAAAATATCATGCGAAATCATGTGCCCATATCTCACTTTTTTTTCCTGCCATGGTATTTCTAATATACATGTTAATAATTTGCCATTCATAGCAGAATAGTTTGTGTCACCCCAAAGAATTGTTAATTTCCTGGAACCAAACATGACTGCTTAAAGGTATTCTTTGTGTGCACTTTTTTTCATATTTGCCATGGCATGCCTGACTAAGCAACTCCAATAATTTAAGTGTTAAAGACCTGTCTGAGCAACAGAGCTGCAGCAGATTGATTAGAGAAGTCCTAGATGAGACCTATCTACCTTTGATCAAACACACAGGATCTGTCTTTCGATTGATGACCTGCCTGTGCCCAGTGTGGTGGCAATGCTTGAACAGGCAGGAGCAGTGGAAAGGAGGTCGTTCAGAAGGTTACAGCAAGGCTAGTTTACTGAATCCATTAACCCTATTCCTGAGTGTTGATAATTGCTGGAACTATTAACCCCATCATACCTCCCCTCCCGTTAACTTCCTCTGAAACGAGGTCCACATTATAATATCTTGGATGCACAACAGAGGAAGAGATGGAGAGAGGGATAAAAGAATACATGCAAAATGGGATGACCAGCAGTAAAAACTAAAAGAAGCCAGAATATCAATCATTTTTCAACATGAGCAGGAAAAGACTTGGCGGAGGTGCATAATCAGGGAGGAGATATTTAACCCTTCCTGCTGCTCTTTGCCTCTTACATCCCAGCTCCACATTTGATGGAATCAGGTCAGGAATGTTGAGATCTTTTTTAGAAGAAGAAAACACCTTTTTTGTTTAGCCTTTTATTCTGACCCTTGTGGGAGGGCTCCTTTAAGCCTTTCCTCCTCTTCTTTCACTGTGTGTTTTTCTGGGGAGGGAGAAAGAGGATATTGTGCCCTTTTCTTGGAAATCATTTGACTCTGGAAAGGGCAGCTGGTACCTGCGGCAGAGAAAGCAGAGCTGACTGCTGCCAATTTGCTCAAGCCCAAAGGAGACAGGGAAGAAAGAGGCAGAAATTCAGGGTGTACCTTTGTTCAATAATAAAAAAAATTATGATTACAGAGTTTTCTTTGTGCTGATTCCTCTCATAGAACATGTTGAGCTTGAATTAGGCTTGAAGCAACTTCAGAATTATTCTCTTCTTCCTTTGGTGAGAAGAAGGGGTAAAAGAAAAAATCCATAGTGATATAAATTACATTATTTATATCCATACTTACACAATTATTAAGCACCAAGCCAGGTACCTTGATATTCTCACAGTAATCCCATGGGGCAAGTATTAATATGACCTTTCTTCAGCTGAGAAAACAGGGTTAAATAATTGGCCCAAATGTCATAAAGCTTAGAAAGAAGATCTGGGATTCAAATCCAATGAGCTGGATGAATCTCAGAAAACATTATGCAGAGCAAACAAAGCCAGGCACAAAAGAGAACATACTGTATGATTCCATTTATATGAAATTCTAAAACAGACAAGAAACTAAGCTATAGTGATAGAAATCAGATCAGTGGTTGACTGAATGAGGGACAGGAGGGGATTGACTTCAAAGAGAGGGAATTCTTTTGGGATGATAGATATGCTCTATTTCTTAATTGTGATGGTAGTTAAGCTAGTGAATATTTACCAAAACTCATTGAACTGTATGTAAAAATGGATGTCTTTTATTGTATGTAAATTTTAATATAATGAAGTTGATGTTTTTTAAAATCAGTGATCCTATCAATATTTCACATTCTTTCCTCAAAATGATGCTACCACCAAGACAGTAACTGTATGTGTCCTCATAAGGGAAGATAGAATGGAGAATGTAAGCACAGAATTGCTTGCTATTGAAGAAAGAGCTGTTTAGGTTTCTTTTATGTGAATCATCCAAATAGTAATTCTGCATTTCTCTAGTTAAATACTGAATGTTTCAGTATATTTAAGGGACACTTACTAAAGTTATGTCTAAATATACAAAGTATGCAAAGTGAAAAATCAGACATACTTTTCTTAATCATGTCTTTTCACATTAAAATTTAGAGAATTAAGATATTCAGATTATGGCCTTCATTTTTACTTGTATCTGTAGACATTCTGTATGTAAAGATAAGGCTTTGTTGATCACTGTCTAGCTTGATGCCAGTAGGAAATGTAGGTTATAAAATTAATATCAGTTCAGATCAAAGGAATAGAATTAGTAGATCCATCCTTGGCACATTCTGTCCCATAAAAACATTTCACAAAGAGATTTTGGATAAAAATTCTTTACTATTTGTTGAGAAACTAATTTTGAAAGAGATTAGTCATATTTTCCCTAAAGGATTTCAAACTAAAACTATTAAAATATAACTAAACTTATTTCTATGAAATAGAATGGGAAAGATTTACTCAAATGTAACTATTAGCTACATTCAGTGTAGTCCCAGCAATCGCATTCCTGAACGTTTATCCCAAAGGAATAAAAACTTACATTCATGTAGAAATCTGTACACAAATATTCATAGCAGCATTATTCTTAATAGCCTCAAACTAGATTTCCTTCAATAGGTGAGGCATTAAACAAATATGTTGAATCTCTACCATGGAATACAACTAAGCAATAAAAAGAAATGCACTATGAATACACAAAACAACCAGGATGAATCTCTAGAGAATTATACTGAGTGAAAAAGCCAATCTCCAAAGGTCATATACAATATGCTTCTATTAATATAACATTCTTGAAATGACAAAGTTAGAGAAATGGAGAACTGTTTCAGAATAGTGGTTGCTAGGGGTCAGGGACAGAGGAGGAGGTGGGAAATAGATGTGGCTATAAAATGCAACATGAGGTTTCAACATAAGAATGATAGAAATGTTCTGTAACACTTGACTGTATCAATGTCAATATGCAAGTTGTGATGGTATACACATTTGTAAGATGTTAGCATTGGGGGCACTAGGAAAAGGGTACAAATGATGTCTCTATATTATTTCTTACAACTGCATGTGAATCTACAATTATTTTCAAATAAAAACTTTAATTTTTAAAAAGTACATCAAATCATGATCCTCTTCTCCTCAAAATCATCCAACAGCTTCCCATCTTCTCAGAATCCAAAACTCCTCAACATCATTATTGGTCTGTTCAGGAGTTTTATTTCTTCTTGATAGAGTCTTGGAAGGTTGGGTGTTTCCAGGAACTTGTCCATTTCCTCTACATTCACTAGTTTATGTGCATAGAGATTTACATGGTATTCATGGATGACATTTTGTATTTCTGTGGTATCACTTGTAATGTCAACCTTTTCATTTCTGATTGAGATTATTTGGGTCCTTTCTCTTCTGTTCTTGGTTAATCTAGTAAGACATCTGTTGATTTTGTTTATATTTTCAAAGAACCAACTTTTTGTTTCATTGATCCTTTGTATTTTTTTTTATTTTCCAATTCATTTAGTTCTGCTCCGACCTTTGTTATTTCTTTTTTTCTGCTGGATTTGCGTTTAGTTTGTTCTTCCTTTTCTAATTTCTTGAAGTGTGACATTAGGTTGTTAATTTGTGATCTTTCTGTCTCTTTGATATAGGCATTTAAAGCTATGAATTTTCCCCTAAGGAATGCTTTTGCCGTGTCCCATAGATTTTGATAGCTTGTGTCCCCTTTGTCCTTCAGTTCAAAGAATGTTTTGATTTCCATCTTAATTTCCTTCTTGACCCAATAATCATTCAGCAGCAGGTTGTTTAATTTCCAGGACTTTGTATAGGTTTGACTGTTTCTCTGCGATTGATTTCTAGTTTTATTCTTCTGTGATGTAAGAAGATACATGGTATGATTTCAATTTTTGTATTTTGTTGAGATCTGTTTTGTGTCCTAAGATATGATCAATCTTGGAGAATGTCCCATGTGCTGCTGAGAAGAATGTGTATTCTGTAGTTTGGGGTGGAATGTTCTGTAAATATCTATTAGGTCCATTTGATTTAGAATTTGGTTTAAGTCCACTGTTTCCTTATTTATTTTCTACTTTGATGATTTGTTGAGCTTTGAAAGTGGGGTGTTGAGGTCCCCAGCAATTACAATGGTACTATTTATTTCTTTGCTTAGCTCTGGTAAAATTTGCTGTATGTATCTGGGAGCTCCTGTATTGGGCTTATATAGATTTAGGATTGTTATGTCTTCTTGTTCAATTACTCCCTTTACCATTATGTATGGTAAAGGTCATATTATATATGACCCTCTTTGTCTTTCTTTACCTTTGTTGGTTTAAATTCAATTTTATCTGATGAGAGAATGGCTACACCTGTTCTCTTTTGATTTCTATTTGCATGGAATTTTTTTTCCATTCTTTCATGTTGAGTCTGTGTGTGTCCTTGTTTAAATGTGTTTCCTGGAGACAGCACATAGTTGGGTTTTGGTTTTTCATCCATTCAGCCAGCCTGTCTTTTGAGTAGAGCATTCAGTCCATTAATGTTAATCCATAGCATTTATATGTGGAACGTTGATCTGTTCATCCTGTTGGGCATTCCCTTGTTACTTTGTTTTACCTCTTGTTCTATTGTTTTATAAGAGTTGTGAGTTTGGAGGTTTTATGTGATTTTACACTGGTGGGCATCTGTTCTGCCGATTTGTGTATAATGCTATTCTGAGTATTTTGTAGATCAGGTCTGGTCATGGCAAATTCCTTCACTGTTTGCTTGTTGGAAAAGACTTAATTTCCCTGTCAATTATGAAACTTAGTTTTTCAGGATACAAAATTCTAGGCAGCAATTGTTCTGTTTAAGTTGATTGAAGATGGGACCCCAAACCCCTTCCAGCTTGTAGAGTTTCCACTGAGAAGCCTACAGTTAGCCTGATAGGTTTTCTTTTGTAGGTTATTTGATGCTTTCCTCTTCATTTTCTCCTTCATTTTGACTTTGGCCAGGTTGATTTCTGTGTGTCTTGGAGATGACCTATTTGCCATGAGTCTTTCCAGTGCTTGCTGTACAATTTGTATCTGTATGTCTGAATTTCTGGCAATACCAGGGAAGATTTCCTCAATAATTTCCTCAATAATTTGAATGTTAGTTTGCTTCACATAGTTCCATATCTTTTTCAGTGAATGCTCAGATTTTTTTATATTCTTCTCTGCCTCTTTGAATGACTGTGTTATCTCAAGAGCTTTGTTGTCAAGCTCTGAAATTTTTTCTTCTCCTTAGCCTGTTGTTGAAGCTTTCTGCTGTGTTTTGAAATTCCCTAAATGACTCTTTCTTATCCTTAAGTTCTGTTATAGCCTTTCTTATGTTGTATAGCTCTCTAGTGACTTTTTGTTTTTTCATTGATTTCCTGAAGAATTTTTTGGCTTCTTTTTGTTGGTTTTCAACTTTCTCTTCAATTCCATTCATCTTACTTGCCATCCATACTCTGCATTCCATTTCTGTCATCTCAGCAATGTTCTTGTGTGTGGAGCCCACTACTCTAGCTCCATTTTCTTCCCTTGGGGGTGTCAAACTATTTTGTTTTCTCATGTTGCAGAGTTCTTTTGCTGGGCTCTTCTCATCTGGTTCCTCTCCTCTGGGTCTGGGTTAATAGGATTGCAGGGCACCTGTTCTCCTTTGCTGGGGACTCTTTTGAACCATATCCAGGAGTGACACTGGCTCAGGGCTGGGAGGTCCTGAATGAAGTGTTGGACCTTAAGGAGGTTCTGCTGGCCCAGTAGTAGTGGTGGGGACTCAGTGGTGGCATCTTGGGGTTCAGGCACAACTCTGGAGTCTTAAGGGTGGAGTCGCAGGCCCAGCAGGGGCCCTGGAGCTGTAGGAGCAGAGCCTCAGACTCAGGCACAGCAAGGGCTTCAGAGCTGGCTCTGGAGATTTCCGGGACAGACCCACCCAAATGGGGGCTGTTCCACCAGCATGGGGACTGTTGATGTCCAGTTGTGTAGGCAGGCGTTTGTCTCAGCAGCCCAGGGTCTGTGTAGGTGGACCGGAGCTGCTGGTCATTCAAGGTTCTCCCCCAACACCTAGGACACACTGATGCAGTTGCCCCGGGCTTCCTAAATTCTGCCTGTGACGTCCGGAGCTCCTCCTCTGTTCAGCTCCCATGCCAGGGAGAAAGCGTGCTTGGCTCTCAGTCACAGGGCACAGCATGGGGGAGCATCTCTTCCCTCCCCAGCTCAGTGGGGATGATGCAAAAGCTACTGCTGGCACCATGGGCTGGGATCTTCCCTGCTGGAGTACCCGCTCTAGGTCAATAGCATGGCTTTCCTGTTGAGGGAATGGGTGCTCCCCAAGATTGCTGTGTCTTGGACCCCCACTGTATTCTCCCATCAGTTCTGCCCAGGTGGGCTCCCTAGCCTCCCAAGTCTAGCTCCCAAATCTCCCCCCATGTCCCCTAGTAACCCACTCGATTCCTGATGGCATGGGATCCAGCCTGCGTGTCTGACCCGCTGGTGTATGTCTATGGAAAGTGCCAGTGGGTAGGGAGCTTCTAGACCAGGCACCCCATGTCCACTGCAGGTCCTCAAGGGGAAAGGCCTGAGCCCCACTCTTTGTGGAAACCTCAGACTAGAAGACACGCCAGCTGGGGAGAGGTGGCCTCTTGCCAAATTCTTGGCTCAAAGTGCTGTCCCAGCTGCAGTGGATCGGGGAGGGGTGAGGGAGTATAAGAGTCTGAATGGAGGGAAGCTGGCTCTCTGGCCTCTCAGGCCACTCTCCTTGGAGGGGAACCCCACACGGAATGTCCAAGCTCTGGGATCATGCAAATTCTCCCCACAATTCCATGGTTGCTGCAGTGTTTGGGCTCATGGGGGTAGAAAAGCTTCCAAGTAACTTGGTAGCCTGATGATCACTGAAGGAGTATGGGAAGGAGAAAGGGATCTCCTCTTACACCTTCACTGGGCTCTGAGCCTCTCTGGGTTTGATCTTCACTAATATCTTTTTTTCCTTTCTCCTCTTCCTTCTCTGCTTTGCAATTTTTCTCTGTGAGGTCCTCAGCAGGCTCTGGTACTTCTTCCTCTGAACTACACTTGAGTTGTGTCCTTTCTCCCCTCTCCTTTATCTGAAACCCTTCTTTCTCTCGGTAAGCAATGTCTCTAGTCAGCCATCTTGCCCCCTAGTCATTAATATTTCGTGTAAGTTCTCCTACTGAGAAATTGGCTGCTATGGGCCCATCCTTATCAGAATACCCTGAAGCTTGGGCCCCACCAGGAAACAGAATGATGTTTATTATTCCCAAAGAATGGAGAATGGTACCAGTGATTGCAAATGGAAGTAGTACAGTAAGTGGTCCGTTAAATGCTCTTGAATTTATGTGCTTTCATTTCATTCTTATTTGATTAATTCCTTGATGGATTCTCATTTTGGAAAAATCATCTTCTCAATGCAAGTACTGACACTGCTTCTCCTTGAGGTCAGTCAATCTCTGTATTACTCATTTTGTATCTTTGTGGTAGCATCCTAGCACCTTCCATAAATATATTTTAGAATAAAGAAAGGAAGAAACCAAGGACATTTAATTCTATTTCACATATTTAGGAATAGACCTTTGATAAGCTTATTTTCTCTGAAGCCCCATGAAGTCATGTAATACTAAACTTCTAGAAATTATTTTTTTTCTTTTTTGAGACAGAGTCTCACTCTGTTGCCCAGGCCAGAATGCCATGGTGTGAGCCTAGCTCACAGCAACCTCCAACTCCTGGGCTCAAGCAATGCTCCTGCCTCAGGCTCCTAAGTAGCTGGGACTACAGGCACATGCCACCACACCTGGTTAATTTTTTTCTATTTTTAGTAGAGACAGTAGAGAGTCTTGCTGTTGCTCAGGCTGGTCTTGAGCTCCTGAGCTCAAGTGATCCTCCTGCCTCGGCTTCCCAGAGTGCTAGGATTACAGCTGTGAGCCACCACACCCAGGCCACTTCTAGAAATTCTTTTTTTTTTTAATTTGTTTTTTCAGCATATCATGGGGATACAAGTATTTAGGTTACATATATTGCCTTTGCCCCACCTGAGTCAGGGCTTCAAGCGTGTCCATCCGCCAGATGGCGCACACCATAGAAATTCTTAAATGAAGGAGTTAATGGGAAATCTGCAAATCTACTGAGGACCATGAAAGCCAACACCCTTCACTAAATTCTTGAATACGAAAACACTTTTCATCGCTGCATTGCAAATTCTTCTGTGTTTGCTGCAGTAGATTTTTGTGAATAGGTGATGGGCTGTACTGTATTTTAATTCAATGCTTCTGGCAGGTTCCAACACACAGGGGTGAAAGAGTGAATCAATATGTAGGCAGCTATGATTATTTGGTTAGGGATTGTGTAGTGTGGTATTCATTGTCCCTGAGGAAATCAGTATAGCCCAATATAATTGAATTCATTTTATTATGTTTGTAATGTGCATGTTTCCCCAAATCAGCTATGCTTTATCCATTTGCAATTAAACCAAAAATATTTAAAGCATTTTCTGCTTGTAAATGGTTGTTTAACAGAGAAGGTGAACAAGCTATTGCTGTGTATGAATGGGTAGCCTGAAGTGTGCATGTTTCTAGTTCTGCACACTTCTGAAATAAGTGTTCAAGTTATAGATATACTGAAAACCACTGGGGAGACAAGAACATTCTCAAACTTGAGTATGAATGATAATTGCATGGGGCATTTGTTAAAATACAAGATCCTTAAGCCTTACTCCAGCAGATTCTAATTCTAAAGGACCAAGGCAGGCATGCACAATAAATTGAGTTTCTACTAAGCTCCCAGATGATGCTGGTCTACATTCCACAGTCTTTGGAGCATCTCACTAGGCTAACCAGGTAGCCATATAATCACATCTAGAAATAGGGTCTGCTAGTAATACACTTGGCTGATATTTAAGTGGAAAAAAGCTGAAGGCCTGAACTGAGGTAGAAGCAGGAAGCCCTGCATTTTCCCCAGGAAGAAACTCCGACTTCTCTGAAGACAGATAATGAATGTGAAGCTAATTACGTGGGAGCTGACTCAGAGGATAATGGAGATGATTTATGGAAAGTGGTGCTGCAAAACTGAGCAGAGACATGAAAACAGCAGTGAGGGGATGACGTGCATGGAACGTCAGACCAAAGATTTCTGTGATTGCATCCGAGCCTTTTAGCATTTTGTCCTAGGGAAACAATCAATTGCTGTTAGTATTAGAAAACAAAATTATCTGATGCTTTTGGATAGACTATGTGATGTGTAAATGCATCGTCATGATAGTTGTGGCAGACTCTCTGGGTTGCTATCCCAATAACCTTTCATCCTCCTCATTATCAACATAATCACAATATTGACTGGGAACAAATGAGAATTGGTTTTATACACCAATGGCACTAACACTGGGGGAATATTTTATTGAGTGTAGCCATGTGCCCAGTTACAAAGTTTGATTTCTCAGCCTCCTTTACAGTGATGTAGATCCATGTGACTGAGTTCTAACAAGTGACACATAACCAGAAGTCTACAAAGCAGGCTTCTGGGAATCCTATTGTTTTTCCCGGCTTAAAGAAATAAAAGGGCAGACTTAGCTGCATTGCACCCCTTGCCATTGCTTTATTCTCTTTTCTCAGAATGTGGTTATGAGGCCTGGATGTGTAGGAGCCATCCTTGAAAGCAGTAGGACCAAAGGCAAATGGAAAGATGGAAGGAACCTGGGACTTCCGTCCAGCCCTGGGCTGCCTACCCTAAATTTCTGTTCCCTAAGAAAAGTAGTATATTCATTTGGTTAAGTAACTGCTTTTGCATACTTGTTATATGTAGCCAACAAATTCCCAATAGATGAAATAGGTGTCATTTACTAAGAATTTGCTATATGCTGGCCACTTCTCTAAGAATTTTATATGTATTATATTATTTAATTCTGAAAGTAGCCCCATTAGGTATATTGTTCCATATTAGGAAAAGCTTCAAGGAGAATCAATAGCATTTTAAAAATGGACTTTTAATAATGCCAGGGTAAATTTCCTTGGGTAAATTTGAGTTTTATTTATTGTAACCTAGCTTAACACCTCTCCTAGATAGTCTCTTGACACCTACTTTATAGTGATAATATTCTATGCATATTATGTGGATTTTTAATTATCAGTCTTCATCTCCCATTGGGCTCAAAATCAGGTGAAGCTTATTACAAAAGAAACAGTTTTGATTCTTGTAACATGGATGTAGACTAAGGAGAGAGACTGCCTTGAGTAGAAATGGCCCCATTGTAGGTGCTGTCAGTACATAGCATAGTTTACCCATGCATGGCCTGAAATTAATGTTATATTCCAGTGGTGCAGACAGTTTCATTATTTTTTTATTGCAATTGCATATCTTAAAAGTCTGACTGTACAAAGTCATGTTTCTTCCTTTCCTCTTTAGAGAAAAGTGATTAGAACATTAAGTGGAACAAATTGACCTGAACCTCAGAGATAAATAAAGGGAGAAATTAGCTTGCAAAGAAATGGTTCACGCTATCTAAAATTTATTTGCAGCTTGAATATGAGGGTAGGAGGTTAGAAGCATGGGAGACAAATTGAGATTCTAGTTTTAAATTAGATTTTAATATCAGATTGGAATTCTAGTTAATTATCTTCAAAATAAGTTAAAATTTCTTTGGCACTTAGTGTTCCACAAAATCATTATTAAAACTTGACTAACAGTCTTAATAAATCCCACAGCCTAGTCCCCAATATGGAGAGGATTACAAGAGTTTACAAAAATCAAATCTTTTGAGTCCACATGAAGTAGGTAGTTTTAAGACATAATCAGGGTTAAATCATAAAATCATCAAATTTTAAAGACCTCTGAGGATCTAGTTTAATACACTAGTTTACAAATGAAAACAATATAGCTGTAGAAGTGGGAGTCACCCCTGCTAGTATCTAAACCAGAACTGGATTTAGGGGCTCCTACTTCTCAGTTTAAGATTTTTTCTTTTATAGACAGGGTGGCTTAAACAACAGATATTTCTTTCTTACAGTTCTGAAGGCTTGGAAGTCCAAGATTAAGATGCCCCCTGATTCAGTTCTTGGAGAGGGCGCTCTTCCTGGTGTACAGTTGCAGGAGGCCATCTTCTTGCTGTGTCCTTACATAGCAGGGAAAGAACGAGAAAGTCTGTTTGGATTAGGGCACTAATCCCATCATGAAGTTTCCACCTTTATGACCTAATTACCTTCCAAAGACCTCCATCTCCAAATACTGTTACATTGGGAATTAGAATTAGGGCTTCAATGTGTGAATTTGGGGGGACATAATTTACTCAATAGCAATTTACCTAGTATTTTTTTCACATTCTGTCTCATACTGTGAGACTTAATTAGGTGAATAATTTTTTAACTATGTAGTTAACAAGCAACTTTCAAACGTGTCCTTTGTTATTGTTGAAGTCAAACCCCCATCCCAAATATGGTCACATATGGTATCATTTCCCCTTGAAAGAAAATAGAGGAAATTCCCCTGTTGAGCTGCAACCCCATGTTCATAGAGGCCGCTGCCCTGGTCACACCAGACCACACCCAGAGGCTACGACATGAGTCAGCACAGAGGGATGGGCTCAGCTCACATCCAACCCACTTGCCATCAACCTCCCTCAGCCCCAGATATAAAACTAATGGCGATGGTATAAATCCCAGTTCCAAGGCCAGCCAGTGCCTCCATGGGGCACATGCCAGCACCATTGATGACTAGTTTTTGAAATTGATCTTGAGCAAGTCAGTTATCTTCTCTGTGCCTTGGTCTTTTCAGATCTAACAATATTAACTCCATAGAGTTAAAAGGATCAAGTGAATGACTCATGTAATGTGATCTGTGCTTGGTACTAGCACTGGAGTCTGTCATGATTCTAAACACTACCCAAAGCCCAAGCCAACCAAAAACTCATCATTCAGTTCTCATCAAAGATGAACTCTTCAAATTTCTTTTCCTTAATCAGTGCTTTTTCCATGGGTTGATTTGGAGACTTCTGAATAGTTTAAGATTTTTTTTCTGTTTTTGCCCACATTCTCTTTTGTTTTGAAGATTTGGAGAAGAGGCAACACTCAGTCACTTTCACCATCTGCATGACTATTTCCCCATGAACACACATGTCTGCAAATAATCTTTACGCCTCTGTCCTTATTCTCAGAGCGGTTTTATGGTCATTGAACCTTTTGAGAATCTGGTAATAGCTATTTTCATTTTCTCTCCCACCAACAGTACTACCACATACATATCCAAACAATTGACATGCAATTTTAGAGGCCTGAGCACCACCCCCACTCCCATGCCTATTCATGGACCCTCTGGAAAAGTCAGCAGTGATAAAGTCCTCTATTCTATGCCTACATACACTTCTTAAAATAAGGATGTTTTCCAAAAGATGGATTTAAAAAAAATTTTTAAGCCTTGGCTCAGATATAATTAAAGAAAAAAAATTTGCAAAAGAACATAAGTGATTTGTGCTCAACATCTAAGGAAAAGACACATTTCTCTTCAACTATCATTCCCTTTTTGGTGATTTTGGACTTCCTGAATGTGATAATATTCTAAGCCAAATCTCTCTTAAGAATCTGCCAAATTTCAAAGCAGAGTTATGTAAGTATGCATTTCCAGCATAAAAAGTTAAGGTGCACATGAAAACATGTTTTAAAAATGTGGAAATGTTATCGAAGACAAATTATGTATCCATCACCTCAAAATCCAGATAATACAGAACTGCAGTTCTTATTTGTGTAAACTGTCTGCCTGATGTGTAACTGTTAAAGTAAGTTAAGCAGAGGCCTTATGCCTGCTTGATGTGACATCTGGAGCATTTGTATTTCATTGATGATGTTATAGAACCTGGCTAACTTCAAGGTCAAAGTCAGAAATCATTATCTCATTTTCACTGCTGACTCAGCCCGACCTTGCCCTGATGATTTACAGAGTTCACTCCATATGTCATACCCAGTCAATATGAAATGACATCTATGAAATCGAACTCATGTCAAAGCCCTGGCAATTGTACATTTTTCAGGTGGGCAGTTGAAGCAGAGGAGAACTGGATACCTGTTTCTGTTTGGGCAAGACATAAGCTCTCTAGGCCCCACTTTGTTCTTGTTTCAAGTGGCCAGGTTGAATCACTTACCTCTAAGGTCCCATTCAGTGCTCATCCTGTTCTTCCTCATGATTCATCATCAGTGGGCTGCTGATTGATGATGTGTTATTTCTTTTCCTGAAGATAATAATAATTGTCAAAAGCCTGAGATTTACCAATACCAGGCACTGATCTAGGTGTTTTCTAATTTTTTTTTTTTTAAATTCTCACAACAACCTTATGTTTCAGGTTCTCTTATTATCCTCCCTTTGGCACTCAAAGCAAGAATAATAGCCTTAGGCCAAGAAGCCAACACTCTACCCACCCACCCCTTTGAAAGACGATGAAACTGCTGATGAGAAAAGTTCAGTAACTTGCTCAAGGTTGCAGAGTTCGCAAGAGACAGAGTGAGGATTCAAAACAGAGGCTGTCTAGTTCCAGAGCCAGCACAAGTAATGACTCTACTGTTGGGGCACAGCAGTACATGTTTCCAACTAGGATCCCTACAGCAAGTTGCTTTTAAGTCAGTGAGTGCTCTGAGAAAACCCAACCCACTTAATTTTTGGTAATACTCTGTGGTTCTTCTCTCCCTCATCAGCCACTTTTATATGCTAGGAAAAGATTAAGCTATGTAGTTGTCATTTCTTGGCCTCTACCCCCATTCAGTTATTTAGCTGTTCTAGTATTTACTTTTTCTCCCTAAGAATATTCCAAGAATATGTATTAGTATTTAACATTAGTAAATGTATCAGGTTCTTGGAGTTCGTATTTTTTAGTAGAGGTTAGGGGAATGAGGGAGAAGGGATCACTAAAATACAATGGAAACCTCTAGGAGTGTTTATTTTGTTACAGGCATTAGACAAGTTACTCTGCTTTGAGAAACCTATTTAGTGAGTAGATTGGACTTGGTAGAACACACAACTCTTGAAATGTCTTCTCTTAGTGTCCCTTGCCCTGTTCCTAGGTGATATTTTGGCAGTTCCCACAGATTCTCTGGTTAGTTTTAAGTAATTTCACTTTTAGGTATTAGAAAGTCCAGCTTGATCCAAAAAAACATTTTCCTTGGAGACCCAATTCAATGTTTCTCCCCCCATCAAGCTTGATCCAATTTGGAAAACTGTAGACAGAAAGTAGGAGTGTTTTTTTTCTTCTCCACAAACTAGTTAAATGTATATTATTTCCAATCCTCATGACAATTCCTTAAAGTAGGCCTGACTATTCCCATTTTATAAAAACCAAAACTCAAAAGATATACATTTCATAGAATTTGACCCAAGGATGAATGATTTTAAAGCAGATTGTTTCCTCTGCCCTATGTTACCTCTTAACATGTTGGTTGCCCACATGGTTGGTAGGTGTTTGTGGTGGTGAATTTGGTTCTCTTAAATTATGTTTCCAAATGAAAGATGATCAAAAATTTCAGTTATGTTTAGGTACTTTTTGTTTATCTGCATGTTTGGCGAGGTACAAGGGTGTCACACCCTGAACGTGTCTCACATAACTCAGAGGCATTTAGCACTAATGCAAAGGTGTGGGGCATGATTTTTGCTGTAAAATATAGGTACTTGATCCAGCACTGGCATGCACACACAAGAAACATATAACCAAAAAAATATGTACTGTATATAGAAACCATTTTATAGATGACCTAGATCAATGAATTGCTAAAATACATTTAGTAGATTGGGGAACAGGTCAATGATAGCACGCCAAGTTGCGGAATAGATAACAAGAGTAAGTTTGGGAAGATTCAGAGTGTTGGCACTTTTAAGAATAAAATTCTACTCTTAACAAATATTTGAAGAAATCTAGACAGGAGAATATATAAATGGTATATTGAGATCAGAATTAAAAGTGAAGGAATGTCATGTGATGTGATATGCATTATTAATATTTAGTGAGACTGATGGGTATCTATTTGAATGTTCTGTGAACCATCCCTGTGAATATTACACAAAGATTTAGACTTTAAGGCATAGTGTCTCTCACTCTTCAAGAAATAACTTTAGAGCTTGAGTTGTTGCTTTGTCTTTTTAAAGTATATATTAATGTGTTTTTTTGTAAATCCAGTGATATCTGGGCTTTCAATTGAAAGCTAAAAATTGTGGTTGGATGTAAACCAACCAATTTCTAATGGTTGCTACTTGGATAGTTTTTTCTTTCTCCTACACAAGAGAAAGCAATGAGAAATGGTGCCTACTGGCAAGAAATCATGTTTTCTGCTCAATCCATGTGAAAAAGGCATGGATGACAGTAAAAAAGGTCTGCACAACTACAAACGGAAATAATAATACAAGAGACTGTGTGGACAACATAATATAATAAAGTAATATTTAGCACTATAATCCAGTTTCCAATAGCATGAAGTCAACATACGTGTTAAGATGCTTTACATTGAATAAAGCAGTGTACTTTATATGCATACAGGTCTTTCTCATGGGTTACAATGTATTAGGTTTTCAATGCACTTTCACATTTTCTAACACAAGATTTCCCTTGTGTTGGTCTTTAGAAATTTGAATTCTCTTTGAAGTTAGGGCAAGTATTGAGATGAAATATGCACAGAAAGGAATAAAGCTCTTCATAAACATGAAGTCTAACTCAATCCTGAGTCACCTACTAAACAACCAAAAGCACCAGGACTTTGTGCACCTCCCTGTGTTTTCCTGAGGCTTAGAGGATCCCTCTGAGTCCATTCATCAGAGCTATTGATGAATCCATACCTTCAGGATCATATTGAGGTTTTTAAGTTGAGCTTAAAAACTCTATCACCACTGTTAGTACATGTCCTCTCTTTCAGTAGCTTTCTCATGCTCACTCCAAGCAAGGTTTGCTTCAACCACAAACCTGTTTCAGGCTCAATATCTAACTTTCTAAAAGATTTTTTTATGAAAATGGCTTTGTGTCCATCCCATATCCCATTCATTTAGTCTCCTTGAAACTATATTTCACATGGCATTAAATATATCTCTTATAAAGAGAAACATTTTTTCTCCAAACCTAATTTTCTTCATCTCTGTCAATGCTTCCTTACTTAACTCCCATCCCCAAAATAACACTTTTCAGTTAAACACTTTTAAGATTCCTTTGTAAAGACACATTTTAAAATTTCTGCATATCACAAATTTAAGTTTTCTGTTTCTTTCTCCCATCTGCTATTCAAATTTTTCTTCTCAGCAGAAAACCTCACCATTGCTTCAGTTCCACACATGGCAGGCATTCAAGCACAGCAAATGGAGTCACAGTTAGACCGAAATGAGAAAGAAACGTGCTTCCCAACACACTGGCAGTGTCTCCCACCACAGGCCATTTGTCTTTTCTGCCTTTCCTTTTTTTTTTTTTTTTCTTAGCTTTTCAGAAAATGACTGCTAAAAGAAAGTATCAAAACCCAAATTTGTAGCTCCCCAACCATTGTTGCACAAATCACTGGATTTGATCATTTAAGGTTTAGGATTTCTATTAAAAATATTCGTTCATAAATTATTTCCCTAGGCTGAAATCTATAAGAGTGTTTCCAACATTTTCTTCTAGAATTCTCATAGTTTCATGCCTTAGGTTTAAGTCTGTTATCCATCGTGAGTCGATTTTTATGGTAGGTGAGAGGTGTGGATCCTGTTTCAGTCTTCTACATGTGGCTATCCAATTCTCCCAGCACCATTTATTGAATAAGGAGTCTTTTCTCCAGTGTATATTTTTGTCTGCTTTGTCAAAGATTAGATGGCTATATGAGGATGGTTTTATATCTGGGTTCTCAGTTCTGTTCCATTGGTCTGTGTCTCTGTTCTTGTGCCAGTGCCATACTGTTTTGGTTACTGTAGCCTTGTAGTATAGCATGAAGTTCCACAAAAAACAATGGTGATCTAACACGTCTTGTATTATCCTAGATAGAGCTGGAGCCCATTCTACTAAGTGAAGTATCACAACAATGGAAAAACAAGCACCACATGTGCTCACCATCAAATTGGTATTAATTGATCAACAATTAAATGCACATATAGTAATAGTATTCATTAGGTATCAGGCAGGTGGGGAGGAGGGGATGGGTATATTCACACCTAATAAATGCAGTGTGCACCGTCTGGGGGATGGACACGCTTGAAGTTCTGACTCGGGTGGGGCAAAGGCAATATATGTAACCTAAACATTTGTACCCCTGTAATTTTCTGAAATAAAATATATATATATATATAAATAAATAAAAATATTTCTCATGGTGAAGCTGAGGTGAATGTCTCTTCTAGGCCTGCCCAGAGTCTTACCCAGCTTTCTAGTTTCCTACTTCAGTGACTGCTCTGCTGGCATCAGCTTTCCCCTCCAGGTGCTTCCCCTGGGGTGGGTTTCCTGCCATTCAGCTCAAGTCTAGCTCTTTGAGCAGGTCTCCATCTGGCCATGGAATTCCTCCTGTGTTCTTACACCAGGGCATGGAGGAAGGACAGGCCTTTGCCCACCCAGCTCTTCCAGGCAGCTTCCTCTAATCAGCATTTTCCCTTCAGATTTATTTCAAACAAAAAGTCCAAGCCCCAGGGGACATAAGTCACTCTCGCTGAGGGATACTCTGAAGCCTCCCTCCCTCAAACTCTGTCAAGGAAGTTCTGTAACAATTAGACAGCTTTCTCTCTAAACTCTAAAGAACTTATTGCCACCCTAAATTCTCAGCCCTTGCTAGACTGGACTGGCACGAGTTGAGAATTCAGACTGGAGCAGCAGGTGGGTTCATCTTGGCCAAACTCAGCTGTAATCTTCCCTTTGCAAGTCCTGCATAGATGACCCAGCACCTTGATGAGTGTGGAAAGATAGTGACATCTATTTTCTTCAGCTTTGGGACCTCAGCTGAAGTTCCATAAAGGAAGTTTTAATTTTGTTTTATTTTACATTCTGTTTTTGTGTGTGTGTGTGTGTGTGTGTGTGTGTTCCTTTGTCATATAGATTTTTAAAAAAATTTTTATGTACTCAAAATTATCTATTTTTTTTATGGCTTCTAGATTTTATGTTTTCTTAGAATAGCCTTTCTCACTCTTTTAGTTTACTGGGGCTACTATAACAAAGTACCAAAAGCTTGGGTTGCTTGAGCAACGGAAACTTATCGTCTCACAGTTCTGGAGGCCACAAGTCTGAAATTATGGTGTCATCAGGGCCATGCTCTCTCTGCAGGCTCAAGGGAAGTATCTCTTCCGGGCCTGTCTGCCGCCTTCTGGTAGTTCATTGGCTTGTGGCAGCATAACTCCAGTCTTCACACGGTGTTCACGCTGTGTGCATGTCTGTGTCTAAATTTCCCCTTTTTATAAAGACACCAGTCATATTGGATTAGGGGCCCACCCTACTTCAGTATGGCATCATTTTAACTTAACTAATTACATCTGTAACAACCCCGTTTCCAAATAAGGTCACATTTGTGGCACGGGAGACTAGGACTTAAGCATATGAATTTGTAGGGGGCCATGATAACGCATAACACACTCCAGTGTTTGTTTAAACCGTCCCAGCTTTCTTTAGGACTTTCAGAGAGCTAGCTGACTGGATAGTTTTTGTTATTTTGGTTTGTGTGTTCATTTTTCCCATTTGTGGTCCACCTGAAATTTACTTTGGTCTAAGGAATAAGATAGGGGTAAGGATACAGCCCAATATTTTGCTAAAGATTAGTACTAATTACAGTGTCTTATCCAGTGTATTATTCTCTCTAGAGCCTTGCAAAATGCTAGATACTCTATAAATAAAAGTATTGATACAAAATATTCAGTAAATGTCTTTAAAATTGAATCAAATCACTTATTAGAAAACTGAATTAAATTTTTAACTAGATGATAGCTTATCTTTTTGACCTGATAGATAAATTTCTAGGTGCTATCTAGAAATTTGATCACAAGTGGTGAAGAAATTTTACAGAAGTGACAAAGCCTATAGCTGCAGTGATCCAAAGGGATATTGGGTAAAAGAAACACTAACATAATTATTTTTATTGAAAGAAACAAACACAGTTCCTGTGACATATCTTTTGTACTAGTCTAGAGGACAAGGTAATGACCTAGAATCGAAGACTAATTTGTAGAACAGCTCTCTACTTTTACTAGGAGGTAGTAGCTAGATTATTTAAGCTGTGTGTGTATGTGTGTGTTTTCAACATACATTATGTTGGGGGAGAGGCAAGAGGAGACCTAAAGCACTATGGAAGCTCATGAAAATATAAGCAACATTTTAAGGCAATGATAGTAAATCATTGTTTCAGATCCATTCTAAAAGAGAGTAATCCTATTTATGGTGCTAAATGCATAAGTACTTATTTTTCAGATCAGACAAAATGTATAGAAAATATCGAAAACTAAGTTTTGATGGCTATTAATGAAACCTATGTGGGTCCATGTTTGACATTTGATAACACATAGATATGTACTTGGATATTATTCTACAAATAGCTGGAATTTTTACAGTATAATTTATATTCATGTTCATATTGATTAGATGATAATTTATATTTTGAAGGTAGCATATGGAGTTAGGCAAGCAATTGGTTAGCTTTTTTAAGTGAAGATGTTTCACGTGACAAGATGACAAAATAAGTCACTGACTTCATGAAAGCGATTAGGAAAAAAATATGTCAAAAGGTCATCTCTCAGCAAAAGTGGTTCTTTTTTCTTTTTTGTATTTTAACACAATCTTCCCTGCATGTCTCAGAGAAAAATATTAATGTGCTAGCTTTTAGAAATAAATGCTTCTTATATTACGGGCAAATATTTTTTCCTAACTCTAAGAGATTTATTTTAAACTGAATAAAATTTTAAATGCAGCCATTCTCTATTTTTTTCTACATTTAACAATAACCTAACTGCAAATTATTCCAATTCCAATATAATTGTAACTTCTTTTTAAAAAACTTAGCATTATATGAATCATACTAAGTTTCTTTATCGTTGACTCAAAGGGGTTATTCTGATTTAAAAAAAAAAAAATCTTTTGCTCTCTTTGCTGTGGGGTATAAATAGAAAAACCATGTATAACCAGGGGAGAGGCTATTATGTTATGTGTCCAAATAAGCTTTTTTTCCCTTCTAGCTTAGGGAACATTTTAGATTCTGGCTAATACATGCTTCCTGAGCTGATGGACTTTAAGCTGGTTATATCTGGTCCATCCCATCCTCTTCCACCCCAATCACCCAAACCAGAACAAAGAGACATGGCATCGGGTGCTGTGAACAAGGACCCAGTGTGGTAGCGTGAGCACAAAGAGGGAAGGAGGGAGGCAGTGGAGGGAAGGAGGAGGCAGTGAGGATCTTATGAAGGAGGAGCAGCAGCGTGAGTGGGTGATATGAGTAAGAGCAGATAATGAGGGGTTCTGTGAATGTCATGGTCCAGAAAGGGACTTGGCTCATTTTCTTTCTGGTTTTCAATCGATTCCTTAATCACTGTGGGACTCGTTTCACATTTTGAACTAGATATTCTCCACGGCCCCTTTCATCTCCAGGTTTCTCTTTATCTTAACTGTGACTCTGCCAAAAGCGGAACCTTTGTTCTGATGGAGGACACAATATTTGGAGCATTTCAATCTCGGTAATTTTGAGGCAGACAATTCTGTCACTGCATGAGCTTGTGTTCTTATCCAGAACATGTTAGTGCCCCAAATTATGGACTTTCACCTTATCACTTCCCACATGGAATGATGCACTCAGGTTCTCTATAGTCTCACGGCCTGCTGTTTGACCAAAGGCAATTTTTCTTTTTAATACATTTTTGGTAGCTGTCTCCCTGAAAATAATGCCTTCGTATGATCTTTATTGTATTGGAATACTGCTGCGCTCTTTGGTTCAAAAATCAGAATCAGAACCAGAGAATCCAAATGTGAATTAGTTAGCAAACTCATGCAGGCTCTTCTTTACACAGTGAAATATGCAGAGGCAATGTTTTCTTCAGAGTCAGTGAACAGCAAATATATCCTTTAGAAAATGTAATGTTTGATTTTCACTCCAGAAATGTGTGCTGAGCTCATTCTTTTAGAGGTTTGATTTATCAGCAGATTTTTGTGTCTTTCAAATTTTTGCTTGTTTTGTTGGGAATTTAAAATTTCTCTGCCTGAATATTTTAAATGGTTGATGGCCACAACTTTATACCCAAAATAAATGGGGAAATTAGCCTTGTTTATGAATGGTAGTAAGGAAAATGTGGCACTAATTCATAGCAAATAAAAGAATCAAAGAAATGGAAAGAGTCATTTAATTTTTGAACACAGGGTTCAGAGGTTTCCCATTTAAAGAAAATGGAATACCTGAGGAAAAATACCAACAGTTCTGCTATTTGTTAATCTGGCCATTGAGCTTGCCTTTTGCGATTCTAGCATCTAAGGAAATAATTAACTTTGCCAAGTCATTTAACCAAGTAGAAAAACTTACAACGCCTAAAAACCAGATGAAGAATGATTCAGAAAGCTATACATTTTGAATGTGGCATTATTGAAGTGAATTGTGAAAACAAAAAGACCTAGATGCTGATATGATGTCCAAACAAACAAACAAACAAAAAAACTGCTAAGCAACTAATGAAGAAAAAAGAGTTATTCCCTGCATTAGTTTCCTATTAGTGTTGTAACAAATTACCACATATTTATGGCTTAAAACAACACAAATTTGTTATCTTACAGTTCTCAAGGTTAGAAGTCCAAAATCAGTCCCACTGGGCAAGCGTCAGGGCGTTGGCAGGGCTTCATTCCTGGGTGATTTAGAAGAGAATCAGTTTCCTTACCTTTTCTAGCTTGTGGAGACTCCCTGCATTCCTAGGCACATGGCCTTTTCCTCCCTTCATCATCACACCTCCTTCTCCTCTGACCTTCCTGTGTCCCTCTTATAAGGATTTGTGATTACACTGGGCCCATTCAGATAATCCAGGATAATCTCCCCATCTCAATATCCTTAACTTAATCACGTCTAAATTCCTTTTGCTCTGTAAATTAGCACATTCACAGGTTCAGGGGATTTGGATGTGGACATCACTGGAGGGCTGTTGTTCAGCCTACCACACGGCCCCTTGCTTCACTTCACTGTTTAAAAAGCAATTACATAAATCTTAAGGGAATAAGCACTAATTTTTTTTTTAAAGATTTATGAATCCATCAAGAGAGAACTGGGGGAAATGTTCCCAGGGAAAATGTTTGCTGTTTACATAAACATGGTTTGTGTCATGATTGGCTTATTTCTAAACCTTAAGGCAGATTAAAAACATCAGAAAAGAAATTATCACAGAAGGAAATAGTGTGGCAATACATCCCATATTTATTTTTATTATTTTTAAAAATATTTAATTGACAAATAAAAATTGTATGTATTCAAGGTGTACAGTGTGATGAGTTAAGAACATTCGCTACTATTATAGCATGAATGTTGGGGTCTTGCCAACATATAATGATCTGCTTTACCCTTGAAGAGAAAGGAATGAAACTGGAACTAAACTAGAAAAACATTTTGGAAAATTGGACAAGCAATTGGACCACAGGAAAATTTGTATTGTGATGAGATACTTTTATTTCCCATGAGAAACCCTTACATTTAAGTAGCTACTGCTAAGCACTCTCCACATAAACTAAGATGAAGTAACTTAGGACACCTGAGTAAATAAATGCTTTTTACTTTTGTTGCTCTGTTTTCCTGAAAGAACAAGATCATGGCTATCAGAACAAATGTTTAGTGTGAACTGCCAGGAGCCAAGGGGAAGAGAGAAGAAGCATATGTACTGTATGAGGGGGACTTCAAAAAAGTTGATGAAAAATGTATATTATGAAAAAACTATGCATGGATTTCAAAATTTTTTTGCACCAAAATAAACTCTTAGTAACTTGTTATAATGTGTCTGAACGAGATCTAGTTTGAAGCACTAAGGATATGACACCAGTTTGAAAAGATGCTCTGATTGTCACAGTGTCTCTCTGAGCAAGAGAACCATCACTTCAAGATAAGTGGAAGACATTTCCAGGAAGTGTAAAGTTGTGGAAAGGAATGTCAAGAAGGAAAGAGGAAAAGAGATATGAGAAGCTATATAAATAATGGCAAAAAGCAGGGAGTAAATAAGAGAGGGCAGCGGAAAATAGCTTGGTCAGCATCTTTGTTAATTTCTATTGACATAATAAAATAAAATTTTTTATGAAAAACAGAAAGATCCTAATATGGGCTTGCTTATATCCCATGGGTGTACACTTTTTTTTTTTTAACACTAAAGTTAAATTTTCTGCAAGCAGTTGGGGAAGAGGGGGCCAGAAAACTTGTTAATGAAATGAAAGACTATGAGCTAAGTGACTACCTTGTTTTTAAAAAGTAAAAAAAAAATAATAAAGAGAGAATGAAGGAAAAATGGAAGAAAGGAAGGAAGGAAGGAAAGGAGGGAGGGAGGAAGGAGAAAAAGTAAGTTTCATGAAGACAAGGATGGGAAGGAAAAGGGAATTGGGATCTACCAGCTTCTTACCAGATAATTAATAGATCTCTCTCTCTCATTCAGGGATGGGTTCTCCTCTCTCTGTATCCCTGTGTCTATTACTTGCTCTCATAATTGATCATGAGATAAGGCCATTATTGATGATAATTTGCAGAATATTTCCATGTGAGATGACAAGTTGCTCTTAAGCCATTTTTGTATCTAGCTTATTCATAACAACCACATTTAAGTCACAAAGGACCCACAAATCTATTAATTCCTCAGGATGGGAATGTAGTTTTTGCATCTCTATTTTCTCTACTTTGTGTGGTGCTTGAGAAGTTGTAGGTTATCAATAAAATGTTGATAGAACTGAACGGAATTTAATGTTACATTTCTTCTCAATTTTCATTTCCCACTCTAAAATTGAATGTCATCATGGGTGATTTTTGCTCAAGAACTTAAGCCTAACAATTTATTCAATAGAATTTTGTCTAAAAATGAAAGCTATAGGAAAACTGGGTCAATTATTTATATAATTTAGGTAAAAAACTTAGCTGTCTATGTTATACAAATTACCTATATAATTGTGTACAAAATTGCAAAGACAAATACCCAAACAACACATATATTATAGTAATTAGCAACAGTTGCTTCTAAATGTCTCCCATTTTAGGGATAATTAACAAAAAATATTAACAGCTACTGCTATTATGACCTGTGAGTCCTGTTGCTGTCTGTGTCCCCCTTTTCTTTGTTCTATGTCTGTAATTCTGATTCTCTCTCCCTTTCACACACACAATTAATTCTTAGGCCAGCTCTCCTAATCACATCAAAGTGAAGAAGAAGGACTCTTATCAATACATACCTTTTATCTTGAAATAAAATATCAATGGCAGATTGTCTCTTGGCCTCTCCAGTGTCCATCCCAATAACCAGTAACACAGTCAATTGGAGGAGATTAGAAGCCTTTACCTATTTAACAATATTCCCCCAACTACAAGCCCAATAGCCTTTAAAATAGAATTGGGAAAAAAAAAAAAAAAAACCTTTCAGTTTTAAATATCAAAGTGATTTCAACCAGTGACCTAGAGTCCAAGGACTTTTTCCATTGCCAACAACTGCAACCACCTAGCTCTTCCCCAGTGAATTATAAAGACAATATAATCATCTTTGTTTTCTTTAGTTGTTAATTGGGAACAGGATCACTCTGTTGGTCTTCATGAGTTGCAGTCCTTCTAGAAATGATTGTGGTTCATTTTGCCCACCCACTAGATACCAAAATAACCTACTGTCTTCACAAAATGTGCATTCACTCCCCAAATAATATTTTATGCCAAGTTTTAAAAGAGAGGGAACCATGCCAGAATTCATTTTAAAGCAAGTTTTATTTTCTATTTCTAGTGCTAGCTCATGGTAGACAGCTGGAGGATAGTTTTATTTAAGTTGATTTATTCCTTGACATTGTTTCTTTTCAGATATGAATTAGCTAGAATAGTGCTAAAAATGAAGTTAACTAAATTGTGAACTAAAAACAACAGCAAAAGTAATTGCAGGTAAATAAAACCTAATAAACATTTCAATAATAATATGCTTGATGGGGCAGTTAATATTTTTACTTGTGTTTAGGATATATTATATGAATGTTAGCAAACCACACCTAATAAATTCTGGCCTATATGAATGTGGTGTAAATTGAAATAATAGGGCAAAAAATAAGACCCAATCCAACTAAAGAGAAAAAGGCTTAATATTGGTGCAAATTACATTTGATGTGAGCCTAACTCAAATGTTAGTGTGGTTAATCCTACATATAAGGTTCCCTCAAAATATACTAAAGAAAGAATATGGCTTGGCATTTAGATATCCTTTGTAGTCACTACTCTGTTATTTTGCATTCTTCAGTTTATGAAGCCTTAGACTTTTACCACTGAAAACACTTATGACCCAAGTCCCTGAATATATTTGCTAGTTTCATTTGGTTTATAATCTCAGTTTATTTCACATTTCCTCACCTACCAACCATCTTTGACACTTGCGTTGACTATGCTATTCTTATATCAACTATTTTAATTAATTCTGATAAAAAGCTTTAGAAAGGCCAGAAAGTTTGTTTCTATAGCAATGCCAAAAATCATTTTTATTGGTGCTAAGAGCTATGGATTTTTAATAACTTGTTTGTTTTCTGGTAGAACCTGGAATTTCCTGACTATGAGTTGGGAGCTCAGCGTTCTTGTGGTTTCTATGGAGCTCCCATAAAGAAGAAATTACATAAAGACGTTATCAACTTTGTTGACTTTTCCCCATTCACTTCTCTCTCTTCTAATGATGAGAGATGCTCCTCATAGCTCTGAGCCTGGCTGGCTGAAGGTTCTTTACCCAAGAAGCATGTTGTTTATGGTAGCTGCATGCACCATGAGAAAACCCTACCTTACTCTTTAGGATTTCCAGGACCCAGACTAAGTGAAAGACAACACCAAATTGCATACTTCAGTCTTTGATGACGAGTTTACCTCTATCAGATCTATAGACAATAGTCTCTTCCGATTATATTCCGAGTATAGTCTATTCCATTTTTTAAAAGGAAACCTTTTTTATTTCAGCATATTATGGGGGTACAAAAGTTTAGGTTATGTACATTGCCTTTGCCCCCCCATCCCACCCTGAGTCAGAGCTTCAACCGTGTCCATCCCCTAGACAGTGCACATCACACTCATTATGTATGTATACACCCATCCCCTCTCCCCCCATCACATCTGCCCTAACTTAGTGGCATAAAAAGGTTTCCTTCTTTATGCCACTAAATTATGAAGCTATTAACTAAAGGAACAATCCACTCAAAAGGTTTAGCTCCTCAACTCTCCTAAGAACATGTCAGTACTACTGTCTTCTCAGGCCAAAGATTGTATAGAAAGACCAGGAAACATTATGTCCTTAAACACTTTTCAATCCATTTTAATTGCTTTGTGTAATTTACTGCTATTTCTTTGGCCTTTGATTCTGTGAATATGAATTGATTACAGATTAAACTCTATAAGCATATTGTACATCTTTGGTTATTAATGCTGATAACATAATGGTACTCAGAAAATCAGTAGAAATGGTCTCCAATGGATCCAATAGTGATTTCTGTGAAGTCAAACAAGTATTTGATTTGATTTCACCTTTGTTTGTAGTTTTTACCTTGATAATTTGTTAGCACTCATTAGCAAGTTGGATATACATCTTCCTAAATAGAAAATAGAAGCAGCTGACATTTATTGACCTTTTACTATGTTCCAGGAATTATGCTAAGGATTCTTTGAAGTTTATTTTCATTTAGAAGCTCTGTGCAGTTGATGCTATTTTTATTCCCATTTTTTCAAATAAGAAAACTGAAGCCTAGTGAGATAGAAGTAACTTTTCCAAGGTAACACAGTGACTATGAGGTGAGACCAGAATTCAGGTTAGGAAATCTGACTCTAGAACCTGAACCCCTTATCATTATTTCTGCTACCTCTTATGTGAAGATAATATTGTTTTCTTAATTCAAATTTGGTATGGACAACTTATATTCCCTAGTGGCAAAATAGTATTTTGCAGCAGTCAGTAAAACTAAAGGAAATTTTGACAGCCACTTCCTAACATTTAACCAGATTTGGGTTGAGATCTTATTGCAACTTAAATCTTTCAGTGCCATAGATGTCTATATTGTAACCAGTTAATTTAGAGGGCACCCCATGAAGTGAAACTGCTCAAGATAAGTTTTTTTTTTTTTTTTTAATACTAGAAATGTTTTGTTAAAGAAAGAAAGAAACGTATGGCCCAGTGAATTTCTGGTTGTGACTGTTCTAAGATTTGGGTTGTGGGAGTGTTTAGAATCAGTGTAGCCATGCCTCATGGTGAAGACAATGAGGGCTTGATTAACCATTTATCTGTGTGATGGAGCAGATGCAAAATTATTTCTTTAGGAGAATCATGGTCTTGCCTCCTGGTATTCCCTAGACACATTCCAAGTGGGTTGGAAATATCCTCTGTTCAGGCTATTACTCTTAGCAGCCTCATCAACGCCTCCTCAAAGCAGTAAGAGAAGGCACCCCTTCTCCTAGCTCAGATGATTATTCAAGTATATTGCTTAGTGTTTAAGTGGTATATTAGACCAATTGCACTCCAGATCAGGTTCTTATCTAATTCTTGGTCACTCACTATTTAGCAAAAGCTCAGTGTATGAAGCAAGACTTAGGGAGGATATCCTGAAGTTTATATGGTCTACTCATTCCTCTAGCATACTTTACAATTTATTTCTTGAGTTACACATACTAGCAAAAAAGATGTATGTACATCTAGGCAAACTGCCTCCCCTTATTGGAATGACTTTTCTGAATTTATACCTTTTCTAGAAGAGACAGAAATAAGATTATTGGAAAACAACAGGAAAACTATATAGATCTACATGGCTCCATCCTCTACATTAAAAATAAATACTTCTAATTAAATAATTCTATATTCATTTGAGTTTGTCTGAACATTTTTTAACTTTAACATAATTTTTTAAATGAAACAATGATAAATATATTCCTGTTTTTGTTATCTAATACTGTGTAACAAACTATTAATACATTAAAACTGAGTGGTATAAAACATTTTACTATTTCTCATGATTTCATGGGTCAGAAAATCGGACAGGGCACAGTGTGGACAGCTCTTCTCTCTCCATATGACGTCTACTGGGCCAGAGAGTCCAAAATGGCTTCTGGGCTCACATCTGCCACCTCAGCTAGGATGGCTCAGACAGCTGGGGTTGGTTGGAATAACCCAACTGGGGTCATATGTTTGGGGCCACAGATTTCTTTAATTATCCTCCATGCAGTCTCTGGGTCTTTCCCTCTTTCTGTGATCTTTCCACATGATCTCTCCAACGGGGCAACCGAGCTTCTTACATGGCAGCCTAGGCCTATCCAAAATCCAAAAGTTGAAGCTTCCAGGCCTGCCTAATGTTTAGGTTGAGAAATGGCACAAGGTTATTTTGCTACATTTGCAGTGAAAGCAAGTCACAGGCCCAGCCTCTGTAGTGGACTACAGAAGGGCATGAATGCCAGGAAGTGTAAAATTAATTGGAGGCCACCAATATTACTGATTACTTAGTTCCATTAGGTTATAATATGGTGATGTAACTAATAATTGTAATAACTAATAAATCTAGTTGCCATATTAAAAAGTCTAGCACTCATTCATATTGATGATATAATAATTTACAGAAGATTTCCATATTAAATGATAAATTGCTCTTAAAGCATTTCTGTATCTACCTTATTAATAATAATAACTCTATATTTAAGTCACAACCCACAAATTATGATAGTTCATACCATTTACACTAAAAAGAAAATTAACCTAAAAACCTTTGATAAGCTGCCTGGATATGCTCTTGGAAAGTTCTATATGTCAGCTAGAGTGTGAAGAAAGAAAGAAGATGCTTTTTGCTGTGGTATGCTTAATTTCTATAATCAGTTTTGTTGAATGTCATTTTGTGTGGGGTTTTAAAACAAGAATCTCTGGTTATAAGGCATGCTATCTGCATGTTCTGGAGATTAAGGTAAAGACTGGCCATCACTCTGATAGATAATAAGGGCCATTATTATTATTATTAAGAGTATTAAAGAAAAGAGAGAACTAATAGTCTATGGAGTAGCTGTGAGCTTAACAAAAATCTTTTCATGAAAATAGGAGCTTGAAAAATCCAACTTTGGGTCCAGATGGAAAAAAGTCTTTAGTAACATGAGAAAAGGAATAAAACCAGAAAAATCACTGAAGAGAACGTGTCTTTATAGGCAGTTTCTTAACTTGAAAATTCATCATCTGGCTGCAGCATAATTTCATAAAAGTATCCATAGTTCTTTATCAGCTATAGATGACCACTTACTTTACCATTTCCCAGGCAATTTAGAAAAAATATTGTGAGCCACTCAGTGAGTGATAATAAACATACACAACTCACTTCATTAATCTGATGAAATTGCCATGGAAATATAGAGAAAAGAGTGAAGTGATGAATTCCCCATTACTGGGTGGTAAAGAGTGGACCATGTCGGAGAAGTTGTAACACAGAAGCTGCATTCACACTGAACTTTGAAACATAGATAAAATCCTAGCGGATGCTGTTATTGATTCCAAAGTCACATCCAGGGTGTCACAACTCTCAACCTCCTAGTCTACTCTGTTTTTCCTCCTCTGTGTTCCAAAAAGATGCCAGCTATATTCAGGAATAGGAAGAACTTGTAAAACCTAATGGTCACAGCAATCTGTGTTCCCTCTTCCACCACCTCAGTGCTCGTTAGTGGAGGTGATATAGCAGGAGGCATGATGGAAGACCAGCACGGGATAAATGATCCAACCCTTGGGAAATCATCTGTGTCCTGCCCCTGGGAAGTAAGCAGGAAAATGACCCAGGTATCTAAAGCACATCTGAGACACATGGCCATTCCATTTGTAAAAGATCGCCAAGTTCGAAGATTCCATAACTTCCCTGGAGATATAGATCTAGCAACTGTTGACCTTTTAGAATCAATTAACTTCTTCCATACAAGTGAAGTAATTATTGAGAACTACTATGTGCCAAACACTGGATTTTTAGATTTGAAAGACCCAGTTCTTGGCCTGAACAACTCATGGTAAAGTGTTTAATATAAGCATGAGTATAAATGGAGTCTTTTCATAAATGGTATGTATGTACGTCCTACATAAACCAAATTATAGTTTATTTTTCAGCTTTCTTTAATAGGCTGAGCACATTTTTGATTCATAGATCTTTTAATACATGGCTATTCTTTATTACTTAGTTTTATATATCTGTTTTATGATGGAATTCTAAAATGAAACCAAAGCTGAAGGAGTAAAGATAAATTGAATTTGTGTTTTCTCTCCTAGTACTATGTTTCTATACATGTTTTTATTCTTTTCATGAACTATATTTACACTAATATCATAGGTCATCAGGCTTGCATAAGATTGATCCCCTTTATAGCTGCAGTGGAAAGAGATAAAGAGGTAAATGTGGGCAACATTTGTATTTTATAGTCTGGAAGGGACATAGAAGCAGAAATATTTACAATAGATCTTTACAGTGAGATAGCATCTCGTGGTTTCTGGATTGGCCCATACATGCAATGAAGTAGCACCTGTGTAGAATAGTCATGTCATCTTTACCTTAGCACTTCTTGTGAAAGATTCTGGAATAATAACACAAATGTGTGATATTGTCAGGCAGAAATCTTTGTTTCGTAGGACCCCCAAGCAAATAAAAATGGATTCATGG
Organism: Varecia variegata; assembly: GCA_028533085.1. NCBI lineage: Eukaryota > Metazoa > Chordata > Mammalia > Primates > Lemuridae > Varecia > Varecia variegata. The sequence continues at coordinate 142,617,433 of CM052439.1, read as the reverse complement.
GAGGAAACCTGTTTGGTTTGATGATCTTGTCTTCAAAGGTGTAATGTTATATCCATCCCTGATGTTTGGTTGAACAATGTGAGGGAGGGACGAGAGTGGGCAAGGGGAAATGGGCTCAGTGGATGCAGGACTGTCCCCCTGCTGTGCTGAAGGGAAGCGTTTAGGGCTACCACTCCCAGTTTAGCCATTGTGTGGTCTCCTCCACCTGCCAGCCCAGTGCCTTCTCTAACAAGCTGACACATGGCCACCACAGCTAATATGTTTGTGGCAAGTTATAGACCTGGTATGATCAAAATAATGGGTGAAGTGACTGGGACACAAATTATCTGAGTGAGGTAATTTTTCTATTTTAGTAAAGTACTTGTGATTTTTACTCTGTTCAAAGTCAATAGAACTATGAGTTAGGCTTTAAAAGTTACATTCCTTATTTCTTTTACTTTCAACAGTTTTATCACATTTCATTTTTTTTTTTTTTTTTTTTTTTTTGCCTTGAGAAGCATTTATTTGTGCATTGGATTGGGATAGATTGAAGTTATAGACAAATCGAAGGACATGGACATTTTTACAGTATTAAATATTCTCAGACATTAACATATTGTAGTTATCCATTTATTCTGGTTTTCTTTTTGGTTGCTAAGTAAAGTTCAATAGATTTTTTTCCAAAGAGATATAGTGTATCTCTTGATAGACATTTTTTTTCTAGGAACCTAATAGTTTTTTTATTTTGTTTTTATATTACTGGTAAACTGAAAAAGTATTAATGAAAACATTTATTGAAGTAAAATAGACAAAAAGACAAATGTACATACCATAAGCATACAGCGTGATGAATTTTCACAAAAAAAACCCACCCATGTGACCATCACTCAGATTAAGATACTGAATATTACTGGCACTTCAGAATCCACACTGTGCTTCCTTCTAAACAATATCCCATCCCAGATGCAAAACCATTATCCTAAATTCTGACAGCATATATTGTCTTTGTTGTTATAACTGGTATAATAGAAAACATACTGTGCATACTCTTATGACATTTCATTTCTTACAGTTGAATTTATTCTTCCCATACCCACCCCAGAAGCTGTGTGGTCACCTGACCCTCACTATTCCCTCTTCCCTTCCCCACCCCACTCCTCCTCCTATGCTGTTGATTCTGAGTGAGTGTGTCTGTATATGATGTCTGCAGTTCCAGCAGGAGTTTCCAGTTCCTTCATTTAATAATTTTAAAGTATTTACTGAACACCTTCCATGTGTCAGGCACTCCTCTGTGTATGAACTGGGGATAAATTTGTGTGTAGGGCAGACTGGGTCCCTGCCCTCCTTGAATTTGCCTTCTAGTAGAGAGTGATCATTTCAAGCAAATGAATAAATATATAAATTTTGATTGTATTATGAGCCAGGGTACTATGATAGCAAGAGGGCTCAGGACATGGATTCTCTTATATGGTTGTCTTTGAAGAAGTCTAAGGTGAAATCTAAATTACAAGAGGGAATCAGCCTTGTGAGATTCTGGGAGAAGAATGCACCAGGCATAGGAAACAGTGAGAGCTGTTTTGGGGTCTGTTCAAAGAGAGGCTGTGATAGTGTTGTTCAAAGACAGAAAGAAGGTTAATGCAGTGGAAATGAAAGAGCAAGGGGTAGAAGAGAAGATGGAAGGGGTAGGTAAGAAGAATCACATATATCCTTAGAGATCATGTTAAAGAGATTGGATTGCATTTTTAAGTTCAATGGGAAGACACTAGAGAGCTTTAAGCTTTAGGAGATTGTAGGCTGTGGGTGAATGTATAGTGGAATTTGTTCTGCAAGTGTTCATAAATGGACTGAGTTTTCTTTCTCCAAATAGAAAATAGCTTAACAGCCAGAGAGTGTTGGAGACATACAGCTGGGGTGTCTGCTTGGCGAATATTGGTCAAGTCCACAAGAAATGGAAAGCCAAGGAAAGAAGCAAGGAAGGGTAGAAGAGATGTTCTCCCTCAGCACTGACACAGATGTAAGAGGAAGCCAGCCAAAACACATTTACAGTCTTTAAATCCACTGACTACAAGATCTAGCTGGGAGGGGAAAATGCACGTAATTACCAGACATAACAGACTGTCTGAGAGACTTTGACTGGCATTGAGAAGGAGCCGTCTTAGTACAAAATGTCTTTTCAGGGAATATGTTACTGAAAACTTCTGGTAGGCAGGGAGCACAGCTTAGGCTTCCTTATTATGCATTGTATCTAGAACCCAGACACACAGTGAATACAAGTGGGTGTTTGATCTCAAAATATATGTATATTTTTGCATAATGTGCCTTTAGACCAGAGTTTATCTATTTTCTACTCACCCATGATGTCACTGAAAAAAAAATACATCAGATAAATCTCATTTATATCATGATTTGATTAGTGTATGGAATTGGTCTTCTTGTTCTTTAATCACAGATGAATCATTCTACTTTTCCCTTCACAAAATGTGATTGTGTTCTAAAGATTCATGGACCCAAGCACCTTTTAGATTAGGGCATCACAGTCTAGACTGCAGCTAAAGCAATAAAGTGGTTCTTTTTCTTCAAGGTCAGAACACCCAAGGACGAGTAGGCCTACTGCATAATAGTTCTTTTTTGTTGCAGCTGGCATGAAAATAGCTCCAGATGGTTGGATACTCAAAAACCCAATGTGTCTTTAATATAGCAATGAAAGAATAAGATTGTATATATAATTTAAATACATCCCGAAACATGGACACTTCCCTTTTTATTGCAGTGTTTTATAAACTCAAAGTTTAGATAATAGAATATTCAATATGTGCTTAAATGTTTAGATAATACATTTGTCAAAAAATAATGAATTGCCATTAACCAGAAACGTGGATACATATTTGCTAGGAAGAAAATAATGTTCAGACAGAAAACAAAGAATAGGCTGATCTCATATTTATAAATGAATAGGAAGTTTAGGTAATGATATCTTTTGCCAGTAGTTGAGATATTATTTTGACGTTTAGCATAAAGTTTGTCCAGCTACCACCAAGATACACTAAAGTAGGGAAAACATTATGACAATTTGAACATGTTACATTTGCTTTTGGGTTTTGACTCATATGTGCCATTTTTATTGTATTAAACATTGAGGTGACAATAGCATTCCATTCAAATATAAGTAGCATAAACCTTCATAGATAGTTCCCTGTCCTCATGTGTGTGATGACACTTTTCTTGGGCCACGTTTTCTGAAATTGCTTTCTCATTTCTATTCTTTTTGCAACTACTTTCTCCAAAATAAAGTATTTAGACAATGGTTGTAAGTCTTAAAACACCTGCAATTTTATGATCCTTTAGAAACTAAAAATATAATTTCTTAAAACCATGCAATCTACCTGGACTAGGAATTTAAATTTTCGTATAACCTGGGAATAAACATTTTTGGCTTCAAACTGTGAGCAGCAGGCATAATATATCTTGCTTAATACAAGCCATCAAGTTTTTCTTCTTTTTACCCAAATGTATGAAAGGACTTCTATATTATGTTCACTGTTCTTTGACTAAAGTAATTATTAATTCAGCAAATTGGTAGAGATAAGAAAGTGAAAAGCAAATCCTAGTGACTACTTCAACTTGGCAAAAGCTACCCTAAATGGTCCAGCATAAAGTGCCTAGGCATTCCCCTATCAGACTCTAAGCCCTTGAGTGCAATATCTTATTCTATGCGTATGTCTGTGTAACTCCAGTGCCCAACCCAGTGACCAGAACATGGAGGGCTCAACAAACACTTGCCCAATGGGAAGTATTTTTAGGGTCAGCATGGTGCATGGCATTTGGTAGTAAGTGCTCAGGAAGTGTTTTATGAATATATCTTAAAAATAAATGGAAATACTTTAAAAGACAAAAGCAATGTCTTTCCACATGTTTCATATAATTTGGCTTTGTGAAACTTCCAGATAATATTAAAATCCAAAGCATCCTGATTCTCTATTATACATATTTATGTTCTGTGATGGGAGAGATGGATAGAAACAAAGAGTGCATTTTTTGTGTTTGCGACATTAATTCCATGAATGGAATGTAACCAATTCAGAGTACTTTAGAAACAGAAAATTAACTTGTAGGTCCATCGGGTAACCTTAAGAATGTCCCCCCATCCTCTGAGCCCTAACTTGCTTATCTACAAAACAGGGATGATATTCATTGTGCATTCTTTTGCAAAGTTAGTCTAAGATCAAGTGAGATGATATATGTGGTTGTATTTTATGAACCACAAAGTGCTTTGCACTTTGCAAAACATCATCATTTCCTTGTGAAGTTTTTAATATGGTTAATTTATGTATATGTGTATATTTTATATCAATTTATTTTATATATATTTAGAAAATAAATATTTCTATGTGTCCTAGTTGGCTAGGAAATGTACCCACTATATTTAATAGTGAACCATTTCACAACCATGCCACCAAGGAAAGGTTGAGAGCACTTGTTTTGGTGAGCCTGGTAAAAAGAAATGCTATGGTAACAGGGTCATTAATTCCTTCTCTATGGATAGACCTTCAAATGGGTGAGAGGAGATAGTTTTTGTAATAGCCCACTTAAAAACCTCTCGTTAATTTTTCATCACATTCCAAATTCAGTTGTTCTTCGGGTCTTATCAATTTTACCTGTGAAATACGTTCAGAATCTTTGACATTCGGAAGATTTCCTTTCCAATTACACTTCAGTTCACTTATCATTTCTCCCCAGCATATTGCAATTGCCTCTCTTTTTTATTAAGCTGCTGGCTTCCTCCTAGACATCCATCCTTATAGAACTTTTATTAGTTTCCTACTGCTATAACAAATTACAACAAATTTAGTGGCCTGAAGTCACACAAAGTTATTATTTTACAGTTCTGGAGGTCACAAGTCCAAAATGGGTCTGCAGAGCCGTGTTCCTTCTGGAAGCTCCAGGGGAGAATCCACTTCCTTGCCTTCTTCAGCATCTCGAGGCCACACATTCGGGGGCTCATGGCCCCTTCTTCCACCCTCAAAGCCAATAGCATAATATCTTCAAATATCTCTCTCTCTCTCTCCTCTCTCTCTGTCACTTTTGCTTTTATTGTCATTTCTTCTCTGACTTTCCTACCTCCCTCTTTCCCGTGTAAGAGCTTTTGTGATTACATTGAGCCTACCCAGAAAAGCCAGAATAATCTCCTCATCTGGAGTTTGTTAATTTAATCACACCTGCAAAGTCCTTTTGGCCATGTAAGATAACATATTCACAAGTTCAGGGATTGGGAAGGGGACAGTTTAGAGAGCCATCATTCTGCCTACCATAGAACTCAAGTGATTTCTTTTTCTAAGACGCAAATCTGGTCCTGCCATTGTCCTTCACAGAGCACACATGACTTCCTAGGCCTCAGCAGAAGCTTCAAAAATTTTCAGATCTCAGCCCTCAATAAAAAATATATTTTACATCATGATCTAATTTACACACACAGACATACATGAAAATCTTCACAAAATAACACTTATTCTTATGTGTGATGCACTGTGATTTTTTCCATTTATAGCCTTTTAATTTTTAAAATACTGTCCATGTCCCACTTCATTGAGTTTCCAGTCCATTAGCAGGTTGCAAACCGCAGTCTAAACATCACTGTCATATAGGCTGTGCATGCTCCATCCATGCAAACTGCTTGTAGATCCCAAATAGGCCATTCTCTCCCAGGCCTGTGCACTTTAGGCTGTCCTCGTCCTGCAACGCTTACATGCCATTATCTACCAGCAGGCTCAGCTCAAAACATCAGTTCCTTTAGGAAGACTTCCTTGATTTCCTCCAGGCAGTCAGGAGACCACATAGACACCTGTGTCTTTCCAGTCTCCCATGATGTCTCTGTTATAACATTTGCCAGGGAGTCTCTTGCTTTCTCTTTCTCCCTCTCTCTCTCCCCCCCCTTCTTCCTCTCTCTCTCTCTCTCTCCTCCCCCTTCTCCC
>CM052439.1:142567321-142611385 GCA_028533085.1 Varecia variegata | reverse complement strand
GAAAATTAATCTCACCTCCAAACAAATTTTCCAGAGACAACTGCTAATATTTACACATTTTCAGTTAATCTTTTTTGATATCTGGATCTATGTACTTTATCAAACAAAAATAGGTTCACACTGTAGAATTTTGTAACCTCCTGGGAATAGACTTGGCATTAACCTCGACAGTCAGTATAAGTTATAACCAGAAATTTTTGACAGAAAAATCCAGGGTAACCTATGTGTTGGTTTAATGAAGTCTCAGGCTGTATGGTAATTAAAGGTGACTTCCATGAGGAGGAGAAAAGTAAAGAACTTTTAATGAAAGAAGAAAGGAATGATACCAAAATTGTATGTGGCGGGCAAATTTGAACTTTACTGATGAATAGCATTGTTTATTCTTTCATAACCATATTTCTGAGGGAAAAAGTTTGTTTTGGAATTATTGTACCTTAATATCCTATTGAGACAGTCTACAAGGGACTAAGCCAGAATCGGGAGAAATTGCTTTACTCCTTTCAGGCCGCTAGTTCATTGTCAAAGTGTGGTCCACCGTGCCTCTCCATCAGAATTGCCTCGAGGGCCACCCTGTCCTGCTACATCAGTCTTTCATTATGAAGTCCAAGAATTTCCACTTTTAACAAGTTTTAATGCATAATAAAATTTGAGCGTCACTGCATTGAAACTTGTAAAACTGTAAAACTCAATGCACCGAAAAGCTCTTTAGGGGCCTTGTGTGGATTAATGCAAATTCTCCCTAGAAAGCAGGATTTTTAAAAAGGCCTAACCGTAAGGAGTCTCTATAACTAAAAGTGACCTTAAAAAATACATCTGACTCAAGTGGTATAAGAGCAATGCCTGTAACCAAAACATTTGTACCACCATAATATTCCGAAATAAATTAAAAATTAAAAAATAGGAAAAAATATATAATTCCGTCACATCTTTATACAAGTAAGAAAGCTAAAAAGATGAAATGACCTCCGCAAGTCCCAGATCTGGTTTGTGGAAGAAGTGAGCCTTTTACCCAGAATGAACCCCTTACTCCAAGTCCAAAGACCTCCCCCCCTCTCCCAGGCTGGAGCATGCTTTGCTGTGTCTGCTGGATTACCTATTTGGGCTACTATTTCATCACAGTAAATGCCATTTTAATCCTTGCTTATTTACTTTCTAATTACAAATCCTGAAATCGATTTCTTTATAAAAACACATTTTAGTATCTAAAGAGAAACATCCTTGGCTTTAATGTAATGATGAAAACTGCAGAGCCATGAAATCTCCTTTGTTAACTGCGTACTGCTTGGAGTTTGCATATCATTTGTGGTCCATGATGCTTAAGTTTCCCTGCTGGTGTACTCAGATAAGAGGCAGCAGCGAGACCTCCAAATTAAAGGACTCTGATAGAATAAGCTGCATAGATATCTCTATTTCCTGAAAACGGAAAAAAAGTCTGCTTGTTTAGTGAGGTGAAAAGTAATCTAAATAGCTGAATATAATCTCCAGCACAGAATTCCTGAAAGCACTGAGAATCTTTTCGTAAAGATACACAAAAACAATGCTGCAGATGATTTGTGCTGAATGTATCTGCTGCTGAGTTTCTGTTGCATTCCAGAACTATAGTCATAAAAAAAGAAAAAGAAAACGTCATGAAAAAAGATGTGATGAGCAGGTTAAATGGCTTTTCCTTTATCAGAATTGTTTTGGTTGCCATATTCTCAGAGGTCTAAAATGGCTCTAGGTTTTTATCTCTTTCATCCTTGCAGCCTTCATGCACTCTGTGGTTCGACATTTAGCTTGGGTTTGACTTAGGGGTGGATCCCATTGCTAAACAGCAGAAAGCTCATTTGCTGGACAGTGCTCTGCTCACCATTACTTAACAAGACACTCAAGTTACCAAGTCAGAGAGAACTTTAAGCAAGTAACTAACTGTACGAGTTTCCTTTTACTTCATTTTATGGATGCTGGGTTCAAGGTGAGTGGCAAGGCAATGCTATATTCAGAGCCAAGTCTCTTGAAACTGGGTTTATGGAATAAAAGTAGATGACACCCAGATTTTCGATTGGAAGTACTTCCTGGATAAATGACTTGTTCCCAGGCATTTTTGTGCCCCTCTCCCCGTTTACACTCTCTCCTTCTTCCTCTCTTCCTCCCTCCCTCTCCTTCTCTTTGGAAAGGGGCCCTCTGGTTCCTAACCTAATTTAACTTATTTCTGGAAATGGAGCAAATTAAATTTTACACATTAATGTGCTTATGGCTGAAGTATTCATCTTCCTGTGATGGGGAGATTAGACTGCATTTGATCCTGTATTGCCCAATGTACCTCTTCTAACTTTCACATTGCTCAGAGTAGCCTTGCAGTTCATTTAATAATATGAGACACTAGGAATTACATCTTTAGTACCACCAATATAAACTATGATTTTATAATTCTCATGATTTTTCTCTGATGGTTTTGGGGATACTTGGGACAATTTTATTAAAAGACAAATAAAAATAATTTAGTACCAACAACCACTGGATGATCTAGGAATAGGTGCAAAGGAGATACCTTTTTTGTTTAGGAGTAGCTTATGGTGCCCACCTTGAATTGTGAGCTTTTTTATTCCGTTAATTGAGAAGAGAGATCAGTCAGCTACAGCTGCAAGTCGTGGGACAATAGCATTGGAAGTCAGAGAGTTCGAGCACCTCTGGATAAGCTCATTTTTCAACTGCTGCTTTGGGCACCTGTGCCAAATGTATATCTTTATTTAGAAATAAATGGCTAATTTCCCTCATGGACTCCTTGAAATTCGTAGGATAGGAAAAGCAGCAAGGGCCAGGTATGGTGGCTCACACCTGTAATCCTAGCACTCTGGGAGGCTGAGGCGGCAGGATGGCTTGAACTCAGGAGTTCAAGACCAGCCTGACCAAGAGCGAGACCCCATCTCTACTAAAAATAGAAAAAATTAGCCAGGCATGGTGGTGTACATCTGTAGCCCCAGTTACTTGGGAGGCTGAGGGAGGAGAATCGCTTGAGCCCAGGAGTTTGAGGTTGCTGTGAGCTAGGCTGACGCGACGGCACTCAAACCCGGGCAACAGAGTGAGACTCTGTCTCCAAAAAAAAAAAGAAAAGCAGCAAACCAGTAATAAAAGGGTTATGAGAAAAAAAGTAGACGTGTAATATATAATGAGAATATATCTATTTATAGATTGTTGGTTTCAGAACATCTCTGCTTAGAAGTTTCTACCTAGTATTAAAAAAGTATGTTTAATATTTAAGTTCCTTATCTTTCCACAAACATTTAGTAACATCTCTATGTAATTGTTTTTATCAATAACATTAACCTTCTGCTACTTTGTGTTTGCAACTTTGATGCCGTCTACAGCTTGCCTCTTGGAATTCTGATCGCGTAGTCTAACCCCTTACAGAATGCATAACTCTCTTCTGCAACATCCTCAACGTTGCTCATCCTTAACATTGTTATGTTCAAACATCTCCAGTGCTAAAGTACTCACCAATTCACAAGGCAACCCATTTTTTATTAGTAAGTTTCTCTATATTTTTAGTTAAAATCTAAACATCTCCAATCATTTTCACCAGTGAGACAAAAGGTTTTCATCCCTTTGCAAAAGCTAACTTGGAGAAAAGCCCAGGCAACATTGTAGTCATTATTTCTCAGCTTTTCCTTCCTTGGCAGTTTCCAGTTTTTATTAGCTTGTCTCTATTTGTTGTTTAATTGCCTTGGACATTTCATATTGAAGTAGGTCCTCTGGCAGGAAGAAGTTTTAAAGCTCACGGTTTTTTGCCTGTCAACTTTAAACAAACTGAAAGACCAAAGGCAGTAATCTCATTTCCATCTGAGAAGAAAAAGATGTTTTAGCAAAGAATGACCACTTATAACACATATTTACTCCTTGTAAAATACTCACCATTCTTAACCACTGTTAAGAATGATTAACAGTGGTGTGTAGTCACTCACATCTTTAAAAAAAAAAGATATCCAAAAATTAGATAGCACAATAATATTTTGATAATTCTATAGAGACTTTTAAAAGCCTAACCATAAACATGAAATATATTGATGTATGAAAGATTGCATGTGAAAAAAAACTAAAAAAAAGAAAGAGCATCTGGGAGTTGTAACAGCTGACATGTATTGCTTGCTTCCTATGTCTGAGGTCTTATGCTAACCCAGTTACCTGTGTGAGCTCATTTAATTTTCATAACCTCATTTTACAGTTGAGAAAACTGAGGTATAGAGAGGTTAATTGATTTGCCCGAGTTCACCCAGCCTAGTAAGCAGTGGAGCCAAAATGTGAACACAAGTCATCTCACCCTAGAGTCCTTGCTCTCAGCAGTTACCCGATATTGGTCAGACTGCCAGCATCAGAATGACCAGTGGTTCTTGGAGAAAGTGCAAGTTCCCAGACTCAACTGCCAGATCTACTAAGGGAGAACTCCTGAGAGTGTGGCACTGTGTTAAACTGCCAAATGTAATTTATAAACAAACCAATCAGAAGGAATAGGTCTCCTTAAATTTCCCTACAAGCGAGCACTAGGGGAACTCTCCGCTCTATTTGTCTCTGCAGGCCAATTCTGAGCTGTGTCAGAATTCATTGCTTGGATCTAAAAGAGGAGAAACCTTGCCTCACCTGGTCATGTTCCCCAGCAGCCACCAACAGTCTTTGGGTACCAAGAATCTTCCCTTTACCTTTCTGTGAAGAATGACGGATCACGGCAAATCCAGCTGTACACCCTTGCCCGTCTGCCTACCTCTTGCATTTGTGAAATAACTCACCAGGTTGAGCATGTCCCTAGGCGGCTTGGAGCAGAGAGAAGAACACACAGGGATCAGACCTTGACCTTATTAGCACAGCGTGATCATCAGGCCTGGCATAATCCAGCCAGAGTGGTGCCCAGTTGGAGAAGTTTCTGTCTTTCCTGTAGAAGGATCAGTACATGCCAGTGCATCTGCTCTCTGACTCTGCTATCATGCTATTCAAGCACTAGAGTCTGTTTACAGGCTAAGAAAAATACATTTGTCTGGCACACAAGCCCTAAAAGAACTTTTTGCATTGAAAGTAGAATTTGAATTATAGTCAGAATACTAACGCCCTTTCAGGCTTCTCCTGCCAGCAGTCATGTTGTCAGTGAAATTTAAATGTGGGAAAAATGCTTTTATGGGCTGCCAGATTGTTTGGCAAATGATTTAGGTCTATTTGGTTTATTTTTAATGCAGCGATTTTTGTAACTTTTTACTATGAGAAATAACTAAATTTTGCTTTATGCATGGGTTTTATTTCCCCATCAAAAATAATTTTCTTAGTCCTAGCTAACCTTTCCTCTTATATTTAAAATGTTAATGCATGGGTGTTTTATATTCTATAGAGCATATATTTGCCTGTCTGCTTTCTTTTTCACACATAAATCAGTACAGGTTCTTTCTCATTTGTGGCTTCTTACTCTTATTTTCTGTTGATGTGAAAATAATGTGGCTGGTTCATTTGTAATGACTTCTGTAAATTTGCTTTTTCTGACTTAGCAGAGAATTTAACCCCTCAGTAGAATTCAGATTGAATGAATTCTGTAGATGGTATTCTAGAGTTAGATCGTGTCAAGTTTTAATATGAGTTTGGCCTCTATTTTACATGGTGCTTTCTTTTGGCATTGTGGTCAGGTTTTATCCCTTTTAAATGCAGCACCCACAATAACAGTATTAAAGGGGCACTATGTGCCCACAGGGCTCACTCTCCCCATCCCACCCTGGCCCCTCTGGCTCCCCAGAAGGGTGGCACCCCCTCCCCAAAGGACAGTCCACAGCACACAGTCCAGTCCTCGCACTGGGATGCCTGGTTTCTGGCTTCCCCAACCCTGGCGGCCAGTGATCAGGCCCCATTTCCCCCCGTGAAGCCCAGTTCTGTCTTAAATGAAGGTGTATAAATAGAAAAATCTGCTTTCCCTGCTCTATCAGAAAGACTTTTATATCCTCAAAGCTGGTAGGAAGTCACTCTTTGGGCTTCTGAGGCTTAGTGAAGCCTCCTTGAATTTTCCATGGGTGCATCGCTCAACCTTTTGTCATCTTTGCAGCTGGCCTCTGATTTCTGTTCCTCCCGTCTCAGTTCTATGCTGGTGTCTGATTGGAACTAAACAGAAAATGAGAGAACTGCTTAAACAGCAGTTGAAACCATCTCTAGATGGTTTCAACATAATCAAAAAGTGTCAGCAAAAAACCCAGGATTGTCATCTAATTAGCTGTGTGATCTTGAAGCATCATTTGTAATTACCGTTGATCTTAGGAGGCCATGGGTAACTTTGTGCCTTGTAAAGTTTGATATTATATAATCTCATACACAAATGCAAGGTCACTAAATTCACATATGAAAGTGCCCCAGGCTGTCTGAGGCCTTGGTCTGATTGTCACTGTTTTCCAAGTGCCATGAAAATGGGCTTAACATTTTTCACAAACTTAACAACTTATGAGACAGTACTAAACCACTCAAAATTGCCTTTGAAGTTTAGATATTCCATTTGGATGTAATATCATCTCACTACATTTTTATAATTATTTAAGATGGAAGGTTATTTTAAAAAACAAATAAACAAATTGGACCCACTTCTAAAGAGAAGCATATATCATTATTAATAGTAGTACTATTTTGGGTGAAGTCAAGAAGCCTTTCCAAAGTGGACACCCTCTCCCCGAAGGCTCTTCTCCCTGGTGTTCCAGTCCCCTTCCCAGCCAGCTGCCTGCTGCATGAGGCTCTCTCTGTACGGAGCACGTAATGAGATGCTGCGGCAGCTTCTATTTCTCTAGCATCTGATTTCCACATTTTCATTTCACTTTTTCTCTCTATTTTAGAAACTTCATCATTGGACATAATACTTATTTTTAAATGATTCTTACCAACGAAAGCAGTTTGAGATGTGGGAATCACGACTTTCATTTTGAAACACCCTTGTAATTCATTAGATCTTTTGTTTCAATGAGGGTCAAAACAATCATAAAGATAAAAATGTGCAGAAGACCTTAAAGCGATCAGTAAGCATAAGCAAGTGATGGTCGTGACGGGGATTTAATTGTGTATTTCATCTTTGAATTCTGTTCCCTTTTTATGTAAGGGGACATGGAGAGAATGTGGACTCTGGCTGATCCTGAAGCAAATTTCTTGATTTTCTTCTCCCCTGGAGATGGGATGAATAGGAAACGATGTTCCACTGAGCAATCTTAACAGACACTTTCTATTGGGATCTGACAGGCGAGCTTGGGTTCTTGACTCTCATTAACACCATCAATAATAATGACACTGCCTATAGCATTTTACAATTTACAGAGAACTTTTCTCACTTGTGGCTCACAAGTCAACTCAGTATTAGGTATTGATTTCATTTTGGAAATCAGGACATTTATACTCGGAGAGGTCAGGTGATATTTCTAAAGCCACCCAGCATGTAAGTTTTAGAGCCACGGTAAGAACCCAGGTGTTCTAACTCCAAAGCCCTGTTCCTTCCTCCACACATTGCTGCTACTGGAAAAAGAAAGGAAACTCTTATTTATTGTGTGTGTTAGTCTGTTTTGCATTGCCATAAAGAAATTCCTGAGGCTGGGCATGTATGAAGAAAAGAGGTTTATCTGGCTCATGTTTCTGCAGGCTGTACGAGAAGCATGGCGCCAGAATCTGCTTCTGGTGAGGGCTTCAGGGAGCTTCTAGTCAAGGTGGAAGGCGAAGGGGGAGCAGGCGTGTCACATGGAGAGCGAGGGAGAAAGAGGGAGGAGGTGGTGCCAGGCTGTTTTAAACATCCAGTTCTTCATCTTGAAGAGACCCTAAATAAATAAATAAATAATAAACATCCAGCTCTCCCATGAACTCATAAAGTAAGAACTCACTCACTGTCTTGGGAAGGGCACTAAGTGCTATTCATGAGGGATCTGACCCCATGATCCAAATACCTCCCACCAGGCCCCACGTTCTACACTAGGGATCAAATTTCAACATGAGATTTGGAGGGGCCAAACATCCAAACCATATCATTGAGCAACTAGTATGCCCGAGAAACCTTTATAGAGGCTATTTAATCCTCACAACAACCTTGAGAAGGTAGATAATTTTATTGCTGTTTTAGCTTGAAAGTGAAAAATCAGAGGGGTTCAATTACTTGCCCAGGATCATATAGCTGGTATCATCTCTCTTCCATTCCAGATTATGGATCATGCTATAGAATAAACAAGAATTTACTTAGTTACTTTTTTACACACACACCCTACCCTCTTCTCAGATATTATAGTTTAGAAGGTGGGAGAGAGGGTGTGATCATACTGCCCATGTGCAGTGCCTGGTGAATTTTCAGATGCCAAACAGAAGCATCTGCAATACTTAAAGATAAAAATTGTTTTGGTCCCTGCTGGGAGTGTATTTCTTAGGCTCTACAGGTCCCTGCAAAGGAAAAGTGGTAGAGGAATGCACAAAGGACACACATCAGTGTTCTTCACTCCCTGACCCATTCCCATGGTCTTTCCCAGCATCCTGACTGTGGAGTGGTAGCCCATCAAAATCTACCCTCGCTGGGAACCTGCACCAAATTTACCCTCTCCTGGATCTTATTTCAGTTCACGTTCATTTGTCCCTTCTCTGATTTCTCTAGCCCTTACATCATACAACAAACACTTCACACACAACCAGGCTCCCAGATTGCTTTATGTGCTTCATTTTGCCAGTTTATGGGAAATACATATTCCTTGATTTAGAGATAGCATGTCATAGATGTTTATTTTGTATTTTTCTCAGTATCCCACACAATGCTAGAAATACAGATTTTCAGTGTTTGGCTGGTTTTAATAAGAACTTAACCCAGACAGGATATTGATTAGTTAAAACAACCTGACATTTGCTTTGTATAAACTTTGAGCCCAAATGTAAATTTCATCTAGGCACTAAATCAGTTGGGCAAAGTTAAGAACTAATTTTATTCTTGGTTAGATGGTTCAGAAGACCAAAAAGAATAGCCATTGGATAGAATATTTTTTGAAGGTATATGTGGATTCTCTTGAACATAAAAGCACAGAGCCAGAAAAGGATAAGTGTGTAGAGGAGTGTACTCACATAAAGAAGGCATAGATATTAGAAACATAGGGAAGGCTGGGAAACATGGTGAAATTCTGCCGTGAAGGGATTAAAAAAATAAACACATATAATAAATATAAATTTAAATACAATATTGGACAAGGATGTTGGGGCCAAATGAAAAAGACCCTAAGGAATTTGGACTTTATTCCCTGGCCAATAGGAAGACGTAGAATGATTTTGAATGGGGGTAAATGGTAGTGTGGATGGTGATGGAGGTGGCAGGGTTGTCTGAAGCTTCAATACCTCGGGGGCCAGTCAACAACATAAAAAAGACAGGATAGCCAGATGAGAGAATTAAAGTGGCAGCTGCTACTAGCTGCAGTCCCCTGTGGCCAGACAGCAATGCTCATTGTTACTATCTCTTGAAATTTTTCACAATAAATTGGAAATCTGGTCTTTTGTGTAAAAACATTCGCATTTTTAAATGCTAGCTGAAGACATTTTTGAACACTATGTTAACCAAACAGAGCACTTCTATGAGTCAGATACCAGCCTGTGATCTTGACCTAGACAAGTGACACAATAGGTTTTCAAAATAGGTAAGAGAAGCAAGCTGATCAGAATCAGAGGTGAGCTGGGAAGCTAACCTAATGATTTCATGGGGCAAGGATGGCACAAACCACAAGAACACCCTATCCTAGAGGCAAACTCATGCCTCAGCCTTGTATTTTATTCCCTGTTCTGATTTTATTTTTAAAATAAAACATTTGCAGTGTGTGACTCAGCTGACTCTTAGAACTTTTAAAAACCTTTTTAACTCTTTAGAACTGACAGTGGTAGTATGACAAGAATCTATAAACTATGTCAGAAATTATGGACTTGTTTTGTCAACCCACACCTGGTTTCAAATGTGAATTAAATTGGACAAGTTCTAGAGGACTTTGGAGACAATTAATTGTTCACTGATCAACCATAGGCATGGCCTAAACCTGGATATTCCTGGGTAAACCAGTATGTGTAGTCAACCTGTCTACCTGACATATAATTGGAATTCCAAAATAAACAAATAAAAAGAATGAGATAGAAGTAGCTTGTTGGATTAATACTGAATTTTTTTTCTGGCATTGTTAAAAGACAAAGCACAATGATCTCCTAGCAGTCTATATAAAGGGATTGTATTAAATGAATATAGCCACATCACAGTGAAACTACATAATACCAAAGACGAAGGGAGGCTCCTAAAAGGAACTTCAGAGAAGTTTCAGATAGTTGTTGAACAATAATTAGACTATGAGCAGACTTTTCAGTGGTATCAACTGAAGCCTGAAAACAATGGAATAATGCTATAAAGTAAAGATAGAATATATAAATAGAATTGTATACTCAGCTAAACATAATTTATAAATAAGGGTTAAACAAAAATATATTTGGACATACAAAAGAAGAATGTTTACTACCAGCAGATCTTCACCAGTGGGATTTCTAAAGAATGCACTTCAGAAACATGGAAGGATGGTTTGACATGCAAATTGTGAACAGGGAAGCTGGAAAACACATGGATAAATATAAATATAAACAAATAATGTCTGTGTAAAAATGATAGTATCTACTCAAGGGGTAAAAAGTCAAGGTAGGGCCTGACATGGTGGCTCACACCTGTAATCCTAGCACTTTGGGAGTCCAAGAAGGGAAGATTGCTTCAGACCAAGAGTTCGAGACCAGCCTGAGCAAAGGCAAAGACCCTATCTCTACAAAAAATAGAAAAACTAGCTGAGCATGGTGGCACACACCTATAGTCCCAGCTAGTTGGGAGACTGAGGCAGAGGATCGCTGGAGCCCAGGAGTTTGAGGTTGCAGTGAGCAATGGTGATGCCACTGCACTCTGGCCTGGGAGACAGAGCAAGACTCAGTCTCAATAAATAAATAAATAAATAAAAAGGAAAAAGGTCAAAATAGCATCAAAATATGGGACATTGTACAACATTATTATTTAAGATGGGAAGGGGTGACTGAGAAATTATTCTAAATATTTGAATTTTGGAATATGAAGTTAAAGATATTAACAAAATGTTTATTTTCAATGTAAATTTTAACATTTTAAAAATCACTTTATATATAACTGGTATAATTTCCAAACTAATAAAGGGAATGATAAGACTGGAAAAAATAAAGAGTACTCAACCAGTCAAAGAGAAAGCAGGATATGAATAAAAAAGAAACAAAAAAAATCAGGTCAAATATCATAGAATAAGACACTAAATATACAAGCAAATATAGTGGTAATCACAATAAATATCAGTGAGCCTTTTGCCTTGACCTAAGCCTAGGAAAAATACTTTCTTGCTTAATTGTAAATCTTTAAAAGTATGGAAGGGAAGTCAATGAAGGGTGAGGAAATTTGGTAAAATTTATTAAAATATAAGTTTTGATGTTGTGATTAAAAGATGTTAATTGCTGGTGCCAATAGATTTGGAATAATTATATTGATTTCAGTTTAACTTGAGTTAAATTTGAGATATCTGTGATTTACAATGATGAAAATGTGGTTCTGGAATACAGGAATGTGGTTGAGTTTTCCTTATAAGATGGAGCTATTTATAGATTACATTTGAAACTATGAAAGTAGCACAGTATCTTGTAGCATAGTACAAAAACAATGAGAGAGGATGAAGATTGGAAGTCTGTGCAGCACCTTTAAGAGGTGAGCAGAAAAGAGAAGCTTGTGCAGGTAACTGAAGAAGAAAATTTACAGAGCCTAAATAATCCAGAGAGTCATGCACTTAAAGAGTAGACTTAAAGAAATAAAGGACTATCATCTATACCACATGTTTCAGAAAAAACAACTAGGATAAGAACCAAATATTAAGCCACTGGATGTGGCAATGAGGAAGTCACTGATTGATTACTTTAGCAAGAACAATTTCAGTAGAGTATTAGGACTGGACACAGCTACGATTGGTTGAAGAATGAATGTGATTTGAAACAGTGAAGCTGAAGAAGATCTAAACCACAAACATGGAACAAATGTTAATAGCCAAATGATAACATCAATATAGAGCCAAAATGAAAAAAATAGAACCTAAATTCCACAATGTTCAGCTTCATATTCAGAAAGAGGACTAGACTTCAGCTGTCTGAGGAAAGCTGGGCTGCAGTATGTCCTGTGTCTTTTGCCACTGCTATGACTTCGAACTGGCACTTCACCTCTTTATTTCTTGGTTTCATCATCTATAAAATGGTCTACAACCTCAGAATAAGTAAATGAAATAATATATGTGAGTATGCTTTAAAATGTATAATGCCCTGTTTAGGTCTGCTTTCTTGATACTGTTTTTGTAATATTTCATCAGTGGCTAGTTCGGTGAAAAGTCTAAACCTATTGGTGTAGTTTGGTATTAGTTTTATCTAAACCTTGTTTTCAGTCTGCCCAATCACCCAAGCCAAATTCCCAAACCACAACTTAAACAGATCCCATGGGTTCTAGTCATTTTTCTCTTATTTGCAAAAAGCTCACACAGAGCACAGAGGATTTTTAGGGCAGTGAAACTACTCTGTATGATACTATAATGGTGGATACATGACATAACAAATTTGTCCAAACCCATAGAATATACAATACCAAAAGTGAACCCTAATGTAAACTATGGTCTTCAGGTGCATATGATGTGTCAATGTAGGTTCATCAGTTGTAACAAATGCATACCCTGGTGGTGAGTTTGATAATGGGTAAGGCTATGCATGTGTGGGAGTAGGAGGTAGAAGGGGTATCTCTGTACTTTTTGCTGTGAACCTAAAACTGC
The DNA here is from genome assembly GCA_028533085.1 of Varecia variegata. Taxonomy (NCBI): domain Eukaryota; kingdom Metazoa; phylum Chordata; class Mammalia; order Primates; family Lemuridae; genus Varecia; species Varecia variegata. The sequence goes on along the minus strand of CM052439.1, from coordinate 142,598,561 downwards.
TCTAAAAAATAAAGTCCATTATTAAAAAAAGAATAAAACAGAAAACAAAAGCTCAGTATTGTTGAGTCTAGCTTAAAATGTCCTTATATCTAATTTAACACTAATACTCTTCCCTTACCATAAATCTGGCTGAATTCCCAGAGGCCGGTAGTGCAATAAGAAGAAAAGTTTGATCCACTCTTTTTGTCACTTCTTTCTCTACTTCTTGCTCTTTCAATATCAGAGATGGAAGGAGATCTTGGAGATAAAGAGAGGCAGATGACTGTACTTAACTGGACATGCAATTACAGTTCTCTCCCGGCTTCTTCAGTGAAGCCTGTCCTGCTGTCCACATCTTCTGTGTGACAAACATCTGAATGCTGGTTCCCTTATGCAGGATCTTCAGGGAGCCCTTCCTACTGCACAGTGCCATGACATGGAAAATTTGCTCAGATTCCTTCCCCTTTAGCATTCCTTCAGCTCCCTCCTGCCCCTGTTAATGTGCATCATAGCATCCTACACCTCTTCCAGGAGACAGTTCTCTTAGAGGTAGCTTAATGGCAAAATGTCTCAAATGCATTTACCTGTTATGGTGTTTATTGGGCCATGGGAAACTCACATATCTAGCTATGCTAATCTGTGGAAAATCAGCCTTCTCCACTTTCTTCACCTCCTCAGCCCTACTATTTCTCTCTAGGTATCAAATACCCACCCTGCACAAAAACAGATCAGCAATTCCATTGCTTAGGCAGACACCCTCCAACCACCCAACTGGCACATGGTTTGTGTGAGTAAAATCTCCCATCCCTTTGTAAGGAGTCTGGTTTGAGTCTTAGTTGCCAATTTTAGGGTAATAGTAAAAATTCTACTCAAAAACATGTTACCTTTTAAAATACACTGCATTTAATCTGATGCAAGCATTTCCTATCATGTCTTGTGAATAAAAACAATCCTCAACCTTGATTAAAATCTCCAAGCTGTCTGCATTTATATATTTATAACCCAGGTTTTGAAAAAAATAAGCATAATCAAAATCCCACTGGGAAGAAGTATGTCAAAAAGATTAATTAGGAAGAAAGCAAAAATGGTGTCTTCTCCTGCCTTTGTGTTAAACATTCTTAGAAAACAAGTTGTTAAATAAAGTAAGTAAAAACGTCTATACATGGTTTGGGTTGTCAATTTTATTAAGGTCTTGAAGAGGGTTCATCTGATTGTTTAAATAGTGTTTACTGAGAAGTGTCTTCAATTTTCATGATCAGAAATACACAATGAGTAGATATGTCACAGTATTACTGACAATGGAGTCAAAGGCCCCCTATAAAAAAGCTATATATGGCTGTTCCTCTCTTCCAGGAAAGATGAATTGCCATGGTAACACTGCCATGAAATAATAGGTCAAGTTTTATCCTTCTGCCTCAGGCTTATTTTACTAGGTTTTACTTAGAAGTGGAGGCCATTGTAAAATGAAGATTTTTGTATTTCAAAGTTAAACATCATGACAAGGAAAATCTGATCAATAAAATCCACTGGTTTGAAGAAGATGGATAAAGGACCATAGATAGGGAGAACATTTAAATTGATTGAAGAGCTATTTAAAGGCTAGTTTATTAGTACTCTTCTAAAATGTAGGTTTGTTTTACAGATGCTTGTATAACTAAGTGTGTGTAAATGAATTCAAACTGTTTGCATAAGATCAGTAGGGAAAAGTGGTTTGTAAATTTTATTTTAATGGAAGATTAACTGCTCTAAGGAAAAAAAATCTTATTTCTTTCCAAAAATAAATATGAAACAAGAAAGCATGAAATATTTAAGTTTTCTATTTTAATTACTATTTTTGTAGGACTAAATTTAATGCTGCTTTATGCCTATTTATGGAAATAAACAAATACAGCTTGGAGAAAAGTAACATCATACAAAGTAATGTATAATAATCAGCATTTTGTCATTTCTGTTACTTGGGGGACTTGTGTCTCAGTATACATCATGACTTTAAATTTTTCTGTAACAGTATCTTACTCATTTGGTAATGAAATTCCAACAAGAGGCAATATATCATTTTGTCACATCAAGCAACACTGTTCTGTCCTTCTAACAGGACATATGTTGGAAAGATAGACGATAGACAGGTAGATAGATATTTAGATATATACATAGAGATCTAGTTTTTAAAGTAACAAGATATATCAAACCAACTTTTTTTAAACAAAATTAATTTTACATAAGTGGAATATGGTAGTGCTTTTTAGCATAACATCTTTCCTGAATTCACACAGTGAGATTGTGTTAGACTTCTCCATGGACTACCTTTAATTTTATTTATTTTTTTCTTCTGTGAATAAAGGGGTGTGTGAGTAGCTCTGAAATTTATGTTGCTTTCACCCTGATCACGAAGATTGCAGGCTAGGGTAAGACACTGTATTGGTTTTCTAGGGCTGCTGTAACAAATTAGCACAAATCGGGTTAACACAACAGAAATTTATCTTCTCACAATTCTAGAGGCTAGAAGTCCTAAATTAAGGTGTCAACAGTGCTGTGCTCTCTCCAAAGGCCCTAGGGGATAATGTGTTCCATGCCTCTTTCTTAGCTGCTGATGGTTGCTGGCAATCCTTGGCACTCCTTGTCTTGTAAGTGCATCACTCCAATCTCTGCCTCTGCCTTTGCATGCCCTTCTCCTATGTGTGTTCCCTGTTTTCTCTTTTTATAAAGATTAGGGCCCACCTTAATCTGGTATGACCTTATCTTAACTTGATTACATCTGCAAAGACCCTATTTCCAAATAAAGTCACGTTCACAGGTTCTGGGGTGAGGATTTCAACACTTCTTTTGCGGGGAACACAATACAACCCATAATAGTAATGATGAATTGGAGGACTTCACCAATGGAACAAATCACCTCCATTACAATTTGAAATTGCTATACTGTCTGGTTCTTTAGAAAAAGTTTTTTCACAGCTTTAATTTTTTGTAGACATGTAGGGAATATGGTATTCTAATTAAAGAAATGCTCTCAATATGTAGAATTTTAAAATATACAAAATATACCTAGAATAGATAAAATAAACTTAATATATACCTAGCACAGTCTCTAACTTGTAATGAGAGTTCACTAAATGTTACTGAATGAATGAATCAATCTGTGTTAATATTAAACTATGCTGAGCATGATTTAATCCCCCGTTGATGATTCAAAACAATTCCTTCATGTAAACAGATAGCAAAGTATGAGTTTAGAGATCTCTACTTGTTTGAATGCTCAATGACTGACTCCCTTCCACATCTTTGTGTCCATTTGGAAAGTCACTAGTTAAAGCGTGTTTTATGTCTTGGAGTACAATGTTGCCAGCCCCCATTTCTGTTGACTTCCCCTTTGGGTTAGTACATATTATTTTCCATAGCTTAATTAAATTACTTTTGTTGCTCAATTAACACCAATGTGTTTTGATTTGGTTTCTCTCTATATAAAATTACCTGCTTTATCATATATCAGGATTATCTGTCCTTCAATCTATTTTTCTCTGTCTAGACAATAAATGTATTTTGATTGTGGTGATACTATTTGAATTATGTTTCTTTATTAAGGGTTCCTTCCATTTTCCTTTTACTTCAATACAGAGAGAAGTAACCACCAAAACAAGAAACAAATTACAATATACCTTACAAATGAAAGCTATTTCCTCAATCTTAAAACTATGTATTGTTTCTGCAGTATATACACTTTTAAAAAAGGGGGTTCATCTGGAAAAGAAATTTTAAGGCAAAAACAAAGACAGTAATGCCAACATTTAAACTGAAAAAGTTTCTAGCTACTACTTATCAAGCTGCTAATGTTTTCCATTTTACAGCTTTTTTCTTGACAGATATTCAAGTATTTGTTAATCAAACCTACCATTAATGCCAAAAATTTCTCCTAAAAACATGATTGGGAATCAAAATATTTAAACTAACTAAAATGATTTCATTTTTCTTTAAAAAGAGAAAAATGAAAGCTATCACCCATGGAAGAAAGTTTTCATCTATTAATAACATTTTTATCCCTCATTTTCTCTGTAAGAGACTTCCAGTTGTGTTTTTCAATCACCAGAAGCCTACATTTATAGAAAACCAGCAGGTATACCCAGTTATTAGAGTCAACTGGGGAGAGTAACAACACAACACCAGGGTTTGGAGCCAGTTTCCTGAACAAATTGAGAAGAGGTACCATTGTAGTCAGTTACCTGAGACTGCTCAAGTTTAATTATCCTAGTGGCACTTGACATTATAAAATGTTCTTTTCTTTCAAATATAACCTTCTATCATCATTAGTAAATGTCAAATATAATGAAGTGTTTTTCTGTCTTTTTTTCTTTTTTTTTTTTTTTTGCTGATATAACGGAAGAAGATGTTAATGAGTTTGTAATCCTGAAATTGTTTTCAAATCCAAGACAGAATCAACCTGGTGTCTGTTTATTAGCTTAGTTTTTATTCTTTTTATTCTATATTTTCTTTGTCTTAGGAGAAGAAATTTTCTCTTTGTATTTCTCACTACACTTCCCCTACTTGGTACAATTTCTTATTTTCCTTGAGAGCTTTTAGGTGATAAATTATCTCCAATTAGAGTATGTTTCTGAGTTCGAATCAGAATGGTATTGAAGATCCTGCCCCTTGCTATGACTTAAGCACTATTTGAAACTTCTATTTTTTTCTTGAAAGCTGTTCCCCCCACCATCCCAGCTCTATTTTTGATTTTTATACATAATGACTAGACAACCCTGTGGTTTCTAGCAGTTTCCTGTAACATCTCAATCATAATATAATGGGGCTTTTATTTCTGCTCTCTCAAAGATTAAATACTCCCACAATATGAAATTGATGCATTTCAGAACACTAAAACTAGTTTCTTTACTGTCAAAATAAAATTAACATCTTATGAAAAGGGAGCGCTATCACTGGAAGAGGTCAAGAAGAAAGAGATAAAGTCACAGTTTTCCAGCACAACATTATTCAGTGTCTGAGTTGAAAACGTGCTTGACAGAAAAGGTCTGGATCACCTTTTAGCAATGTCTGGGTATATTGACTATTCTCCTCTTCTGAGAAATCTGGGGAGAGCTGTCTATTGCAGTACAGAGAAGACAGCAGGTATGGGGTCCTCAACCTGTAAGAATGCTTCTCAATCAATGCCAAAAAGATATTTTCCCAAGAGAAAAAGAAAGCCTTTTAAAGTTGCTTCACAATAGGCAAAAAATAAATAAATAAATAAGTTACATTTATAGATAACATGTTCTGGAAAACATGAGCCCAAGCTAAATGTGGGAAAATTTTAAAATATACTGACTAGTTTTAAAGGATTGTTTCAGAGAGCTAAAACATCACAAAATCTCTGATGACACCTTGCATTTTAAACACAGTCTTTGGGAATTTGGTTTTGATATTTTATCCATGTTCTTTTTTGTTTTGCAGTTGGATATACTATTAGCTGAATTAAATCCAATGAATATTTAAGAATATCCAGATTGGCTTCTTTCTTCCTAATTAATTCGTATAGTTTGTTCTAATGATGTGCAGTTTATGATATCTGTGTTTATCTCTAGTATCTATACGTTTATTTTTAATATGTATAAAATAGTAAGCAAAGTACAATAAAATATTCAAATAATCACCAGGTAATTTCTACTGTATAGTCATACAACTATGCAGCATTGTATTGCCATTATTATGACTGGGATTCAACTGTTTTTAAAAATTAACTAGCCATTTATGTGGATATTTATAAATAATTTTTATAATTAGAATACATAACATTTTTCCTAATGATTTATAATATCACTTTATGTGTTAAAGATATTAACCTTTGATCTCTCTGGTACAATGCAAATATATTTTCTTGTTTATTATTTGATTTTCTACCATTTCAATTTTTTTAATATTCAAGAAATTGTCAAATTTTCATATGGTGAAATCCATACTTTCTTTTTTGTTTTCTGCCATTGGTGGTATATTCTGAAATATCTTCCCCACTAGTTTTCCTTTATTTCTGCTCTTTTTGGTACTATAATCTGTTTTCATTCTACTTTTGAAAATTCATTTTCCCTAATAATACCTAATAAACTTTTCATTAGACCCCCACAATATACTTAAATAATAATAAAAAAAATAAAAAAGAACAAAAAATCTTTTCATTAGGCCAGCCTTATCCCTGCTCCAAGAGTAAAATATAATTGTTACCTTCGTGAAAAGTCATACCTTTAGTTAATTTGCTATTCCATTTTATACCCCACATTCTCCTGGAATCATTCACTGATCCCCAACTTTCTTTGCTCCCCTTCTCTGAACTTATAGAAGCCAAATAGAATATGCCACATGGATTAGGGGAGAGTTGTAAGCAATCTTGAGTTTCTCGCTGTTGTCCATGTTCAGGCATAAGCACCCACCCAGGAGTGTACCTATGGGTGAAGAACAGCATATCCAACATGAGCCTGACTCAACAGTGACCCCAGAAGACGTGAATTTCATTTTCATGGTAAAGGGGGCTGTTCTTGTGTCATCCAACACATTAGCTTTCTGTCCAAGGCCTCTTAAGTCTTAGGAGGAGCTGGGATGCGGTGTGCATTCAAAGGAGGCAACTCTGGGATAGGGGAGAAAGAAGATTCAAACTGAGATCAGAAAAAAAGGTAATATTTCTGTCTAAAATGCTAAGTACCTAAAGACTACTGGGAAAGAGAAGTCAGACCACAGTTCCCAGGGAAAGTGGCAAAGATGGAAAATGAAGAGCAATTGGATTATATAAGTGATATCCCAGAGCCTGAGGAAGTAGTGAGACTTGGTTGAAATGAGGAACAACTTCTTCAGCTATGGTTATAGTATGTGTGATATATACAGGGCGATTTTGGTGATGTATCTGCCTCTGACTCCCAGAATTAACAGTTATATGCCATTCCTTTTGCAAGCATTGAATCCCGTATTTGTAAACTACTGTTTCCATCTTGTGTTAGTCTCATCTCCCCACATTTCAGAAACAACAGCAAGTACTTGCCATTTTTTGACCACTGTTTGTGTGCTGCTCTTTGTGGGAAGTACTTTACATGAGTACTTCATGTAACTCTAACAAGCATGCTAAACTTTAGAGATATTTAGTTTACAGAGGTTCAGTAACTAGTCCATGTTATCCAGTTATCTAACAGGAGAACACGATTTCAAATCCAGATTGTCTGACTTAAACTTTCACACAAAGCAGTTGTTGTTTTTTGTTTTTTCCCATTTTATAGTTTAATAAACTGAGAATAGACTGCAAGCTCCTTAAAAGCAGGGGCGTTTTTATAGACTTCCTTTTTTCCCCCCACAGTGCCTTTTACTTAATAGATAGACAATAAATACATAGTTATGGAGCCAATATACTCCTCTGGTTTTAGACTACACAAAAAAATCAGATTTTAAATATGTATAATAGTTTTCATTTTATTTTCTATAGTTAGTTGCTGTTTAATGGAAGTGAACATAGGTAGAGGCTACTTTGAGCTAGATCTTTACCAAAAAAAGAATTTCGCAGAATAAAAAAAAATTTTGCAGAGCCGCCATATAAAAATAAGTAGGATATAGCAAGTTATTTTAAAGAGATGGCACCTTATCTTAGGTCACAAAGAAAAGAATAGAAACAAACAAAAGAGAAATTTCAAAAATAACTCTTTAATTTAATTCCATACCCCCCCCCCCCCCACATTTTAGCTTTATGTTGTCTCAATTTATATATATTTATATTGCCTATCAGGTTGATATAGCTATTGTTGTTTTTGATAGATTTGTATTTGGGCTTCATACTAAAGTTATGAATGGATTGCCACCACAATTACAGTATTGCAGTATTCTGGATTTGTTAGGCACTTAATTTTACCAATGAGTTTTATACCTTCAAGTGTTTTCTTTTGGCACATCAGTGGTTTTTTTTTTTTTTTCTTTCAGATTGAAGAACTCTCTTTAGCATTTCTTAAAAGATAGAACTGGTGATGGAAAATTCTCTCAGCTTTTGTTTGTTTGAGAAAACTTTATCCCTCCTTCATATTTGAAGGACAACTTTGCTGGATATCGTACTCTTAGATGGCAGTTTTTTCTTTCAACATTGAAGTGTTGTTCCACTCCCTCTTGCCCTGTATGATTTCCATTGAGAAATCTGTTGCCAGATGAATTGGAGCCCCTCTATATACTATTTGTATCTTTTCTCTTGTTGTTTTTAGGATCTTCTCTTTGTCCTTGACCTTTGAGAGTTTGATTATCATATGCCTTGGGGTAGTCTTATTTGGGTCGAATCTGTTTGGTGTTCTCTGAACTTCCTGCGCCTGTTTTATTTATCTTTCTCAAGTTTTGGAAAGCTTTGTGTTGTTATTTTTTTGAGTAAGTTTTTAACCACTTGCTCTTGCTCAATTCCCTCTCAAACACCAGTAATCCTTAGATTTGGTCTTTTGATGTACAAATATACAGTTTGATAGAAAAAATAAGACCTAGTGTTTGATAGATCAATATGTGACTATAGTTTACAATAATTTATTGTATATTTCAAAATAGCTAGAAAAGAATAATTCAAATGTTTCTAGCATAAAGAAAAAAATATTTAAGGTGATGGCTATCCTAATTACATTGATTTGATCTTTATAAATTCTATGAATATATTCAATTATCACATGTACGCTGAAAAATGTACATTTATTATCTATCAATAAAAATAAAGCTATAAAAAATTAAGAGAAATAAGACTAAAGAGATAGATAAATTATTTAAAAAAATAGATAGCTGTACCTTGCAAAGACAGCCTCTATTGTGACTGTTTTTAGAATTATTAATCACTTCCCAAAAAATGTATTGCCTTATATCTGACAGATTATCATTTTTATTTTTTAGGACACAGCAGGCCAGGAAAGATACAGGACTATCACCACGGCTTATTATCGTGGCGCCATGGGCTTTATTTTAATGTATGACATTACAAACGAAGAATCCTTCAATGCAGTACAAGATTGGTAAGTTAGAACAAATACTCCCATTACTAATAAGATGGTTCTCCATTCAACTCTCTCTTCCTCCGCAAAGCAATGACCATACCATAATGTAATTTGTGTGTTTATCATATAATACAATTCTACTGTGCTTCATAAATCAAAAAAAAAATATGATGTTTGTGTTCAGAACTGTTATTTAGGGGTTGATGAGAAATCATTTTGGTGATTTTTCTTCATTTTGTTCATCCTGGTGCTTTGTATCCTGTCATCCTTACATCTGTGGAGACTAGCACATTGCTTCTGATTTTTTTAATATAAATAATGAATGGCTTGGAAGTTTGACCTAAAATAGGGATCTAGAAACCATGGCCCATGGGCCAAATCTGGCCCACCACTTGTTTAGTAAGTAAACTTTTATTGGAACCCAGCCAGGCTCACTTGTTTATTATCTTTGCTTTTACACTACAATAGCAGAGTGAAGTAGTTGCAATGAAAACCATATGACCTGTGAAGCCTAAAACATTTTCTGTCTGGCTATTTACAGAAAAAGTTTTGCAGACCTTTTGTCTAGAATAGTTGTTAGATTGGTTATTCAAACTGAAAAGTGTCAAAGAACTAGGATGAGGGAAAAAATAAGAGCTACATCAAGCCACCTCAAAATGCCTCTGTCCCTGGTGAATGTGATTAGCAGTAGCTGGCCTGACTGAACAGATGCCACATTTTAACTCTAAATAGTCACAGCTTATCTTATGTAAGGAAATTTTGGCAATATACAGGAAAAACAAAATGCATTTATATTTTTTGTTTTCTATCATATTATCCAAAATGATTTTTGGACATGTATATCAGCTCAGTGAAGGTCATATGCTATTAAAAATTTCAATTTGCTTCAGGTTGTTCCTTTGAAATTTTAATTGTTCATCTGACGTCTTATTTACACACACACACACACACACACACACCACACTCACCCAATGAACGAAATAATACCATTGACGATAGCAACTCAAAAGAGAAATGCAGAGTTATGAACTGAAAAGGGCACGTTTAGGATGTATATGAAAAAAAAATAATTTGAGGAATATAGAAGGGTTAAGTAACCTTGTTTTCAGTAAACTGAATATTGTAAAAAAAAGTCAGTTCATCTCAAATTAATTCATAAATCCAAGGCAATCCCAATTAAAATACCAGCATATTTGATACAAAATAAAATAGGCTCCAAAGATAGACACAAATCTATATGAGGATTTAGTCATGATAAAAGTAGCACACAAATTAGTGACAAAAAGGCCTGTTCAATTAATATTGTTGTGACATCTAGTTAATTGCCACACATGGCTCTGGCACACATATTGCCATGCGATATGGTGATATTAACCTTGGCTATTTCCTCTCTGGAAATGTGGGGATCCAGCACTTCCAGGCTAGAAGTGTTCGTGAATGAGGTTTCAGACTTCAGGTTCTTACCCATAGTTTTTCTTGTCCTGATGTTTCAGTGACAATTATTTGACTACTGAGAATCCATGGAAGCTTATATTTAGCTCATTGTACATTGGCAGTGACACCAGCAGCCATGCTACTGCCACCCCCAACTCTAGCCCCCAAATGATATGGACACCTACTTCTTCATGCTCTCCTCATGCTGTCTGTCGCTCTGCAACCCCAGTCAATCTGGGTTCAACCCCACTGATGCTTCCTCACATGTCCACAGATCCATCTGCCTTATCTCAGTCTTCCTCCGCCTCAAATTCTCTATTTGACTCTGTTTACCCACTCTTTCCTTTTGAGGCTCTGTGCCCTGTCTTCTGAGGGGCACATTTTCCAGATTATTCTTATCTCTCTCTGACCACTCATCTTTCTCCCCCCAGCCGAGGGTAAGTGTGCCCCCATGACACTGATCTTCGAGCTTGTTCTCTGTTTTCTTGGCCATCTTATCCACTCACACAACTTCGTTTGTCACCTACACCAGATGGCTCCCAAATTTAGATTTCTGGCCCCAGTCAGTCTCTAAACTTCAAGTGTTGCATTTCCAGGTGCCCAAAATCTTTCTCCACGCGGACACCCTGCTGGTGCTTCAGAATCACCTGAAACTGCTCACCTTTCTGACATTATTATTTCTACTCATTGAGACCACAGCACTCCATAACCCAGGGTCCACTGTGAACCCAGGTCTAATTTCTAGCTATTCCAGTCTGGGACCTGATCATGCATATTCATTTTTTCTAAATATCCTTTGAATTTGCTCCTGCCTTTCCATTCTTTCTTTGACCATCCTTGGTCAATTTCTTACTATCTTTTTCTTCTACCCTTATGAGAGCCTTCTAACTGATCTTTCTCCCTTTAGATTTCTTCTTATCCCAATCCATCTTATCTCACTGCTGCTATTAAGAGCCTTCCAAAAAAACATGATCTTAAAGGTCGTGGAAGACTTCTGCCCAAAATTCATGACTCATCATTGCCTCCTGAATTAATTAAAGCTTCCTTAGCCTGGCTTTCAGACACATCACATCATGGTGCCACTGTACATTTACAGCTTCATCTCTTACTATTCCAGAAGCCAACTAAACCATTCATTGTTTCTGGAACCCAGCCTAAACTTTCCAAACTTTGTACTTTTTTATCTTTCATGGTGCCCTCTGCTTTGCATGTCTTTTTCCACAACCTCCTACTCCACCTCCCCCTCAACATCTAGATTTGTCAAAACCAACAAAGCCCATCCTATAAACCAACACTTTCCTGCTCATTTTTTAATCCACAACAATATGATCATTAATTTATTAGGGTTTCTTTATTTATTCAACAAATATTTATTGAGCACCTACTTTAACAGCCAATCTGTTGTACATTGTGTTTAGTACCTTTGCCAGCATCCACTCTCTCAGCTAATAGATCCACCATCACCCAGTTATCTGATGTAGAAATCTGAGCACTGTCTTTGATTTCCCTCTTTTTCCCATAGCATCTCAATGACTGCCAAGTCCAGTCATTTTGACTTTCTGAATACCTCTCAAATGCCTCTATTGGTCTCTCTTCTTCCTATTGCCACTGCCTTAATCCAGGCTGTCATTTAGAAACCTTCCCTCTTGGCTCCTTACCTTCAGGTCCTGCCCTCTCCAGGTCTTCCATCCTATTGACATCAGAGCTATCTAAGTGAACCTTAGCATGTCTCTTTTCTTAAAAATATAGCTTGTAGTAATGTCTTATTATCTATGGTAATAATCCTGGGAGCACATATGAATCACCTATGAAGCTTAGACACCATGTACAAGCCCTGACTCCACTCTGGACCCTGTCAATCAAATCTCCCATGAGAGATATGAGCATCTATATTTTTCAAAGCTTCACAAGTGATTCTGAAGCCCATTTCTGGTTAAGACCGTTGATTTAGAATGAAATCCAAACTCTCTAACATAGTGGACAGCATAACTTCCACATATCTATTTCACTGACATCATCTCCTACCATTTTTCTCCAAAGGCTTTATGATTTAACCATACAGAACTTAGTTTACCAAAGTTCCATTTTTTCACGACCTCTGTTCTACTGCCTGAAATGCCTTCTCTGTCATCTTTCCAAATGTTTATTTACCTTTCAAGGCCAGACCAAATGTCAACTCTTCTAGAAAGCTTTAAAAGGTATCTCTACCCCTTTTCCCACCCCCCATCTCCATTCACAATGGACAACGCTACTCACACCCTCATTTCTGCATCCATGCTACTCTAGCACTTTCTACACCACGTAAAGGACCTAGCAGACTCTGTTGTGATTTGATTCCATTTTTTCTTCTATATTAGACTGTGAGTTCATGAATCTTTATTCCCTAATACTGAATATAGTATAATCCAATATTTTTCCCATTTTTGTATTGTGATAAAATATATATAACATGAAATTTATCATCCTAATGATTTTTAAGTGTACAGTTCAGTGGTATTAAATACATTCCTGTTGTTGTGCAACCATCACCACCATCCATCTCCAGAACTCTTTTCATCTTGTAAAAGTGAAATTCTGACCCATTAAACAATAACTCCCCATCTCCACAGCCCCTGGCAACCACCGTTCTACTGTCTGTCACTATGATTTTGACTACTCTAAGTATTTAATAATAGTGGAATCCTGAGTATTTGTCTTTTTGTGACTGGCTTATTTCACTTAGTCTAGTGTCTTCAAGTTCCATCTGTATTGTAGCATATGACAGAATGTCCTTCCTTTTTCAGGATAAATAATATTCCATTGTATGTGTGTGCTATAGTAATCCAACGTATATTTTGAATGGATGATCCAAGGAACTAAACAGAATCACATCTTTACCTGACTTCCTAACAGAAAATATAGAAATTACTTCAGACTGACATAGTCAGGAATTACTCGTTCTATTCTTCCTCTTAACAAAAAAATTTAAGATTGTGTGTGTATTGCTACTATGGTACTAATAATAGTCAGTTTTTTTGTTTTTCTTGAGTATATACCTGTCTTGAGTTCCTACTAGATTATAAACTAGTTACAGGGAAAGACTGTGTCTTACTTGTCTGTATTTTCTGCTTAATGTAATAACTAGTACAAAATAGGTATTTTTAACACATTGACTGCCACACTAGAAAAAAAATTTTTTTCCTTGGAGCCACGGTGTTTTATTATAAAAATAGAATAAAAACTCCAAAAACAAAATGATCCTTTCTAATTTAATGAAAAATTTGTTATTTTTTATTGTTTTCTGTGTGTGAGTTATATGCAACTTGAAAAATAGTTCTCGCAGCTCCTAAGGTGAAGAGACGTGTGAGTTACACATGCTTCATGTGGTCTTGGGCTCAAAACTATCGTGAGTTAAATACAACTCACATGGCAGTTAATGTATTAAAATTATTCTTAATTTAAAAAAGTAAAAATAAATAAATAACCCACAAAAAAATATTGAGGAATGTTTAAGGAATAAGAACAAAACTGTATAATAATAATTTTTAAAAAACTGTTGAGGGAAAAATTCCATTGCAGCAGCCCAAACTTGCTTTCTGTGTAGACTATTGTTGGGTGGCCGTGGGTGAGGCAGCTTACTGACACTCAGTGATGGCCCTAGACAACAGGAAATAATGTATTCTGAGAGAAATAAGCACAATGAAGCACATTCTTTAGGTTACTGATCTCCAATTGCTATCTCAATGGTAGAAAAAATACAGAAAAACATATATAGCAAAAAGAAAAATTAATTGAAGCTGATTTGCATCTAAAGTTGCAGATACTCTTCCTAACAAAATGCACTTCAATTATACAGAGAGAAAAAAAAAAAAACTTGCTGACTGTGATTTCAGCAAAATCCTTAAACCATCTAATATAGGGAGAATCAAAGTGTTACATTTTTCAAAATTTGAATTACACAAATTCTAGTTTGTTAAGGAGAAGGCAAGCATGGAGGTTTAGAGAGAATAACAGCGAGCTAACAGATCATTTTGAGGAAATGGAGGCTATCCCTATTTTGAAAACACGTTTGACTACTTCGAATTTTCCAATGAAATTTTATTTGGGGTGTTAAATTATCCTCTTTAATTTGGCCAAATTCCCTAGTTCTGTAAAATCAATACAAAAGCAAGCTCATTGTGATCTTATTTACAAATGTATCTAGAATCTACAAATTTTCAAAAAGAATGTGAAAAACTAAACACAAAAGATGCATACAACATGGCTAATGAAATAGGAGTAGAAAGCAACTCCCGAGAATCGGGAGCGAGTATTGTGGCTGTCACTCCCTAGAAACAGGGAGGAAAGAGCTAGTGTGCTAATACTCTGTTGGGAAGTACAGTGCGGGGAAGCAAGAGGCAGGAGAAAAGGGAGAGCAACAGGGGAGAGGGAGAACAAACAAGGGATGTCTCGAACTGATCTCCACTTGGTATTACGTGGAACTGACCACTGAGCTCGCAGAAACTTCTTCAGAGACACCCTATGAGTAATACAGCTCAGGACAGACTGTCTGGTAGAAGGAAGGTAGAAGGATTGACCCATCAACTGTTCTCATCTATTGGTCCAATGTTCACTTCTGGGGCTTTAACTGCCCCCACTTGCTGGTTACACACGTACAGGCAGCTCATGGCTCAACAGCTGCAGGGAAGCTTCAGTCTGGAGGGCCGTCGGCCTGTGGCATTGGCCTGAGACCAGCTGCTCTGGGCTGTGCCCGTGTCACACATCTGATAACACAGGGGATAGCTGAGCAGAGCCCTTGCAGAAGTGGTTGGCAGGAGGAGTGAACAAGTGGCCAGGAGCCCTTCAGACAGGTGAGCCCGCAAAGATCTGAGGGGGTACATAAAAGGTGTCTGATGGAGAGTTTAAAAGCTTATGGAAATCCAAAGAGTGAAATGGTTATTGTATTCAAAATGAAATTTGTTTATGAGATTCCTAGAAATGAAGATGAAAACCAAGGCTGAAAAAAAGATATTAAATATGGTATATTATATAACTCTCATTATAGGAATGGAAAAATCAAATTGATTCCCCAGAGCAAAGAAAGTTTTTGTTGAATTAAATTTGGACGGAAACGCTTTTTATTTGGGGCACATTGGGTTTATGGCAACAGCACTTTTACAACTAGTACTAAAAAGACCATTTGAGACTTGTTTTTTTACAGTACTTTGAAAGCGTAGAAGACAATTTTCAAGCATCTTCAGTGAAGGCTTCTGTAAGAGGCTAGGTAAACACAATCCAAGCAAGTAGACTTCTCGTGGTCTCAGATGATCCCAGAATTGAATGGTAACCACTCAAGGAAATAAATGGATTGCATGCTACCTAGACTGTCGTCTCTAAATATCATTTTGCTACCTTATGCCTTGATAGGTGCTGGATAGGCAGCTTGGTAGGCAGTTTGAGGTTATGCTCTCGGAAACAGACCTCCAGTGCTTGTATTGCAACCAATATTTTGGAAACCAGATGCTGACTTTGTATTATTATGTTTGTTAAATTCTTTCCTGTTTCTGAATTTCTTTCAGTCCCTTGAAATTCTCATATTTCTGGGTCTCTCTTTCCCTGGGCTCTGCTTTCCATAAGAAACTATATCCCTCCAACTTCCATCTCAGATCAAGCTAATTTATTCTCGCCATTTGGATTTCAGCTAGGCTGTCATGTCCTCCAAGAAGATTTTCTTAGCCCCAGATTAATTCAGTTCCTCCTGTAGTAAGCTCTCAGAACAACACTACCCAGCACATCTTACAAGATGTTATAATTCCTTATTTAGTTGTCTGTTTTCCTGCTGGGCTCTAACTTCCGTGACGTTAAAGGAGTATGTTTGTCTTCCTCACCTTTTCTTCCCAGTGCCAACCGCAGTGCCTGGCACTTAGTGGCTGTTCAAGAAATATTTACTGAATGAGTGAAACCCCCATGGAAAACGAGATCTAGTGAGGCTGTGTTAATGAATCGGAATGTTTTATAAAAATCGCAGGGAAGTAAGAGGGCTGTAAACAATCACACTGGAAGCTGCAGTGAAGTTTCCGATGCCCATGTGATGAAAATGTGCGCAGTCGTGGTCAGAGACTGGACTAATTTGCCAGATCCTCACTTGCTTAAATCTGCAGTTTGTTAAGGGGAAAACTGCATAGAGTTGTAGAGGTAAGAGCAGCAATCTAGTGGCTTCATGATTTTGGGAAAATAAAAGCTGTCTCTTTTTTTGAAGACACAGTATTCTGTGCAAATCTTCCAACAGGATTTGATTTAAGAAATAAATTCGCAAATGATTTATTAAAGAGACAGGTCCTAAATAGGCTTAAATAATTTTGGAAATACAAGATCACTACTGAAACCTTTGCCCCCTTTGAAGTGTTTCTCAAGTGAGTTGTGACCAGAAAGTTTACTGCTTCTCTGTTGGAACAGGACCTCAAGTACATGGCCAGGCTCTTTCTGGTGCTGTGACTCAAAGTGTCTATACATATTGCAGGACATTTTAACTGGACTTAAGATCTTACCCATCTCAGACTTTAGCATCTTGCTGTTCTAAGAGTGGCTTGGCCACAGGCTGCTGCATTTCCTGTAGAAGAATGTCATCAGCTTATCTCTCCCCATCTTATTTATTTACATTCTACTTTTGATGACACAATGAAGAGCTATAAATATAATGGTTTTTTTTAAGCAGGAAATCTGCTGAGCAGATTGATATTTCAGAAAAAACAAAACACTAGACTGAGGATAAAAGTCTAACAGCATCTTGCCACCAGTTTTAAATAATTCATTTCTGTGAGGTCCAGGGTACCATTGCAGATGTGCTGAAACTGGAATGAAATTTCACCTTCAAATGTTCTCTTCCTCTGCAATTTTCTCTTTTTCTTTCTCCTCCAAAAGTAAATTAAGGTGACCTCCTGTTAAGTATGAGAGAATTTCAGCCTGCTAAATACTAAGATAGGATGAGCAATTGCTATGCCTTTGTTCAGAATTTTCTAATCTGGTTCAAGGCTCCTAACAACTATAAAGCCGGTTCTGTCACAGCTCAGAGGGGGCAGCAATGGTGGGATGATAGCACGGAAGTCTGCCCCCAGACATTCGCCACCAGCCCACACTGGACCTCATGGAGTCGCTTCTCTCTCCGTGGATGTTAATGGGTACATTTCTTACTGCTGGTCTGTCCCAGTCATAAAACCTGTTTTCTGTGCAGATAATCCACTATAAACTCAAGTTTATATTTAGAAGATAGAGGACTCTTAATCCTCCACTCCACAAACTAGAACAAAAAACATCCTGTTTCCTCCATTGTCATTTGCATCTCAATTAATGACACCTCCATCTTTCCAATTTATCAGGCCAAAACCTTTGGAGTTAATCTTAATTCTTCCTTTTCTCAGACCTCCATCCAGTCCTTCAAAAAATACTTTTATATCTTGGGTCTAATTTCATATCCATAGCAGTTATGCCTGGATAACCTTGCCACAAACACTGAATTAGCAAATACTGAATCCTTGCCCCATAAGAGAAATTCAGGGCTGGGTTCCTGCAAGCCTCTGGACACATTTCACCAACTGATTAACACATAACTGTATTTTATTTATGTTTCTGCTGAAAGACACCTTCTTTAATATATATTGTTGATTCATTATCTTTGAACTCCGGGCCAACAGTGCCCTGACTCATGCCTGAAAAAAGCTCACCTAACAGTTATATTTTCTCTGTGGGGCACATCACAGCCTTCTTGTGCTCAGGAACATTAAATAAACAGCACTTCAGCACTATTTTAAACAGCAAAATTACCAACGAAGAGTACGAACATGTGAAAGTATGGCACTAAATATACTGTGAAAAGGGTACTTGTTTATAGTATGAGAGCTGAAATAAGCATGGCCTTGTTCAACCTCAGCTGGGAACAGGTGTGTCAGGAGTCTGAGATTTGCCACTGCTCTGAGCACGCCTGCAGCTATCTGTAAAAGTACCATAAGCATTGACTTTGAGGTTAGAAATACATTTTAGCAAGTAGGGGAATTCGCAAATATGGAATCCATGAGTAAAGAAGACCAACTGTACGTTCATAATCCCACCTCTTTCCACCATTTCTACTGTGTGTGAGTTTGCCAGGGCTGCTGTAAGGAAATACCACAAACTGTGTGGCTTAAACAAAGGAAATGTTTTATCTCACAGCTCTGAAGGCTAGAAGTCCCAGGTCAAAGTGTCGACAGGGTTTATTATTTCTGAGGGCTGTGGGAGAATCCGGGCCCCTCTCCTGGCTTCTGGTAGCTTCAGGGTTCATTTACCATTAGCGTGCACTTGGTCATTTATCTTTGCAGTTCAGTTAATTAAAATAACTATCCTAATTATAAGTTGTAAACCAACTCCCCTACACACCCACTTCTTAAAAACAAAAAATAAAGAGATATTAAAGGAAACTATTCAAAAGAGAAAATTAGAAAAATAGCACAACATTAGTGATGGGGGAATTATATTTGGTTACCAGAGAAGGTAGGTCATGGTATATATCTGATTCCATTAATATTAACAGAACCCATGTTAAGTATTCTCAAATACTTTTCCCTTTCTGGACCACCAATTTCCAAAGCAAGAGTAGGAATTATAGTGTAAGTAAAAGAACTTTTAAGCTGCCCAACCATCTGTCACAGTTTTATGACCTCAATTTCATGTTCTTTACTCTCAGAATAACACTTAGTTCTCATTTAAAGTCCATTGTATCCTATAGCCTAATTTTCATACATAAATATAAAACAAAATTTTAAATATTTTTTCCTGGCTGGGCACAGTGGCTCATGCCTGTAATCCTAACACCTGGGAGGCCAAGGTGGGAGGATTGCTTGAGCTTAGGAGTTCAAGACCAGCCTGAGCAAGAGTGAGACCCATCTCTACTAAAAAATAGATTTAAAAAAAATTAGCTGGGCAACTAAATATAGAAAACATTAGCTGGGCGTGGTGGCACATGCCTGTAGTCCCAGCTACTTGGGAGGCTGAGGCAGGAGGATTACTTGAACCCAGGAGTTTGAGGCTGCTATGAGCTAGACTGACACCATAGTACTCTAGCCTGGGCAACAGAGTAAGACTCTGTCTCAAAAAAAAAAAAAAAAAAAAAGTTTTTCCTCCCATAGCATAGTGAACACAATAACTAGTGGATGGCAGGAGAGGGAGGAAATATCAAAAGGCCTGAATAGTTTCTTAGGCAGTTTCCAAACTTTTTTTTATCCATAGCAATTAAAGCTTTTTGAGTAGTTATCCCAATATGTCTACTTAGAGTTGACCAAATTCAAGGTTAAAGGCACAGTCTTCTACAATATTGGCCTCACTTTAGACACTAGTTTGGGAGTCCCCAAGGCCACCCTTACTTCTGACCAGCTGGCTACAAATTTGGAGTTTTCTCATAACCACTCTTGGGTTTGGTAATCCACTAGAATGACTCAGAACTCAGGAAAACACTATAGTTTTGATTATGGTTTTATTATAAGAAATAGATACATATCAGAACCAGCGAAAAAGAGGGATACATAGGATGAGATCTGGGAGCATTCCAAACGCAAAGCTTCTGACATCCTCAGGGACATGTTACCCTCCTGGCCCATTGATGTGTGACAATATGTGTAGTATTGACAAACAGGGAAGTTCACCCAATCTATGGTATCCAGAGGTTTTATTGGAGGTTCATTACATAGGCATGATTGGTTGAATCATTGCCCAAATGCTTGAACTCAATTTCCAACCCACCTTCCCTCTTTGGAAGGACCCGATGTCATGTGACTTAAAGTTCCAACCATCTAAACACATAGTTGGTCTTTCTAGCGTGGCCAGCCCCCATCCTGAGTCATCTCACTTGCATAAACTATCAGATATGATCGAAGGGGTCCACCATGAAAAACAAAGACACCCCAATCACTTGGGAAATTCCAAAGTTTGAGAGGTTACCTCCCAGGAACCGGAAACAAAGGCCAGCGAAATTCTTTATTACACCATGCTTATTATACAATAATAAATAAATATTTATTTATATATAATAGTCACATACCACTATGTCAATCTACAGTGAACATTATAAAATACAGAAAACTAGATGTTTAAAAAGGACAAATTAGATATAGAGCTTCTAATGTTTTCCAGCATCCCTGTGTAAAACCAGTAGAAAACTATCCCAAATAACCCCCTTGAAGGAGCACTGTAAGGCTGACAAAAACTGGGGCATGCCAGCTGCAGCAATGCCAGCCCTTCTCCACTGGCTCTCTCAGTACTCTTATTTGCATCTCACTTTCCCCTTGACGTCCCTTCCCATTCTTGCCCTTGTTGGCTCCTCGAATTTTGCTATTCAAATCAGTGGCTTCATTGCCAGTGAAGCGAAACACAGTGCTAAGGCCAATATGACAGGGTCATTTTGATATAGCCCTCATCAAAATGCCCATGTCAAAATGTCAAAATGTTCGTTTTTAT
This sequence comes from Varecia variegata, assembly GCA_028533085.1. Classification (NCBI taxonomy): domain Eukaryota; kingdom Metazoa; phylum Chordata; class Mammalia; order Primates; family Lemuridae; genus Varecia; species Varecia variegata. The sequence goes on along the minus strand of CM052439.1, from coordinate 142,577,742 downwards.
TAGCAAATAGTAGAACAACAAATATTTTGACCTCCTATTCTAGCCATAACCCCATCTCCGATCAAACCCCTTTCCTCAATTTCATACCCTCTCTGAATTTCACAGTGCTTGATCCTAATCATGACATTTGGATAGATTGGCTACCTGGCATTCAAGGAGTTAAGCATAAGAACGAACTGTGTCCCCACCCCCATCCCAAACTCAACACTTTCTAATTGCATATCAAATATTTCAGCAACTTGAAAACATAGATGCTTTGTGACAATTTAAATTATTTCCTTATCATTCCATTTTTGATAAACTGAATTTTAAGTATGTGTATTAATATGGTAATTTATGTAAATCTTTGCCGTCATATTTTATATTCTGGAGATGAGTCCTTCCTGAATTGATAGAGCACAGAGCTTTATATCCTATGACCTTCTAACATGCATTGCAAAGTACCAAATACGACTTCATTTATATAGCTGATAGGACAGCTTACTGTAGAAAAAACTTCCTTAAGCTGGGAAGAAAAATTCCTATTTTTAAATTTTAAAGTTCCTCAATTTTAAAACCAACAGAGATAGGAATCTAGGGAGGGAATGAGAAAGGCAGAAAGACGGGAGTCCATGTGAGAGCAAGGTTATTAATTAAAGCTCCATGTTGAGAAGGAAAGAGGGGCCGGGCTGGGAATTGCGAGTGGAAGGAGAGCTGTGAAGGTTTTGCAAACTCGTCACTGAAGTCCCTGGCCTCAAAGTCAGGGAAATCTAACAGACCCAAATACTGTGTGACCTTGGAAAAGTATCTAACTTTTCTCAGCCTTATTTGACTATTTTAAAAAGGGGGAAAGAATCCCTAACAAGATGGCCGTGAGGAATAGAGAGGAAAAATCAAATGTACCAGGCATAGTGTGGGCACTAACGGGCTTGTGTGTGTGTGTGTGTGTGTGTGTGTGTGTGTGTGTTTCAGATAGTAGTTCTCAGTCCAGACTGCACATCAGAATCACCTGGAGATCTTCTGAATGCAAATTTATCCTCTGTACCAATTCAAGCACAATCTCTGCTATCGTAACTCCAGCATCAGGATTTTTTTTTTTTAATCTCTCCAAGTGATTGTACTATGAGGTCACATTGAAAAATAAGAGCTTTTCCCAAGGCAATTTTTTGGTCACGTATTATTGGAATTGAACCTTCATGTACAGTATTAATAATAGCATTCTGGGAAAATGCATAGCTATATCTTTTATAGATTCTTAACCTTTCATATAGCTAGATTTTGCAGAATGAATTTTTATGCCCTTACCTTTACAGCCAATACATCAACATTGGCACTGGGTCTTTGTGCTAATTGTTCGCCAGTGTTTTTCCAGATATTCTGTGATTCAGATAGACACATGACACAGAGTCTGGGCATGGACCAGAAATTCGAACTAGCATGTTTGGCCCAGCAGGATCCAGATAACAAGTCCTGGTCATCATCAGCAAAGACAGGACCTGCCCTGGAGCCACCTGCTTTCTGAGGCTTGCTGTAGACTTTCTCCCAAGAGGAGAAAGATAGACTTGAACTCATGGGTTGAATTAAGTAGTTTCCCCTTGAAGGGGTAACAGATGCCATGATGAGACGTAAGATGTTTATATCAACGATTTATCATCCGTGCTGCCTCTGCAAAGTTTCCCAGGACTCATTGACTATCTTATTAATGGAAATGGGCAAAGGAGGACTGATCTGGACAAGGCTCCTGCAGGCCTGGGGTGAATATATCTGTAAACCTGCAGTGGCCACATTGTTTACCAGCAGTGCCTGGCATCTGCAGCTAATTCTGTCTAGGGCAGGATTCTTACCAGCACCAGCAGCACCTGGGGAGCTCATTTGAAATGAGATGACAGCACAGATCGGGCCTCCTGCCTGGTTTCTTTTTTCTCTCTGATGAGATGACTATGTAGAAAAGAGGCTCTGAACCTTGGAAGCTTCTGAATTGACAGGATAGGAAAATTGTCATGTGTGTGGCTTTTCAAATATAATTTTTTTAAAAAAACATGGATATGAAGTCTACAGTATGCTGAAGATAGCATATAAGATTCTATTCAATCAACAAGTGTTTTTTTCCCCTCTTTTTGCAATTAAGGGGGTTTTGCATGAAAATTACTGAAAAGGTAACAAGATGAATTGCATCCTGTTCTCTCCAATATCAGTCTTTCAGGGAAAATAAAACATGTAGTACCCTGGTCACTCGGCCACTATTGCAGAATCCATCTTTGTCTCTAGAATTGCCTTTTTGTTCCCTCTCTCCCTTCCACGTTGCCAGGGTTCTCATGCCACTCTGATTTTTAAATCTCCCATTCTCCAGGCCAACAGTTTGGAAAGTAGGTGGATGTAATAACCCCAGGTACCTTTTTTCACTCCATCCACGAGCTGTTACTCAAATGTGCAAGGCTCCTTCCTACTTCTATTCTTCCATCAGAACAAGGGGCTCCGTTCCCTATTCTGACCTCTGTAGTCCTCCTCCTCCTCTAAAGTGAACTTCAAATATATCCCCCTCCTCCATAACGGGATAAAGTCCTGGCTGAGGCCGGCCATGAGGCAGGTATTCAGTAATGTCTGTTATCTTTCTTTCCTCTCAACACTGTCACTTACAAATCTTGCAAGCACTTATTTCATTCTACCTCGTATTATCAATGTTTCCTTGTCCATTTCTTATACTTTGCTATAAAGTTCTTAACAGCTGAATATGAATTAGACTTACCCTATATTACGCAAGGATCTCTCAAAGAACCTTATACTTAGTGGGCTCAATATTCAGTTGATGAATGAATGAATGAATGAATGAGGAAAATGCCCATGCCCAACCTTACCGTATATAGCCTCCCTATCTACAGGGTTTCTCCCTATTTAAACAGCTCCTTTTCTGATCGCTTTGATACTTTCTAGAGACTAATCAGATTAAAACAATTCACAGAATGTGTAAATTGATTGTACTGATTTGATAAGGTAGATGGGAACATTTGCACTTTAAAAGGAGAATCTTATATCCTCAAATCCTTCAATTTCTGAAGGATTTATGATGAATGTAAACAGAAGAGGCTTTTTGTTCCTTGCTGAGAGGCTAAGAAAAGAACAAAACAAAACAAAAAAACAACCTCCCATTCCAGGCAAGTCAGGGACCTCCCTGTGACTAGTCAGTGAGCAAACACTTAGAGCCAGATTATTTTGTGCATTCTCACACATTCGCCCTTTTTATCACTTTTCCAAAGAGCTCTGCCATACCTGGGACTTAAGGAAAACAAAGACGTCACTCAAGGGGGAGAGGTGGGTTATATGCTGCATATTTTAACTGAGAATCAGGAAGCAGCTAACGGAGAGGGCCCTGCACATATATGCACACACACGTAGCCAGCCTTGTGATATTTCAGGAGAACTACACGTGGTATCTTGAGCTTAACGTTAAGGACTTTGATTTATGACTTCTCATTAGCAGCCACTACACATCGATGTGATTCAGTTCCATCTTGCATAATAATTAACTCATCCATAAAGTGCATATTTGACAGCTAGGTTGGAAAGCAATATTTGTTTCATTCTATCTCTGCAGCTGCAGCTGCAGAAAAATTCACATGATTTTTTCTGAAATCAAAAATCTCACATGTATCTTTCTGAAATAAGAGTTTCACAAAATTATTTTGCAAATCAAATATGCTAACAGATTCTGAAAAATTTTAAAGCTGCAACACTCTGAAAGGTAAAGATTTTTTATTTATTATTTTAATAATTACTGTTGATATTTATTTCATCGATTTCTGTTTCTAGATCAGAAAACTGCTTGATTGGTTCCTTGAACTTGATAGCTAAGTTGTCCATCAGGAGACATATACCAAAGCTTACTAGAAAGCAGTGCAAATGAGTACTGAAGCAGTGGACTTTTAATGTTTTTAATTATTCTGACAGAGATTTCAAGCCCTCCAATTCCTCTGAGGAATTGAAACATGCCCTGAGTAGAAACAGCCCTCATTGATTCAGCACTGAAAACAAAACCCTCTGTCTACATTTTCTTCTTAACATTGTTTCAGACCAAATCTGTTTTTAATGTGATTGTAATCATAGATTATGATATATTTGAAGGATCTTTAATAGAACTTTTAGGAAGGTTGCTAGATGTAGCAAATAAAAATATAAACTGTCCTGTTAAATTTGAATTTCAGATAAATAATAAGTTTTTAGTCTAAGTATTCCCATGCTATATTTGGGACATACTTATACTAAAAATTATGCATCATTCATCTGAAATTCAAATGTAACGGGGCATCCTATATTTGATCTGGTTACCCTACCTTTTAGGGACCTATAGACAACCTGAGTATCGTAGAACATTTTTGAAAACATTCACAGTCTAACATTTTTCTATTAAACTTCCCTTTCACTTCTTCCTGCCATCTGCCTCTTCCATTTTCTGGAGGTCACAGCTGGTAACCAAAAACATGCTATTATTTAGTCAAAATATTTATTATTCTGTAAAATCACATGAGCTTCTAAAGGCTGTGGTGGGAAACTACCACAAAGAAAACGACATAATGTGGGTTCATTAGTTTTGATATCAGAGCACACAGATACCTACATTATTATTCTCTCTGTATCTCTCTGTCTCTCTGTCTCTTGTCTGTGTCTCTCTCTCAAGAGATATATGTATACACACACATAGATGTATCTTCAATAGAATTATAAAATTCTTTAGCTTGGGATAACAAAGTGAAGCTCTGCAAATCTTTACAATACTCAGCACTAAGTCATTTACTTTGTAAATAGAAGATATTTATTTTAGATAAAATAAACATTACAATCAAGACCTTAAAAAAAAGAAGAAAAACTTCTAGGGCTTAAATGTCTCTAAATGAGATTTGATACTGCCTATGTCCAACGCCCCTCCTCATCAAATAAACCCTTTTTATTCTTTTAGGCATTTAAACAATACATTTAGAGTCATCTTTGGGGAAAAACAAAAAAGAGCCTATATTGTTACTGCAGGAGGCCATAGTGATAACTGCCCTGTGAATGACAGAATGGAACAACAATAGCAAAACATGTGTCAGGGCGGTGGAGAACCTTTCTGGGGTCTTTCCGACCCCACCCTCATAGTTGTTAATATAGTGAAGATGAGAAAATTCTTTAAAAGGCACATAGGCTATTCCACATTATCCAGAAAGAATTTCAAAGGGGAAATGCTCTCTCAATCCAGAAGGAATACTGGGGAAACACTAAGAACAAGAGAGATAATTAAGCTTAAAATCTGTGCATATATTCTCATTGTGTCTGTCCTTGATATTTTAATTACGTACCTGCTTTTGTGTCTTTACTAGGCTGAGAATTCCCATGAGATCAGAAGAACCCTGCCTCATTTTTGTATGTTACTGTTATCTAGCATAGTACCTGATTCATAATGTGTACAGTAATCATTTCAAAAAATCTGAGAACCATTGCTGTAAAGTAGGATGTAATTGAGTTGGAAGATAAGTGAGGCTACTCAACTCTAATCTGGGGAAGAACCCCTAATTTTGTCAGTTGGTTTGTGGCCCCAACTTTATATTTCTCAAAGATTGATAAAGTATATATTATGTATCTTCCAGAACTTAAATATATGCATAAGAAATAATATATCTTAGATATTAATTTGGGAAGAATTTAGAAGAAGGTATAAGAAATCATGAGGTAGAGATGTCTAACTCTGCATCAAATTTATGTACCCGCCTCCATGACATAATTACTGGGAAGTGGTTACAGTTAGGGGCTACAATTCCCAGCTTCTCCTGAAGTGGGCCATGAGATTAGTTCTTACCCAGAGAACCCAAGCCAAAGAGAGTATGCCATTACTTCCAGGCCATGGTGGTTAAGAAGTGAATTTGCTTTCTCCATCCCTGTTTTCCTATTTTAATGGGCTTGGTGCAGAATCTTTGAGGACAAATAATGAAGATGGTAGAGCCAGAGATGGAGGGAGCCTAGGTTTCTATAATCACCCCTGAACAGAAAGCCTCCCCTCAGCCTATCAATCAGAAACACTCATTTTGGACATTATATGCACAGGAAGTAAACCTCTATCATGTTTGAGCCATAGGTTTGTTTGTTCTAGAAAATAACCTCATTCGTGATATACTTTATAAGTAGAATTTTACTTTGCAGCTATTTACTTTTTCTTCTATTATGTCATCTCTGGAAGCGGTAGTTCAGACTATGTATTCTTATCATTTGCCCTTCCCCATCTTTCTTTCACACTGTTTAGAAAAGTCCTCATATTGAGGAGTCATGATTCTTAAAAACTTTCAAAGTGCTTTTTCTTTGAAATTTTCTTTTCACTTAACAAGCACTTATCTAACAGCCATTATGTGGAACACCCATTATGTGGCGCACACATTCTACTAGGGCTTGGGGATAAAAAAAAAAATGATTAGCTGATAAATTCACAAAACAGACATATAAAAGATAAATTACAAGCTAATGCAATAAAAAATTTTACCACAATATGAATGAGTCTCTAGAAGCAAGCAGAGAATATTGTTGTCTTTACTTGAAGCAGAAGAAAAAGAGAAGGTGACATTGAGTTAGGTCTTGCAGGATAAATGTGAGGTTTGTCAAAGGATATGAATCACAATTTACAACTTTTAATCATTTGTACAATGAAGATAGACTATTGCTTTTGATATAACTATATAGGTTTGTCATATTAAAGTTTATCGTATTCATCAGGAACAACTTTCCATTGTTTTACTTTTAGCCTTTTGTTGAACAAAGTTTTCAGTTACTAAGTTTGTTATTAACCATTTATTCTTTTGCTTCAATACTCATGATCTAATTTACATTCTAATTTTTATTGTTTGAAAGTTTCTTAAAAAAACAGCCAAGCACATTGACTCCCGCCTGTAATCCTAACACTTTGGGAGACTGAAGCAGGAGGACTGCTCGAGCCCAAGGGTTTCAGACCAGCCTGGGCAATAGCGAGACCCTGACTCTACAAAAAATAACAAAAATTAGCCAGACATGGTGGCGCATGCCTGTAGTCCCAGCTACTTAGGAGGCTGAGGCAAGAGGATTGCTTGAGCCCAGGAGTTTGAGGTTGCAGTGAACTATGATGACACCACTGCACTTGATTGAGCCTGGGCAACAAAGAGAGACCCTGTCTCAAAAAATAAAAAATTATTCTTAAGTCCATCTAGATTGTATGGTTGTACATGATAACAAATTATTTCACTCACTATTCATCTGTGTTTAGTAGTCATTATTTGTCCATTATTTTGTTTCATACTGTATTATAATTTATTAAATTTATAAGCTTGGTTACATTCCAAGGATCTCTATTCGGTTTCATCATTCTAGTCTTCTATTTTTACCTTATCACACACTTTTGACAACTAGTGCTTTATAACATATTTTTATATATGATAGGGCATGCTCCTCAATGTTCGTCATCTCTCTCCCTCTTTTCAACTTAATGCGGTGTTCACTCTGGCAAGGAGTCAATTTCCAAAAGCCAGAAGTTTAGAAACTGATAAAATGAACAAGAAGGAATTGAGAGGTTTAGAAAATAAGGAAATAGTATGATATATATTAAAATAGTCAGTACGTCTTACTTGTTATTGTGAGTATTTCAAGGGCAGCAATCTCATTATTCTTTTTGACTCTCTATAAGACTTTGGAGAATAAATGCATTATGTATGTGTTGAATTGAATTGAATCATTGCTTGGTCTTGCCCTATTTCTTTGCATGCCAGTTACTCTATTTAACAATCAGCTGGGGAAGAGTTGCATTCAGCAACTGTTTATAATAGATATAGAAACTCTAAGAAACATTTATTAGAAAACATTGAAACTCTTAAGTCAAAAAGGTTTTGAAAAAAGAAGAGAAGAAATTAGGTCTCTGACTCTCTTGAAAACGATTGAGTATAAGATTTCACTCTGGAGTCTTTCAATTTATATGGAAATTATTCTCTCAGTCAGTGGAGTCTTCTTAATCAGATTGCAAATCTTTCACTTTTCACCTTGTGCAGCTCATTGTAACTCATGTCTTCATTGTAGAAGAAAGATTCAAATTAGGTTAGATTTGGAAAGGGTGCTATACTCATAAAAACAAAACAAATTTGTGCCATAATGAACAGCTCTTGACCATTACTCTGTTTGTGGGTCTGCCACTAGAATTATCCGTAGCCAAGAAAACAAAGTGTCTGAATCAGTTATCGTAGTTGAGATAGGAATACAAAGGTAGAATTGAGAAGTGTCTATTTTGTTCACTGCCATACCTTCAGTACCAGAGCAGAGCTTGAAGACATACTGGGCACTCAAAGAATGTCTGTTGAGTGATTGAAGTGGAGTCAAGCAGGAGGCACAACCAGCAAAGCAGCTCACTGAGAAGCAGTAATTATGGGCTCATGTTAGGGAGGCCGAGAGGTGAGGACATAGGATAGATTAAGGCAAGAGTTTTGGACAGAGACATGCATGGTGGTATGTGGGGGAGAGGGAGATAGACTTCCTGGCTTTAAAAAGACTGGATGACACCTGTATACTAAGAATATTTGCGATTCCCTTGTTTCTTCCATTGTCATATGGCTAAAGTCCATTTTTGAAAGTACACTGAAGTCATAATGGCTTAGTATAATAGTAATGACTTCTAGTCAAGTTAGTTATATTTCATGAAGGAAGAGCCTATTTTGACTGACTTGACCTTTTATTTGATGAAATAAAGTATTAATTGCTTTTTCAGAATGCTGAATTAAACCTACTGTCTCAGTATTTTTAAGTTAAGCTGTGAATGAATGATTTAAATGTAGGTCAGAGCTGTACTATTTGATATTCCTTAACTTGAAGCCTCTCAAACACTGCCTTTCCAGCTATACATCAAAACAAAATGGCCACATCTAGTGCAATGAAATGTGAAAGTATACCTGGAAATCAACTTTTCAGACTCCATATGATTTTTTTTCTGACTCAGAAAGATGTTAAATGTATTTAGAACTCTAGATTTTCTTAAATTGGTAATAAAATGATTGCAGAGATGCAAGAAAAAAATTTTTTTTTCTTTAACTCAAACTGTGGCATGTGAGCTAAAGTCAAGATAACTGCCTGATGAAATCATTTCTCAAAATTACTTAGTAATTTTCAATTTCCCGAACTCTGTAAATATTTGGCAATAAAACTGTCAACTAAGCAGTATCCCCTACCACAAGATATATTGGCCCCAAGTCACAAAATACTACTGCTATAACTTAATATTAGAATTGCAATTCAGTGCTTGGAAAAGACCTAGATATCAGCTCCTAATGACATATAAGGGATTTGGGAACATAGCCAACCATGAAAACTCCCAACAGGACTGTGTCCCAAGGGAATACCCTTGAAAAGAAGTTCTTGGATTGCTTTGGGCAGAATAGATCAAGAATTGCAGTGCAGAAAACTCATTGAATCAACCACAGAAAAAGATGTTTGCAAAAAAAGAGACATATTCTGTGTGGAACGTTTTCATGCATTCATCTTGAACTCTTATCTTTAAGGTTTTCTGATGTATTACCAGTGATTCTAGTCAATGGAAATTCTCAATAGTTGTCCTTTTTACTTGAGTACAAATGGTCCTCTGATTGCTGATGGACTTTCTCCAGCCATTAAGTGAAGCATCAAATAAGAAAGAGATATTATAGCTTTGGGGGAACATATAGAGATCTGAAATTCCCTTACTTTGCTAAATTTTATTACTTTTCATGTAGCACCTAAAATGCAGATTTATTCATCAGTTTAAAATAGAATATGCTATTTGAATAATGTAATCATACATCAGCTTGCCAAAAGATTAAATTATGGAAATTCACTCCCAATCTGAAAATAGTTATTGATGATCTAACTACTTGTAAGGAATTAGGCTGAATACTTTTTTATGATAGTTGCAATGAAAGCCATTATTTCAGGATCCTAGGCAGGGTCACTTTTAACAGAGACCTTAAAGAATGAAAAGGGATCATTAAAAAAAAAAAAAACTACATTGCTCTTGGAAAAGTGGTTAATAGGATGTTTTGAGCCTGTTTAAACTTCCTTCAAGATTCATAAATATTCATTGAATCAATTAGTTATTTGAAGTTTAATGTTTTCCTGCTGAATGAAAATAATTATCTGCTAAGGTGGGTGTCCTGTCTGGAGCAGCCTGTATTTATTTTTAAATGTGTGGAAGAATCTAGTGGGGGCTATCAATTTGATCTTTCTCAATGTAGAGGCTTCTTTTAGCTAAACTGTAGAATTAACTTTTTCTGATCCCTAAAAAACAAGAATTAAAAAAAAAAAAGGACAGAGATCTCAGTGAGGCACATGCTGTTTTCTAGTTGTGGAATCCTAGATCTTAAGAAGCAGCCCTTCCTTAAGAAATGCCCAGTAAATTCCCCTCCATGTAGACAGAGTGGCAGACAAGGAGCAGTTCTGCA
>CM052439.1:142434721-142566821 GCA_028533085.1 Varecia variegata | reverse complement strand
AAAAAATATATATAGAAAAAATTAGCCGGGCATGGTGGCGCATGCCTGTAGTCCCAGCTACTCGGGAGGCTGAGGCAGTAGAATCGCTTAAGCCCAGGAGTTTGAGGTTGCTGTGAGCTAGGCTGACGCCACGGCACTCACTCTAGCCCGGGCAACAGAGTGAGACTCTGTCTCAAAAAAAAAAAAAAAAAAAAAAAAAAAAATCTCAACTTTGAAAGGTTTTATTTTCTTTGTTGAGGGGAGAATAAGAATAACTGCTTGTCAACAGTGGTGGGCCAAGGCTTGCCAGATGCTGCATTTCAGCTGAGGGCTGAGGGGGTTAGAGGTTGGGGTAGGGGTAGGTAGAGGTGGGAGATTCTTCATTTGGAAAGGGGAGAGAAATGTACAGATATTTCAATTACAAAAGCTTTAAATTGGGACATGTACAGGGTTACTCCTCATGTCTATGTTATACTAAGTGAACTGTACAATATACTCTTCTCCCTGGTTGTGACTTGGACTTTACAACACAATTATTATACTGCCCAAGATACTAACAAAGGTCTCATAGAAACTGTCACTAAATAATTTATGTAACCACAACAATATAATGATTGTCATGTAGATACCATTTTCATAGGGGCAAGCTCCTTATTATGGGACCAAGTCTTATTTTCATTTCTAGTTCAGCCTTTCCTAACCTAGGAAACGCTGTAAGTCACCCCTAATAATGTATAGAACCCTAACCTTCTATACATTAGGTGTTAGATAAATGCTTGCCAAAACAAAAAGAAGTCAGGGTCAACTTCACACTCAGCCTGAATATGTATACAGCCCAGGGCTAGTTTAATAAGGAAGACACTAAGCAGAGGTAATTTTTACCTGTGGGAGGCAAAATCCACTCCCCAACACACTCTAAGTGGGAATCACCTCAGCCCAAGTATAGGCAGGACAAAAATTCATACACTTGTATCACCCACGGAGAGCCACGGCAACAAGGAGGAACCACAAAGAAATGTTTATATCGTGTTCAATCTATTAACACCGTGTGCCTTCCTTGAAAGACAAGAATCTGAGGCACCAGAAAAACCAGAGTAAAGTAAGTTGTGCAGACACAGTGTCCTATCCAGTATTTATTACGCTGATCACTCCTAGTGATACCTCCACCTTCCATCACCAGCATTATCCAGAGAGCTAAGTCCAAATGCCCTGGTCGGGTTGGTTTTCTTGGCCTTTTTTTCTCTCTCTTTTTTTCTTTTGCTTCTGCACACAAACCAATAAAAGCTTTTTCTGTTACCCCAAGTTTAATTCCAATTCCAAGCAACATGGACAAGGAAACAGAAAAAAAATTCAGATTGGCTTTAAGATGCTAAATTTAAGACATGCAGTCAGAGCTGACATCTGACAGGTTATCAACTGCAAATCATTCTCTGATCATTTACACAACCCCAAAAGAATTGTAGCCACATAAGACTTTTGACAAAAAGAGCTGTGTTTCTGAGTAGGATAACAGAAGGGCATATGTGGATAATTTCCAGAGGAAACTGAGCGACAGTGCTGGTTTCTGACTTCTTATTCTAGGGCAATGTCTTTTGATGTCCTGATTTAATGTGGTTGTAAACCTGAACTAATCTGACGTAGTAAAAGCTTAATTGGCTGCTTCCAATTAACATTTCCCTTTAATCTGGTGATTTGTTTTCGTCTGAGATAGATTGCTATTCTTTAGGGCAGGATGTACTTTATGTATTGTGTATTATGAAATGATGTCTGTGATTTGGGTATAATTATACGCTGTAAGTCACCCCTAATAATCGCATGTCTGAATACTGGAGTGACTGCATCTCCATGGGCTAGTGCAAGACAGTATTGGGAGCTGGGTGAGACTGCACATCAGGATGGGGAGTGGACAGGAGCAGACTGGAGCAGCAGAGGCCATCTGGAGGGGAGTGCCGGCTGCCAGGGCTTGTGCTGCAGGAAGGAGTCTATTTCTCCTTGATGATGGTGTTGTCCAGGCAGGGGCAGCTGGGAGTCTTTCAACCTAAAAATCCCCACTGGGCAGCATTTTGGAACTAAAAAAATTGCTAAGTGTGGAAACTGCTGAGTACTATGCAATAGTTTGCAAACTTTCACATTATCATTAGCCTTATTTTACTCTCACCTTTTGATTTAAACCAGTTTTTAGTATGCAAAATAAGATAGTTTGAAAATTTGTAATGCAAAAGAATATGACATTTTTAGATGAAATATTAAAACTCACACAAGTATTTTTTAATGAAATCATTTTTATTTACTATGGATATTGGTATATTTTGATGTACTCATGCCCTCTTTTTTACTTTTTATTTTGAAATAGTTTCCATTTTGTAGATAAGCTGCAAAAATAAAAATAGTATAAAGAACATCCATATACCCTTTTCCCAGAATTGCTTATTGTTAGCATTTTATGAAATCTGCTTTGTGATTTATTTCTTCCCCCTACCCTTATTCTCTCTCTCCATATATGTTATATACACATTATTATATACATAATTTTTTCTGAACAAATTGAGGGTAAGTCACATACATCATGGCCCCTTACCCCGAACTTCAGTGCATATTTCCTCACAATGTGGATATTTTCTTACCCCAGTAGAGTTAGCGGCTTCAATATATTTCACATTGACAAAGTACTTTTATTTTATCTACCTTTCATCCTTCCACTGAAGGATCTTCAGTTGATCCTTTGTAGCATTTTCCCCTCTAGTACAGGATCCAGTCTGTGGTCAGATATTAAATTAAATTGCCATGTCTCTTTAGTCTCTTTTAATATAGAATATTCCTATAACCTTTCTTTGTCTTTTCTCACATTGGCATTTGGGACTAATGGAGTAGCACCACCACCACTGCCACCTGAACATTTTTTTAATAGAACATTTTTCATTTGGGGTTTGTCTAATAGTTCCTCATGATCACTTGGAAGTGACACATTCTCCCTGGGAATGTTGCATAGGATATGTTGTGTCCTTCCCAGGGCATCATATGTGGTACACAATGTCCATCTGTCCCTCGTTGGTGATGTTAACTTTAATCAGCCAGCCAAGTGTTTTCTGATTTCCCCACTAGGCAATTATTGTGCAATTGTCTCCCCTGCAACTAATAAATAGTCTGTGAGAGACACTTTAAAGCCATGCTAATATCCAGTTTCTCATCAAGATTTCCCTCTAGATTTAGCAGCCATTGATGAATCTTGCCTGATAGAATCTTTAATAAAATAGCTGCAAAAGTATGATTTTCCAATTTCAGCACACCCTTCGCATCTGCCATCGGCTTTCAGAATTCTACTTCAAGCAAAAGCTCCCCCATTTATTTATTTGTTTATTATAGGTATGGACCTATGAATTTTCTCCTAATAGTTTATAATTAGAAATAGAATTTAATTAAATAGTTCATTTAGTCATTTATTCAGTGAATATTTATTGAGTACCTACCATATACCAGATACTCTCACACATTCTGAAGGTACAACTGTGAGCAAAATAAATGCAACCTGTCTTCCTCCATCTATAGAGACATTATTTATATATGTATGTACAGAGGTTTGAGGACAGCTATAATCTAGAAGAACATTTTTTTCAATATTAAAAAGTTAAACCCATTGATTTATTTATTCAATAGATTTATCAAACACCTATGTGTTGAAAACTGTTCTAGGAGCTGAGAGTACAGATGGGGTCCCTATCCTTAGGGAGTTGACAATCAGATAGGGAAGATGATCAACAAACAAGTAAATAAATAAGTTTTCAAAAGATTTACAGGTTTTGAAAAGCGCTACAAGAGGAAAAAAGAAAACATTAACACAGGAGCTGAGATAGAGGATGATTACCAAGGTAGCGTAGAGGCCAGTCATTGCTAAAAAGAAATCTAGAAGGACAGATTCATCATGCTCTCATGAATGTTTGGGCAGATGTTCACTGGATTTTTGGGGGTACTTTTCCCTGGTCTTTCAGCTGGTTTGCCGCAGCCTCACAACTGAGATCAGAGCGCATGTCTGCTGTTGCCACTTCCATGAGTCCAGTTTCCAAACCAGTGACTGCATATCAGCAACTTCTAATACCAGGATACAAATCATAAAATAACCAAACCAAAACACTTTATACTAAATACTATCTCCCTCCATCGTTCAACAAATATCTAATAAGAATGCACTGTGCAAAACAATGATGAACAAGGCATTCATTGACTGTCGATTTCAGTGAAGGATACAAACAAGTAATTAAGGCATTGTGACAAGCATGACCACAGTGGTTAGTAGGTCCTGGGTGAGAGAGGTTATATAAGGTTATACAAGGGATTCTAACCCAGATGTGGTGGGGGCTGGGCAAGTGGGCAGAAAAGGCTTTCTAGAAGAAGTGAAGCCGATGTTAAACATTGGTACGAGTTAGTCGGAGACTACAGGCTGTTCCCGGCGTCCAGGTGCAGCATGTGCAAAGTCACAAAGTAGACACATGTGCTGGGATTCCCTAGTTCACCATTCTCTCCCCAGTGCAGGCACATAGTTGACACTCAGTGAATATTTTAGAACAAGTGAGTGAGTACATGCCTAAGGGATATTTTGTCCTCAGAAGAGAAGATAATCATGACAAAATCCGATATAAAATTCTTTATAATATCTAGTGTATGGGATTCTACTTTCTGTACTATCTACTTTACATCCGTACTCGGGCTTTAATTACTTATTGGAGAGCAGGATGGAGCAGTTTCAGAGTCTGCTGGTATTAAAATATTTTTGCTGATGCCTTTAAATAGATGTGTTGTAAAGCACATTATTTATACCTGGAAAAACTGTCTTCTCTCACCCATTTAATTTTTCCAATTAACTGAAAGCTAGGTTGTCTTGGCTTTGGTTCACTCTTGTGGTCAAAATTTAGCATCATGGGTATTGATTAATTAGTGATGAGTCATTTAGCATATAAGAGCATAAACTACATCATGGCAAATTTAGAGGGTGAAAATGAGGCCACAGGGCAGTAATGCATCCAAGTGCTGTTCTTTGTTACTGAAAAATGTCACTGCCAGAGTAAATGCAGCTGAGGGAATCTAAGGCAAGTGTTCCTTCCTTCCTCTCTGACCTAAATAAGAGACCTTATCCAATTCTAACTCCCAGCCCCGTCCACCCTCATTTGGGACCCTCCCACTTAGGGACCACAGCCATTCACTAGATTGTGAAGGGTATGACTCAGTGAAAAGCAACATAACGAACAGTATAAATGTGCAATGGATATTTGCATCAATAGGATTTGGGTGTTTATTTGTATGCAAAACTTAGCCTGTTACTTGTTGACTACCATGGCCACGTGGAAAAGTCATGAAAGTTTTGGAATATAAGCTCCCTGATATACATGAGAGTGTGAGCTCTGAAGGCAGATGCCTGCCAGTGCCACTACACAATGCTTTGAGTGCATCAGATTCTTCTTTGTGAAATGGGAATTTAAAAAGTGTCTATGCCAGAGGATTGTTGGTGAGGATTAAATGAGCTCATCTACGTAAAGCACTTGCCTTGGTGTCTCACTGATGTTCTCTAAGCCTCATTTAAGCATTATAATTCTCAAAAATGGGAGCACCAAAAGCCCAGACTACCCTGAATATCATACCTGATAGAAAGTGCCACTTCATGTAAGCAGATTTCATTAACCAAACAAGTAGTCTGTGTTCTCTTCTTCTTTGGCATTCAGGACCTATAATATCTTGTCTAATTTGTTAATATGCACTGATAAAAATGAGAAGTATTACTATTAAGAAAGTATTTTTGAAAGCCCACCATGGTTATATCTCTGTGCTAGATGCTGTGTTGCCCTTTAAATACGACTTGATTTCTGCCTTGGAAGAATTTCCAGTCTGGTTAATGGAGACATGTCATGGACACATGTGTCTGACATCATACAGCACATTGGCTAATTCGCCCTGCAGGCAGTGGAGGCATCTGTTGGTGTCAAGACTCCCAGTTAGATAGATATGAGTGTTACTTAAACATTTTGATTTTCTAAAGGAAGACAGTCGTGCTTTTTAAAAGCAATTTTTAGAACAACATGAGTTATATATATATATGATCCCATTCTCTCTCTCTCTCTCTCTCTCTCTCACACACACACACACACACACACACACACAGCAAGTACAAATTTAGAAGGCCAAATTACAAATTGTTTACTGTGGACACCTCTCATAAAGGGATCAGGACTGGAAGTGGAAGGTGAGAGGCTGCTTTTCACACTTTATTCCTCAGTCTTTTGTATTGATTGGTTTTTTTTTTTTTAGCAATAGACATTATGTGTTTTTTAATCAGAAAAACAAATGGAATTATTTATTTTAGTAAAGTTATATTGAAGATAATACCCTGAAGAAGCTCAATTTATCTATTAATGACTTTTTACCTGTTAGTTATATAATTTGTTCTTTCTTTACAAATGAAAATTATATAATTAGTTAAGGTAAACATTTGCTATAACCAAATTTGAATTTTTTTTTTATTGAATTTGGGGGTGATAAACACCTTAAATCCATGTGTTACTTGCTCTGAAAAAAAAAAAATAGGTCAACTTCCAGGATCTTGTTTCATGTAAGAATTTAAACTGTTTCCAAGGTAACCAATCATATCTCTAGAAAGCTCAGCTAAGCTTGTGTCTCTTTCTTCATTTTGAATGCTCAGCTCTTTTCATTTCCTCATGGAAACCTTGAACTTTGACACACACACACACACACACACACACACACACACACACACACGCACTCCTGATTTTGCTTGCTTTCCATCAAGGATAAAAGGTACAACAAAACTAAATATATGCTAATTGATCTTTAAACTGGTTAGTGCAGCTGTTTTATTATCTTTTCTGTCCTTATATACTATAAATAATGACAACCAAATGTTGTATGACTGTTCATAAAAGGAAGCATATTAATTTTATATGAATTCCCAGGTAACTATTCTTCAATTTATGATCTTTCTTTGTTCTTTGTGTTGTTTATCTTCAACATAGATATTGAAGACCAAGAATATATCAATAATATTTAGCAAAATAATAGTAAATTTTTTGTTTAATTTGCTAGAGCAGCACTGTCCAATAAAAATATAACATGAGCCATATATGCAATTTTCGATTCCCTAGTAGCCACATTTAAAAGCAAAAAGAAATGGGTAAAATTAATTTTAAGTGTATTTTGTTTAGCCCAATTTATCTAAAATATTCTTTCAACATATAATAAATAAAATTATTAATGAGATATTTTACATTCTCATTCTTTTTTTTTTTTTAACTAAGTCTTCAAAATCTGGTGTGCATTTTATAAGTACAGCACATTGCAATTTGGAGAAGCCACAGTGCAAATCCTCAATAGCCATTTGTGGCTGACGGTGACTATGTTGGACAGTGAAGATCTAGACAATGGTGATTACTTCCTTAAAACCATCTCATCAGGAGGATATTTATAGATGTAAAATAGCATTTTGCGGGTTTTCTTTACTTCCTGAAATTTAGTTCATCAACAAAATGTTAAATTGACTTCCTTAATGGAAAATATTTTATTTTCACTTTTCATTGCCATCTTTTTTATCCTTTTGATTATTTTTTCCTACCAATAAATAGCCATCTGAAGAAATGACGATATAAATATAGTCTACTTTGTATCTTTTAAAAGACAATTTTCAGACAAAGGTAAAATCATGACTCTCATACATGTATAAAATGAATACATGTTAAAGAATTTTCTTTACTCCTGATATGAGAGAATCAGGCAGCTGGTATAACCGATTCAAAGAAAAAGTCAAAACAATATAAATTTACATGAAGTAGAACAGTGTGGAAGATGAATTGCAAATGGGGATAAAACTTTTTACTACAAGAAGAAGGAAGTCAATTAAATCAGAACCAGGTAGGACAGAATTTACATAGCTGTCAATTATCTACAGCTTGTGAAGAGTTGCAAAATAGCTCAAAAATAATGAGAAGGGCTAGAATCCCATTACCCAAAAGAGTACGCTATAGATGACAAATGGTTTTCCAGTGAAACACACAGTTTTCTGTACATAATCTGATAATTCATTTAGAGCCACCTAAGCATCAAGTCTCAGCTTTGCCCCAAAATTATACAGTAATTTTATTGATAAACCAAGGAGTGGTATTACATGTTCTCTAAGCCTCTATCCAGCAATGTGATTTTTTGAAAGGAAGGGCTCCAAAAGTGCAGACCCCATCCAGAAATAAGTCTCCCTACACTAGATAAGTAGGTCTGGTTCTTTTCAAGCAGTGTCCCTACCCACTGGTGATGTCATCAAACACTTATTGTAAGATTTTGCAGGTTGTCACAAAGGAACAGGATGACCAAGCTCCTCACACATTTCAGTGCTTACCACTCTTTCCACTCCCAGCAAAGAAGCAGTTTCCTCCTCCTTGGTTTGCAAGATAGACATATAATAATAAAATTTGCCTTCCCCACAATTTAGAAAAGAAGAGCACAGTGATTTAGAGTAAGAAGTTATTTGCTTTCATTCTAGCAAAGCAGAAAAGGTAATAGAGTAATGTGGCTATCCTAATGCAGAGAGAAATGGCTGATGGCATCATAATTGGATGCGTGGGACTATTGAGAAACCCCTTGTAGGACGGGGTGATATATGGAAGGGCAATGGATTAGAAGCCGCGAGCTCAGAGTCTTTAACTCTTCCTTGGGAAGCCTTTCAGCTTGCCCTAAATGAAGTCATGTCCCTCTGATTGTATAAGGCTTATTTTTAATTATTTCCTTTAAAAGTAAGAAGAAAAACATTCAGACAGCATTAAAATAAGCTTGAATTTGGGGACATATATCAAACTTTGGAATCTCTGTGTAGAACTTAACTCACAAATCTATGCTGGAAGGATGCATCAAAATTCAGAGAAGGGTCAATCTCCTTCAGTTACTCCTTCCACCTGAGGACTAGGAGTCTCACCTTCATGTAAATTTACAAAGGACTAACCCCCTGAGGACGTTTCTGAATCTAGGCTCCATTTCCTATGCCCATGGTCATGAGCCTTTACAGCCTAACGCATGACGGTATTGTATGCTAAGCCAGGCCATGACATCTAGAAAGCAGTTGCTCTGTATGGACAGAGCCCTGTGCTGGAGGCAAGGAGCCAGCGTGCTCCCTTGTGCAACCCCCAGTCCTCCATGTGGGAGATAACTGCTGGAAGGCAGGCACCCAAGGACTCATTTTCTTCAGAGTGAGCGATTTTCACTCACTGAGATATACCACAGCCAGTCCACGAGCCACTTTCAATTAGACAAATGAGTAAAGTGGTATCCAGAACATGCCCTAACATTTAATGTTGAAGATTCACTTGAATTAGGAAAATCTTCAGAGCTACAGGGCATAAACTTCCAGTTTTTAAATGAACATGCAACTTACTCCATTTTTTTAAATGGAGTACTCCATTTTATTGGACTGTTCTCTTGATTTTTAAAAAAAGTCTTCTCATAATAACTTGGAACATTTGAGCTATCTTTTCTCCTGTAACTGGGAAAAGTAGCTTATATCTGGAGCTATGAATTTGGACACTTTCAAGAAGAACAGAGCTATTTTCATGAACTGGTTAGATCAACTATTTTTCTTCTCATTATACCACCTCCTATTATGTATTAACAGAAGGGAACATTAAGGAGAATACTAGCCTTCAGACTTCCTTTTTTGCCATATACATCAGAGTTATTATTTTCAAGCACTGGCTTTTTTAAAAAAACGTATTTGTGAAATATATTTTGAAATTCAATTGACTTTCTTCAAAACTGTTAAGAAAAACAATTAGGGAGCAGGAAATTTCTTGCAAAAATAAAAAGATGGAAAGATAGGTGATCAAACAACTGAGGATCATGCACTGCTCAGGAAAAGTAAGGTCAGTCTTGAATATACCCCTAACTTTCTAGCCAGCACCTCCTGCTCCTAAGGTGGGATAGGCTTGGAGGCCCCCTGTGCCTTTAGAGACCTGGACCTACTAAGATTAAGCTATGACTGCCCCAGTTTTTTCCATTTCCTTCTCCCTCAACTTACAATTTCCTTTGATTTGCTTTAGGACAGATGAGAGAAGAAGTGGTCATGTAATGGGTCCTTAGCATAAGACTTATCTTTTAATTGTGTTGCTTATTTATAAAAATAACACTCATTTTAGAAAGTGTAATAAATGCATCATGTATAAAGAAGAAAGCCCAAACACTCCTAACCTTATCACCATCAATATTTATTGAGCAACCTTCCTTGCCTCTTTTTATATGTGAATATATAACTGAATGTGAATGGAATCATATTAAGCATATTGTTTTGTTATGTACCATTTATTATTGTGTAAAATATATCATGGAGATATTTCTATGTCAATATAGTCATTCATTATCCTTCTAATGGCTGCATAATATTCTGTGTAGAGGCATCATCTATCATTTATCTAATCAGTCACATTGATGAACATGATATCAAGAGATAATACTGAAATAAGGTCCAGAAATGAGACTGTAGGTCTAAGGGACAAAGCTGCCTTATAGCACCAGATGGAAATTTGAGAAAGGATAATGTTAAGTCCTTTCAAGGCAGCAAATGGCCAAGTGAGGAGGTGGACTACCCAGAGGTTCTGTCATTTCTAGAATATGGGGTGTGTTATTGTCATGAATACATAGTGAAGCTCAGATGTAAACCAGAGGTCACTGGTGGGGCTCAGAGTCAGGGAGGTAGACAGAGCTCAGCTAAACCAGTAGTCAGAGTCTTCAGCCCAGAGGCTTAGTGCAGAAGCACAAAGTCAACCGTACATACCTGTTAGGGTGTACGGAATAATACAGGCTGCAATATACAATCTGACATGCCAAAGGCCACAGCAGCCAGGAGCCATCAGACAGGAGCTGATTCCAGACATCCAGGTGAGGAGTCCAGGTACCATGGGATTTGAGGAGAGAAGTGGGGAACAGACTTCAGGAGCTGAGGACCCAGGACAGGGACCATGATATCTCGGCCATGGAAATCATCACCCTGTGAACAGACCAGTCCCAGTACATGTGCTCCAGCTCCCAGGGCAAGCTAAATTCTGCTGGTGCTGCTTATTTCAGAGAAAATTGAGTTATCTGTGGAATCTTCACAGTTTCTACAACAGTCCAACACTTTGTAAAGAGGGTGTGCAGTTTTCTAGTGAGTTTGAAGTGAAGCAGGCAGCCAAACCTCAGAAATTGGGCCAAAGTAATTCACTTGATAATTCTCAGGTCTGAAAGGTGGGCTGAAAAACAAGCACTCCAGTTTTATTCCATCACACAGTGCTGGCAGCCACCCAGCCACCAGATCCTTAGCTTTATTCTAGACACTCATTTCATTCATTCATTCCTTCCTTGAATAAATATTTATTGAGCACCTGCTCTGGGTCAGACACTCTGCTGTGCACTGCAAAGGGATAAATAAAGCACAGTTAATAATACCCTACCATAACTGCATGAGAAAGAGGCTGCAGAGATATTTGGGTTAAAAGATAAATAATTCTTTTTGTTGACAAAGAAAGATCAATGCCATTTTATAAATCAGTTGAAGACTTGGGGGCCAGGCGTGGTGGCTCACACCTGTAATCCTAGCCCTCTGGGAGGCTGAGGTGGGAGGATTGCTTGAGGTCAGGAGTTTGACACTTGCCTGAGCAAGAGCAAGACCTCGTCTCTACTAAAAATAGAAAAAATTAGCTGGCCTCAGTGGCTCGCACCTGTAGTCCCAGTTACTCAGGAGGCTAAGGCTGGAGGATCACTTGAGCCCAGGAGTTTGAGGTTGCTGTGAACCAGGCTGATGCCACGGCACTCACTCTAGCCCAGGCAACAGAGTGAGACTCTGTCTCAAAAAATAATAAAAAAATTTTAAAAAGACTTGGTTGGGGGCGAGAGGGAGATAAGCCTTCTGCTGATATTTCAACTAGCACTTCATATGTACTCAGTGGATTCAAAGCACTAAGCTAAAAAAGGGCCATATTCGTATTCACCAAATATTTACTAATCACCTACTATAGGCCCTGGGGATAGAGTTGGGAAGAAGGGAGACACTGAAACTTCGAGCCTAGTGGTAGGGGAAGAAATAGACAAGAAGAAAATGAGCGATAGGAGCTATGCAGAAAATTAAAATGATGATGATGTGATGAGCGCCTGGGAGGCAGCTGTAGATAAAGTGGTCATGGATGGCCTCTCCGAAGGATTGACATTTAAGCTGAATTCTGAGTGGCACGAAGGAGCCAGCCCCCGGGACAGAAGACTCCAGCTCACAGTTTGTGCAGGACCCCAAGGCTAAGCCATACTAGTGAGCCTGCAGAACAGCGAGAAGAGGAGCGGGGCTGGAGCAGAGGGGTGGGAGGAGACAGGTCAGAGCGGGAGGCAGGAGCCTGTCATGGACATGCTGACTTTAGAATGCGAGTGAGCAAGGGCCACCTTGGAGCACCTAAGGTGCTGAAAACAAAAGGACGGATGACTCTTGATGCCAGTACTACTTTTCCTATAGCAATCACCATGGCACCACTGAGAAAAATTATAATCCTACATTATCTGAACCTGATTTCATAAATGTGTTTGCTATATTTCTATATAGGTGGGTGGATCAGTTAGTCATCCATTTAACAAAAATTGTTGAGTGCTTACTATGTGCCAGCCACAAACAGCTATAGCTGAGAGACAGATGGCAAATAATTAAGGACACAAACAAAAAACAAATAAATAATACAGTCTCAAATGGTGGTATAAGCTATGAAGAATGGGGTGTGGCCCAGGCCCTATTTTAGATCAGGTGCTTGGAGGAGAGACACTTGAGCAGAGATCAGAGCAATGAGAAGGAGCTGACCACGTGAAGATCCTGGGGGATGGGAGGAGCATTCCAGGAGGAAGAACAGTGAGAACCGCAGTCAGAAGCTTGCTGAGTCCAAGGCAAAAAGGCCAGAGTGGCTGGTGCACAGAGAGTAAGGGCGCGAGTGTCAGAGGTGACAAAGGCAATTTCTAAATGTAATCGGATGTCCAAGCAGAGATGTTGAGTTGGCAGGAAGATATCTGAGTGTGTAGTTCAGGAAAGAGGTCAGGGTTAGAGATGCGATGCAAGGAGTCATCAGCATTAAAGTGTGGGCACAGCGCTTCTTCCTTCTTAGCCTAGACTGCGGGACTGGGGCAGGGCGTGCGAAACACTCGCTCTTCCTTTCCTCCTGCTCATTCTCCTCCAGGACGGCAGATGATATTGGGAAAACTACATCTGCTGGAAAAACATAAAAAGAATCCTGACAACCATATCTTTAACAAAAGCAAAAAAGGAGCATTGTCAGAGTTTGACTTGTTCTGAGGAAGCTTCTGAAATTTTGACTTAATCTTTCAGTGCATAATTTTATTAGATTTGGACCTTTTCTTTCTTTCTGCTTTAATGAATCTGTTATTCCACTGCATCCTCAAATATAACTTCTGCCAGAAAGTGAAATAGTTTATGCATGTTTCTTTAAGAGAAATGTAATCATCTGCAAGATTCTTTGAGAGATGAATTCACATTTAATATTCTCCACCAGAGAATACTGGTAATAGACAGTGTTTTGATCAGATTATTTCTGATAAAATATGAAGCTCTGAAGAGTGTTAATGAAAAACAGTAACTAAGTCACATGCAAAAAGGTTCCCATACCTTAGAATCACATTCCCTGAAAATAAATCTAGACACATAGAGTTTAGAAAAGTGTCGTGTACAACGATGTTACAATCCATTCCATCATGATAATTGTAATTATCTGAGCTGGGTTGTTTCTATGTAATTTAATTATTCACTTCAATACTGGATAATATTATTAAAGAATAAGGATGGTAATTATTAGTATGTTCTGCCCCGGGGTGAGAGTAGGATGTTTAATTAATGAACCACCCTAACTCTTACCTTCTGGTTGACTCACTGATAAGATGTGTGCAGCGTAGCAGGCTCTTAGGTATTCTCCCCTGCTGGTGGGTTATCCACATCCTTTTCTCAACCAGAGTGGAAAAGAAGTTACTATCTGTAACCCAGAAATTATGTTGGCAAAGAAACTGGATAATCACTAGAACAGCTTGGGATAGTGTTCGTTCTGGACGGCTGACAAAGTGCAAAGGGGAAGTCTGGCTCCTCGGGGCTTGATGTGAGGCTGCATCCAGTTCAGGTTTTCTTTGAAGTGGCCTACTTCTTCCCCAGATGTTTCTTATTTTTTAGTGTTTCTAAACAATAGAGTTTCCTGAACCTGTTATAAGAAAATGTCTTTAATAAATGGCATCTTGTTACAATTTACCTTCTTTAAAAACCATGGGATCTCTTTAAACCTTCAGCAAGAAGAAAGAAAATTTAAATAGCTACCACAAATTTTACTATATTCCACAGTCTAGCCCACAGATGGACCATAATTAATAGTAATTATAATTAAACATAACCTTTTACTTTAAATGTGTCATTTTTATGCCTTCATAGTATTTATGTAAAATTCATGGAAAGCAGTTTAGGAATAGTTTAGGAATAGACTGGACTCTGAAACACAGAGACTATATATACTCACATACATAAAAATGGACATATCGCAGAATAATTAATAAATTCACACTTCCGGATTAGAGAAGAATGGTTTTAAAATATTTAAAGAAGAATCCAAGTATTTTAGAAAAGAATAAAAATGTTTCACTTATATATGTGATCTGGATATTTAATGATGTGGTTTGGATATTTGGCCCCTCCAAATCTCATGTTAAAATTTAATCCCCAGTGTTGGAGGTGGGGACTGGTGGGAGGTGTTTGGGTCATGGGCACAGATCCCTCGTGAATGGCTTGGTGCCTCCCTGAGATTATGTGCTCACGCCAGAGCTGGGTGTTTGAAAGAACCTGGCACCACCTCCTCCCTCTCTTGCCATGTGACACGGCTGCTCCCCCTTCACCTTCCACCTTGTCTGGAAACTCCCTGAAGCCCTCCAGAAGCAGTTGCTGGTGCAATGCTTGTGTAGTCTGCAGAACCATGAGCCAAACAAACCTCATTTCTGTTATAAATTACCAAGCCTCAGGTATTTCTTTATAGCAACACAAGATGGACTAACACATAATCTGGTCTATAAAGCAATAAATATTTTGCTATTTTATCTGAACATATAAAGGACAAACTTCCAACTTTGGCATCACCAGCTTCTGCTCTACCAATATCAATTAGACAAAATTCATACGTTCTTGTAACGATAAAAATCATAAGTAAGCTATTAAATTCACTTAGCAATTGCTTGTTCATGAAAGGTATGGTGCTAGATACTGGATTACTAGAATAATTATGATGAAGTATACACGTATATTTAATAATTTATATATAGATATATATAAATATTAAAAAGTCCTGTTTTAAAAGAGATTCAATTTTGTCAGGGAAGAAATAAACATTGAACTAAATATTAGTAACTTAAATGAGACAAAAAAAACTCTCAGAACTCTTGGCTCAAATAAAGAATCCACCAAAATCATAGGCTTATTATACCTTAATGCAGGAAAGGAAAAGTGGAACATTCAAAAATCTCCTCTCCTTGGTTGGTTAAAAAAATTCACAAGTATTTATACCTTTAAATATTATTTGGCAAAAGGTTAATAGGCAAGAGAAGCAATTAGACATTCAAAGTTTCAGAGGTTAAAGGTTAGAATTTTTAGGACATAGCAATCATTTCCGGAGTCTAGATATTGTCAATAACTTTTCTGTAACACTTGCAAGGACAGGTTGGAAAGTAGCAGAAATCAGCAAAGAATGGTTATATTATAGTTATCCAAGTCTCTACATCCGATCAGAGGTTAAGGTTGATACTCATGAATGTCTAAAGTTCAGAATTCTTCATGAAGCAAAATAATGTTTGAATATATGTGTCTGTAGGAGAATTGGAAACATCTTTTTTTCTTTACTTCTTAAAATTTGATTCTTTTTCCTGGCAGATGTTAATGGCAGAGTCAACCTTTCAAGGCTATGCACTGCAATCCCATTTGTTAGCACCAAGAGACAAGGGAAGGCTTGGGAAACTCAAAACCTGTAATACGGAAATAGGAAAGCACAATAATGAAACACTGCTTGAGTAGAGCAGGAGAAGGGTGCTAGACGATTGCACTGGAACCCCCAGTAAACAGTGCCTGCCGGAATTCACACCCTTCTGCAGCCCTCTCACGCTGACGCCAGGTGTGCCCATATGAAATGGGCTGGCCAGTGGGACGTGCGCAAGCAGGATGCAAACAGAGGCTTGAAAAGCGCAGCTTTGAATGGCAGAAACAGGAAAATTGACTTATTGGGTTAATCACAGGGAACTAGGGAAGGTTTCTAAGCAGAGGACTGGCAGGACCAAAGTAGTGCTTCAAGACTATGAACCCAATTATGGTATGTACAATAGAGTAGCATGAGACAGGGCGGTTGGAGATCTGCGTAAACATTTGAGAGGTTATTGTTATCTACGTGGGCCTCTCCATTAGAAGAGAAGAGCAGAAAATTATTAATAATACTGGAAATAGTCTGGGTATTAAGAAAGAACTGCAAGAAGAAAGGGACCAGAGCACCACAGTGGTGCAGCTTCTCTCAGAGACCACGCGGGGCAGAGGTGGACGGCCACACCAAGCCCCCCGGAGCATGTTCTCCAAGGTTGGACATTAATAAATCCTTTCATTGTCATGAGAACAAAGAAGACGAGAGAGCAAGCTCATCACATTTGCCTTTTGATTTTATCTCATTTCTTGACATGCCATGAAAGCACACTCCAACTTATTCCCTTGAATTCTAGAAATTTCTAACCCAGATGACTGTCGCAACATAATCTAAATCTTTGCATTCTCCAATTTCCAGCATTCATATATCAAAAATCCTAAATTGTTGTAGATCTGGCCCAAAACAGAGTATATACCGGTCCTAATTAGTATCCAAAGTTATGGCAATGGAGATTTGTATAGAGAAAGAAGTGCAAGAAAATTACTTCCATTAGTAAAAGCATGCCCTTGAGAGCCCAAATAAGGGATTCTCCTAAATGAACTTGGAATTGGATTAGAATCTGTCTCCCTCAAAGGACTGTACCCGCCTGTTCCAGAAGCAAACCAAGGATTCAGCACAGAGTGGGCCAGAAATGTCTATTGGATAGTGAAGAATCAGCTTTCAAGGTGTCTTTGTGTGGAAGTTAGATGGGTACTCCTTCTGAATAATTCATGGGGAGTGAGGCGAGAAGAGCCCCAAGGAGTATTTATCAACATTTCCATTATTCAGAGGTTGTGCAGCAATCCATACGAGGCACCTTGACTGCGGCCAGTACTGATTCAAGAGCTCAGGGGGTGGGGGGGAGGGAGTGGGCACAGCTGTCAATCAGTGGCATTCCCCCAAATCAGGTGAGCAGCATCAGGTGAAGAGGCAATGGACTGTTAGGTTTAGGGCCCAATCAGCTGATCCCCTCACTCCCTGATCCTCCCACAACATTCTCTCCTAGCAATTCCCAGGACCAATTTATTCCAGCCATCTGCTTTTCTCTGCTTCTGCTCCCAGGCTGCAATTGCTGCTGGAGAAACTCGGATACCTGTGCCAATTGGCACCACGACAGCCTCAGCTGGGCCCTCCATACTACTCAGCAGTCTTTTCACGTGTCCTAACCACCTTCCATTTACAGTGCCCAGAGCAGCTGTTCCAAACTCGTTACTCTCTCCTCATTCTCACCTACTAACCTTGCTCCTACCTGACCAAGAAAGTAGAAGGCATCACCTCTGCACCCCTACTCCTTAATGTAGTGCCCGAGACATCGTATGGGTGCAATGAATCAATGAATGAATAAATTAATTGATCGTTGAATGCAATTGGTGAGTATCAGTGTCTCTTCCTCTAACCTAGTATCAAACTCACCCTGGCTTCCTTCACATGTACCTAAGAGAGAGAATTCTCTTTCTGCTCTTCCAAGGCCAGTGCCTTCACCTAAGCTCTCGGTTCTGCCTGCTCCCTTCTCTTCCAGGATCATTTATGTGCTCTATCTTTTGTACCTCTCTTTCCATCTTCTATGCTTCAACCCACAGACGTGCTAAAGTCTCTGTCTCTTTCTCATCCAGCTAGTATGTGCTGAACACCTGTTATACGCTAGGCTCTGGTCTCAGCACTACTGAGATATTCATTGAGAAAAACATAAAATTTCTGTTCTTAAATGGAGGGGAGGTAGACATTATCCTAATGAGGGAGACAAACAAATTAAAAAACAGACGTTTATAAATGCCTTAAGAAAAATATAAACAGGGAATGAGGGCAAAGTCTACTGGGGAGAAAGTGGAGATACTACTTTAAATAGAGCAGTCACATACAGGTGACCTTCAGGCCAGGATCTGAGGGAGGGAAAGGAAGGAGTAAGCCAGGTGGAAAATCTGCATTCGAAACAGAGGGAACAGCAGCGTGATGGTCCCTGCAGCAGGAGGGGGTGTTGTTAGTGCAAATGGAAGCAACAAGGAAGACCATGCAGCCAGAGTTGAGTGAGGGATGGAACTAGGAGGGTATGAGGCTGGAGACCAGGACTAGAAGGCTTTGTGGAGCATTGTGAATGAGGACTTTGGCTTCTACTCTGGGGAAACCGGGAAGCTTGTGGGAAGGTTTTGAGCAGAGGAGTGACATGATCCAACATATTTGAAAGGATCCCTGTGGCTGCTGTGTTATGCATTGAGTAGAGGGGGCGAAGGAAGAAGCAGGAGGCCTGATTAGGAGGTGATCACAGTCATGGAGAAGAGGACGATGCACTATTGTGTCCTCAGTTGCCACCACATTTATCAAAAGGGCAGTTTCACTCATTGCCTCCGTCCTCATCCAGTCCCATCTGGTTCCTGTCCCCACTGAAAATACTCTTGGCTGAGGGCACAAATGACCTAAATACCAAAGCGAAACCCGGGGGCTGCTCTTCAGTGTATGGGGGTCCTTTGTGAAACCTCAGGGCTAAAGCAAACCCTACTGTGTCTTGACCTATTAAAAGTAGCATCAAGCAAGATCCGCCTGGCAGGTTTAGTATAATCATGACAGCTGCAGAGGCTGGAGTTTCCCTTTCCTATTTCCTTTGAGCAGGGTTTGTGTACTGGAATCCGACAAAGGCTGACAGGTGATGGGAGTGAGTGAAGGTGTCTGGAGCGGGAACAGCCCCTCTAAGGTGGCAGAGGCTTCTCACCTCCATGTGATCAGTGCCACATGGAAAGGGGGCTCGGAGCTGCTAGGCCTTTGAATTTTTCAAAAGAATCCTGAAATCGGAAGTTTTATATGATGTGTCTTTATTTTTAAATGTTGGTGACCAACTTAAATTTTTAAAAATACCTATGGACCAAACAGAATCTGTCTATGAGTCATATACAACCGCAGGCCACCAGTTTTCCAATCTTCTTAGGGAAATTGCTAAATGTAGTTAGTGATGAAGCCCCCAGGCTTTGGACTGGCCCAGGCCTGGCACTCTGTAAATGCTGCATTAGTGTTAATTGTGTTACTTGTCATTTCCCCAATTTCCAGCTTTAAACTCTTCATGCAACTCTAGGTTTGGGCACTTCCCTTACTCAGTTCTTGTTCTCTCTTTGAGCTCCTGGCCTCACGGCCTTGCCTGTCCCACGATCTTGCATCCTCAACCACACACCGACCTGTCTGCTCATTGCTCCCTGGTGTCGACTCTCCTCCACTTCGGTTCTGCCCGCCCCACCTCCCACCAGACAGATCAGATTCTTTCCTGGTTCTCCCTGCAGGAACTCAGTCCCTCAGCCACTATTTGGGTGTTTTCTGGTTTTCTGGAGCAGATAGGTCCAGACTCAAATCCCTGCTCTCTAGCTCATGAGACATACAAGTTTAAGGATGTCATGCAACCACTCAGTGCCTCAATTTTCTAAATCATAAATTGAGAAGTGTCCATTTCACTGGGTTTTCAAGGATCATACCTGGCAGGCTTATGTAAAAGCACATAGTGTGCTAGCTATATGGCAAGAAGAAACTACCTTAAATAAAAAAAAATATTTTCTTCCCCTTCCCCCCGCCCACCCCCACCACTCTTTGAGTTTCCCAGACTCTTTTGATGAATCTTCCTCGTCTTTCCACTACTTAAATATCGGTGTTGCCCCTAGAATTCTGCCTTTGTGTTCTCATCTCAGCCTATAAGCATCAAGTGGTTCTTTTTACTTCTTTAACTTCAAAGAATATCTCTATTCCAAGGACTTATAACAAGGCTAGTCTTAGCCCCTTTGTTAAGCTTTAAACCCATTTTTCTACTGATCTCCTGAACACCTGGGTGCCCCTGCACATACCTCAAATTCAACAGAGGTAAAACTAAGCCTGTCATTTTCTTCTTAATCTTCCATTTTATTCATTACCACTTCCCTTTTTCCCCTCAGTATTGCTCACAGTAGTAACACAAGCTGTGTAAACAGGTAAATCACAAAATCATAATGGCTTATGATTAAACCTGATTGCTTCCCAGGCCACTGGACGTCACAGTCCGCTGCTCTCCCATAGGGGCATGGTGGGGGAAGGTTCTGCTTCGTGTAGTCTCAGGGTCAGACTCCTTCCAGCCTGCGACGTGGCCATCTTCACCACCTTACCTGAAAGGTTACTGCAGATGGGGAAGAGAGAGAATGGATAGGTCTAGAAGTAGTGTGTATATCACTTCTGCCCACATTCTATTAACAGGGCAAAACTCAGATACTTAATCTAAAATAACTGTAAAAGTTTGGGAAATTAATTTCAGTTCCCTCCTTCAATCCCTTCTGTAACTTACTTTATGGTATGTACCAAATTCCCTTCTTTCTTCAAACAATTAGCTGCCAAGCTCTGTGTGTGTGCCAGGGCTGCTCTTTTGTTCTGGAATGCCCAGCCCAGTCTTCACCACTTCAAAAGCCTTCTTTGAGCATCAAGAACCATTTCAAATAATACTTTTTCTTAGAAGCCTGCCCAAATCCATTAGTCGGAATTAATGCATCTATATGTTCAAAGCAATTCATGTAACACCATAGCATTTGGGCACATTTAATTATAGCTAATTTTATATGTCTATGTCTCCCATAAACCTGGGAATTTCTTGAGGAGAAGGACCATGTTTTATATAGAATTCTTTTGGCCATATTTATAATCTCTAAGTCTTGTTCAAAGCTTGTATATTGTGTGTGCTCAATTGATGTTTGATGAATAAACGAATCACTATAATGCAAATTAGAACTCTTTATTTTTAGAAAATAGCCCATCTTTATTCTGTACTTTGGAGTTTTATTATTTATGCTGTAGAAGCTATTACCTCCAAATCTCACTGGGTTTAAGAGGAGAAATTATCAAAAGCAGCATTCTTCATTAGCCAAGTTAGCAGATTTTTCTCTGAAGATTATGTAGAATCTTAAATCCTTAATTACATCTCAACAAGAGGCAAAGCTTTCTAGGATTTTTAGCCTCTAATAATCTGTCTACTCAGTTTTACAAATTGTAAATATTAGAACCATTGAAGTCCTGCTAAAGGAGAGCCATCATTTTTTGGTTATCTGGGAGCTGGTTGTTTCTTCCACCTCCTCTTATATAGAGTCATGCCCAGTAAGAAAGGGAATGAAGGCAGGCAAAGATGCAAACCTCAATTAATCTAGTTCTGCCTGAGTTTGAAGCCTAGATCAAGGCTAGAATGGGCTCTGGCACTGCCTGGTAATTTCAGACTTTCTGTCTTTTCCTGTCCTCCTTATCATGAATAATTAGGAATGAGCCTCATCATTAAATGAGATATGTCAAGACACTATCTTGCTTGCTAGCTTCTCTCCCTCCCATACCCAACCAGAGTGTCCAGGTAGTGAATTTCTAGAATTAATAATTTGGATGGAGCTTCCAAATTTGGTTTCCTGAGAATCACAGCATTGTGACTTGGAAGAGCTCTGAAAGATGATGTGAGAGGCCCAGGCTTAACCGTTTATATATTTAAGTATAACAAATTATTAAAAACATTCCTTGGGTAGCAATACCTCTTCAAGTCCTCCTCTCTAAGGAAATTACAGTGGTCTGGTCTGGATCCTTCTTTGTAACTTACACACAATCTCTGTCCCCAAATCATCTAAGTCTAGCCTTAGTTGTTTCTGACTCCAGGGTCCTTAATATCTAAGTTTTGCTTTTTGCTTTTTGCTTTATTACCTTTTAAAGGTAATAAAGTATTACCTTTATGGCTAGGCCTGGTGGCTTGCTCCTATAATCCTATTACTCTGGGAGACTGAGGAGGGAGGGTTGCTTGAGGTCAGGAATTTGAGACCCGCCTGAGCAAGAGCGAGACTGTCTCTACTAAACATAGGAAAAATTAGGTGGATACAGTGGCCAGTGCCTGTAGTCCCAGCTACTCAGGAGGCTGAGGCAGGAGGATCCCTTGTGCCCAGGAGTTTATGGTTGCTGTGAGCTAGGCTGACACCACAGCACTCTACCTGGGCAATAGAGCAAGACTCTGTCTCAAAAGAAAAAAGTTTACCTTTATGAACTGAGTGCTTCCAGTATATTCAGCAAAATCCAGACTGGGTGTGTGATTCTGCAGCTCGCTATCTCCCTGGACAGAATGAGCCTGTGTCTATTTCAGGTCTCTTTGGCGGTCAAGTGTCACTGGCATACTCGGTGTTCTGGAATTTCCTGGGGTCTTTGGTGGGGCTTTTTACACCCTCCCTTTGAAAGGAAGAGAACTAAAAATGGGTACCTCATTTTAAAAATACTGTGAATACCATGATATATCTAATATTTTATTATTAATCACCTGTCTTGTAGCCTTTAACTATATACTGGCTATAATTTCATTCAGATACTCCACTTACCTCCAGGATTCCAAATGTGTTTTTTTCTGGATTAGACTCTAGCCTTATCTTTGGATAGTAACTAGAACTGCATCTTTCCTCTAGGCAAGGAGAAACCCCTCTAAAAATAAGTAAATAAATCAAATTTTTAAAAAAATTTAAAACTCCAGCAAAAATACTCATAGCTGCTCATCAGTGTCACACCTGACTCCACTCGGTGTGGCCCTGTAGCATTTACTGTCCATACACATCCCTTTGGCCAGGAGAATGGTCTTCTGCTGGCTAGATATGATTGATTAACATCAGTCTTACATATTTATTTTCCTGCTATTACCTTAGTTTATTTCTTTTACTTAGACTTGCAAAGGTCTCCTAATTTAGTTTCTGTATTTCCAATCACTTCCTTTCTTAACCAAGGTTCTTCATCTGAATATGATTTGAGTAACTGTTTTTTCAGTTTTCCCAAGCATGGTTCCTAACCACAATAGTAGCATTCTTGATGAATAGGATACAAGTTAATTTATTACATAAAATGTATACTTTGAAAGCATTAAGGCCTAATTCTTAGTTAGAAAACAAAGGAGGATGGAAACTCTCACTAGGTTAATTTTAAATCATTCTGCTGTTCATGTCATCACCCTTCTCAGAATCAGTGGCTCTCCGGGACCTATAAAGTTAGGTTTAAATCCATTAGCACATAGGGCTCCCTATAATCTGGACTCAGCCTGCATCCTGTCTCTTTTCTCCCTCTTGCCTGGCCACTGGGCTTCTCTCCATTTCTCCAGCTCACCCTGGGCTGCCCACAATGTGCTCCTCCTCCTCCCCCCTCCCTCTACACCACCCCTGGCCCTGACTCCCATCTCCCTGTGTCTCTTTCACTGACTTGTCAAGGCCAAGCTCGGATGTTACCCTCAACATTAACTCTCTTCTGGACTCTTACTTCTGGATAATCTCTACCACGTTTTACTTTTTTAAATTTTGTGGCACTTTTCATTACCTTTTATTTGAGTACATATCTCTTCAACTCCTCTGGCCTGAAAACTTCCTGGGGAAGAAAACTATGTCATAAATGTGTGTGTGTGTGTGTGTGTGTGTGTGTGTGTGTGTATATATCCTCTTTCACCCCTTAGCCTCATGACTAGAAAAAGCTTGCAATATCAATAAAACTTTGGTGAGAGAATGAATGAAGGGGAATTGGAATACCTAGCCAGTTGTCTACTGGTGCACCACAGGTTCAAATTTCAACTTGTTAAACAGGTGAGGCTTGGAAGAGGAAAGCATCCTTCGAGTGAGTCTTCTTTCCCTAATTGCTTGTGTGTTAAGAAGTGGCACAGTGCCTTAAAATCCTATCAAAAATCTACACGCCCCCAACTTCCTCTAAAAGCCCTAACCCAAATCTCCTATCTTAGGTTGTCCTCCAGAATTTCTCACTGCGTGCTTTAACACCTTGTACATGGTATTTAAGTAGCATCTCCAAATATGGATACTCCTTATGCCTACTCTTATATGTATAATTGCTAGTCTTTGGCAGTAAATGTTAAATATTTATTCCTGTACTTAAACATAATATACAGGTATGACTTTTTAGTGACTGGTATAAGCTACTTTTTCCTAAATCAACCCAAACATGAAAACTAAGCATTTCTTTCCCTGATCAGAAATCATTGCAATGATAATAACAATTTTTAAAACTTTGCATTTCTAAAGTACATTATACTTGAGAATTCTAAAGTAGTGTTGGACCCTAAGTGAAACAAAGGTAACAATCAGTCCACACTTTACTAGGAATATCAGCTTTACACTCCAGAAAGCACTCATAGCTT
The DNA here is from genome assembly GCA_028533085.1 of Varecia variegata. Taxonomy (NCBI): domain Eukaryota; kingdom Metazoa; phylum Chordata; class Mammalia; order Primates; family Lemuridae; genus Varecia; species Varecia variegata. The sequence goes on along the minus strand of CM052439.1, from coordinate 142,542,254 downwards.
TTGGCACCTGAACAAAAGATAGAAAGATAAGAATTATTTCTCAAGAGCCAGGTTCTAGGACCACATTTGCCTTTCAAATTTAAAATGTGAAGGCTTTTTCTTTGTTACAGCCCTCAATTGTATTATGTCCTACAATGTTATTTATTTCAATTGCTTCAGTTCTTTCCTGGTAGGACATTGCCACATAATCCCTTTTGATTTCTAAGAGAAGTGCAATGTGGATCTTTAACACTACATATTCATTACTTTTCCTTTTTCCTTCAGATATTTTTTGTCACCAATGTAGTACTGGCATGTCTCAATGTGTTTTTCTAACCTTATTCCATCCTCTCTTTGTTAGAAATTAATTTAGTGAGAGCCTGACACATAGGCACAGATGCTTATAGTGCACGAATATCCCCAAATCATATCTGTTACAGAGATAAGATTTTTAAGAAAATGCCCCATGAGATGCTCATCAAGGGAACTTTTTTCAGATTAAAGGTTAAAAGATATCTTTACCTCAAGCTTAGCAGAGGAAAAAGCATGTTACCTTATTTTCGGATGGGGAGAAAATTGAAACTGACATTGCAATCATTCAGAATCATGAATATCTGAAGAGCAGTAATGTGCATCATTTAGAACAAAAAAATGTTTTCTCCTGTGCCAGCACACCAAAAATAAATTTGCATTTCCTCCCAAAGAATCATGATCTTTTTATTAGCTATATTTCAAATAAGTAATTTGCGTTTCAGTTGTAGCTGATGAGAGAGCTCAGAAAACTATTATTTATATTTTAAATAGTTCTCTTACAAAGTACTAAGGGGGCAAAGACAAAGTATTTTCCATATAGCGCTCGCTTTGGATCAAATACTTTTAAGGTAGATGCATTAATAAGCCTATATTCCATGAAGACACTTACCCTACAAGCGTGTCTGGGCATGTGGCCAGGCATAGCCTGATAATGCACTTGGGGGATTAGACATAAAAAATTCTCCTTTCTTGTCCTCTTCCCCTTTATCCTCTAACAATTTCCTGGAGATTTCCTGAGTAAACCAGGAACCCTGAGAAGTTTGTTTTTGACTTAAATGTTGGCTGACTTAAATCCTTTAATGGTAAGCAGAGCATCTACATGCCACTTTAAACCAAATGAAAGTCTGCTGGGAGACTCAAAAGGAGAAATGGGAACTATATTCTGGTGAGATCCAGGAGTCAGTGGGTGAGTGTGTGACAAGGCACTTTTGTTAGTAGCCCTGGGATGTTGTGCTTGGTTCTCATCTCGGGATGAGGGATGAAGGATGCATGAGGCCACAGTGACAGACCCTCATCCAGACTTCCTTGGTCGGGTGAAGGTCCACCTTCCCCTTGCCGGTACCAAAACGTATCTTAAAAATAAATGGGTTGGAAAGTCTCACCTACCTCAACAATGAGGCATGCAATACATAGTCCTTCATATTTTGGGGCAGCCTCTAGATGCTGGAAATTGCAAAGAAACAGATTTTCTCCTAGTGCCTCCGAAAGCACACTGACCCTGCTGAGGACACATTGATTTTCACCCAAAGAAACTTGTATCAAACTTCTGACCTGCAGAATAGTAAGGTAGTAGACTTGCATTGCTCTAAGTCTTTATGGTAATTTATTATGTGAGCAATAGGGGAGTTATACAAGTATGATATTAATCTGCAAATCAGGTGGGCAATAAACACAATTTCATTTTTCATTAAGTCAGTTTCTCACTCTTAGTCCTCATTCTCCCAGACCTCAGCTCTTCCTGCGGTTTGGAACCCCCACCACCCCCACCTCTGAGATCGGCTACAGTCCTGGAGTCCAGAGTTCAGGGATGCCCTGGGAGAAGCTAGCTGGCTCATCACCCTCTTCCCCCATGGCCCCTGTGCAGGTGGACTCTTGGCAGGGCTGCCTGTGGTGGAACCAGCAACCCCAGACTGCAGGAGGGGTGCACAGTCCCCACCCTTCCCTCCTGTCTGCCGCTTCCCCTGCCTTACCCGCCACAGCCCAGGAGAACAGGGCTTGTGCCAGCTCTTCTCCCTCCATGGTTCTCCATGGCTCTCTGTATGCATTGCTATGAGTTCCCTAAATTCTCCCAAAGGTTTAGGCTTTGGAAAACCAAGTTCAGGAAAACATGCAGGGTATTTTTATTTTCTTCCAGACTGCATGGCTCCCTCCAGGCACTGAGCCCAGCTGGCTCCACAGCAAAGGGGGTGGGGATAAGCAGAGGAAAAGGGAACAGACCAAAAACATGACTCAATTTGTCAAAATATTAACCATCTACTTATGTGCGAGAAGTAAGCACATTAGTTTTATTTTATGACACCCCGCCCTCCACCTCCCAAATAGGAAAGAGCCTACTGCTGCAAATGTGCCACACCTGCCTGGCACATCCAGCAACAGAAGAGCATCCAGGCTTTCTGAGGATATTGGCAGCGAGCTGAAAGGAAATGAAGGAACCCAAGAGGCAGGAGATCAGTTCAGAGATAAGACAGCAAAAGCCAGAAAGTTCAGTGCCTCATTTCAAGATTTGATGTTTTGGAAACTAGACTCTTTCTAGGGTCTTGAGGGTGAAGCAAGTGACCAGGACTGCCGGGGCCACAGCAGCACACGTTAGCCAGTAGACCTGAGCTCCGCACGCCCGTGGGCGATCCTCCTGCCCCACTGGGAAGCCCTCGGAGCTCAGAGCTGAAAACACTTCCGCCTGGATCTGCTGCTACGCTGGCCCTGGCTTCTTTCTGAGCCTGACAACTGAGTTCCACACAATTTCCACAGCAGGGAAACACTCTATGTAAATCGTAAGCATTTTATTTATGGGCAGTTGTAGTGCCTTTGTAGATGACTACCTAGTAGATTATAATAAAATCCAGATGCATTAGAAGGCAACTGAGACTCAAAGACACTGCATAAGAAGTCTCCTGAAAAGGATACACAGAAAAATGTTGATAGTAATTAATTTGGTAATGGAATTGTGGGTAATTTGGGGTTTTATTTCATGTCTGTATTTTTTGATTTTCCAGAAAAATATATTTTGTTTATATAATTTGTAAAATAAGTTTTTAATTCTTGAAGAATTATGGAGAGTTTAAGTTCCTTGGCTTGAACTGGAAAAGATAATAGTTTGAAGACTATTTCCCTACATGTAGAACTCAGAATGATAGATCTGCCAACCTCACTGGGCTGGGACTACAATCACCTTTAAATACCATGAATAATAAACACAGTAACAGTAACAGTAATGACACCAGGTGATTTGTGTGTTCTTTGATGTGCACCATCCCATTTGCATCCAGGGACTGTGGAGAGCTCTGTGCCTAGGTCAGCGGGAGTGACTTCCTCATTCTTCAGGTTATGATGTGAGAGTCAGTGCTAGTAAGTTCTCAGTTGCCCCAACTCCTTTCCAATGTGCTGAACACTTCCCTCTGCTGTCATTGGTTGGGCACCCTGGACCGAACAGAAATCAAGCCTTTTCTTTTTCGCACAAGAATAGGTGCTGTAGATAAAGCCCCAAATAAAAAGAGAATGGTGGAACAGAAATGCAGGTTGGAGGAGGACAGAGCCAGAGGGGAAGAGCAGCTCTCGCCTGCCTTCTGCCGGGCCCATGTCACCAGGTCACTGTTTATTTTTTCGCCAAGCCTGCTATTAGCAGCAGGCCAGAAAGCTTTGAACTTAACTGATGTGCATAAAGCAAGCTGTTCATTTAATCTGCACATTTAATTCAGCTCGCTCTGCATGCTGCTCCAGTCTGGCTTCTTTCCATATAAGGAGTTCACGGTATCTTTCTGCAGCACCCCTGCCTCTGTCTTGAAAAACAGCCAAAGATGGCTTTGTGTTTAATGCATGTGCTGTAGGCCGAAAACCTCAGCTGCACTGCCGCCACCTTGTCCCCTACTCCTGCCAGGTAAGTCCTGTGCATTCCATTTTTGTTTCTCCCTCAAGTGAAAATCTGCTGAAATTCTATAATTTTGTGCTTATTTTTTTATGCAAATGAATGGGAGGAAAATCAGTATTAATTTTGCTTGTCTATCAGATTATATTAGGAACAAATGTATTTATGTGTATATAATTTTCTGCATGTGAAAATGTTGCTGGACTCTGCTTCAGTGTGCCTTAAGGCAGATTTGGTTTAAAAAAGCTTTAGGTACACTTTTCAGTAAAATATGCATTTCAGATGCATTAATAAGGTGTCTAGGATTGAACAGTGAGTGTTAGGAAAAGGAGGAACATTTTCCCACATGGCTATAATGTTTGTTCTAAATAAATACTATCAAAATCTGTGTATAATCATAGTTTTATTGAAAGGTGCCAAGAGGTTATAAATAGATGGTCGCGTTTTGGTATTATCATGGCTAAGCAGTATTTGCTATAGAAATGTCACATTTTGGATAATGGTATGTAAATGTATCATATTCCCTCTTCTCTACGTGGCTTCTATAGCTTAATGCCTGTCAAGGTTTTGTGAAATATCGGCGAAGCCAGATGATGCCACTGGAGTGAATGGAAGAGTGAGGAGATTAAAAAACAGAGGCTAGCTTTGGGAGTTTATGCTAAGAAACATGGGTACATGCACGGTGGGGTGGGAGGGTGTGAAAGTGCATTGCAGCCTAGGGAAAAGAAATAGTAAACGGCATGAGAGAGGGAAAATGCTCTATAAATGCAATATTGGGAAAATAAAAATTAGATGCTAAGCCAGGCCTTGGTGGGATAAAAAACAAGGAACCACTGCCTTGTTTGGTTATGCCTCATGGCCACTGTTCCGCTCTGGGCACCAGCTGCCTCATTTAGGATCCGTTCTTCTCACAACATTAACCAAGGTGAAAATATTACAAAAGCCTGACAGTGAATGAAAGCAGCTTGAGATATAGTGCGGATATCTACTCAGGCATGGCTGTGGACCCCAAATCAGAGGCCCTTAAGACTATTATCTGCAGAATGACAGAAAATTTGCCCCTGTCATTATATATTCAAACTGTCTACCTCATTTCAACAGTTACCATCAATATATTAAATAGCTACAAAGTAACTAGCCTTGTGTTAGGTGTTTTATTTGAATCATATCACTTATTGCCCACAGTCTGCTGAAGGTTAGTACTATTCTCATTTTTACAAAGACGATCAACTAAGGCTCAAGGGAGTTAAGCGTCTCAACCAGGACCACACAGCTAACAAGTAGAGAAGACAGGATTTGAACTCAGATCTACTTACCCGGGAAAGTCCATGTTTCTTTTCACTTTTATGCAGCCTCTCTTATTTAATGTGAAAATTTTGTAGAATTATACGATAGGAGTAGGTGGGAAAATAAAATCATTTTCTTGGGAAAATTGGAATCACACCTTATAGTTAATAATTAAATCCTAAAGTTTTCTGATTTTCCTGTAGTGGAAATATTAGCCAGACACACTGGGGCATTATTTCTCAATGTTAGTTACACATTGTACTAATCTGAAGGGCTTTAAAAAATACTGATTTCTGGTCTCCACTCCCAGAGCTTCTTATTAAATTGGTCTGAGATGTGGCCTGGACATTATGGGTTCTGGAAGCTCCCCAGGTGATCCTAATATGCCGTCAAATATATATTTCCCCTTACAGCTTCTCCTGAAGTCTAGACCCACTAATTCAACCGACTGTTAGCTATCACTGCCTTCATACCTCGCAGGCATCTCAAACTCAACATATCCAAAATAGAACTTTCTGTCTTTTCACTTAAACCTGACCCTCCTCTTCTTATATGTCTTTTTTTCTAATGTCAAACACTAGTTGTGGTATTTGTTGGAATAGACTTATTATTCTTTTTTTTTTTTTTGGAAACAGAGTCTGTCACCCTGGCTAGAGTGCTGTGGCATCAGCCTTGCTCACAGCAACCTCAAACTCCTGGGCTCAAGCAATCCTCCTGCCTCAGCCTCCCGAGTAGCTGGGACTACAGGCATGCGCCACCATGCCCGGCTAATTTTTTCTATATATTTTTAGTTGTCCAGATAATTTCTTTCTATTTTTCAGTAGGGACGGGGTCTCGCTCTTGCTCAGGCTGGTCTCGAACTCCTAACCTCGAGCGATCCTCCGGCCTCGGCCTCCCAGAGTGCTAGGATTACAGGCGTGAGCCACCGCGCCCAGCCCAGACTTATTATTGTAAGTTACTCTTGATCCCAATCCTGAAATCAAAATAAGCATGCCTGATCACTGAACAGCTGACATATAAATTCACAAATAATTGCTTTTGTGGGATATCAGAAGCCTAGCAAACTGAGACACCTATCAATATAGGAAATGTTGTGATAGCTTCATCCTGAATGCCAAAGAAAGATAATGCTCAAATTGAATGCTCTACTTCAGAAAGTTAATGGAAATGGACATGTGGGTCTTATTGTCTATAAGAAAGTGAGTCACTCATCAAATTTCATATAAGTATTCATAGATTGTTTACTTCTCCAAGATACAGTGTTTATGGAATATTTACACAGCCAAGGAATGCCAGGTTCCACAGGGGAACAAAGAGCAATAGGTCCCATGGTCTGCCTACAGGTAAAATCTCCACGTGACAGACAATGGCACATGGCCTAAGTGAAGAATAAATGGATGTCTTTATAGTAACTAGGGCTGTTTCTATTATAATTATTAGATCAAAACTCAACTTAGTTTTCCTGAAGGGAAAAAAAAATCAAGAAACCATTGGCTCACATAACCGAAGAGTCCCTAGGTGGTCTAGCATCAGGCATAAATAAACCCAGGTGTTCAGTGGTGACAACAAAGGTCTCTTCCCCCTGGATCAATTTCCCCCTTCCGCTTTCCCCCCTTCTCCCCTCCCGGACCCTTCCCTGTTCTGCTCTGCCTCAAAGTTGGCCTTACTCTCAAACCCTTTCCCCATGGTGCCTCCCACAAATCTGAGTTCCTATACCCCAAGCTCTTAGTCCGCCAAAGTCATTTCCTTTCTTACAGCAGTCGCACAAAAGCCTTGCGGTTGAGGCTCACTGAAATAGTCACTGTGGCCAAGGGGATTTGCGTGACTAGTCTTTTACCTGGGGCTCACCCCTGGAATCAAGGAAGGATTGGCCCCCTCAGACCACCTGGGACTCACACTGGGAGATGTGGGTTCTGTAATAAGATAAAGAGTTCGACGCTGGGCTGGACAAAGTAGGAAATCTCCAGTGCAGCATCTGCAGGTGCAGAGAGAAAGAGCTCATCCATCTGGGGATATAAGAGGATGTTCAAGAAGGTATGATTAGGGATGACTCTTGCAGATGGGCAGAGTAGGAGGGGATATAAAAGAAATTTTAAGTAATTTCCAATAATAATGCTTTTGTTGAAACATATTTCACATCCCCCACTACTCCCTCCACTGTTACGAATCTAAGAAGCCACTTAACCTCTCTGATGCTTAAATCAAAATGTTTGAGTTCCATAAATAAAGACTCTATTTATAATTATTTTTTATTTACCTGAGCATTGAAATGTTTTCATGAAACTCTAAAAAGTGAGAACTTAAAGTATTTAAACCCAAAGTTGTGTAAGCTCCTCCTACTCGGTTAAGAACCTTTCCAGCACAGAGACCATCCTGCCCTGTGACTTCCTTTGTATCTTTCTCCAACTACAAAATCACAATGAAAAGAAATATTCACTAAATTTTGCTTACCGAAGAGTCAGATCTATCTTGCCATACTTAATGAAGGGAAGGTTTACAAGGATACTTAGAAGCAGTTTCGTGTCGGGAAAATTTTTCTTTCTGCCACTGGCCTCCTGTGTAATTTTAGGCATGTCACTTAAATGGTTTACTCCTTTCTAAAATACAGATGATACTGGTGCCTAATAACAATGACCGATAGTAAGATTGTTGTAAATAGCAAATGAAATTATGTAAATGAAATAGCAAGTACTATACGAATACGTGTGAGACAGTGTTGTTGTACGGTTTTCAAGGTAATATCTTATGTGAGAGAATTAGATGATAATGGGAGTGTTTTTTTTTGTAGTTGATGTTGTAAGCCACCTCTATTTTATGTTCATTAAATTCACCACCAGAGCTTATTATAGTAATTTAGCATTAGGAGAAAAATTCTGTTGCTGTTTACCTTGGAAATATATAAACCTGGTTACTTCTACATCTGGAAAACTGCCAGGAATTAAGGAAAAGGCAAGAGGAGCAGCCTCTAAAGGACTAACAATAACAGTCCCACAGCCCAGGGGCAGAAACTCTTCCCTCCTGGTAGTGGGTGCTCCAGGCAGAAGTAAGGGCATTCCCACACTGGCTAAGCCAAGTGTCTGGCCAGGAAGCGAAGCGCACAGAAAAAAGCAAGAAATTTTACAAAAGGAAAAGTGAAAGTGGAAACAGAAGAGAAGAGAGCAACAAATCCAAATGCAAGGGATAATAACAGTGGGGTGGAGATTAGAGCCGGAGGCAGAAGCTATGAACATGGAAACAGATCTTAGAGGGGAAATGGAAAGGAGCTAAGGAATACCAAGGATATTTGACACCAGGGCACACTGTTTCCTTACAACGCTTCCTGTATATGACGGAAGTATTTTCCTCAATAATTGTGATGTGGAATGAATAATAATAGCCTGAAATAAACACAGTAAAAATCTCCTCTTACTGAAGTTGGTATGTATATAATCATACCAGTACAAATAAATAATAATAAGTGAAATATCTTCAGCTGAAACAATTTTGGTAACTACTAAATGGTTTATGAAATAACATTTTTTTCTGAATTTATTAGTTTTTAAAGAATTTAAAATGAAGTATAAACTTTAATTTTTAAAGATATCTTCAAATTCCACAAAATATTTTATGTGTGAACTAAAATTTACACTTAACCAAACAAAAATATTACCCTCTGGAATTCACATTCTGTTTCACTGTTTTTAAATTAAAGCACAAATAAAAACTCCAAGAAGATACTGTTTTCATATTACGGCATATGTTAAAAACTCCATATAGAATGACAGATTGAAGGAATTCAGGTTCTGATTCTTTGTTTATATAAGCACTGCACTATGAAGTACATTTACAGATATATTTGTGTGTGTGTGTGTGTATATACGCTATTGAAACTCAACAGCAATTGTTAGAATTTAGACTAACAAAAGATTTTTTGAGAGCAGGAGTATTTTATCATTGACGTTGGGTTTTTTTTTTTTTTTTTTTTTTTGGTCATGTTTTCTGGCACATCACAATAATAGGAAAAGATTTAGAAAGTTTTATTATTGTTTTAAAATTATGTATGATGCATACTCTTATTGCTTACACTTGAGGGGAGCTCCTCCCACCACTGGAAGAGAGTCAGCACCTCGCACAGAAAAATATTTGGATCACTCTGCAGAGAAGGGACACAACCTCCAACCTCTCAGTGGGCCCTAAGGGCTTTGCCAAATTATAGTGCTAGACAAAATGAGCACTCACAATGGATCCCATTGTCATGATCCCTCAGAGCCCTGTGTATGCAATACCAAAAGAGAGATTTTTTTCAGAATTCACACTCAGAGAGAAAGTATGGCTTCTCTTATATTTCCTACTGTAAGAATTCCTATTATAAGAGTTATGGAATTCATTTTGTCGTTTTTACATTAGTACACAGAGTTCAGAATAAGTAAATATACACATATACATATAAATATGTACTTACACTTGTATAGCCTACATTCCCAAAGTGGGGAGCTTTTAAAAGTCCAATTTCTGGATCCCACCTCTGGAGAGGTTGACTCATTCTGTCTGAGATGAGGCCCAAGAATCTACAAATTTTAAAAGCATCCCTGTGTTTCTGATGGCCGTCCAGGTAGAGGGATCACAGGTGATGGATTTGGATTTTTCTAGTTCTGTGCTCATAATTTTCTACTTCAATTAAATTTCTAAGGTCCTGATTATACATTTCTATTTTGTCATTTTATTGTCTATGTTCCTATTTCATCTTGGAGATCACCTTACTGTCAAATTGAAATTTAATTCTTAGAGGAAGAAAAATCCACCTTCTCCTTTCCTGCAAAGCTTACAATTTGACCGGCTGCAAGTTTCTCGGTAGGGTATATATTCAGATGGACAGCCTTCTATTCTTATAGCAGATCACTAAACTTTTTATACCAGCAAATGCAGTGAAAAAATCACAGTGCTTTTCATATCTTCATACACAGTATATTACTAGATTCTCCCTTAGAGGTGTACAAAACTGTTTCCTCTACTTAAGTAATGCCCCTCCTTTTTTCTTTTCTTTTTTTTTTTTTTGCAGGGGCTGGGGAGATGTATTTTTATGTTTTGTTTTTTTGTTCTTCAGCCAAAATTCACCATTTAAAAGGAAAGAGAGAAAGAAAAGCAGGCAAAAGAAAAAAGCAGGCAAAGCAAAACAGAGAAGATTCTGGGAAGCATGATACATTATTACTTGATTTTTCTAGCTGCAAGATGGTATAAAACAGAAAGTAGAAATATAATATGCTTCTTGTGGTTTCTCCACTGAAGTAGGCATGATCCAGCCTGTGGTCCAGATTGTCTAATTGATTATGCTTTTAAAATTCATGCTTTTGTTGTCTGTCTTTACTAAATAGCAAATGCTGGTCAGTATGAACATTCACTAATCTATTTAGTTTAATTATGTGAGAATTATTAGTTTTAATTATTTATTTAAAAAGAACCATTTATTAAGTGTTATGTTATTAAGTATCACAAAGGACCAAATGACACTTTAATTTTTAGAATGCCTCTATGAAAGAGGTTTTCTCCCCATTTTACAGATAAAGGAAATGAGACTCAGATGAGTTCAGTTACTTGCTCAAATTATTCTGCGAATTAATGTAGTTCTTGTGTTTTGGTGGACATAGGAATCTTCTCTAAGAACTTGTCTAAAATGTTGATTTCTTCCTAGGGATTCCCCTTCTGTAGGTTGCAGAGAGCCCAGGAATATACCTGGTTCACAGCACCAGGTGAACCTGATGCAGATAGTTTTCAGGCTACAATTAGAGAAAGCTCGTATTATGGGTCCCCCCCACTCTGGAAGACAGCTCAGAGTTCAGGACATGAAGGAGGTCCCTACCCTGTGCTATTTCCATGACACCACCTGGCCTTCATTCCCTTAGAACTCAGGCCATGGAAAGCCACACTCCAACCTACCCACCCTGGCCTGCTGGGTAACTTTCAGCCAGAAATCTTCGTAATCATAATTTCTTCACTTAAAAAGGGAGTACTGAAAATGCATGTTGAACTCCATTTAGGAGGAAGGGCCAGAAAGAGTGTGGTGAAAATTATTGAGAAAGTGGGAGTTGAAAGAAAAGACTCAGGAGGAAAGAAGACAGGTGTAGCTTTATCTATGTCGTTGGGCTTCTCAACCCACAGACCTTCCACTCCACACTCACGGTGATTTCTGTTAAACAACAGCACATGCATGGGGAACTGATGCCGCTTTGGGATAAGAACAAAAATTCCACAGTAACGACAGATAGAAAGAAAGATAGTCGGTAGGACAGAAGTGTGGGCATAAGACATAGAGAAAGAAAAAAAAAGCAGGAAAAGGTAGAAGAGGAAAAGAAGGTGGCAACTATGGAAATGGGGGGATCTTGCTAATAGAGCAAACCATGGTTAAGGTTAACAGCGCATCAGTTCAGTCCACCAAATGTCTGCCTGCCTTCTCTTTATAAGTCCTAGGGCGACTGCAAATTACTAGCGCCAGGAAAATCACTCCTCTCGGATCTGTGTGTCCTCCAATCAGGTTCACTGATATAATAGGTTTGCCCAGCAGATTACCTTTCCTGTGAATTTGAGATGAAGTGATTGGAAAGAGAGAAATAAAAATCTAACAGGGTCTAGGGAACTCCAAAACCTTTAGTATTAGATTCCATGGTGTTTGCTCCAAGTGACATAAATACCTTTAGGCAACTCCTCACCTATGAAATTAAAAACTTCCTGGACTATATTTGAAGAAGGTGTTACACAGGTTACAGAAACACTGTAAGTCCAGTAGTGGACACTTCTGCAAAAAAAGAAAAAAGAAAGAAAGAAACACTATATGGGCAAGAAAAGATTTGGTGACTAGTTTTCACTCCACTACAACAACATCAAACTGACACTTTAGGGTCTGGCAATAGGATAAAATAATAATTATCATCACAAATAAAAGCTACCACTTGTCAAATACCTTTTGTATTTGTGCAGGTATGTGCCAAGAGTTTTAGATGCCTTTGTTCTAACCCTACAACTCTTAAGGTAGGTATTATTAGATTACAACACATAAAATTTTTTAGATGCTTTAATATACATTATTTTTTTATTAATACTGCCTACCTTTTTATTTCAAAGTAGTATGGAGATACAAATGGTTTTGATTACAAGGTTACGAGGATTTTGTAACACTTGAGTAACATTAAATTTAAAAAGGAATAATTCATAATGAAACTCAGTGGCAACAGGGGGCTTTTCACAGAAGAACATCATGTAATATAGGGAAAAGTAAAAATAGAAATTCACAATTTTTCAATCATGAATGTAGTAACTGATTCAGGCATAGGTTATCAATGGATGTTAAAACATGTTGGTTAAAAGGTTGTTGAGGATAGAATATTTGCACAGTCTCAAAGCATCATGCCTCAGGTTAGATATTAATTATGAAGGGATAAAAGATATCTTTACCATAGAAAAATCTGGCTGAAAATACACTAACCAAGTCAGCAAAGTTAACACCACCAGTAATGAGACAAACTGATATTATGTGCCTTATGGTGGTATATAATTTGAAGTACTCAATATCATATATATATATATATGTATATATACACACACACACAGGTTGAGCATCTCTAATTTGAAATCTAAAATCCAAAACCCAAACTTTTTGAGTGCTGACATGACACCACAGTGGAAAATTCCATACCTGATCTCATATGACAGGTTGCAGTCAAAATTCAGTCAAAATTTTGTTTTATGCACAAAATGATTAAAAATAATGTATAAAATTATCTTCCTGTTATGTATATAAGGTGTATATGAAATCTGAAACACTTCTGGTCCCAAGCATTTTGGATAAGGGGTACTCAATCTGTAGTATTCTTCTTGAAATGTTTAACCTGAATCTGGTTGTGAGGAATGTGAACTCAGATTTGGGGACATTCTACAACTACCCACAACTGGCTTGGACTATTTAAAAATGTTAACAAAAAAGTTAGGGAGCATTCTGAACTAAAACAGATACCAGAGATGATCCTTAACAGGATTCTGAATTAGAAAAAAAATCAGCTATGAAGACATTTTGGGAATAATTGGGAAAATTTGAATATGGAGCAGTATCGTATTAGGGTCATATTTCTTAGTTGATTTTAATGCAACCGTGGTAACGGAAGAGTTTGTTTCCTGTTCTTAGGGGATATCTGTGAAGTATTTAAGTGTCATCAAGTCTACAACTTAGTTTCAAATAACGCAACAACCACCACAAAGTGCTATGTGAAGACAGATAAAGCAAATGTGGCAAAATGTGAACAATTGAGAAACAAGTGAAAACCAGATGCGTGACAACTTCTACTTGTCTACAGGCTTGAAATGTTTTTAAAATGAAGAGTTGGGGGGAAAAAGGAGTAGTGTTATTGATCCTACTTTTTCAAAAATGGAAACTGAGTTTGAGGTCACCCAGCTAGTACATGGTAGAGCTAATAATTATGAACTAAAATAAATCTTAAGCCCCCCAGCCAACTGAATGGACCTCCTCTTGGCCAGAGGGATCCCAGGAAAACCTTAAAGCTGGGTTGCATGCCATGAGGGGACAGACAGGAGGTCATGCCCCCTCCCTTTTGGAGTGACTCTTTTAACAGTAAAATAGTAAATCATTAACAGGCCTAAGGGCATGTAAGACATAGGTTAAACCATACCTGCAGGCCATTAATTTACTTGACAGATTACTTAAGTCTCAGTGTAAGTCTGGTGGTGCCTTGTCTCTGATTAACAAACTTCCTTTTCTTAACTTAAAACATTACCAGGCTTTAGGCAAAGCTTCATTTCTTTAATCAATTACAAATCAAAGAATCTTTAAACCCACCTATAACTTGCAAGGTCCTCCACCTTTGAAATATCCCGCCTTTTCTGGCCAAACCAATGTACGCCTTCCACGTAGTGATTTATGCTTTTGCGTGTAATTCCTGTCTTCGTCGCCAAACCGTAAACCGGCCACCTACATTTTCTCAAGACCTCTTAAGGGCATGTTTTCTTGGGCCTTGGTCACACACACTAGGCTCAAAATAATCCTCTTTAAATTATTTTACAGAGTTTGAGGTTTTTTTCCGTTAACATGTTCAAGCCCTGGCCTTTCTGCCTCTACTAACCTCTTCAATATATCTGACCCTAGAATGATCAATGTGAGTACAACCCATGTGAAAAGGTCTTTAAAAAGAATGTCATTTATTTCTCTAAGTTCCTCATGACTGCAGACAGGGGCCTCACCCTGGGAGACAAGGACTGGGATGTGGTTTGCAAGGGTGCCATCCTCCTCCCCACCTGCCCACTCCCCCTCTCCCTCACCCCTTCCTTCTTCTGTGACTATTACAGAAAGTGGTTTGGGATTCATTCCCTGTCAGTCATTAAGGCCTAATATAAACCCTTGTGGCATGCCGGGATTTAAATTAATCCTGACTTTTCATCGTCTCAGGGCACAAAACTTAGCAGACAACAGATGGCAACTTTAAAGATAGCTTTAACAGAGGTCAACATAATATACAGTTATTGTGGACCTATTTTACACGGATAACACTTGAACCAAATAGATTGCAGAAAGAAGCATTGTTTTCAAACCAGTTGACCCCTTTCTTCAAAGACATTATCAGCTATTTATGAAAACAGTATTTTATTGGGTCTATATGAAGTGATTAATCATATAACCATGTACTCAACTGAATTCAATAGTATCCATCTAAGGTAATGCCTGCTCCATGTTCATGAATTTAGATAAAGCTGCCTAAACTGCCTTGTGAACTGCGTTTGGAAGTTTAAATTTTCTTTTAACACCTCATGTTGCTACATAATAACAGTCCTTGGCTTTTCAGTAGTATTCTCATTTAAATGTCTTCCATCACTACAACTAGGTAAAAAGGAAACTCATTCTTTGGTGGTTCATAGGCCATGGTCTCACTTCTCCCATGTGTGGGTGCCCTCTGTTTGTACCCTACATTTAGTTTTCGGATTTTATAAATTGCTGACAGGAGCCAGATCTTTTTTTAGAAAGTGTTTTGTGCAGACAGAAGGGAAAAGCTCACAGTAGGCTACTGGTATCATTAGCAATTTTGTTCTTTATAGAGCAGGAAAATATAATCAGTGGTTTTAAGCTATTAATTCTATAGGCTGGTACTTCCCTCCCACTAGGAAAGGCTTATTTTCTCCACCCCAGAAGATGGGTGTTTTTTAATGTTTAAGCAAATCCCTGCAGTGTCTTTGTCTCCGTAAGTGTAATGAAAACACAGAGCTTCAGTGCCTCCCACGGTGAGCACATCAGGGCATTGGGCTATGCAGCTTTGTGCTGCCTCTCAGCTGCCACGCATGGAGAGCGAAGGGCATGAAAAATCACTTATTGTGAGGGATCCTCCGTGCTTTTTTTTAAATGGAATTCTTTAGCAAGCTTGAGGAAAAGAAAAAAAATAAAGAGAATGTGGAAGCGTGGACAGAGTTAGGGTCCCCAGGGTACTGAGCCTAGCTTGGAGTGACCATTGATGAATCCATTCATCTCCCTGTGGAACTAAACACAGATAAATGATTTTTTTAGGTTTTCCCCAGTCATTCTTAGTGAAAATACGGACTTACCTTATCAGCTCACTGTCAGTTTCTTCCCACCTGGAATGATGACCATTGTTCTCAAAGCCAATGTATGTCGCAGCGCATACCCTCATTTGTCTTTGGGTGCACTCCCGAGGGTCAGCACACACCGCAGAGTGTCAGTGGGGCTGCAAAAGCCCCTGGCAGAGACTTAGAAATAGCCCACCCCTGTGAGGCATTTGGCTGTGTGTCTCTTTTCCCCAGAGTTTTCACTTCTTTTTAATTGGGGCATTTTCTCTCTTTCGGACTTTAGAGGGTTTCTAGCAAACAAATACACAAGCACATGCTTGAGATAAGAAGCAGCAAGGTTAGGACCAGGAGTCTCAATTAGCGTGCCAAGGATCACCTCTGCAGTCCTGAGCAAGGCCAAGTTTGCATGAAATGATGAACGCCGATGAGGCATTACAGCATGCAGTATTTCATCATGGTGAGGTCTAGGAATCTGGTGACACGTGCCGGGGTGACACAGGCGGCCACAGGCTGTGTGGCACCAGCATGACATGAGAACCAGTGGGAGCCAGAAGCATAGGTCAACGTGTTATGTAGATAGCTAGGGATTCTAGGTCTCCTAGAATTGTGTTTAGTTCCACAGAGAGGTGGAGGGATTCATCAATGGTCACTCCAAGCTAGGCTCAGTACCCTGGGGACCCTGACTCTGTCCACTCTTCCACATTCTCTTTATTTTTTTTCTTTTCCTCAAGCTTGCTAAGGAATTCCATTAAAAAAAAAAAAAAAAACACGGAAGGACAAAAGTGGGTGCTGTTGCTTTGGTACAATTTCCCCACCTGGGAAGAAGGCTCCCATCTTGGTCCTGCCCCACCCTCATCTCCCCAGTGACTGCCATACCTGGAGAGGAGGGAATACCCTATGAATCTGCCAATCAACTTAGCGTGCCAGCTGCAAAAGAATGCAGGGGACTCAATAGCCCATGGGCCAAGCCGCGTAGGTACCATAGGGTCCAGAAACTGAGCTAGAACAACCCGCATGCAACTCCCAACTGTCCAATCAAAGTGGTTTCATGATGACGTCTCAGCCAGTAAGGGAAGTCCCAACCTGGGCACTATAAAACAAGATGCAGACCATAACCAGTCCCTCTTTTTGCACCTTTACTTTTTGCTCTCCCTTTGCTGAGACAGTGGGTCTGGTCGTCATCTGTGGCATATGTATCATGCTCTGTAAACCTGTATCTTGCTCTTGCTCCATAATCTTATCTTTCTCTCCTCAGTAAACCTCATTTTCGTGCTTGCCTTACTTTGGCACGTCTGGTCATTCTTCAGCCATGAGCGCGCCAAGAACCGACATTTCAGACTGAAACGTGACAAACCTAAAGGAAAAAGCTGAGGCAAAATTAATAGAGAGTTTATTTGGGCCAAGCTTAAGGATTGCAGCCAGGGAGCAGAGATTCAAGTTGCCCTGAATATATGCTCCAGTTAGCAGCAAGTAGGTTTTTAAAGGGAGAGACAGTTTCTAAGTTGTTTACCAAGAATTTACATTAAAATAACATAATCTATTGATTGGCTACACATTGTTCTTTGTATCACAGATTCCAGGAACATGGAGATAATAGGTAAGGCAGCTAGTCAGGAAGAAAACATCTTTAGACAACTGCTCCCCTTCTCATGGGTGTGGGGGTTGGTGGCTGAAGTCCTTATTCCTGTCTGCCTGGGCCTGATGAATTTTCCCTATCTCACAAGCTCAGACTGCTCTGAGCTATTTTTCTTTTCTCACATGTAGCATCTGGGGAACCTTAGAGGCAAAGTTAAAATTAAAATCCAGCCAATCACGAAAGACTGGGTTCCTGTGAGGATTTTGAAATTCTAAAACTCTGATGTTCTTTCTCCTGAGGCTACAGCATGGCATCATCTCCTACTCACAGAGTGTATAATTATAAAGATTATGAGATTTGAAATTAATATCTCAATCCCAGAAAGGGGATCTTCTATTTTCTGGTCAGAGACCAACCCTCTGGAGAGGTAATAAGACCAGCAGATCATGGGACCCCCATTGCTTTGCCCAGAGCTGAGTCTTGAAAGTGGACAATGTAACAGCTTAACACCAGGGCCACTGTGTCAGGGGCCGGCAAAGCCTGCCTGGGGACACAGTGAATCTGCTCCTCAGGAAAATCCTCAGAAGTTTAATGGCTTCCAAGCTTTCCAGCTGTCGGTCCCGTAGTGACTGTTACTGACCTCATGCCACCACAAAGAAAACATGGAGCTGCACTCTATTCTATTCTCCGTAAAACAGGCATCCGAACTGATGCACGTGACTCCTTTTGAGTGAAGCATTAGACAACATTTTTTCTCTATGAATCATTAGAATAATAAAACTAAGAAAGTATAACATAATTTTAGGAGATTTTTAAAATCTAAGTCATGAAAAAATGCTGCATTTGGAAGTTAAAAAAAAAAAAACCCTGTGTGCAGTTGTACCAAATCAATCTGACTTTTACCCACATTCCTAAACTCCCTTCCCCCTCAATATTATGAATTAGAGAGCTTCTTTTTCTTGTTTGTTATGGAACCCATATTCCATACTAATGGACCAACCCACAATAGTTCCTAGTTCAAAGGGATGACAAATAGGCCCTCTGCCAGGTTTCTTTATTGTTTGTACTTATGAGAAAATGCATTTATAGTGCAGTGACTGGGTATGCACACTCCCAAAGGACAAAGAAATCATGCAGAAACCTCACATGCAGAGTTTGCAGGAAGAAATATCAGCTCATACCTAACTACCGTGGCTGTTGCCATAAGAATGGTAATAACTAGACTGGTACATATCAGAAATTGCAGCTGTTCTTAGAAGTAAGTAATTTTAATGACTTGATTCAATCAGCTGTTAAAAGATGAGTCCTAAAAAGTATTTTACAGCCTTCTTTGATGGGCTAAGAATCAGAACAAAGGGATTGTTCTAGAAGTGGAATACAGCAGTAGGTGGGTGCATATAAAGGTGTGTAATGAATTCACATAGGTTTAGACAAGAATCCTGCATTAGGTAATAAGGCTAAGCTGCTATAACAAAAATGACCCTAAAATACAAGGCTACAAGACACTGCATTCTATCTCACTTAATAGCATGACTGGATTAAGCCAGGAGACCTTCCACAAGGTCATTCAGGGACAGGGGTTCTTTCTGATTTGCTACCATAGTCTTCATCAAGGTGTTAACCTCATCTGCATGGTAGAAGCTGGGTTATAGCCTTAGCCACATGCCTGAAAACTTGGGTACACAAGGCAGTCCAGGCCACTTTCCTCCTTTGGGGAAAGTGAGACAAAGGTAGGACCCATCCATTCTACTCTCATTCCATTGACAAAAGCCTAGTTACATAGCCATATCTAGTTGTGAGGAGGCTGAGACACAGTGTCTCTAGCTGGTGGCCATTTCCTAGGAAGAAGAAAAAAACTGGTTTGGAAGAAATATCTAGCAGTCTACTGTCTGACTGGTACTTCTCACTATCGAGTCTTATTCTTTAGTATCATTTTCAACTGGGCTTCTGAGGCCAGAAGCATTAAGCAGACAAACTCCACTTCTGGGGAAAGTTGCTAATGAAGTAAAATGGATTTGCTGCACTAGGCTAAGTGTTTAGGTTTTTTTGTTTTCTCTGTAAAGATTATAAATGTCTTTTCATTTGTATGTCAGAGACTGTCAAAAGTGAAAGGTGTCTTTTGGTATCCTAGAATCAAAGCTAGACTGCCACTGAGGTATTCAACAGACTTACCAGATAAACCTATACTATTCACTATCAGAAATTAATTAATTTTCTTATAAAACCAGCTCTGTATCTATAAAAATAAAAATGGATACTGATTGTCTATGTCAGTCCATTTTCTCATGATCAGCCTTTTCTACAAATGAGCCAGAACCTTGTTAGTGTCATATCTGTTGCACTGCCTGAGGTGGGGTGGTTTATTGTGCAGTCAGGTTGAAAAGAATAAATCCTTGATAGAAGATAGCTAGGGGACCCGGAAAGTAAAGGCATCTGGAACAATGAGTTTTAAAAGAATTCAGCCTATTCTTTGGCTTCTTAAAAACATGAAATTCTTATAAGCTGTCAGGAGCTTCAGTTAATTGTTCTTTCTCTAATGCCCATTGTCTGTCAGTAGATTTCTTCAATGGAAATTATTGGTGGCGTGTCTTAACACGATCAACTTTTTTTCTTTCCTTTCCAGTAGGGCTGACAATAGGCAATTGACCAGCCGTTTTTCCTGTCACCACATTCAAGTGCCAGGAGCCCCGTGGGTTTTAATTAGGATTTAAAATCAGAATGTTTCCTTTCTTGTGTATTTGCATTCCTATTGCCTCCCCCAGACCTCTGATCTTGCACAGTCCCTAGGAATTGCTCTTGTTCTTTTCAGATTTCTTCCTTCACAGGCAAATTCCCAACCCTAGAAGGGGTATGAACAAGCTACTCAGGATTGAGCATCAAATCACATGAGTTTGCAGTTGCATTCTTACCCCCAAAGAGGTTTTTGTCTTAGTTAGCACCATTTCTAACACATCTTTAGCACCTTATTTATAATAAGGGCAAGTTTAGGAAAGAATGTTAATATAAAGTTAGTTTGGCTTGAATGCCAGAAAATAAAAGTACACAGTGGGGTGTGTGTGTGCATTACACATACCAAGAAAATGCTGGCAGCTTTTCTTCAGAGCAATGTTCATACACAAGTGCTCAATTAAATTAGCATCCCTTCTTGCAGAAAGTACTAAGAAGAACACCCACAATACATGAACTATGACTCCTCTATGAAAAAAAAATAAAAATAAATTTTATCAGTTTTTGATGCTAATTAATGTCTAAAGATAATGTTTTGGGATGGCCATTTCCCTATTTTTTATCACAACATCCAACGACCTACACCTGGTGTTCCATGTTGTTTGTATATACTAAAGATTGCAATTAATAAAAAGATTAAAATTAGGAACAAGCAAAGGTATTTCTAAATTTATTTAGGTTTTAATTTATGCATATATCTAGATTTTATTTCAGAACAGAATTGTCCATTTTCACCAAACTGCACTCATTCATTTAGTCATTTATTTAATCATTTGCTAAATACTAATTGGCCACTGTTAAATGCTTTAGAGAATACAAAGAATCTAAGATACCCTCCATATTTTCAAGAATCCAACTCCATAACTCAGAAATAAAAAAATACTCATGCATAATACTTTTTTACCAACACAAAATAATATTCTTTAGAATTGAGAGCTAAATAAGCAGTATAGATAGCAAGTGCTCTAAAAACCAAGAAGATGGGAACTATCACTTGAGCAAGGTGAAACTTGATCTGGGAGTTGGAAGATGGACTGATTTTGAATATGAGGGGAAAAAAGCGATGGTGTTCCAGGCAGAGAACATAGAAAAATGTGCCCAGATGATGAATTGGGCTTGTTTGAGGAAGCATGAGTAACTGGGAGAACAGGAGAGTTAGCAAGAAACATTCCTAGGAAGGTAATGTGAGCATTAAGCCTGAGTAGGCAAAGGCGAGGAAGGTATGTGTGTTGTACCCCAAGCCTATCACCCTGAGAAACGATTCTGCTCTGAGAGCGTATGGAGGGGAGTATGGCCACGGAAGAGGGGGACTCTATATATGAAGCCCCTTATAGAACCAGGGTCCCAACTTTTAAAATTTAATTTCAAACACATAAATGTTTGAGTTTCTAGTAAATGGATTATCTAGCTCCCTACTTATTTTCTTTTCCTGTCCCTGTAAGCATCCTGATAAGAGATAAATTCTCTGTACCCTACAGAAATTTTGTAAGGGAAGAAGGGAAAATATATCAGGAGAGAGAGAGGGAGTATCTAATCCTCTGTACCAAACATTAGCATAGAAATGAAGATGCTAAATTTGGAGCTAAATTCCCTAGGTTTGTATCACACACTTCTACTTACTGTCTTACAATTCTAGACAAGATGCTTAAACTTTTTATTCCTTGTTTTACTCAACAGTGGAATCTCATAGGGTTATTCTGAGTATTAAGTGAGACCAAATAGGTAAAATTCTTGGAAAAATCTCCTAGTGGCATTTATTGAGCACATAGTATCTGCTTAATAAATGTTAGCTATTGTTATTGTAAGGAGGAAGAAAGAATTTAGGCAACCAATAAGTGAGTTTTAGGGTGAGAAGAGGAAGAAAGGACTGAGTGAAAATCTGATTATCATGGATACATTTAGTGATAAAAGGATATGGAAAACCGATTAAACCACTACAAGGAAATTGGAAAGTTTAAACCTATTCTATGTGGTTGCAGGCATGTATGGCCCCAGGAAAAAAAGAGGCTAACATGTTGTTGTTGTTGTTGTTCTTGTTTAATCTGAAAAATACCTCTCCCCCCAAAAAATCATCCTACCTTTTAAAAAATCTAGTCTCTATGACATTTTGAACGTAAGTCTTTTTCACTTTGTGAGAAGAGCAATAGCTGTAAGTCTTCATGTGTTGCTTGCCTGTTTGTGCTTCTTTAAGGCAACCTAAGTAGCTATCTTGAGTTCATTTGAACTAATGAAACTCTCTTACTCCTACTTTATACCAAGGTGAAGCACAAGCTCCCTGGATACATGATTATTTAAGAAAAGAAATCCCTTTGTTCTGTTGGAACCAGGTTTCTCAACCATGGCATTATTGACATTTGGGCCAGATAATTTTTTGTTGGGAAAAGTGGGCAGATGTCCTGTGTACTGAAGGATATTTAGTAGCATTCTGGCCTCTATCCACTACACGCCAGTAGCATCTCCATCTCCCCAGTCATCACAATAAAAAATGTCTACAGACAATGCCAGATGTCACCTTGGACACAAAATCACCCCAAGTCAAGAACCACTGTGTTAGAATCAGTGGATGGAAACCCATTGCTTATATTTTGCAAACAGAAGCATGTGGCCAAAGTCAATACTGGTGCCTTTAGCCCACACCCACTCAAATAAACCGCAGCTTCCATTGCAAGGGACTCATTGGGTAAAAACCAACCACCTCATGTGCCAGTGTCAATGGGACATAGGTGGTGGAGTGAAGAGGCACCAACAGAGAGGAGGAACTGGCAATGCATGGATGTCTTGGCAAGATTTGAATAGTGATATTTTCTAAGCAACCAGAATGACCTACTAGTAATATCATCATCTCTTTTCTTCTGCAGAATAGGAAAATAAAAGGAATTAATGTTTGGCTATTAGAGTAGTCATTTTGCTATTAGAAAAAGTTACTTTAATTTGTGTCTCAAATGTTCGTGGAAAATAGGCATGCGAATCTACTAGACACTTGCTGCTTCTTGCTTTTTCTGGGGTGACATATGCTTTTCGAGGCAGCAGGCAGCATGTCAGGCAAAAAGGCATCATGGCCTGAAAGGTCACTGCAGGTGAGAATGGGACCCTTCTGAGTGAGGATGATCTGTCACTGCACAGAGAGTTCATATAAGTAGAGGTTATCCCATCATAATCTGTCTACTTCAGAAAGATCAATTGTAACCAAATGGATATATGTTGTAAGCTATGAGAGTAATGAAAGCTGCATACTAAGTTGTAGTTAAGATGCAGTGCATCTTAGCTCAGGTTGCTATAACAAAATATCGTAGACTGGGTGGCTTAAGCAACAGAAATTTATTTCCCTCAGTTTGGAGTCTGGGGAGTCCAAGATCAAGGTGCCCTGCTGATTCATTCCTGGTGAGGGCTCTCTTCTGGGTTTGCAGAGAAATGCCTTCTTGCATCCTCACGTGGTAGAGAGATTTCTCTTGTGTCTCTTGTTATAAGGGTACTAATTCCACAATGGTTGGGGGCCCACCCACATGACCTCATCTAAACCTAATTACCTCCCAAAGGCTCACCTCCTCATGCCATCACACTGGGGATTAGGGCTGCAACATGTGCATTTGGAGAGGAGGGACATAAAATTCAGTCCATAGCACAGTAGGTACTGTCCAATGAAATAAATGAAAAAAGTAGACAAAAATAAAATTATAAGAAGAAATAAATAATGGTAAATGCAGAAAATTATAGACTCTGTTAAGCAAAATCAATTTTTTCAAAATTCTCAAACTTTAGTGTTTACTGACATATTTGACATGACTTTAGTTGGCTACAAGCAAAACAAATGAATTGTGAAATGACAAAACATGATACAGCATTTCTTGAGAATTTGACACAGTACACAGAGGAAAGCTGCAGAAAGAATAAATATTCTTGCCTGACTCCAAAGGAGAAAACCGACTGCTCAAACATAAAATTAAAGATAAGAGAATTAGATATTTGTTTTAGGAAATAAAACTAACATTTTCAATCAGATTACTGAACTATCCCCCTCCCACTCATTATTTTAAGTTTATCTAGTAAGTAAACCCATTGGGCAAATCTTATGCAGACAGGCAGCTAAATTAAATGGCCTAAGAGTTCTTTTCAATTTCCAATTTCTTTGATTTGTAACACCATTAAGTAATTTACAATGGGATGAATAATAGAATTACTTTGATGAGATGTTACTCATATTTAATTTGTATTTGATTCAAACTTAAACCTAACGGTTTTGAAAACCTTTGTGTTCACTGAATTATTCTTTGCTACATGGTAGATACTCTTTCTTATTTGTTCCATGTGGTTTGCTTTTATTTGAACTATTATGACATTTAATAACATGTCTAGCCATAACCACAGAGGATGTTAAAGCTTCCCTCACTATTAGCAACATAATTAACTCCCTTGCTCTCTTGACTTAGCATTTCAACAATGAGGTTCATAAAATTCTATTTGCAAAGCAAACATATGGCTAATTCTAATTCCATGTACTGAATTTGGTGGTCATGGCTTTCTTTATCCTCTGTGCACTTACTTTAATATGAGATGAATAATGCTTCTAGCTTCTCTAGCAAAAGACATTCTAGCATTAGTGGCACCAAGGGCAAAAACTCAGAGAGATTAAGGTATATGATGTACCCAAGGAATGCTGATGTTCAGTGTAGCTGGAAAACTCCATGAATGAAAGGGAATATTGAATTCTGTGGGCAAAATAACTTATCTTGAGTTTGAAATAAGTAATTGTGACCAAAATCTGTTTCTTCTCAGATAGGAATAGAAGGACATCCCTGGAGATCTATGGCTGTCCCTGAAAAAGACACTTTGACTTTAAAATATCCCTGAAGAATTTGTGCCTGAAGCCCCCTTGGAGACAGACCTTCAATGAAAGAAAAATGGATTTCTAGTTTTGAAAGCTCTTTTACTCAGGAAAAAAAGCTTAGTAGAAACACAAACTCAAATATAAGAAATATATGATCTTTGATTCTTAGCATTTTTTAAAGTTAGTTCTAGGTAGGAAAAAGCAATATAAAAATTTCAGACTTTGTGGGAAATTCCTCAAATTCTTAATTGCCCTCGCTGACCTAGAAACTTGAAAATGAGTTCAGGTTTATGTCCCTCCCCAGCCCAATTCATGTGTTGAAACCATAATCCCCAGTGTGATGGTATGAGGAGGTGAGCTTTTGGGGAGGTAATTAGGTTTACATGAGGTCATGTGGGTGGGCCCCCAACCATTGTGAGATTTGGTCTCTCATAAGAAGAGACACAAGAGAAATCTCTCTACCATGTAAAGATGCAAGAAGGCATTTCTCTGCAACTCAGGAAGAGAGGCTTCACTAGGAATGAATCAGCAGACACCTTGATCTTGGACTCCCCAGACTCCAAACTAAGGGAAATAGATTGCCGTTGCTTAAGCCACCCAGTGTATGATATTTTGTTATGGCAACGTGAGCTGACTAAGATGCATTCCATCTTAACTACAACTTAGTTATACAGCCTTTGATATTCTCATGACTGACAACATATACCCATTTAGCTAAAATTAATCTTTCTGCAGTAGATAAATTATGATGGGAGAACCTGTAGTTGGTTATATTACTTTATTACTTACTGTTCTTCCATTTCAAACTGCTTGTGGCAGATGAAGTCTCCACAATAGTTGGAGAAATAAAGCAACCTAGATGTTTGTGCTGTTCCTAGAGCCCACAGGCTGGGGCAGCCTCCTAGCAAAAGCCGAAATGATAGAGCTGTTGCCCCTCCTGGAGAGGAGCTGAAAGCCAGGCAGGGTGAGAAACACTCAGCTTCACCCCCTCCTGCCTTTCTCCAGTCCCCTGCCAGGGTCTGCCATCGGAAACCAGCCGGCAGGGCAGCCAGGAAAACACAGGCCAGCTTCCTGCCCTATATCACACAGCACAGGGAGGGTAATATCACATTGAGGAGCAAATAGACAAATGACTGACATCTAGAAAGCACTGACCAAGAGGCAGAAGTGCTTCTGTTGGTACAAAAGTCCTCTGTGTGCTTTCTTCTTGTGTGTTTTCTTAGAAGTTACTTTGTTTTTGTTTAGTTTGGTTTTGTCTTAATTTGAGATGTGATCACTGCTAGTTAATATGATCTTCTCAAAAAGCTTGGTAATATTGGATAGTTTCTTCTAAAGTAGTAATAGAAGGGCACATGTGTGCTTCAAGAATGGATGGTAATATTATACGCATGAGATGCATCTCCTGTTAGGTGATGTACTGTTCTTAGACATCAGTTGTAGCCTGCCTTCCTCACTGATTTTAATGGTAGCCTTCTGGAATTTCCCATCTCCAAAATGGTGCACATTTTACACCATTTTGGCCTCGTCTGTCTTTAAGGAATGTGGTATGAACATGGATCATTGTGATCATAGAGGCATGAGACCAGAACTTAATCTGAGCATCTGAACTGAGCATGAGGTTTAATGAACCACTTCTCCACGGAGCGATAAGGTGTGTTAGCAAAGGTGCTGTGGCTTGCATGCACAACCTGCAGCTGATCCCATCACAGGATGCATTATTTGACGTGAGACCTGAAAGACTGAATAGCAATT
This sequence comes from Varecia variegata, assembly GCA_028533085.1. Taxonomy (NCBI): domain Eukaryota; kingdom Metazoa; phylum Chordata; class Mammalia; order Primates; family Lemuridae; genus Varecia; species Varecia variegata. The sequence continues at coordinate 142,515,659 of CM052439.1, read as the reverse complement.
ACTCTCTGCAACCGAGGGCAAATGGCAACTGTCGAGCTTGGCCTTTTCGTATTTTCTGGTTTCCTGAGGCCAGAGTTCTCAGCAGTGACAAAACCTCCTTGCTCTGCTTCATTTGAAAAACACTGTCATTTTAAAGGTTACAATGTGTGTGTGTATGTGTGTGTGTGTGTGTGTGTGTGACAGAGAGAGAGAGAGATGATTTTATAGTGATTTTTATGACAATCAATCGAAAAATGCTGCAGAAACAATGGGAGGCGTTACAAGGCAAATGTAGAATTGAAAGATAATAGGTAGCTCTGGCTCTTCCAAATCTGTTTTACCAAAACCTAAGGCCTAGGAAAGGACAGTGAGTCCGTTACTTGGCCCTGAGGATAATCTTTCCTTGCCTCCCTCCTTATCATTCTCCTCCCCTGCCCTCTCTTCCCAAGACACAACACTGGCTGGGACAGCCCCTCACCTACACCTGCCCCTCTGCCTCACCTTACCGCAGGGCAGGCTGAACTATACTCACAAAAGGGAAGCACTGATGATGCAGGCCCCAGGGGGAAGGCTCAGAGCCGCCCGCCCTCCACAGCCCCGCAGAAAGCATCACTGTTGACGGGTACAGTGCCCCAACCCGGCCTAACCCTTCAGCCCCTCTGAAAGCCCCCAGCTCTTCCCCCGAGAAACCCCCAGCCCCAGTCCAACACCCACAACCCCCTGTTGCAGTCTACACATCTCCCTGACACGGAGATTAAAGCTGACCTGAGACTTACGAACACTTGAAAACCCATGATTATGTTTTCTTATATAAAATGACTGACTTTCTGGGCCCAGTACCAACAAGAAGTAGTAAGAGGGGTCACAGAGAGGAAGCTTTACTTCCTTTTATCCTTCTTTTGTGGCAAACAGGAAAAAAAAAAAAACCACCTCTTACAAAACCTGTGTGTTCAGGAAAAGAGAAAGGGAGGGGGACTGGTGGAGGGAGATGCCCAAGAGTAGAGCCTGGAGTCGGGGTGGAAGGAGCTGTACAAGCCTAAAGCCCCACCCCCTTCACTGCCCCCCATCCTTCCCTGTCCCAGGCCCCTGGTGGTTGGAACAATCACCACAAGTGTCTAACTGAAAGCCACCCCCCTTACTCTGCTCATTTTACCATCAACTTTTCAAATCGGACTTTCTCTAGTGAACATAGCAGCCTGAAGACAGCGGCCATGCCCTGCTTATTTCTGCCCCGATTAGATGCCACTCCAAGTGTGGTCTGAAAGTCAGCAGCGTGGGCATGACCCGGGTGCTTGTTAGAAATGCCCTCTGGCCCAGCCCAGACCTCCCGACGCAGAATATCCAGGGCTGGAGTGCAAGAATCTGTTTCAGCAACTTTCCAGGTGATTCAAATGCCTGCTGAAGTTTGGAAAGCAATACCATACGGTGTAGACACCAGTGTGTTGTGCACAGTATTTGTGTAATAAACACTTGCTGAATTGAACGGAGCACATTTGCAAGATCAGAGTGTGGAGCCAGACTGCAAGCTCCCTGAGGGCAGAGAACGTATCTTTCTTCTTTACTTCTGTCTCCCGAGCTCCTTGCAGAAAGCCTGACAATGCATTTGTTGAGTTGAAATAGAATCGGATAGTATTCTGTTTTTTATTTGTTCCTACTTCAAACTTTTTAAATTAGAGATTATAAAACAGCTAGGAAAATCACAATGAGAATTGTTTAGGAAATGATTTTGAAATAATGTGCCACTACCACTTGGATAACTAATGATACCAGTTTACCAGTAATACTAATGCCTCCCATTCATGTAATACTCTGTGGTTTTCAAACCTCTTCAATGGACATTTTCTTATTTGACCCTCAAAAAAATCTGGCCAGATGATGTGTAGGCTTTGTTGTTCTCTCTCATAGAAAAGGAAGCAGAGATTCAGCAAAGCTGAGAAAATAGTCCTGGTTTTCCTTATCAGGTACAAAAGCTAGAACCCAGGACTTTGAGTTCCTCCTTCATTGTAATGGTTTGTATTCCAATTCTGTTATATATTATCTGAGTGTTTCTGGTAACTTACCCTAAATAAGTCTTCATTTTACAGTGTCTTTACCTGAAAAATGGGAAAACAGTAGTGTCTACCTTACAGGATTGTTTTAAGAATTAAATAAAATAATAAAAGTAAAGCACTTAGCACATTGCCTGGCACAAAGTAAGGGTTTAATAAATGAAGCTACTATTTTATTATTTATTTATTATTATATGTTTGTATTTACATATGTATAATTATTATATATTTATGATTATTTCACCACCCTGACTCCAACAGAGTGACCAGTACTCCATATGTCATGTGTGGGTCGGCAAGGGCCAAGGGCTTCCTAACCTCGGAAGGTATTCCTTGCTAATGTGACAGGACACGTAAGGCATCCAGTCTGACTTTCATGACTGGAAGGGTTTCTCACTGCTGCCCTCCAGTAGGTCCGTACCCGTGCTGATGATTGGTGTCTCTACTGTGGTCACAGTGCTTAACTGCCCTTTCTCATGGAAAGGTTGCCTAGTCATTCCAAACACATGACTTCTTTCCCTCAGATGTTATTGTTAAGCTGTTATGGGTAATTTTTTAAAATATAATGTAGAATACAACTTTTATCCAAATATAAAATAAACCCATGTCAAAAATATTATTTAACTCAGGACTTAAAGGTGGAGCCAGCAAGATGTTGCACAGGCTCAATGAATGCACACATAGAGGCAATCAGAAATGCTGAGACACATTTACCAAGAGTTGCAAAACGGGTTAATATCCATGGGACAATAATCAATTGCATTCCACCAGACACAATCATTTGCACTTCTTTCTTTCTATCAGCAAGAACTCATTTGTATTATTTTCAGTTTTCTACCACTTAGGGAGTTGTAAAATAGCAAAGAGGATGAAAAGCAGAAATAACCAGAAAGGTACGAGCTGGACAGGACTCCCAGGCATCTTTCTTGCCCACCTTAAAGTCTTTCACACTCTTTTCGAAGAATGGGATCTCAAAAGAGTGGTCTAGTGTTAGAGAACAGAGGATATAACTATATCCAGTTTACTTATTCCCTTGCCTAGAAAGGAGGTTTCACAGTCCTAGGCTTCAAAAGGCCTGAGTGGTATGTCTCTTTTTGTTCTCTTTATCTCCTCTTAATACCCTTCTCCTTTTCCTGAAGATCCCATTTCAAAGTTCCACAACTCCACAGACTCACGGTCCTACTTCTTCTCCTTGGAAACTTTACCTCTCCCAAAGGAGGAGGAAGTGCCTTCCTCCTTGGTTCTGTCTTAATATCTCACAAACCTCAGTGATTAGCCTTTGGCTGAATGTGTATGGAGCCTCTCCTCTGCTTAGCCACTAGGGTTGTGAAGGAAAGGAGAAGATTCTGGTACCTGGGTGAGGACAAAGCAGGTACTGAATTCTAAGTTCAGCTTCCCCTTCAGCAAACCTGATTACCTTATCATTAACCCAAGAAGCTAGCCCATCTTGCCAAAATGAATTCCATTAATTCCCCTGGGAACAGTACAATCTTGTCTAATTTGGGGATATTTCTATTAACATGCCTTTGGACTCACCCTTTTGTCAAAGAATAATCCAGGCATTCTTGAGTGAGGAATATCTTACCCTTTTCTAGGTTAGACTTCCATTCCTTGCTCTTTGTTGTCCAGAAGGATGATCCTTACTTAACCTAGTTGTTGTTGTTTTCTTCTCTTGCATAGACAAAAAGAGATGTCCAATTGTGTCCATCACACATATGGTTTCAAAAAATAGAATTTAACATTTTATGAAATACAAAGGAGATCAGAAGTTATAAAAGAGGCATGATGGAAATGGGTCCAAGGTTAAATTTAGGCTAACAATGCAAAATCAAAAGTGGTGCAAGGTAGTTTCAGAACCATGTGGATCGAGAAGACTACTTCTGGAATTCTTTAAATAAATTCTCAATATTGGCTCTCAGCAACGGACTTACTGCAGAAAGGCAGATCAAACAGATTCTTCCAGCACATCCAGTTCTACTCATTCCCACACACAGCTGAATGAGACTCCTGTATGTACAGAAATTCAAAGATTTTTTTTATTTTTCTAGGAGATACATTATTTTTTATTTTAAAATAACCAAATATTTAGGATATGAATTTCTTACTAAGTTCCACATTCAATAAAATGTAGTCACTTTTCGTTCCTATGGAAGCAGACAGCACATTGTAGAAGAGCATTCCTGGGGAGCCTTGGGATGTGACCCACATTGGCTACAAGGTAGTTGTGCCACTTAAGCCAAGTCACTTCACATTTGGAATCTCAGATTTGTCTGCAAAACAAAGAAGTTGGACTAGGGCACCACCAAAGCAACGATTCTACTATGTTGAGGTCCTAAGTTGCTCCTGAGGTGTCCTCATCCCACTACTGGTGCTGGATCAGTGAGGACTTCTCCAGGCTGTAATGAATAGCTGGTCACAGAGATGGCCTTTGCAGCTGTGTGTGTGGCAGGGGGAGCTGGGGGGGACACTTGCCTTCCCTTACCATGGACACTGTCAGGTATAAAAGGTTCTATGGAAGAAACTGCCAGCAACTCATCCTTTTATAAAAGGGGCACAGTGGGGCATTGATATCACTAAAAGATGGTGGTTCTCCTATGCTATTTTTATTTTATGCTTATATTCTGAATTACCTAAACTTCTTAGACATTTTTGTTACATTCAGTCTATCATTCACTCTCTTATTCTATCACTAATTCAAAGTTACTGTTCGAGTACCTTCTATGTGCCACATATTTTGCTGAATGCTGGAGACAAGATAGAGAACAAACAGTTGAGGGGTCTACCCTCATAGTCCCTGTAGTCTAGGAGAACAGAGATTAGTGGAAAATCCATAGTGAGTGATGTGGGCCATAGGTGGGCCCACCTGAGGGCACCTAACCCCGAGGAATATGTGTCCTGAATCAGATGGAAGAGAATGAGAAAGCGGACACAGAAGCCATAAATGGCACAGGTGATGGCTTCAGGTGATTTCTTACAAAGCTAATGAAGCTTAAGTTCAGTGGTGTACAAGTAAACTGGCTCTTTGAAAAAAGGAAAAAAATATTTAACAATCAGTGCTTTTAAGCTGTGAGATGGAGACCACTGTCAAACTTTGGGCCCTTTACTAGGACAAACTCCTCTGAGTGCCTTAGTAGGACTCCACAGCAGGCTCTGAGACAGGAATTTGCACACAAGTAGTTTATTTGGAAAATGCAAGAAATACCCACAGGAAAGGGGAGGTGAGCTGTGAAAGGGAAGACAGCCAATAAAAGGTGTGTTTTCAAGCCAATTCCCATTATGGTAACTAGAGCTTAATCCTGCTTAAAAACTCTGGGAATTGGTGTGGTAGCAACCTGAGGAGAAAGGGAGCCAGGGTATTTATACACCAACTTCTGTCAGTCATTGGTTCAGGTCTGCTCCTGGGCATGTCATTTCCCTATTATATTTGACCTTCCCTGATGACTTTCCATTGCTTTAGAAAAAGCTATAGAGCAAAGAGATGCAGATACAGGCAGTTGGAAGTCAACCAGTAGGCACAGAAGTGGTAGGGCCTGGGGAATATACACAGCATCTGCCACAAAATATCCTGTACCTCATTCTGTATTTGCAATTTGCAGTATTTTCTTAAATCGGGCCCTCAAATTTTTATTAATTTTAAGCCTCACAAAACCTGATACCACCCATCCTGATAGGCCTTACTTGCTGAAAATACAGCATGTATGGGAAAATCAAGAAATTCATAAGTCCATATCAGAATTGGAGGGAAGGATGGAGAAGAGCAAGAGATAAAGTTAGAAGCTAGAAAGGTGAAGCTAGAAAGGTGAGCCAAGGCCACACACAAGAAGGGCTTTATGTTAAGGTGGGCTTTTCTAGGTTCGGCCAAGAACTTAGCTGGGCTCCTGACAGCTTCTCATTTCCGGGACAGGCTGACAGAGTAACCCCTTTCTGGGATGGGCTCTTCCCATGATGAAGCACAAGAACAAAAGAGGGTTGATGGAAACTCATGGTACCTCTGATCCCTATTACACACAGCAGCACACATCAAATCTCCTTATACTCCACTGGCCAAAGCAATTCACTTGGCCAAGTCCAAAGTCAGTGGGGCAGGGAAATGTAGTCCACCCACAGGGAAGGAAGCAATGACTAAGTGAGGACTGTAATCTACTACTGGATTTTCACAATGTTAATGGTGGGAACAGTGAGATTTCTGATCATTTTTGGTTTTTCCTTTAGCTTTTCTCTATTGTTAGAAGTTTTAATGAGAATGTAGCAATTTTACCAAAAAATGTAAACCTGTTTCTTTAAGAAATAAAAGATTATATCATATTGAAGAGCATTTAAGAATATTTTTCCTTTTTTAACCCATTTATTAAATGAGTTAATGTACATACTAATATAAAAGACTTAGCTCCTCAATTTCCTAAAACTACCTATTGTTAGCATTTATAGCATACGTAAATAATCAGGTTTTATTGTATTCCTATTTCTGGTTCTTTACTACAGCTCTGCCATTTTAATTATTTTTAATTTTGTGTCTCTTTGTAAACCACCTGTAAATACTTTGTGTTGTTAGATGGGAAATAAAAAAAATAGATTATATAAAAACTAAAAAAAGAAAAGCAGTTGGAGGGAATCATCCCAGTAATGCTCAGCCCTGATTACACATACAAATCACCTGGAGAGAGTGTTTTTAATACGGCTCGTGAAGTCCCTAGAGATTCTAATTTAATTGTTCTAAATTGGGATAATTTTTAAAAGCTCTCTGAAGGTTGAGAAAAATGGAGTAAATAAATGATTGGATTTAAGTGAAAAAATAACAGCAGGGCCAATCCTATGGGATCAACAATAGCAGGTTGGGAAGCTTCCTTACAAACCTGAAGTGTGCTGTGATACCAAAAAGCCAAGGCTCCTAACTGTTGACGAGAGGAAGGGAAATGGGTGCAGTGGAGAAACATTAGCCTCCAGAATTAGAGAGGGACTGCCCTTAAGATCCATCCGAGCTTCGCTGGCTGAGGAAGAGCGAGTCATAGTCTCTCTGGTATCTCATTTTCCCCACAGACAGCCCACATCAGACCCTAGGAGACAATAACTCTTGTGGGGCACTGAGGTATGCTTTGGGGAGTGTTTCTCAGAACATCGTGACTAGCAAGAGCCCATCACTCCCTACAAGAAGGGGTTGAACTCAGGAAATTACTTATATACCCAGAACAGGAGAGAAGGAATTCTAGAGATATTACAGGAATTTGGTTGGTTTGTTTATAGCTCTCCAGACTTAAGTCATTGTAGTCTGCAGAGTACAATTATTTATGTGTAAAATATCATAAAATATCAAAAACTCTTTTCATCTCCCTCTGTCTCATTCTACCTTTTTTCAAACACTCCACTTCCATATTTGACAAGAACTGAAATGGGAGTAAATTATGATTCCTCCTCTCTCTCTTTTGAGATTATATATAACCATTGAGAGAAGGTTTGGGGTGTTTGTTTCATTTTATTTTGTTTTAGCTAAATAGTTAAATAACAGGTTTTTTAGTAAGTATGATCTGGTACTGGTAAGGTCTGAGTTAACTGCCGTTTGAAGAGTAACCATGGTGACCAGCATATGGCTTCTGATTCCATTAATCTTGTGGAAATTAACAGTAAATCCCAAAGGATCTTTTGCAGAGATTCAGAAATAAATCATCTTTTTACATGTATATTATGTGGTGACACCACTCTCTGTAAGTGATAGTCCTTCTGATGAGGTGATTGGAAATTCATCCCCCCATAAGAAATTTTTACAAAGTACAGAAAATGGCCAGAAAAGTAAATACATAGAAATACCACTTGAAAGAAGCATTTATTCAACAAACGTGTCATACCACTAACAGATACACCAGAGGAAGGCCATTTACTCCCAGTTAAAAATTTACTTATGTAAAACCTCATCCTGGAGATATGAACTAAAGACAAAATCTGAGATTCTTTAATGAAAAAATTCCAATTATTATTTAGATTGTAGGTATTAGGATGAGTTGAGCTGAATTAGAGGAGCAGCTGGGTGCCCCAGCTGAGACTAATGTGTTCTATTTGTGAAGCGATGTCGGCCCTACCTACAGTGTGGCCCTACCTAAAACCATATTTGGCCTACAACAGCCCCAGAGTAAGTAGAAAATATGGTAGCCTCATTTTACGTATGAAGTTACTAATGCTAAAGAATTCAGAATGACTCCCCCATAATTCACTTAGCATTAGAGCCTTCTCTCAAACTGGCTGAATAAATTGTTATGATTCTGAGTTGGAAGAGATGGGAATTGAATTACTACCCCAACATTCTTCTGACCCTAATTCATACTAATGTGTCGTTGAAAAACGCACAGTTCTGAATCTTTCTCAATTTATGGGGTTTATACTTCCTTATCTCTAAATTCTCCTGTGTTAAGGGAATAACTCAAGCTCTTACTTATTTCAACTTAGATCTTCATACACAAAAGAAATCAACAACACAATAGCATTTTACGGATTCTAAAAAGCACAATTTTTCATATTTTAAATCTTTGACATTGCTATGTGTCTTATCGCCAATGGCTCATTGCGATCACTGTGCAGAGGAACGAAACGTGGATTTCATTGCTTGTACATGCACTACTTGGTCATAGCTGCTTATACTGACATTACCTCAATTGAGTAATGCAATTGTTGATACATGCATAGACAAGTTATTGTGTATGCAGAAAGGGGTATAAATTTGATATTAGTGATATGAATATTCATTTTAGAGTAATGAGCTTCATTTTATGTTTTCTTGCAAAGTAACAGCCTACTGCTCTACAGGACCTAAGAAGGAAAGATATGAGCAGATAAAGTATGTTAACTTTATTATTGAGATAGACATGACATGATTCTATATCATGCACTAAGCAAAGCAACTAAAGGCAAAAAAATGTTCTAAATCTTTCAGAATACATGAAAGAAATTTCAAAGCAACAAGAAACTGAAGTGACTGACATGTGTCAAGCAGGGCTATTGTTAAGATGTTATGACATAGTTTAATTTGCTACATCTTTTTGTTCTTGGATGACATAAACTAATTTTTATCTTATAATTTATGGCATCTTAGATTCTATGGTATGTGGTAATTCATGAGTCAACCAGGGTTGTTCTGATCGCTTGTTTTTGGTGGTGGGACTGTGCCTAAAGTTGCCTTCCCTGCTCTGTTGATGGAGAACAACATCAGGAAGTCCAAAGTAATCAAAACTCAAGCCAAACACTGAGCATTTGCAACTCTGATTTCAATCTTAAAATTAACCGACTCTAATGGCAAATCAATCTTTTGTTCACCTCAGCACAAATGCCCCAGGACTGCAATTTTTATTTCATTAAAAAGAAAACTGGTCTCCCTTGGTTCTCTGAGTTTTCAAGATAATGATTCTTTATAATTCCCTGGTCATTGTAGAAAGTATTCATTTGATATCATTTCCTTGGCAATTTAGAACATTTGAGGAGGTTACATTAAAATATTTCTCATATAAAAACAAATGGGAAGGGGAATGATTCTGATAATGTCATGGCCAAAAAAACAATCATGTTCTTCTTTTCATATGTTTTTATAAATTGGTGAGGAAAATGTTGCATATGCATAAATGTCTAATCTATCACAGTAGCCTGAGACCCTAATCTTAGGGTGATCATGTCAGTAGAACTAAGATACTCAGATGTGCTGGATGGTAGAAGCAAACATTCCATTAACTTGGCTAATGGACACAAATCAGCTAGTGGACGCTGAGTTATGTACCTTCTTGACCTTCACAAAAGTACATACAAGAATGGAAAAACAAGCACCACATGTACTCACCGTTAAATTGGTACTAACTGATCAACACTAATGTGCACATATGGGCAGGTGGGAGGGGAGGAGGGGATGGGTAAATCCTCACCTAACGGATGCAGTGCACGCAGTCTGGGGGATGGGCATGCTTGTCGGGCAGTGCAAAGGCAATTTATGTAACCAAAGTGTTTGTACCCCTGTAATATTCTGAAATACAAATAAATAAATAAATACTACATGCTGGGTTGAGTTTGTACAGTCAGGGGTGCAGCAAGATGAGTTAGCCCAGGTCAGAGGAATGCTAAATTTCCTCAAGTAAGTCTTTGTCCTCAGGAAACTCAGTAAGCCCTGTCATTTATACCCTGGCCCCAGCTCCTTCCTTACATAGCTGTGACACTCTCCTGTGAACTTCCATCACTAATCTCTTTCTGGGTATCTGATTTCTGGCTGTGCTACCAGGATTAGAACTTTCTCCATTAACATAAGGACTCTCTTCCAAGGGCCCTTCCAAGTACAGGCTAGCTCTTGGCTTATAAGGCCTATAGGAACAAAGGGATAATGGAAAGAAAATTACATAAGGAAATATGATCGGATTTGAGATCCTTTAAAAGAAACTTTATACTGTCTTTGTAAAAATATATAACATTTGAGATTCAAGGTATATCCAAGTGTGGGATTTTTTTACACCTTAATTTACTATGAATTCATCATTTTTTCACGTACTCCACATATAAGATACAGCGAGGAAAAGATATAGAGTTTAGAATTTCTGTCTCTATTTCTCCAGGCCATGGATGCATGCTGAATCTCACTGTTGCTAAAGGAATATAATATTAACTTATGTATTAGAAAGAATTAGAAAGGTCAGATCTCCCAGAGTTTTCTGATATAACATGCTGTGTCTCTGAGATGTCCAGATAAAATCAAGAGTATATTTCATCATTTGAAAACTTGTGTGTACTTGGTTCAGGGGAATATTCTGGAATAAAACCCTATGTGCCTCTTAGCTCTTTCCTTTCTTCTCAGGAGGGAGAAACAGTGATTATATCTCATTGAATGTTCTCCTGCTGCAGTTTAAAGCTATTTGTTTTTTATTCCCTCTTCAAAGCTGAGAACAGCTCATCACTATTTTCTATTCAAAAATCCTGAACGACTTGACAGTTGTTAATGGGACCATTCCCAAGCTTCTCTTTTAACACTGCAAATATATTCCTTCAAACTTTAATCATTTGTTTTTGTTTCTAACATTTCAATATTCCTCTCCTGACCACCCACTGGGCAATATGTCTTTCCCACTTATCTTAGACTGTTGTTCTCAAATAAGAACATGGCCAATATAAAGGGAGAATTAAAGAAAGTGGCTTCCTCTCAGCTTTCTCTCTGGATGACAATAAATGTACTGGAACGTCACTTCTCAAACTTTTAATGAGTAGTATGGAAACGTGTTTAGGACCACAGGCTTGAGAGCCGTATTGCCCAGGTGTGATTCCCAGGTCTGCCACTTCACCAGCTGAGTGATCTTGGGCAAATTATTTACTTAACCTCTCTCTGCCTCATTTTCCTCAACTATGAAATGGGATGCTAATATGTCCCTTGAGTTAGTCTAAGGATTAAATTATTGTGGCATATGTAAAGCTTTTAGGACAATACTTGTAAATATAAACTATTTTAATTATTATCTAATTTTCAAAATCAAAAGTTGGAGTTTTTGCATCATTATCCATATTCTAAATTATACATATCCCATTTATAGCAACTTAAAATGCCAGCTCATTGTATTATAATCTTGCTTCTAATCAACCTGGAATTTTTCTCTTAGAAATGTAAGGTATGAGTATATCACTGCTCATGATTCCTTTTTCTTAAAATTATCATTCCCTCAGATTTCCTAAGCCCCAATTGCCTTAGCTCTTCAAGTTGTTATTCTGATAAAGGAAAATAATGTTTTTGTGTGATGGGTTATAAATAGATTGACTAGTTATCTAAGTTTCCCTGGAACTGAGGGGTTTCTTAGGACATGGGACTGTTACTGCTAAAACTTGGAAAGTGTTGGGCAAACCAGGATAGTTGGCTACCTAGCTGTAAAGATATTACCTAAGGTGGGCGTAGAAGAGGGAAAAGAATAAGCAGTAGTAGTATTAATCTCATCAAATGCAAAAGAGTTCTTAGTACACCACCAGCATTCCCTTGATTTTTGACTCATGCAATCTCTGATGAATATCTGAAAGGTGAAATTGCACTGAATTAATTAATTCTAAATGTCAAGCATTTATTTGGGCTTCATTTTTTTTTTTTTTTTTTTTGCTGTTATAATCATCTGTGGAATATATTTCTTCTCCTTCATTTTATGCTGTTCTTCTCTCTGATCATTTTGTGCTTGTTCCTTTTCTTTTAGGTCAACTCAAATCAAAACATACTCTTGGGATAATGCCCAGGTTATTCTGGTTGGGAACAAGTGTGACATGGAAGACGAGCGGGTCATCTCAACCGAGAGAGGCCGACATTTAGGAGAACAGCTTGGTAAGAAACAAATTAACAAATTAACCAGAAGGTGAGCTTGGTTCTTAGTTGTTAACACTGTACAGAGTCCCAGCTAATTGTCAGGATGGGATTAATGAAAAGTTTGTCAACCTGACAGTTGGAAGCAACACATCCTCCATACGCAGATAGTGCATTTCTTCCCATTTACTGTGGCATCATTAGAATTCAAGCTCAATTACAGAAGCAAAAATCATACCTAGAATTTTGGCCTTAATACAAGGTATTCAAATTCTTATTCCATAAGAAACACAGTTTATGCCTTGGGACTATTTCTTTGGCTTTCTTCTCCATACACAATATTTTGCATGGAGTGAGCCTCTTATTTTATTGTGGGATTATTGTTGTCAAGTTTACATTGGAAGAGGATGATGGCACAGAATAGGACATATCCTAGATTCTGGTTCTAGGGACATCACTAATAAGCCATCCTACTGGTACAAACCTCTTTAAGACTCAAGCACCTCATCTCTCAAGAATGAGTACCATAACCCAGGCCTACTTAACCAAATCCTTATAGAGAAGATCAAATGAGATAATAAATATGAGAGAGCTTGAGAAAAGAAAAGCCATTTCAGACACAAAATATTGTATCTAAAGAGAAAAATCCTTCAGCGAATATGGTAGAGTTTCAGTGGAAAGGAGAGATTGATGATTGATTCATTGATTCCAGACATTTTTACCGAGCACCTATTATATTCCATTGTACCATTGTGGGGATACTTGAGTCCCTGGGCTCAAATTGTTCTCAGTGAAGTGGGGAGACTAGAGATTTTCACAAGAATGCAGAAAGAACAACACAACAAAAACAGGCCAATGAGAAGATGATGAGCTAGAAGGCAGATGCCAAGAGGAAAGCAACAGGGAGAGGGAGGCAGACACAGGGAGGGAGAAGACATTGCTAAAGACGTGGGAATGGAGTGTGATAGGAGGCAGATATGGAGCAGAGAAGACAACTGGAGAGCTAAGATGTGGAAATGGCCAGCACCACAAGAAGAGGTGAGTGATGGGAGGAGATGGAGAAGCTGTGGGTGAAATGGCTTGAATGGTCTCTGAAGGGGAGCAGAACTTGAAACCACAAAAGACAGGAGGCATTATGAGTAAAGGGCACAGTGGAGCATGGGCACTGAGATGAGCAAAAGTTGAGAGGACAGTGAGTAGAAAAGTTAGAGCCTAGCATAAAATTGCAGAAGTCAGTTGTAGATTTGGAGAACAATCCCAGCCCTAGAGATGAAGGAGTTGGAATATTTTGTTCATTTTTCTCTGTAGACCACTGAGAACATTGAACAATTCTTAGCAGAGAAGAGTCTGACTTTCCAACCTTTTTGGCCAGGACCTGGAGTAAGAAATACATTCAATCTAGCAACTCAGTGCATAAATATGTAGAGAGAGAGACTGAAACAAGTTTCACAAAGCACATTTTAACTTTACTTGCTGAGATTCACTGTATTTTCTCTCTTAATCTCTTTCTTCTTCTTCTTTTTGTTTTAATGATGGTCTCAACCCACTAAGTTGATCCCCAATCCCAGTAATGTATCTCAACTTAAATTTGAAAAACATGGCTACAAAGGGGGTGATTTGGGATTATTCTGCTGGTGGTGTGCAGCATAAATTGGAAAAGCAAAGACCCTCTCAATGGGTCCCTCTTTCCCTCATAACTGAACTATGTACAGTCCACTCTGAAAGCCTGACCATTTCCTCATGAGATTAATGAGCTCACTAGACTAAAAGCTGTTACTGGATGACCACGGGAACCTTCCACCTAATGTTCTTAGAGCACCCATCAGTTCTTAGAGCTGATGTATGGTCTCAGTGTGGCTGTTCTTGGGCCTTTATCTTCTCTGTCATGGGGCTTCTTCCCATTCCAGCAATTAAATGTTTTAAGAAGAGTTTGAAAAACTTGGAAATCTTTCTTTAGTCCTCTGAGTACCTCAGAAAGATAGGAATAGAGAATAGTAGATCCCTAAGGAAAGAGAGAAAGGAGACCTAGGAGAGGGTTGGCAGGATGGCTTCCTGAGGCTGCCTCATCCCCCCGTGTTTTCTTAACTAGCCAGGTGCATGCCAGGTGTGGGAAGAAACTGCTACCGAGATGTAGGCTGTCTGTATAAATACAAATGACAACTGTTTTGTTCCAAGACAAATAGATTAGAGCCAAAAATTGTTTGATGGCATTGGTACGAAGGAGGCAAGTAACCAGCTACATTTTTTACCACTCTAATAAGTTACTTGGGTATTAAGAAGAGCAGGTTATGAAAGGGGATGTTAGAATGAGGGCAACGCATCGAGAGTGACTTTTCTTAGGACTTCACTGATGGGCACACGCAAACCCTTGCCCTTCAGTACACAGATGTGGCAAAGTTCCTAAAACTGTGAGGCAGGATGTTTTATGCTCCTGTGCAAGTTCTTCCAATGGTTTCTAATTGATTTTTTGCTCTCGATTCAATAAAAACCCAGCTGTTGTCATAGCAACCAGCACATGTGCCTTCTTGCAGAGTCACTTGCCTCTTTTAATGTGGTTTGTTCTCCTCATGACCACACACGCTTCTACAAACGATCATGGGAGAGCATTTTGTATAAAAAAAAACACTCTTACAATCTAAATTTAAAGATTTTAAAGGTCTTTGCTTTGTTTTTTAAAATTACTGGTAAAATTCCTTTCTCTAGAATACCATCAGGTACACACAAGGATTAGGCATTGTTTTGTTTTTAAATGTCATTACCGCACCTTGGCAGATGGCTCAGAATAAATGCTTTGTCGATCTGGTTACAATTAATTCTCCATTGCGGATTGTTATATCCATTAATTTGCTCATTCTAATGAGAGTTTCTGATGGAACCAAGTTGTAGCTTAGTTCTTTAAAATTCTTGTATGGCAGCTGTCCTTGCCGATCGAATTTAGTTCCCCAAACATTTATCAAGTGTTTACAACATGCCAGGGAATGCAATGAAAAATAACCCTACCTTCTAGGTGCAAACAATGAGCATTTTTCTGACCCTCCCTTTCCTGGCTATTTTGTTGTATTGGGTCCTACTGAGCACCCTCCCTGCCACCTTGGCTTCTATGACATGGTGCACTCTGTTCACCTCCTCCCTCTCCAGACACACATTCTCTTTCCTTGGTAGACTCTTCCTCCTCTTTCTGTCTCTTGCACTTTGGCTTTCTACCCTTCTTCTCTCTCTACATCCTCCCTTGGGTATTTCCATCCACTCCAAGGTCTTAACTCCACCTACAAACTTATAACTGCCTTGACCTCACGCTGGAGTTTCAGGTGCCTACATCCACCTGTCAGCTGTGTGCATTCACTACTGATTTGGGGTGGTCGTCTAATCACCTGCAGCTGAATCAGCTGAGAGTCTTTTCCAAATGCACATTCGTCAACCCAAATTGAGGCCTGCTGCATCAGAGGTTTTGAAGCCTAAGTTATACATTTTTAACAAATATTTTTGTGACTTTTATACCATAGTCAATTTTTAGAACACTGGCTTCCATGGTAGGGAGTTTTTGGCGAGGGTAAGGAATTGTTGCCAAAGCTCATCCTTATCCTATCGCTGGTATTATTTTCCCATGCATGTTTTAAACATTTAGTCTATATGTAGGTACCTATAATAATATATAAGAATGTTTTGTGGTTTTTATTTTATATTAAATTTATAATATGGCAATAACATATGTAAAATCTCATAATTTAAGTTTTAAATGTAAAACTATAAAATGTTAAATGAGAAAAAAATTGAGATATATAATTAGAGATATAAGTTTTTCTAAAATAGAAGTAATTTATCTGGGAATAAGAACAAAGAAAGAAATTTATGGAGGGGAATGGATTTGTATTGCCTCGAAATCACAGGTGGAAGAATACTTGAACCGTTTCTATAAACTCTGAAAGGGCAGAGAGTATAGAAACTCCTAAGCTTCCCATAGATGTAGTCAGAGAAACAAAGAATGCAGATAAACTAAAATTGCTTCTGAGGAGGAATGATTATTAATAATTTGTAAGGAGCCAGTTTTGAAGTGTTTTAATTTGCATTAATATTTCTTCCTAAAGCAAATAACATGTAATATTCCCAATTACTCTTCCTTCAAACAAGTGTCACAGTATCATGTGGATGTATGTACTAATCCCTGCATTTTGCCTCCTTGTCTAGCATAGAAACCCCATGAGAATGTCTGACAACCACAAAACATTCTTACACTTGGCCATCTCTCCAAGGTGTACAATTTGTCTCCCCTTATTT
The DNA here is from genome assembly GCA_028533085.1 of Varecia variegata. Taxonomy (NCBI): domain Eukaryota; kingdom Metazoa; phylum Chordata; class Mammalia; order Primates; family Lemuridae; genus Varecia; species Varecia variegata. Next base: position 142,499,072 of record CM052439.1, on the reverse strand, counting down.
TCCCATTTAATGACTTTTTTTGTTTTGATTATTTGTCTGACAGATATTTATTAAGCACCTACAATGATTTTGGGAAGTCATAAAACATGTATCTTCCCTCACACGGAGCTTAAAGTGTGATCTATATATTAGTGTATATGTACGCTCAGGTATTACAGACACATGAGCAGGGCTGGGACACATCACTCCCAGTGCAACTTGAAGGATGAAAGAGGGGCATGGAGCTCTGTGAGTGGGTAGTTGCTTCTGTTTTAGGAATACGAAGACTGACAACAAGACACATTCTATATCTATGACATTTCTATTCCATCAAGGGTAAGAGTTTAGGCATCTTGCAAACAAGATGACGGAAGTGAATGAAATATTACAGCCCAGCCAGAAGAGCCTACCTCCTTGGATTTTAGTAACCATGCTTCTGATTTGTGCTGAGCCTGAGTGACCCCAGGGCACCTGACTTAGAACTCCGACTCTGGGATTCTCTGGTTTGTTCCTATGAACCTTTTAGTGTAAACCACCCTGGTCTCTCATTGGCAACCCAGGCAAGAGAGAGAAAGGCAGTGACTGCAGTGTGCATTTGTATAGTCCTGGGAACCCTGAACTTTTGGATTCACGTAGTCTGACCCTAAACAGCCAGATTCTCTTTATACATTTTCCACTGAGCAAAGTTAAAATAGCAGCATCACACCTTCCCTGACTGCTAAGCCACACTTCAATCAGCACACTTCAATTGGCACACCCTTGAGTTACACAATAGGTCTTAAGTGAATTTAGTTTTCTGCCTTAAAGTCCAGAAGGAAATTAAGGCGTATGTAGCTGGTAAATCTATTTACACTCTGATCTTGAACGCTGCAGTCTTCCAGTGATCCACATAATTCAGTGGAAGATGCCAGAAAATAACCAGATAGTTATTAAGGATAAATTCTCTTAAATGCAATCTTAATCAAATACATAATTTCTCTTTTCAAAATGTGCCCAGATTTCTGGAATTTCACCAACTAATAAACTGGAAAACTCCTTAGCCACCTGTCCTGTGCTTTATAAGAAACCTCTGGAAATTCTTGGTGCTTCACTCTCTGGGCCTTAAAAATTATGCTGAGATAGTTAGCACTAAACTGTAAAGCAATTTCTAAGTACCTGTAGGGCACCACTTCAGAGAAGCTAGAATCAGGACTACTTCAGGCAGTTCCCTTCTAAGTAACTAGAGGTCAAGGTATTAGGGAGTGTGCTATTTTATTTGTTCGTTTGTTGCATTGAGACCATTGAGATTGAGAAGAACAGAGATGTCTGGAGCCATAACTGGTCCTTAGAGTGTTGAGGGGACCTCATTTCTTTCTTGAAAAATTCAAATCAATCAAGACCAAGGCTGGGGCAGGGAAACAAATCTAGAAGGAAGATTTGATATAGAGTAAGGGTTCTCAACCTTGGCTGCAGGTGTTAATAACTTGGGAAGCTTTTAAAAATCCTAGTGCCCAAGCGGCATTCCCAAGCCACTTAAATTGGTATCTCTGGGATAAGAGCCAGTCAACAGTACTTTTTTTTTTAAAGTTCTAGGTTATTCCAAGGTGTAGACATGATTGAGAACCACTGATCTACAGGAAAAACCAGGCAAATTAGTCCAGAGAGCCAGCGGAAGGCAACTGTATTGGTGCAGGCCCTCACAGCTGGGCACCTGTACTTCAGCCCCAGGGAGCTGGTCTTCCAGCAGGCACCAGGCTGGCCCTAGACCGGTTCCCATGTGGTCAACAGGTACGCACATTCTGAAGAAGGCTTTTGGAGATCAGAAGAGGAGTGTGAAGGTTGGGTAACAGAGCATAATTAGTAGATGCAATGCGAATTTAGCAAAGTCTGCTTGGAATTGCATAACTCTTTGAACTGAAATAATGAACCAAATATTCTCTTTCTAAACGGCAATAGATCACGCTAGAAGTTTATTTCTTTTGGGGTGACAGGAGATAGATGCTTCAAAATAGAATTAATCAATATATTACAGTATTTTGTTTATTTGTTCCTTCATTCATTTATTCAATATTATTGAGCACCAACTATTTAGGCCAGACGCCGGGAGTAAAGAGATAATAAGACGAAATTCCTGCCCCCCAGGGAGATTCTAGTCTAGTGAGGGACACATAAACAAAGACTTTTAAAAGACAGTATGTGTCGAAATAGAGTTGTAGACTCAGTGTTAAAGGAGCTCATAAGGTTAAGAATATCTCCCTGTTTGGAAGCTCTGAGAAAGGTCGCACAGAGGAGACAATGTCTGAACCAAGTCTTGAAATATGAAAAGGATTTTGGTAGGTAGACAAACAGATGGTGGTCCCACTAGGTAGAAAAAATGGCACTTGGAGAGATGGAAGCCTGGGGAAGTTTGTCTACCATGGAGAGCCCTGTCTGCAGGGCTGAAAACCTGGGGATGGGAACCACCGCTGGGTTTTAAACACTGGATTGATGAGATCAGAGTTCACTTTAGACCAATTACTGTGGCAGTGTTCCCCAAACTTGGGAATTTAAGATCCAGTGGGGTACAGAAAGAAAATATTCATCCTTTTATTTATTTGTATCTCAACTTAAAATTATTTTTCAGTTACTGAGTATGTTTTATATTAGTTCAATAGTACATTATATAATTTATACAAAGAATTCATGTATTAGAGCAGTGTTGAATCTTTTTTTTTAAAACCATAAGGATTATATAATTTAAAATGTTTGGAGACCACTGGTTAGAAGATGGATTTCAGGGGAAGGACAAGAAGCATAGACTCTAACAGCAGCCTGAGGCTGTCGGGCAAGACATGGTGAGGGCCCAGAGCAGGGGTTCTCATCCCTGGCTGTGCATTAGAATCACCTAGGGAGCATTTAAAAAAATCCTGCCCAGGACTCCATCACACACTCACACACACACACACACACACACACACACACTCTCACACTCACACCCCAGCTAAATCAGAATCTCTGACACTGGAGCACAGGCAGTTGTGTGCATTTTTAGCTCCTCAGGTGATTCTCATGTACAGCCAGGGTAGCAAACCCCTGATTCAGGCCCTTGTGTTTCACTTGACTGTGTTTTAGTTGAGGACCACAGGCTTAAACCAAGAACTGACAGTGGGGATACAAACAGAGAGACATTTTTACACTATTTAGGTGGTAGAACTAATAACACTTGGTGAATGTCTGGATCCTAGAGGCTGAGGAGATAGAGGCATAAAAGATGATCCCAGGTGTCTTGCTTGAGTAACTGATTGAAGTCATCATAAAGGGAGAATTTGGGAGTGAAATCAGCATATTAACTAGCAAAAGGGAAAACACCCAGAAAAGGCAGAGAGTAGAGAATCAGGAAGAATGGAGATATTTGATGGACTGCCACAAGGGCAGATGGGACAAGATCTAGAAAACAAATGGAAAGAATTAGCCTTAAACCTAAGCACTGGAATTCTGAAATCCGTACTTTTAAATGACAATGAATTATTGTTTAAATGCTTTGGTAAGCATTGATCCACAAATGGTGAGAGGACAATGGGAGTTTAGCGGCTCTTCAGCAAGAAGAGACTTCACGTAGCGCAAGTGCCCACCCTTTTCCTTTTTATGAAATTAGATCAGTTTTTAAGAGTTGCTTCCATTAAACACATTTTTGTATAACACAAAAAATTGGTATGAAAAAGTAAAGCAAATTGTAAGAACTGGCTGCTGTGGCTACCCGATAAGCCTGCATGATGAGCCTTCTCCTTACCAAAACACCACAGCTGATTTAATGGTTTGATGGTGCACACGTTTTTTATAGCTAATTTCATTTCATAGGCTTCAGCCTGTCATGAGAGTGTAGTTCAGCCTGCCAGGGACTATTTAGTTAGCTGGGGCACCAAAGCCAGAGAAGCACAAACCGCCCTGGTGGTGGACACGCTCTCGTGTAAAGCCTTCTTCTCGAGCTCACACCCGCATTGTTGCCTCCAGCCACCCCACTTCAGTGAAGGACGATGGTTTTTTCCTTCACTTTAATCCCTGTCCCCTTATCCCTGCAAAAACAATTCCATAATAAAGCCAGGCAGAGCAGCTAGAAACTCTAACAAGGATGGCATTGCCCTGAAGCCTATTTTTAAAACTTAAACCGCCTGCTCCAAATATGCATTGACTCTGTTCTTCAGCAGCTTTGAAAGATTTATTTAAATCTTAATTGTAGTATCTATAAAAGAACAGGGATTGCCAACTTCTGGGTTCAGCAGGGAGTCCCAGCAATGCTACTTAAACGCTCTAAGTACCTGTGTGCACGCAACCTCTGAGGAGAAGCAGTGCTACCTGCCATTATTTCCCCTGGCTCAAGTTCTTTTTGACTAAGTATTCCCAGGAGGTATACAATAAACCAACAAGGTACAATTTAATGTGCAGCCACATTATTTAGGTGTGGTCATACCCATGAGGTAGGAAGGGAAGGGACTCCTACTTCTGCCTGGTTCTTGTCTCCCTCAGGCTCCCTGATTCCTGTGATCTTGGTCTTTGGTTCATTACCAGTGAATCTCCACTCTCTCTACTGGCCCCTGAAATTCACTCCTCAGGCCGCTTATGAATAAAGTGACCATGCACCCCAGTTTGCTCAGGACAGTCCCATTTTTATGCTTATTTCCCAGTGCAAGTATTAAAAGCACCCTCTTTTAATCTCAAAAGTGACTCAGTTTGGAGGACAAATAACATGGTCGTCCAACCCATGAAACCCCAGCCTTGCAGCCCCTTTGAGTGGTATACTCATCTTCCACTTTGACATCAGGGTTCTGCACACTCCATTTCTCTAAACCTGTACTCTGCTTATATTCTCACATTCCCCAGTGAATGAATTCTCAAGACCCTGGCAAATCTCTATTTTGCTCATTGCCTTCTTAGTCAACTCCACTAATCTGGGCAGGCTTTCCTGTACTCCTCCTTACTAATCCAGCTCTCTACCCACATTGACCCCTGGGGTGTCACCATTCCCATAAGCCCAGCTGCTCTAAGGACCAGCAATATGCAAAGGCCTCTTCTTGCTAAAGAGCTTCCAAACCCCCATTGTCTTTCTACCACTTGTGGATCAAAGCTTATCCTCTAACAAACCTCACATTTACACGTCTCCTGCCCCATTTCACAAAATTTTCCACCCCCCATTTTTCCTTGGCTGGATTTGGCCCAGAATCCCACCTTTGCTCCTTCTCTTAGGATGATCTTCCAAGCTATGTCCTCTTCCCATGTACACAAACTTGCAAACCTATTTTGTGAAATGTCTACAAATGAATCCAGTTCCACATAATAGAGTCTGTGTAAACTGATAGCTTCATTTTTTATTTGGTTTTTAAAAACAACTGAGAAGTGCAGTATCAATGTTACTAAAATTAAAGTCAGATATAAGAAATATAAACACAGCATCTGGATAGAGTTTAGTCTGCTAAGTGTTGAGAATTGAAAGAGCTCAAATCAGGGACTGTTTGCTCACATTGAATTGTGAAATGTGAACTTGGGAGCAGCTGGCAGAGGTCCCCATCTGCTCCTCAGCTTTGCACACTGCCCAGTATGATTTGCTTTCTCTCAGCATAAAATGATTAGCGCTGGGAACAGTGGGGAAACAAGTCACACTAAGAAAACTCACAAAGGACTGATTTCTAATTAAAATGCCTTTTTATCATTTGCCCTGAGAAATGTAAATGCCACATAGTTGGTAATATTCCTCTCAGATAATCAGTGCATACTTTTATCAATAGAAAAAATAGCCTTAGGAAAGGAAATCAATTTTGTAAGATTTCAGAGTGGCCCTAGATCAAAGAAAAAGGAACCTAATGATGTGCACTCATTTGTTTCCTATTCTATTGCATGTTTATTATGTGCCAGGCCTGTGAGAGTAGGGGATGCCGTTGAGTGAGGACAATGCTCCCTTACTTGGATGGAGTTGAACAGGCAGGCAAACCCGCCAACTCTCACTGCTCAGTCCAGGCCTTTCCCCGTGACCACACTGGGCAGTAAATACTCTCAATTCTTAACTCTCCTTTTCCTTGATTCCATGCAGACCAACTCTATTCTCTTTTGATGGTCTCACCTAAGAAATTTTATAATTCATTAGACCACAGCTAAATGAGAGCTCTTGCCCTCCATGTAGGAGATTTGGGAGACACCCTAGTCCTTTGATGAATTTTGGGAAGTGTTCTGTTCTCACCAGAAAAATCATGTATTAATCCTATCTTGGAGTGATGGAGTTACTTTAGCAGATGGCTGATGTCATGGACTTTGTAGCACTTACTTAGTAACTTTATTCTCAGTGGGTGACTTTTTATTTCCTCAATCCCAAATTCCAAAGACACACTCTATTTGGTGCCTGTAGGCACCTCACCCCATCCATGTGCAGACTAAACCATGATATTTCATCCATAAAAGCCATCAGAATACTTTCCCCCACTAAATCTAGATACTGTACCCTATTCTGTGTCTCTCTTTTGCCTTTAATTTTGTTGGCGTTCACATGGATTAGCTCTATTTGACAAGGAAGTAGCCATCCAAGAAAAGATTCATCATCATCTCATCCCCTGCCTTGAGGGTTCAGTGAACAAACCAGCTGCTGCCAAAGAGATAGTTGCTTTTCCAGATACAGGTTTACCAAGAGAAGAGATGACTTAATTACAACTTTCAGGATTTATCACTGTATGAAGGAAAATCATTTGTATGAAGCTTCACATAGCTTTCTGTGTCTATCTGGAAAGGAGGACTAGGCTGTGTTACTACTGAGAGGAACTAGATTTAGACTTTGAGAAGAATTTCCTGATTTTAAGAATTGGTAGACATTAAAACATATTAGGATGGACAAGAAACCCCAAAAACTTTTTCAGGAAGCCAACAGCTATAATTCTATGATGTTTGAGTGAGGCACTGTCAGAATATAAGAAGGTGGAATTGAGGGTATGCAGAGGTTAAGAGTGTGGGCTTCGAGTCAGACTTTAGTTCTTGTCCTGGTTTTCTAAATATGTGATGCAACCACTTTTCTCAAGTGTAAAATGAGCATTGTAAAGATACCTCCTTCATGGGGGCTGATCCCAGGATTAGGAAATAAATGCAAGATGCCTGGCACAGTATCTGCACATAGTATGTGCTCAATAAACGTTAGTTATATTTAAGATTCCACATCCTTGGATGACACAATGAAATCTCATTAGTTTGGGCCCTGCTAATTAAAAATGTATTATACTATTTGCTCTATTTTATACGCATCCCTTACAGCAAAAATAACTTGCGGCTTGATAATGCATGTAAATGCTATTGTAAACCGAAAATCCTATATAAGTAAAAGTTATTGATGTTTTCATTGACAATTCATAAGTAAGCTTTATCATTGAAAGCCTGTTGAAATGTTAAGAAGTTACAAAGAGAATATTTAACCCATCTAAGAGAACAAACTGTTTTAAAACACTTGGCACTGTTTGCACAGAAGCAGCCCCTCTGCCAATCATAACCTCAACTTCTCAACACTAGTAGTTGTTAGTGCAGCTGTTGACGTGCAGCGACCATGCATTTCTTCAAATTTTTCAGAAATGTGTTTTTCCTCGAGGGTGAACAGAGTTGGTTTAATTTGTTTGATATCATAAATTTCCCACAGGGCAAAACCAAAATGATATTACGTGGAATTCCGTGCTTGGTAAATGCCATCTAAAAATAATGTGGTGGACAAAATTGCGTACAGGTTTAGTCACTTCATAGCCATGAACAAAGGAAAAAGTGACTCTCTTTCCTTCCATTTCTCCATTCCCACTCCCCCACTTCTCCCAGACAATTAACAGTAATCAGTCCTGTAATTAGCCAACATCTGCTGGACACCTGCTCATGCTGGGCACTGTGTTAAATATTTTGAGGGATATGGAGAAGGCTTCATGGAATCTACATTCTAATTGGGGAGCACAGTGCACCTAGTATGGGGGTGGTCAGAGAATGGGGAATAACTGCTTAAAGGAGTTTCTTTTTGGGGTGATGAAGATGTTCTGGACTTAGGTAGTGGTGGTTGCACAACATTGTGAGTTCACTAAAATCCACTGAATTGGACACTTTAAAATGGTTAAAACTGTGAGTTTTATGTTATGTAAACGTTATATACTTAGCACAAAACAGCAAGTTCCAAATGCGTGGTAGAAAAGAATTGGTTGAGAGCCGGTAATGCTCAGTGTGGGCTGGAATCCCACAAGACCTTGGAGCTGAGTGGGAGCCCAGACAGATCGGGAAGGGTTCAAGCTCGAACAGCTACAGGGGACAGGCAGGTGATGTAAATAATTAAATCAGCAAAGCAGCCAGGTGTAAGATCCAAACACGATTTGTTTGCAGATGAAATGCATAGAAAAAACGTTTTCACAAAAGGAAAGGAATGCTTTCTCCTTTCTCTTCGAACAAGAAGCCCTTTTCTATGTAGCTTTCATTTCCCACTGTTAACAGATATGTGGATGCCAAGAACTATAACTGCACATGCAAAGAGAACTGACAATGAAAACATGGATTGCACGTCAGAGAGAGAACCAGGAGTGGCAGGGACCTGTGGGCGCTGGAATGCCCATCTAAAGTGTGCCAGCCCCAGACTGCCAGTGTGTGCCCTTGCACAGCCACTGATGATGCCAATGTTTAAAGATAAGCCAGAAATCTGCGTTTTATGTAAAAAAAAACTGATTTTCTTAAAAAGATTGGCTCAAGATTAAATTTTTTACCATCTGAGGGCCAGATGTAACACACAGCAAACTTCTACCTGGAAGGTTAAGTTGATTGGGAGGCGAGAGAGGATGAGGGAGATTGCTTCAAGGGGACAGTTGTGCTGAGTCCACTCACCAGACGGGAGGGGACAAGCTTGGCTGCAGCGAGGGTTTGGGGCGTGTGGGTCTAGGGGTGGATTGGTCAGGGGGAGTCAATAAAGGTGGTGGGAAGCCAATGGCAAGCTATGGAGCCCAGATTTAACCCTGCTGAGAATGATGACTGGTGGCATGTGCAGCCTTTACCCCAGCAAGCTCAGACAGCTCCTTCCTCTGCAGTGCTGGATGGAGCTTTTCCCAGATATGGAGAGAGGAAGCACATGGCTGGAAGGGGAAGGGCAGAGAGGACCCTTGCACAGTTTCAGAATCCTGACAGAAGCAAGAGAAAGCTACCATCTGGTCATGCCTGGCTAAAGGCAAGAACTCAAGGACTGAAATACTTGACTTTTTTTTTTTTAGCAACACTAGCCTTTGGCTGAGTTCCTGTTCTTGCTTTTCTCTGGCTTTGGTCTGCTTTCTTTGGCCCTTCTTCAGGCAAGTGGATCAAAAGCCTTGCCCACTCCTCTTCCTAAAGCCTGTTTCTGGGCTACGGCCCAGCACAGGACAAACTATTAATAATATGACAGTTTGCCCTGCTGCTCAGCACTCCCTACTTCTGGCCCAAATGTCACCCACCCAGCAGCAGAATAACCTTTCCTTGCAGCTCTGGTTCATCCAATTCCACAGCAAAGGGGAGACAAGACATCAGAACTGCAACTAGAATCTGGAAATAGAAGATTTTCTCATTTGAGAGTCTGGGAATAGAAACTTAAGGACAGATTATAGATTTTCAATCATTAGAGATCTAAATTGTTTACTGCATTATGATTTTAGTAGCTACTTTCCCGCCACAGAAAAAAAATAGCAGTGTAATTTTTCTTTCAAAATAAGTTTAAAAGATTAGAGTGTCCCAAACTGTGCTTAAGAGTTTGCTGGCGTGAAAAAAGAGCAACAAGGCGGCAGAACATCTTAGGAAACAGGCAGCCTTTCACAAGGCGGTGTAGCTATTGACCTGTGGGAATGAATCAAGTGTTGCCTATGACATTGCTTTAATGCACTGGAGACGGGGGCAGGGAAAGGTGGTTAAATGCTTGATATTGGAATTGTGGTTATTCCCGTTAACACAGGGTAATCACAAGTGTAATGGAGTCTCTGTGGGGTGCTGTGACATTTCAGTGCTCTCCGAGTGCCAGAGTGACAGCCTGACGCCTGCCACCTCAGTGAGCAGCGTGCTCCAGGCCTACAGGCCCTGCCGGCTGCCCTGTGAGCGTCACTGGCGAAAGGCAACAGACTTCTCCGAGGCGTCCTTTGCTCTAAGGACCTTCCTTCCGGGAGCAAAGTTGGGGGCAGAGTGCCAGCGCCACACGGGCGCGTGTCCTTCACCTGCGCAGGACGTACTCGAGTGCCCTCCCGGAGAAGCTGCTGCGCTTCTCCTCCGCTGAGGCCGGAGAAAAAAGCGGTGGATTTAAACACGTGTGTGAAGGGTCCTTGTTGGGCACAGGGAGACATTTTCAGGCAGAGGATTCTGTCAGTGTCACTCACTGGCATGGTTTCCCCAGTCAGCCGTGGGCTTTCCTTCTGCGGAGAATCTTTAAGGGCAACAAACATTCTCATTTATTTAGGATACTGATTCTTTCTTTTTTAAAATATAATAGTTTTATTGAGACATAATTCATATACCACACAATTCACCCATCTAAAGTGTACAATTCACTGGTTTTTAGTATGTTCACAGAGCTATGCAACCTTCATCACCTTCAATTTTGGAACATTTTCATTGCCCCGGAAAGAAGCCTCATGCCCATTAGCGTTCACTCCCCTCTCCCCTCACTCCCTACACCAGCCCTGGGTTCTATAGATTTGCTAACTCTGGACATTTCGTAGAAATGGGATCATGTATTATTAATGTGCCGTCCTTTGTGTGTGGCTTCTTTCACTCAGCATACTGTTTTCTGGGTTCGTCCATGTGGTAGCGTGTGTCAGTTTTCATTACTTTTTATGGCTGGATAATAGTCAATTATATGGATATATCACATTTTATTTATGCATTTGTCAGTGGATGGACGTTTAGACTGTTTCTACTTTTTGGCTATGACGATTAATGCTGCTATAAACATTTATGTACAGGGTTTTGTGTGGACATATGTGTTCATTTCTCTTGAGTATCTAGTAGTGAAATTTCTGGGTCATTTGGTAACTCTATGTTTAACCATTTGAGGACATGCCAGACTGTTTTCCAAAGGGGCTGGTGTCATTTTAAATTCTAACGCTATATGAGGATAGTGAATCTTCTTTAAAATTGTGGTAAAAATATATGTAATTTAAAATCTACCTTCTTAACCATGTGTAAGCATACAGTTCAGTAGTGTTAAGTACATTCACATTGTTGTGTAACCAATCTCTAGAACACTTCTCATCCTGCAAAGCTGACACTCAGTACCCATTAAACATCAAATCCCTGGGACACCCCCCCACCACCCAGCCTCGGCAACCAACATTCTGCTTTCTGGCTCTGTGAACTTACCTACCTAGGTACCTCCTGTGAGAGGAACCATACAGTGTCTGTCTTTTTGTGACTGGCTTATTTCACTTAGCATAATGTCCTCATGGTTCATCCATGTTGTAGCATGTGTCCAAATTTCCTTTCTTGAAGGCTGGATAATATTACATTGTATGTGCATACTCTGTTTTGTTTCTCCACTCATAGGAGGCTGGGCACTTGGGTTGGTTCTGCTTTTTGGCTATTGTGGATAATGCTGCTATGAACGTGGGTGTACAGAGGAGCATGAATCTTAACCTTTCATGTGCATAACAAACTTCCTAAGAAGCCTATTAAAAATGCATATTCTGAGGACCATCTGCCCCTTTTGATTCCAGTTCAGTATGTGTGGGGTGGAGTTTAGAAGCTTTTAAGCACTTCAGGTGCTTCTAATGTGGGTGGACCGCTACTCCTATGAAGTCACGACATAGGATCTCACTGCTTGGGCACTAGAGTGAAATCTGGTTTGCACTACCTCTCTCTGCTGCCTCCTTTAGTGATACACACGTCATGAAGAGGACAGAGATTGGCTTTCTTCCCTTCTTCCCTCAGCGTAGCTAACACATTAAAAAAAAAAAAATCTTTCCAAGCTTCTTCAGGTCCCTAATACCCAGTGGATGTGAAGTAAGTGGTAATGTATAGATTAGTGTCCATGTCTAGGCATGCCTAGAATGGCTTTTGGAAAGGGCAGGAGGAATCCTTTCAGGATCAGGCATGAGAAGTCCTAAAATGAATATGTGATGTGCTGGACCACAGTGCAAAGCTCATCCACCTTGGGAAGTGTTTTGCCTCTGCCAGAGAGAAATTAGAAAGGTTCTGTTAAGGGAAGAATGAGAAGGAATGATCAGAGTTTCTGTGGTTAAGTGAAAGGGTTCACTGATTTGCTGATGAAGAAATATATGTGTGCTACAATTATTAGTACCAGGTGACGTAGTCTGAGAGACAGGTGTCCAATGCTGGAAGCTAAGTCTGTAACCTATTTATCAGGAGATCTTTGTCAGATGTAACAGTTGGCTTGCTGTGTGACCCTGGGCTACTTATTTGATCTTGCTGAGGCACACTTTCCTACCCAGTAAATTGGAAGTGATCTTCAAACTGTTACAAGAAAGACTGTTTCTGAAGCATCATTCACTGATGTGCTGGCTGCCCACTGATGTTGGTATGTACGGATGAGAGGTTAGAGATTTCTGAGGACAAGCTCAGTTACTACAGTTGATGTTAAAATACTGAGATACTGGGAGGTAATGACCATAAAATCTAACCACTTAGTAGAAGGATAAAGGCTGTAGTGGTTGGATTTATGGTTATTATTCAGGCCGTGAGCTGTAAGTACCCACGGGCACACACGACTGTGGGCATGAACAGCTCACAGGCAGGTGATGAATGAAGATACTGATGCACCTGGATAGAAAAGCATGTATTACACACTAAACACTCATTCTCCCTGAATCTAAACAACTACATGATAAAGTACTAATGATTTTGATTTTGATCCTAAATATCTCATTTTATGACAAACTTAAGACAAGAGAGCCCAGCATATTTTTTCAATGAGAGGCAGCCTAATTTCCAGAACCTTTCATATCTCTAATTCTATAATTCTGTATAGACATATAGCTGTCACAGTGGCCATCCTGATGAGTCTTAAGCAGCACAAGATGTCAGAGTACTTTTGGAATCATTGGAAAAGATTGTTTCATTTGATTCACTAATAGTGTTAAATCTAGTTAATTACTTCCTAATTATTTAAATTGATGAAAGTTTATGGTATATATTGTGATTATTAATTAACATAGAGCTTGCAATTCAACTGGAACAAAATAATAGCTTGCTTCTGCAGGGTATCTGGAGAAGCAGGAGAGCATACAAGTTCATAGGTCAAATTCCCACTTTGCCATTTACTAATTGAGCAAGGAAACATTTGAGCAAATTACTCAGCCATCTTGTGCCTCCATTTCCTGATCAGTAAATTGAAGAAAATAATGGCATCTACTAATGGGTAAGGTGGGTTAAAATTTATAACGTGCCTCAAATAGTGCCTATTATATATATGGTAATCACTCAGTAAATGTTAGTTTATTGTTACTATTGTTATCATAGCATTTTCCAGGTTGCTTAGTACTTTTAGCTACATTTTTTCATTTCAGCCTCATGACAACCATGTAAGTTAAGTAAGGCAAATGTCATAAACAAAGAAAGTGAGGGCAAAAAGAGTGACTGGCTCATGGTCTCAACACTAGTAAGCGTTGATAGTAGCACTAGACCCTACATCTTTTGACTGATAATCCATCTCTCTCACCATATTCTGGTGTCTCCTTCTCAACCATGCTGAATAAATGGGTGCTCTTATAGCATGGTGTTCTCTCTCTGGGACACTGTCTCCTTAGCCACGAATTCTTAGGGTTCCAGGTTAAAGTCAAGAAGCTGAGAGCATTCTGGCTTTTGAGAGCAAGGATCATTTTACTGACCTCAAGCTGTACACCAGCCTCATAGCTTGTCTCAGTGCCCAGATCAAAGGAGTCACATTTGACAAAGGTTTGTGTGGACTATCATCTTTTCATAATGGCTAAATCTTTTATGATACCTTTCAAGTTCAGTGCCTTCCCAAATCACGCTAATAAGTAAAAGAAGTGTTTGCAGAAAGCATGAGAGAATTGAACCTGTAAATGAGACCTTTGTACCAAATTCTGGGATTTTTTTTTCCAAATTCTCATCCAAGCATCTTGAATTCTTCAGTGAGTTCCTGGTATCTTAATGGCATAAAGCACCCTCCTGTTAGCTCTAGGAAAATCCTCACAAGCCTGCGAATAATTCTGATATCTTAGCAACAGGATATTCTTTAGATCCATACTTGCCCTCTCCTGAATCTGGATCAAATTGTTGGAAGGTGAATGATCCAGCTCTATAGACTGTACAAACATTAGAAAAGAGAGCTCTGTTAACACCAGATGGCCTTATCTGTAGATAAAGAAATGCAAGGCCAGGCTCGTGGCTCATGCCTATAATCCTAGCACTCTGGGAGGCCGAGGCAGGAGGATCGCTTGAGCTCAGGAGTTCGAGACCAGCCTGAGCAAGAGTGAGATCCCATCTCTACAAAAAATAGAAAATTTAGTCAGGTGTGGTGGCAGGCTCCTGTAGTCCCAGCTACTTAGGAGACTGAGGCAGGAGAATGGCTTGAATCCAGTAGTTTGAGGTTGCTGTGAACTAGGCTGATGCCATGGCACTCTAGCCTGTGCAACAGAGCAAGACTGTCTTAAAAAAAAAAAAAAAAAAAAGAAAGAAAGAAATACAAACCATAAGAGAGCTGTATGAGCATTATCCAGAGAGATAAATGATAAAAGAAATACAAGCCAACAATGGTTTAAAATATCCACCTCTATTTTATAGAACCTGGATCGACTAATGTTCTTTCAGCTCACATCTTGCAATTATTTTCTTGGATTTTAACAATCGAGTAGCTAGTGAAATTCAACCTTCAGATGTAGTCATCTCATCAAAGAGTATCATAACTAAATTAGAAATTTTAACTCATGAGAATTGCCTTTTGTTGTCCCTTATATATAATTGTCTTAAATAGTCTCTTTCGCTACTATTTAAGAAAATAAGTATTTCTAGGTTATCTGAGGGATTTTGAGATGGATGCAAAATATTAGTCTGTGCTTTGTCCTTTGGCCCCAAGAGCTGGGATGAAATCACATGATTTAATCATTCTGAATCCACGTGGCTCTTCTGAGATAGGGCCAGATGTAACCAGAAGGATTTATAGGGTGTAAAATTTAGAATGGATTAGAAAAGGCTTTCTGTGTTCAGGCCAGCACATCCTAAATCAACGTCCCCTGAATGGACCAGAGCAATCCCTGGCTGGCCTAGTGGGGAGGTTGTCATGGCAACTGACTGGCAAGCTCAGCCAGTGGAATGTGAATGCAAACAATAGAGTGATAAGATTGTGTACAGAGCAGCATGCTAAGGCTGCTTCTGCCCAGGTACAATGACACCTCAGTAGAAGTGTAAAACTGTCACTGCATTTTGTACCTTCACCCAATTCTGGCAGTTCATTTGAAATGTATCAAGTGTGTAAAAACATTACTGCTGATAGATAACAGAAGCTATGGGAAAACAGCACCCAGTTGGTACGTGCAGTGGTATAAAAAGCCCTGGAGGGCTGTTACAATAACAGTACTCAGAAATATCCTCAAGGAGGTTGAAGCAGGCTTACAGCAAATCCTGTGATTCTTTAGTGCCACCTTGTGTCCTTAGATACTGAAAATTTACCACTCTCAGACCCATCACTGGGCAACAGCAGGGCAGGCATGGAAAAAGTTGCAGCTGGATTATGTTGGAGCTTGGTAGTCTCTTTTGCAGCAGAATATGCACATGAAATCTTCTGAGCCTCCAGTTAACGAAAAAAAATTAATAATTTTGATAGTATCTGGAAATTGGAAAAGAATAGAATGCCACATAATACCAGTCCTAGAAAAGATTGCAAAGGCTACATGATAGGCGGGGGGTGGGAGAAGGGTAGCAAAGATAGAGAATTCTTAATGTTGTCATTACTAACTCTTGCAAAGGATTTTTTTAAATTCTATTCAGGCATGCCAGTGACATAAATTGATTGATAGAGAAAAATGTGAATATCACTGATTCCACTTTATAATGCTTGTTCGTGGTTAATGGGTAGCAAGATGGTAGCATTTGCTCAAATGGCGCCTCATGCCCACTTCTCTTCTCTTACCCACACCCACCCCATGCCCACTGCTGGCTGGCCCACCATCAACTTATCACCATTCAAGACCACAATCCAGTCCTAATTAGATTCAGAAACATGAAATGACCAAGCCGTGTTTCTGTGTGTTTCTTCCAGGGTTTGAGTTTTTTGAAACAAGTGCCAAGGATAACATTAATGTCAAGCAGACATTTGAGCGCCTCGTGGATATCATCTGTGACAAAATGTCAGAGAGTTTGGAGACCGACCCTGCCATCAGTGCTGCAAAGCAGAACACAAGACTCAAGGATACTCCCCCTCCACCACAGCCCAACTGCAGCTGCTAATGTCCCCAGACACACGGGCAGCTCCCGGGGGGCTCAGGTTGCTAACAAACAGCATTTATAAATGGTCTATTAGCCTTTGTTTATACTGCCTAATAGTTATTTGAAGGAAGTCTTTGATTCAATGGCTCGTACATGCATTCAATTCTTGGGAGATTTCCTGTGTTAATATGTGGCAACTATGTGATCTTAAATTTGTAAGGACTATCCACCTATAAACATCTGGTACTTGCATGTGACTTATTTATTGGTCTTCTAGGCTCTTTTTTTGTTTCAGATTTCTTCTCAGTTAGGCTACTGCTGGGGGCCTCAGACTATAATTTCACTACAGCTGACTTTTGTGCCGTGGATTCAAATTACGCTATTCACTTGTAGGGATGATGACCAAGGAATTGCTTGTGTGTGTGCGTGAGCAGGGGGAGATGTCAGGAGACTTCATTTGCTTTGCTCTTAACTGAAAATCAGTGGAAACTGTGCTCATGATTAGGGACATTGTCACAGGGCTGGTCAGTTTGCTGTTAGGAAATGTGTTTATTTTTCACTGTTATTAATAACTGAAGAGATTATTGACTATAAAGAAACTGAAATATTGTTTTTTAGCCCCTTGCAGGTTTCCTAAGTCATTAATATAAACCTGACTGGAACTAGATTTAAACAATAATCTTAGCTTACATGTTTATATAAGTAAATACTCTATCCCAGGACTGCTCTTCCTGCTGATTCTCCCCAACTCTCTGAATATTTGAGAGCACTGAACAGATTGAGAGGTATCTACCGAATGCCAGTTACTCAGCAAGCATTTTAACCAAGTAGGAGGGTATGGGTAGTGGTAGATTTCCAAGGCCCCTCATTTCCTCAATGACTTGCCCCGCATATGCCCCTCAATGACTTGCCCACAACACCACTGCCACCCTGCCATCATCACCTTCTGAAACCATCACCAACTCTTGGAATAGAGGTTATGGTGAAGCTTGTTAGGGCTCCTCTTCCCATAGGATGTAGACTTGCTTTGCCAGCCATTGCCTTCTGGTCAAAGCTCAGCTAAGTTCTTTCTACCTATTTAGAAGCTATTTAAATAATATCTCAAAAGGTCCCAAGTTGAAGGAAAGATGCTTTTCATCTTTCATCTTTTGTAATCCAGATGTTCATAAATTCTAAAGCATATCCCCACATGTGCATGCTTAGGTTACACAGAAAACACTCTGTAGCTGAGAGTTACAGAAACACTTAGGATCTATAGCAATTTGAGAGAGGGAGGAAACCATTTGGACATCCTGATTTTTTATCCCAGATTTCCTGAAGATAGATATGAATAATAAGCAAACAACAAATCCTACTGGTTTTGTTGAACAACAGGGAAACTTGGCATCTGTATCACTGCCCAGCACTATTTATAGCTACAATTTTAGGAAGGCAGTGGGCACGGTTTGGCACATTCGGAAGGACAGTTCTTTTAGGTGAACTTTCTCTTTTTTTTGGCATTGTGTTAAAGGTTTTTTAATTCCTGTTTTCAAAAATAGAGAAGCTTCACATCAAAGTAGTGGGTGCAAGTTTATTGTGCAAGGGTATTGATAGGAAAACATGAATACATCTAAGAATATCTCTAAAGAATAAAAGCCTACAAGTCAGGGAACCAGCTCACACACATTATCAGTAAATTAAAAGATAAAAATTAGAGGAGAAAGCATTTGGGATGTTTTAAACATATCCATGTTATTTGTCACCTTCTTAGTTTAAGATCCACTAATTGGCAGTAAATTTCCACTTTGGCACCCTGCAAGGCAAGCCTTAGCTTAGTGAATACAAGATAACATTAATGCTTTATTAGATTTTAATGGGGCAACCAGCTTCAAAATCGCAGAATTTACAGTAAAGGGAAAGAGAGAAGCTGGGGCATAAAAACAGATTTGTTTGCAACTGTAGCCTGTTTGCATGATGTTGTAGTATTTCTATAACCCCGGCCAGAATGTGGCCCTGTTAAATGATGTAGCTATTAAGCTCACTTTATGAGCTAATAGGAAGCAGTAAAGCCAGAATATTCTTCCCATCCTCACTTGCAGCCCTCATCCCACGCATCCATATGGATGTAACGGGCCTAGATAGAATATTTCAGATGGCTTTTGCAAAAGGACCTTGATATATGTCTTGTCGTAAAACAGAAAGCAAAATGAGACAGGGTAGAAAGGGGAAAGGGAAAGAGCTGAGTTTTGCTCTCTTGAAAATCCCTTCCCTGAAGAACTGATTGCTACTGAAATTCATTGGTCCTTCCACTAGACGTAAGCCACGTGCCCACTGACACAGCGTCAAATGTGCCAAAGCTGAGCCACTTTATGCCAGTCAGGGGAGAGTGATGCAACAACAGCCGAAGCATTATGGCCAATGAACATGTGACACTTTATATTTTCCAAATCCCAGTGGAAGTGAATGAACCCTTTTTAACTGATTCTCAGTTCGGAAACTCCCACCCTGCTGTGAATTCCACTCCAAAGAATTCACTGAGCATTTTCTGGATAGAGTGTCACAGAGCTCCAGAGAAAGAACACCTATGTTCCTGC
The DNA here is from genome assembly GCA_028533085.1 of Varecia variegata. NCBI lineage: Eukaryota > Metazoa > Chordata > Mammalia > Primates > Lemuridae > Varecia > Varecia variegata. The sequence continues at coordinate 142,480,167 of CM052439.1, read as the reverse complement.
TGTAAAGCATACAGGAAGAGAGAATATTCTCTAGTCTTAATCTCTTCAAGAAATCCTGGTTTTAAAATCAAATTTGGCAAATAGAGGAACTGGCCCAGCATTAACTAAGTGAGCTTTTATTGGCATTGAGCTATGTTATTTATAAATTATAGCACTATAGTCCCAAGGTTTTTTGACCTTTCGGCTACTACACACACACACACACACACACACACACACACACATACACACACACGAAATACCTCCATCTATTAACTGTCTAAAAATATGCATATCATTTTTACCAATGGCCTAACTAAATTTGTATTTAAAATAGCAACACATCTTAAAAAGTTTATTATTTATGTTAGTTTGTAAATTTTAGACACCCATCTAAGACAAGAGTCTTTTATGCAAGTAGTGTTTTAAGTATCAATTTATCTTCTACTGCTACTCATCACCTGACTACCCTCACCTGTCCAGATACTTTTAGGAATAACCCTTGTTTCAAGCAGATACTTTCAGGAGCTTTGGTGTTGGTCCCTTCCTTTCCTTTCCTAATTCAGTTGAAAAATTGGACTGGAAATTATTTCATCTAAATAGCCACCCTCAGAGTGAATCAGCATTTCAGCCTTTGGGCATGTGGATGGATGTGGAAGGTGCACACAGTGTCTTAAGTCCTAAGATGGCAGTTTAAAGTGAGCATCACGTCTGCAGGCTCAGAAGAAGAATTGCTTTGGGACAATGAATCAGGTCATTGCTGCTCCCACTGAACATACTCTACTGCCTTGATGAACTTCTAATGGCTATGAGAACCAGGAGGTTATTGCAGTTCCTTTTTAGGGTCACTTAAAGGTCAGTATTCCTTTGTTACCTGGTAAACAAGTGCTAAGATTTTTCTTTGGAAAGGGAGCTATGCTGGTGCCTCCAGTTGTAGCACAAAGCTGCAGCACTGTGATGATCAATGTGAAATATAAGTTCTACAAAATTACAACCCAGGCCGGGCGCGGTGGCTCATGCCTATGATCCCAGAGCTCTGGGAGGCCGAGGCAGGATCACTTGAGTTCAGGAGTTCAAGACCAGCCTGATCAAGAGCGAGACCCGTCTCTACCAAAAAATAGAAAAATTAGCCGGGAGTGGTGGCACACACCTGTAGTCCCAGTTACTCAGGAAGCTGAGGCAGGAGGATGGCTTGAGCCCAGGACTTTGAGGTTACTGTGAGCTACAATGACACCACTGCACTCTGCCCATGGTGACAGAGTGAGACTCTGTCTCAAAAAAAAAAAAATTACAACCCAAATTATACAAGACATCAAGGCACTCAATAAATAATTACATATTTCACCTACTTAACTCTTACCCAGATTAATTATAGGCCTTTTGTTTAACACATTGGTAATTTTTCAGAAACCAATTTAAACATTCAATTTTAACTATATCTATATTGATAATAGATTTTCAGGTATACAACATTCTTCTTCTTTTTTAAAAGTAAAATACATACCCCTACTAACGGAACTTCCATGAAACAACATTAATTTTAGAGTGTGGTAGTCCATAATCAGTGGTTCATTGTGATGTGCTTTATCCAACATGTATCTTAGTGCATGTACTATGTGATCTTTTAGTTAACTGTGTGACGTTTGTGGGACTATATTAAAAACATATCCAAACTCTACCAAGCTGTACCAAGCTGAGGTAGCATCTGCATGTAAAAAACTGTGATACAACTTCTATTTTAAAGTCACGACTAGACCAAAAAAGTTACTGTGTGTTTGTTAATAACCTTCATAGTACTATTGGAATGCTCAATCAGGTGTTTTTGGTGTGGCATACTTGGGAGCAGGCCTGTCTGTCTGAAGAACCCTTTCTCTCTAAATTACAGTTTGCATGACTAGAACCCGGAACTCTGTTCCTGCGTGCACATACTCACTCAGTGTGCTATGTCTGCTATGTCAAGGCGTCCCAGGAGCGACTAGACCCATGTGGCCTTTCTAATCCCTCCCTGAGAAATGAAATCTCTATAGCTCTGCTCAGCTCTTCCTGTTTGCATATGCTACCTGCGTTTTAGTAGTTTGCCAGTAAAGTGGTGAAGACTTTCTGATGTGCTGAACCTTTTAGTATTAGAGTCAGATTTTTGGAGTTCTTTATAGTTTAGGTGAATTTTTGACCAAAGTAAGTTAAAGACATAAACCTATTTTATATCCTGGAATTAATTGGGACAAATTGGGTAAAAGATGAAGTTTAGGACCAGGAAGAAAAAACAAATCTTTACCCCTACACTGCACTTAAAGGGCTCTAGGTTCTAGAAATACAGCATGCCCTAGGGCAAAAACAAGTCGAAGGGATTTATCTAAAATGTATCTACCTATTGTTACTGGTATTTCATAAATAAATGTAATTTTTTCTTAAAAATCTTTACTGAAATGCTTGATACTCCAGTCAAATAATATTTCCCCTTGGTAGATTGAAATATTTACTCTTAGGCTACACATACAGCACTGCCCTTCCCAACACACACTTACTCACCTGGTACAGAGGCATCAGGTAAACACTGATACCTTTTTTTAATGAAGGGAAAATTCTATCTATGGTGCTTTCTCAGTGCTAGGGAAAAGGGAGCTTTTGCTATGTTCCAACTATAACTCACATCTTATTTAAAAAGGTCCATGAAATAGGTTTGATTTGATTTGATTAGTCAGTGCATCTGTGCACATAATTAATGCCCATTAAACAGAGAGAGTAGAGAGAAAATACACTTTGCAAACATTATAGATAACAGAAATGAATTATTTCAAAACCTCATTCAGAGTTCAAATATTAAGAGCAGACCATCTAGCTAGTGGACAAGTTGAACTTTACAGTTCTCTTTTACTTTCTGATTTTTTTATGATTTCAGTTTTTTAAAGCACTATCCTCATAGAATGCAGGACCCACAATAGGAAATAAGACTCAAGTTTCACCATTTACCTCCCATCAGCAACTATTATTGGTGGAGTTTCAACCAGTTGTTACTTGCTGAAATGAGGTTTGGGGTTACCTGTGTGTTTCATTCACCTGTGTTCATACTTTCCTTCATCGTAAACAACTAAGAGTTGGCTGTGGCTTTATTTCTTAATGCAAATGTTTCTGCATTCATGTTGTTTGGGGCTAGGGATTGCTTAGGTTTGTGAATGCTGTTCTTATAGACACAGATGGTACATGAGCCACTCAGACACCTGGCTTTTCAGGGACGTGAGCGTGATCTACATCTGTCTAGTGGTTCCGTACTTCCTCTTGTAAAAGTGAAGTTTGGGTAGTGTTTTCTGTGCCGATCTGATGGTTTTCCCATGCATTATCTCATCATCCCTAGGATGTGTGCTGAATGACAACTGTCCTGTAATTCCTGTTAATATATTGTTAATGTCAGACGTGATGTGATACCGTTGGACTGTCCAAATGTACAACTATTTAAAGGTGTTTGTAGAACTGAAATGTCTTAAATGTTGCATGAAATATGTTATAAAAATAGATTTGTTTTCTATTTTTCAACACCTCAGAATTGAGGGTTCATGGGCCAATAAGTGCAATATTTAATGACTTACTCAGTGTATATAAACTAGTGTGAAAGAGTGAATTATAATGAATGTGTGAGATGCTTTGACAGCTGTGTGACTTATTCAAATGATTTTCTTGTAGCTGTATTTGTCTTGTGGTGCAATTTATACAGTAAATATCTTATTGGTGTCATGTAAAACTCCTCTGTGCCTACTTCAACGTACTTTTTTCCCTATAAGACCAAACGTTTAGTACCTGCAAATATATGTCAATTTTATCTTTGAGAATTGTGGATTTTATTTTCAAGACAGAAAGACTATTAGTTTATTTTATAAAAAGCACTCCCTTCTGTAATTCAGAATTCTCTTTAAGTGGCATATAGTAGTGTGCATTTTACTATCAAGCAACTGATTTAGATACCTAAGAAAAAATATGTGCATAAGGAAAAGTCACTTTTTTTCTTCTCAGAAAGGTTGATCACATGTTCTGCCTACTAAGAATTTTTACTTCTATATTTCTGTGTACATTTTATTGTTATGCAACCTTGTATTCTGTTTGTAAATTTAACACTGTCAACCCTGGGAACCCTAAAATACCAATGTCTTTTTATGTTGTATCTAATGTTATATTCACTTTCAGTTCTCAATTGTCCACACTGGTGATGTAAGAGAAACAAAAATCAGAATCCAAAATCCTTAAATACCTTTTATTGCCATCATACACTCATATTCATCCTCAAACCCTTTTGCTTAGTCCCACAATTGGTGGCCTGGAACTTCACTGAGATGCAAAATCAAGAAATTACCTAGTTGCTGGATAACTAAAAGCTACAAATGTTTATGTATATGAAGTTTAAAGCAAGTTAACCACCTTAAATTCCTATGTGCATTTTGCTTTTTGAGGGAAAGCATTCATTTTAATATTGTACTTTGCCTTTTCATTCAGTGAGTTGGGTAAGTCATGATACCACTAGAAAGAAAAACAAGGTATGACTTAGTCACTAAAAATAATGGAGGGCAGTTAGTTCTAGATGACCATGGTTTGTCATATAAAGCCCTCAGTTCTCGCTATGGCACTTGGCTGGAAATTGACATATGAGGATGTACCAATCGTACTAAATGGATTTGGACTATGTGGGTGATGTGTGGCATGAATTTAACTGTGATAGACTTAAATTTGTATTCACATCTCAAAACCCACTGAAGAAGTAAGGTAAAGGTGGATAAAGGAGGGAGATTAGTGACAACTTTGTGCCAAACTTTAAAAAAAAAAAAAAAGGAAAATGGAAGCAGGTAACCAACATTGGAATGATAATTTAAGTGTGTGGTTGAATGTCTAGTTGGTTGTCACATCGTTATTGAATCCCAGGTGCTCAGGGTTGTGGGAATCAAACATGGCAGTGGTACAGCTCTTGCCCCTAATGAGAATGAGGAAAAAATGCCAGCTATAACCTGAATGCTGGGTTCTGTTGGGATATCTGAGCACAGAGAATGGGGGGCTGGTAAGAACTGGAAGAGTCAGGGATGGCACCATTGAAGAGGTCAAACATAATCCCAAAAAAGAATTAGATGGTGAGGAGATCGTGTTGGGCAAGCAAGTGGGAAAGGCCATGTTATGCTCCCTGTGGTTGGAAGAGTGACAAAGCTGGCAGCTATAGATGATGTTTTCTCCTGAGACAGCCCTACTGGCCCTCTGAACCCCTTCCAGTGACCCCAGTTTAGCTCCCTACCTTTCAGTCTCCCTGAGGAAGACGAGCTGCTGTATCATCATATCCCTCTGTGCTGAGCAGGCCCAGACTCACAAAACACAAGTTGCTTTAAAGCCACATTAGAGCAGTTAATTGAGACATTTGCCAGTGCACCAAACCATAAGACATTGTCTAACCGAATGTCACCCAGGCAGATGTGTACCCAGAGATTTTTCTGTAGCTCCGTGTTTCTCATAAAGGGCGCTGGGAAATGCACAGGTGAAGACCTTCCTTTGGAACTGGGCACTTTTGACTCCTTCTCAGTGACTGCACTGTGGAACTCTTTTTGAGAGAGTACTGAAAACAGCTTAATGCTTTCATATAGTGACCGTGACGTTTAGTTGAAAACTACTGCTGTATAGCAACTATTGTGACTCTTCCTGTGTCCACAGGAGCTCTTGTGTGGGTTTAAAGCTATGAAGTGTATTCACCTTGTGAAGTTTTAATTATCTTTATTGAAATTAATTGTGTAAAAACAGTATGTGCTCTATTAGGTATTCAGTTTGTATGTGAATTCTGTATAGAAAGTGGGTTTTGTTCTTTGAGTTTATCTTGTTTTATTTCTTGAAGATGACAATAAATATCTAAGAGACTATATTCCTGAATTTCTCAGCCTTAGTCTGATCAATGTTTTCTTTAATCTCCTTTCAGTTTATATTATTTTTGGTCCTAGGATGCCTGTTTCCACTTCTTGTTATCTTCCTCTTCAGCTGTCCGAGGCACAACACTGAGCCGCAATTGAAGACAGAAAGAAAATACATTTTTATTTAGGGCTATGGGTATCCAACACATGAATCTGGACTTAGGCATAGGAGTGAATTCTAATACTTGTAATCTTTTAAGGTAGATAACTTCTCATCTGACCTGAATGACTGATTGTGTTCCAGAGTCACAGAGGCCTTAGTTGTAGGATTAAGAATAGCAGCTAAGGTATTAAAAAGTTGCCTCTGCTACCTGAAGACCATGTGTCCCTATGTCAGAACTTTAAGGTCTAGTGATCACTTGGGCACTCTATTGGCACAGCCTGGGACAGGAGGAGTCAACAGGGACAATATGTGGATGGGATGTGTGAATGGTGTGGATGTCATTTAATGCACAGCACTTGGTGCAGTTGTTAGGCTTAAAGAATTCACCTTCCCCAAACTTCCATCCAAACCTCCTATAAAACCCACCCTCCCCTTCCTAGGGGTGTATTAGGTATGTAGCCTTTGCCAGACCCCTAGGGAGATAAAGGAATGGAACGCAAGAGAGGAACTGACTTTCCTTATCCCTCCTGATAAGGAGGATGCTTATCCCTCCCAGGTTGTATGTACTCTAGGGAGATAAAGGAATGGAATACAAGAGGGGAACTTACTTTCCTTATCCCTCCCAGGTTGTTTGAAAAGAATTTGTCTACTCTTCCCAGAAAAACCACCAATCTGTTTTCATCACAGTAGACCCACTACTAATTTTGAGAGCCCTTAGAATTCTACTTGTGCCAGAAGCACTAATCTACAAACTTTCTTCCAAATATGCCTCTTTGGGTCATTTCCAGGACTCTGCACTGAAAATAAGCCAACATGGGTCAAATTAGTTTCTCAATTTGAACTCAGTGGTAGGAGGGTCACCTACTTGGGTAGACAAAGCAGGTAACATTCAAGGAATAAAAAAAATAAAGAAAAATAATAAATTAAGGAACCTCCAGTTATATTATCAAAACAAACATTTACAAAATGCCTTCTGTATGACAATTTCTCTGTATACATGAAAATACATACAATAAAGTCCTAACCTTTAATGAACTCAAATAATTGTGATGGACAAAAATGTGTAAGTTAATATCAATAAATCACCACAGTTGATAAACTTAATATTCCCTAGTATGTGTGTCTAATAAATACTTGAACACTCAAAATGTTTCATTTCAAAAAAGCTCAAAATAAATTCTTTAAAATGTTATATAATTTTTAGACTATAGTCCTCTCCTCCCAGATAAATTTATAAAAATTAATAAAAATCAGTAAAAATCAATTCAAGATTCAAAAAGTTGAGAGCCCCAAAGGACTACTCATATTTCCTGGTCATTCTGAGTTCCTATGGCTGAACAAGTTCCAACTGGTTTTATCAGGAATCTTCCTATACCCTCACCCCTCAAGTAATATCCCCATAGCTTGGAATTAATTTTTAAAAATAAGGTTATGTGGCTACAGTATTTCTTTCTATAGCATTGAAACAGTAGACAAGAAACAGAACCCATCTGTCACCCACAGAAAACGCTAACTCATTCTGTCCTCCTCAGCTTTCTATTAGACCTCAAAAAGACTCCTTCTAAATGAAAGGCCACAAGGTCTTTGGACACTTCTCGGGGACACTCCACCTCTTGGTTCTTCTGTTTCTCCTCTAACTTCTCACCCCCTCACCTAGTCCAAAGTTTCCTTAGGCTGGTAAAGACAGGCTGCTCATCTGTTCTTCCTTATCTATTGTTACCCCCCTGAGCCCTTTAGGGCTAGTTTCTTACTATTTATTAATTCTAAATCTCAGGCAATTTCAACTAAAAATTGTATTCTCTATGTTAATGTATTTCCTCCCCCTTAAAGCAAGTCTGCTAACTAAACGGAAAAAAAGCAAAGGGTATAGAAAATATATAGAAGATGAGTATGGAAGAAAATCTGGATTAATATTTCAAAACAATATCTTACCAAGCAATTACAATATAATTTGATTAGTTTCAATATAAAGGTTAAATATTAACACTAGCTACCGTGAAAGCATAGACAGGAGCAATTATTAATTCAGACTGGAGGCAAGGGCAGGGATGTTGCAAGAAGGCCTACTAGAGGCAAGGAGGTCTGAGCTAAAGCATACAGGAGATACACGGGTTATGCAGGGAGAGGGTTGCTCCAAGCCTGGGAAGCAGCAAACGCAAACCACAGAAGGATAGCAGAGCATGGTGTATTTATAGAATTTCAAAGCCGTTCACACAGGGTGATCCCAGGGTAGAACAAAAGGAGAAAGAGCCCAGGGCTGAGATCATGACATTTGTCAGAAATGCTTTAGAAGTCTGAATTTCATCCTCCAGCTGTGGGGAATTCATGAGCAAATTTAAGCAAGGAAATGGTTTGATCAGATTTGAATTTTGAAAGATCACAAAACTGGCAATATGAGAAATGGATTAAAAGGAAGCAACAGCAGAAACATGAAGAGTGTTAGAAAGCTGTTATTGTAATCTAGCAGTTTTATCCCCTAATTAAACATGGGACAGTAGCAGCAGAGACTAGGGAATACGTGAACATTCACTTTATTTTTTTATTATTTATTCATTTTTTGAGACAGAGTCTCACTCTGTTCCCTGGGCTAGAGTGCCATGGCGTCAGCCTAGCTCACAGCAACCTCAAACTTCTGGGCTCAAGCATCCTGGTCCATGAAAACACTAATCACAACATTTTGGATATGGAACTCATTATTTTCTTCCTGAAACCTACTGCTACTGTTGTGCTTTCTCTCTTATTTAATGGCAAAATCAACTGAGCCATAAGCGGGAGGCTCATCCTTGATTTCTTACTATTACTCTTACTGAATCAGTCACCATTTCCCACCTTCTAAAGGCCGGGTGTGGTGGCTCACGCCTATAATCCTAGCACTCTGGGACGCCAAGGTGGGTGGATCATTTGAGCTCAGGAGTTCGAGACCAGCCTAAGCAAGAACGAGACCCCCGTCTCTACTAAAAATAGAAAGAAATTAGTCGGACAACTAAAAATATACAGAAAAAATTAGCCAGGCATGGTGGCGCATGCCTGTAGTCTCAGCTCCTTGGGAGGCCGAGGCAGTAGGATCGCTTGAGCCCAGGAGTTCGAGGTTGCTGTGAGCTAGGCTGACGCCACGGCACTCACTCTAGCCCAGGGAACAGAGTGAGACCCTGTCTCAAAAAAAAAAAAAAAAAAAGAAGAAGAAGCCAAGAGAGGAGCAAGTTTTGAGAAAGAAGGAGTGATCCACATTTTCAGATGATATAAAATGAAATCAAGATTGCCAACTGGGGGAGGAGGGAATGGGTATATTCACACCTAATGGGTGCAGTGTGCACCCTCTGGGGGATGGACACGCTTGAAGCTCTGACTCGGGTCGGGCAAAGGCAATATATGTAACCTAAACATTTGTACCCCCATAATATACTGAAAAAAAAAAAAAGATTGCCAGTCAACTTGTCTGAAGTAGTTGTAGAACAGCTATGAGGGAGAAAGACAGGTTGCACTGAGTGGAGAAATAAATGGTGATGATGAAGACAAACCACTAGTCTTTCAGGTACTTGGAAAGGAAGGTAAAAGAGAAAGTCGTTAAATGAGGATAGTCTAAGGGTGGTTTTATTTCCAATGGAGTCTTATACATCGTTACGTGTTAAAGAAAAAGCTAACAAAGATGGAGTTTGAAGATATGAGCAAAAATTGATACCTTCTCCATCCAGGTTTCATTCTCCCATTTCTACTCTTGTTCCTATCTCTTCAACCCCCTTCCTGTACACCCTGTTAAGAATTTCTTTCTATGCAACGATCTCAAGCTAATTGATATTGTCCTCTCCTAATAGTTTTACTTCTCCATAGCGCACAGGGCTCCCGACAGCTACTAGTGGTGAAATCAACAAAGCTATCTTTTTTGAGGTTCATACTGCAACAGACATTTTAAATTATCTTTTGTTCTTATAATTTGCAAACTAACCAAGAAAAGGATTACCTCGTCTTAAAAGTGATAGATACATAGTTAATGTAATAAAATCTAGAAAGCAGTCAGTCAGTTAAGTGGGTGGCAAGCCCAACTGAGCTGTTTTAAATTGCTCACCAAATCACAAAACTGTTTTCAGGAAGGTGATCATGTTTCTGCAAAGTTGGCAGCTGCTCCTTTATGCTTCTCCCCCCACCCCCCAACTGGGATGCACCAGGTGTGATGCATTCCCTGTGGCCAATATCACTTTGGAGGAAGTATAAATTAGCAGATCCCTCAGCATCTTTTCACCCTTGCCTCTATTCATAGAACAGAAAAGTCAAAAGACAGGGGCCACCTAATGGAGAAGAAGCCAAAATTAAAAGGACATTTAAAAATAGAAACTTGGAGGGAGGGGTTGTGTTGGTAATGGAAATTCTGGAAACAGACACATAACCATAGGCTTAGCAAGAAAAAGATGGCTTTCACAAAAGACCATCTGTTGACACTTGAGCTAAAAGGGAAGTCAGGCTCTGCAGTGGGAGGTGGGAGGGGGAGGAGAGAATATTTCTTACTGATAGAGATTGGAAGTATGAGCAAGAAGTGAAAAGCTGATTTCTTTTAAAATGAGTCTTAAAAAAATGCATTAGATTCTCAGGTGCCATGGATTCAAACCCTAGAGCTACAAATTAGGGTTCTGACAAAAATAATCTCAAGATTTTTTAAATATATTGTCTAAAACTGAATGGAACTGGAAGAAGACATCCAGAAAATTCCTCTTCTTCCCTTTTTCTAGTTTAAAAATACAATGACACACTTATAAGTTACTATAACTCTGTAAAAAATATTTTAATGTTGCTTTTAAATATGTGTTTGTCCACAAGTAGTAAGGGTCTGGAAGGGCAGACCCTATATCACACTGGAAGGGCAGTGTAATATAGAAAAATGTAATAACAACTATTTGGGATTTATTATTTGTTATTTCCATTTGATCTCTAGGCTAGCCCCATAAATACAATGATTTTAGCCTGAAAGAACCTACCCTTAGATTTAAAATGTAAATCGTTCAATATTAAGACTACCCTAAAGTCACTTCATGATTTGATTATTAGAACCAAGTACAGTTTATAGAGTAGCTAAATGGATTTAAATAAACCAAAACAAGATCCTGTCTGGTCTACATATGCTATCTATAAGAGATTCACTTCACCATTTCCCTCATTGGGATGCACCAGGTGTGATGCATTCCCTGTGGCCAACATCACTTTGGAGGAAGTATAAATTAGCAGATCCCTGATGAACACAGATGTAAAAATCTTTAACAAAATACAGCCTCCCTCAGTATCTGTCGGGGATTGGTTCCTGGATCCCCCGAAGATACCAAAATCCTAGGATATTCAAATTCCTTATATAAAAAGGCATACTATTTGCATATAAACAATGCACACTCTCCCATATCACTGTAAACCATCTCTAGATCATTTCTAATACCTAATTCAATGCCTACACATCACTTCATTTGCATGAACTCAAGATAGTACTCTGATCCCATCAAATTCAAGTTTTGCTTTTTGAAACTTTGTGGAATTTCTTTTTCATCTGAGGTTGGTTGAATCTACTAATGTGGACCCCCACAAATACAGAGGGATGACTGAACTAGCAAACCAAATTCAATAGCATATTAAAGAATCATTCACCATAATCAGTGGGGTTTATCCCAGGGATGCAAGGATATGGAAATCTATAAATGTGATATGCTACATTAACAGAATTAAGGACAAAAACAATATGATTATTATAATAGATGAGAAAAAAGCATTTGATGAAATTCTACATCCATTCATGATAAAAGCTTTCCACAAATCAGGTATAAGAGGAATGTAACTCAACACAATAAAGGCCATATATGACAACTCGACAGCAAACATCATACTTAATAGTGAAAAATAAAAGCTTTTCCTCTAATATCAAGAACAAGACAAGAACGTTTGCCATTTCTGTTCAACATAGTACTGAAAGTAGCTGGAGCAATTAGGCAAGAGAAAGAAATAAAAGACATCCAAATCAGAAAAGAAATTAAATTGTCTCTGTTGAGATGACATAATCTTATACAGAGAAAATCCTAAAATCCTAAAAACTCTACCATGCCATTAGAACTAATAAACTAAATCAGTAAAGTTACAGGTACAAAATCAACATACAAAAATCAGTAGTGTTTCTATACACTAACAATGAACTATCTGAGAAAGAAATCAAGGAAAAAATCTCATTTATAATAGCTACCAAAAAAAAAAACCTCTTAGGAATAAATTTAACCAAGGAGGTGAAAGATCTGTACACTGAAAATTATAAAACACTAATTAAAGAAATTGAAGAAGACACAAATAAATGGAAAGATAGCCCATGTTTATGGATTAGAAGAATTAATTTTGTTAAAATGCTTATGCTACCCAAAGTGATCTACTGACTCAATGCAATCCCTACCAAAATTCCAATGAAATTTTTCACAGAAATAAGAAACCTGAAATTTGAATGGAACTACAAAAGACCCAGAATAGTCAAAACAATCTTGAGCAAAAAGAATAAAGCTGGAGGCATCACACTACCTGACTACAGGTACTATAAAGATAAAATAATCAAAACATCATGGAACTGGCATAAAAAGAGACACATAGAGCAATGAAAGAGAATCAGTAGCCCAGAAATAAATTCATGCATTTATGGTCAATGATTTTCAACAAAGATGTTAAAAGTATACAAATTGGAAAAGATAGTTTCTTTAGCAAATGGTGCTGGGAAAACTGAAGATCCACATGCAGAAGAATGAAATTAGACACTTATCTCTGAGGATCTTTTCCATGGGCACATCAAGTTGCCCAGTGGTCAGTCTGAGCCCTGTAGTCATAAGAATGCCCCAGCCTAAACCAATCCTAGAAAGATCCCAGCAATGCAGGCTTTTAACTTGATTCTCTGTCTCCTCCTTGACCAATTAAATCAGAAGCTCTAGGGAGGAGGCATGAGAATAAGTAATTTTTTAAAAATTTCTCAAATGTTTTTCATGTGGTCCAATTTTGTGAAGCACTAGAAAAAAAAAATAGGAGATAGCACAATTTGGAACAGTTTTCCTAAATACCAAGGAAAGTAGAGCTTTCTTTGCAATCAAGGGCTATCCAGCTCTTCAAGGGTTATTGCAGTTGCCCTTCCATCTGTTCCTTATTCTTTATCCAACAGGAATTATCAAGTCCAAAAGCAGCAGCTTATTTACATTAGGCTTAACATCTGAGCGTGCATATTCAACCCTGGGCAGAACTAGTTAAGCTATGGCAACATCATGAGAAACAACCCATCAAACAAACCCCCAAACAATGAATGATGAAATAAAAACTTTCAAAGTGGCTTTATTAATGTCTGAAGAATTATCTCCCCATCTATCTCTTCTTTTCAGGCCATTTCTAATTTCTAGTGGTGGTGAGATTGCTCATTCCTCGTGTCGTAACAATACAGGACCATCACATTAATTTTACCATTGGTGGTACTGGCAGAGGGAGCTCTTTATTCCCAGATAAGCTCACATGCTACAGAATGTGCTGTGTTTCTATGAGAAAGTCATTCATTCTTTGCACAGACTTAATATGGTACCCATCCCCTAATGATCTCACCTCCTGGTGCAATGGACTGAATGTCTGTGTCCCCCCAAAATTAATAGGTTCGAATCCTAACTCCCAATGTGATGTTATTAGGAGATGGGGCATTTGGGAGGTAATTAGCTTGTGAGGGTGGAGCCCTGGTAAGTGGGATAGTTCTCTTTAAAAAAGGGGCCCATGGGACTTTCTCGCCCTCTATCCACCAAGTGAGGATACAATGAGAACGCAGCAGTCTGCAACCCTCAAGATGGCCCTCGACAGAACCCACCCACGCTGGCACCCTGATCTCAGACTTCCAGCCTCCAGAACTGTGAGCAATGAATTTCTGTTGTTTATAAACCACCTAGTCTGTGATAACTTTGTTATAGCAGCCCCAAATGAGACACCTGGCGTTCATGCTGGTATTACTAGTTTTATATCGCTGCCATAACAAATTACAACAAATTTAGCAGCTTAAAAAGCCCCAATTTATTATCTTACTGTTCTACAGGTCAGAAGTTCTACTGATCCCACCAGGTTAAAATTAGCATGTTGGGAGGGATACATTCCTTACGGGAGGCTCTGCAGATGAATCCAATTCTAGGCTCTTTCTGTTTGTTGGCTGAATTCAGTTCCTTGTGGTAGTAGGAATGAGATCCCTACTGTAGCTGAGGGACCAGTCTTTGCTCCTAGAGCCTGTCTGTGCATTTTCTTGTGCTTTCAATGAGCCCTGAGAGACCGCTCTCCAGTCACAGCAGTTGGCCCTTACATCTCAGGCCTGCAACAGCACGTTGAATTCTTTTCACCCTGGGAATCTTCCTAATTGCCCCTTCTGCTGCATCCCTTCTGTGCTCCTCTTCTGATTTCTTCTGCTGCTTCTAAGGGCTCATATGACTACATCGGACCCTCCTGGATAATCCAGAATAGTCACCATATTTTAAGGTCCATAATCTTAATCACATCTACAAAGTCCCTTTGCCGTGTAATATAACAAACATATCCACAGGTTCCAGGGATTAAAGAGTAAACATCTTCAGGTGTTATTATTATGCCTACCACACACCTTTATATAATTCCCTCGCTTTGAGGATAGAATGGATTTAGAAAACAGAATGCAACAGAGTTTATGAGATGTCATTTGTAAGATTAAGTTATGAAAAGACTGCAGTTTCCATTTTGGGGCACTCTCTTTCATTCTATCTTGATCACTCATTCTCAGAAAGCCAGTTGCCACATACTGAAGCAGACAGCAGAGAAATCCATGGGATTCAGCTTGGAAGCAGATCTTAGGCCTAGCAATAGGCAAATGAGTAGATTTGCAAGCAGATCTGCCCTGAAATGAGCTTTGTTTGAGATATCTGCAGGTCCAGCCAATATCTTGATTGCATCCTCGTAAGAGACCCTGAGCCTGAAATACCTTATTGAGGGAGTGTTTGGCTCTTTTTAAGATGACAATGTGCAGACTAAAGCTGTTTATAGAACTGGATTTTTAGTGAAATAGATAAAAAAAAGTTACAGGAAAGAATAATGTTACTATATTAACTACACATCAGAAACAAACATGCAGCCATAATTGCTGCATTCATACTGCTGTTGGTTGCCAAGATCTTTTCCTTAGTCAGCTCAACAGCCTGTAATAGGGTAAAATGAAAATGTGAACACTAGACAATTTCTGTCTAACAGTAGTGGAGATGCTTTAATTAAGTACAATCCATTTCTGATTATGCTAATGGAGGCAAGAAATAGCTCTAGAATAATACAGAAAATTCTGTTAGATTTTGAAGAAGGAGACTAGCATGGGAAGGAAATACTGTAGTTTTAATGCCATGCATATGTATATAATTTAAATGCTGAGAGAGAGACAGAGACAGCGAGAGACAGCAAGAGACAGACAGCAGCAGACAGGCAGAGACACAGAGAGAAAGAGATAGAGCACACACACTAGAGAGAGCAATAGACAGAGATAGAGACAGAGACAGCAAGAGACAGAGACAGAGAGACAGAGAGCGACAGGCAGAGAGACACAGAGAGGAAGACAGAGAAAGCACACACACTAGAGACAGCAATAGACAGCAATAGCGAGATATACATGGATAGTTTATAGTATAAATAGTTTGGCATTTTAGTTTTCTCATTCTACCTGTCACTGTATTATAAGTATCTTCCCAAGTTATCTCCTGCACCACTATTTTTAATGGCTTTATTGCAGTGATTTTAGGATAGATATCATAATTTTATAAACAATTCCCTGCTTTTCACGTTTTGGTTGTTTCTAACTTTTTTGGTCATCAGTACTGCTGGGAACATCTTTTTGGGTAAAGCTTTGCTTGTATCTCTCTTTCTTTAGGATAAATTTCTAAAAGTGAAAGTTCAATGTATATAAACTTTTTAAAGCTCTTATTACAAATTAACAATTGTTTTCCAAAAAACGCCATGCCAATTCACAGACTCATTGGCATTATATAAAAACTATTGTCTCACCTCATTCTTACCGGCATTGTGAAATTTTTAAAATTGTGCCATTTATTTTTCATGAGTATTTGAAGCATTTTAAAAGAGTTCTTACCATAACTACCCCACACCATTTTGTTTCCTTCATTGAAACATTTTCATTTGATGGTAACTCCTTTTTCAAGCATGGTAAGGCCTTTTAGTCCACAAGATTAGCATTGAATTCCTGTGATTTGACATCAACTAGAATTTAGTGACTAAATCTCAAATAAACCATTGAATTAATAAATTTTTCTTATTAAAAGATAAATTCTAAAATGACTTTGAATAGAATAACATACCAAAAAAATGACCATATTCTCCAAGGACCAAATTCTCACTTGAATCTAAGTATTTAATGAAGTCAAAGGTAACTCATAAACTAGACTCACTGAGGAAAATGTCAGTTTCCAGTGCTAGTTCTATGAGATGCCAAAAGACCATAAGCCCCTTTTTAGTGGGAAAATTGCATTTAAAATTTAAGACGCAGTCACATGAAAGACAAGAACCAAAAGAAAGTGTGCCCAACAAACTTGAGTTTGGGGGACACACAATATTTTTTAGCAAGATTATGGTCATCAGACCTATCATATGTTAGTTACTTACGTTGTGCTTTATGTGAATTATCTCATTCAGTTCTCACCAAACTCCTGAAATGTGGCCACTGCTATCGTCCTAGATAATAGCAGATGAGAAAACGAGGCATAGGGATAAAAAACAACTTGCCCAAAGCGACAGACACAGTAAGTGGCACAGACAGATTTTAAAGCCAGGTCTTTCTGACACAAAATACTGTACTCTTTCCTGCACATAGTTATCAGAGACCCAATGCCTAGTTTTCATAGATTATTTTCTTTGTTGCAGATATTGGGTAGGAGGCAGCATGCCATCATCGTAGAATGACGGTAGTAGGCTTTGGATTTGGACATCCTTAGATTTGAATCTTGCCTATGTAGGCTAGATTCTGATGTCTACGATCTTCAATTTCCTTATAACAGCACCCAAAATTGTTGTGAGGATTAAATGATACAATGCCCAGAAAGTGCTCAATGCGATGCTCAATATGTGTTAGGTATTATTATTTATATGTGTATTATTTGTATGCCAAGTGGACAAGGCTGAAAAGGAAACATTTGTACCCAATTACCACCACCAGAGGGCAGAGTAAGAATTTTTATGACTTTCTATGTCCATTTTGATATGAGAAACTAAAATGTGACCTGAGTGCATAATTTAAATACCTCTTACTGATCCTGAAATCTTGAGAGGGGGCTCTAATAGACTAAAAAAAAGAAGAAACAAAAATATACAAAAGAAACACATTAAGAATAATCTAAATCTTATACAAATTCAATTTATATAATGTATATGATTGATATATTTGATTATGTAAATATTGATGAAGCTGGAAAGTTTAGCAGTGAGGAAAAATGTAAAGTAATAGGATTTTTAAAGTTGGAAAAGTAATCAGTAATATCCTTCTATATTCTAACGTATGACATAGGGGTAAAGAAAAGAACTGGGAGATGGAAAAATTACACAACTGGCACAGCTCTCTCCATTAAGCAGTGCAAGTGGCAAAATGTGTTTCAGAAACAAATTGTTCAGTCTGAAAAATCTCACAGAAGTAAGAGTATGCTGGAGGGATGGAGGTCAGGCAAAACTATGTTACAGGTTGAAGCAATTCCTTAAATACAGCTATTCCTGAGTTACCAAAGACTGCCCAGGGAATATGCTTGCCAAAGAAGAAAATGAAATCAATCATTTTTAACTTCCTGTCAGTGTCTCACTCAATGGTAACCACTTGACATTAACTACTTTCCTCCAGAAAGGCAGTGTGAACTGTGGGTTGGATGTATCCGCGGCCAGTTTCATGTATAGATCACTTTCAGAAATATCAAATTCATCATTGGCTGAAAGGAACCAGTAGCCAATTGTTATAGCGGCTTGTTTTAATGATGCTTGACATGTAAATTGGTACTTTACAAAGTGTGTTTTGCTCCTTAATTATTTGATCTTTCAAACAAAAGTCAAGTCCTGGGTAATTTTTCTACCTTATTAGCTAATAATGACTTCCCTAGTCTGTACAGTAGACAAATCCCCACACCCACACAACTCAGGGCCTCGATGAGGCCAATGGGGAAACTGCCATAGAGACAGAACTTCCATTAGGTGATCTGCCCTCACTTCTCCCATGACCCCTGTCAGGTGTGCAGACACTCTGACACCCTCTGATGCCTGTAGGCTTTGGAAAGGGAGCTCCCCCAGCTACCAATTATGAACCAGAAGTCCATTCGATGACCCTTACTGCCCAAGGGCTCATGTACCCTAGAGATCTTCTCAGTGGATCCCAAATGCCCATCTGTGACTCCTTCGATGCATCAGAATCACCTGAGTGTGTCTGTGGGGTCGGCAAAGCTGGGGACTATTACAATTACACATTCCCAGATCCAACCTCAGACCTACTGAGTAGAATCTTCTATACTGGATGTCAAGAATACATATTTTAACTGTTGTATGAATCTCATAAATATCAGATTTCAGAACTGCTAAGCTAGATGAGAGCTAGAAAATTGGGTATAATAATAAAAATACCAAATTTTGCAAAGGGTTTATTGTATCCAGAGTAACTTAACATGTGTTTTCCCACTGAACCATCACAGCTGGCCTGTGAAATAACTGTAACATTAAGACTCTACTTGTATTGCTTACTTTGCATGCCTTACCTTGCATCCTTATGAGGTAAATTCTGTTAGGATCCTTTTCTAGACTCTAGACAAGGAACCAGGGCTTTAAAGAATAATGTGGTTGTTCAAGATGAGATTTGGGAAGGGAGTCAAGGTTTGACTCCAGACCCTCCAATGGCCCAAATCATGATCTTTCTACCACACAACACTGTCTTGCTAATTTTTTAGGGGGACTTCCAGAGTGAGGAAATTTACATGCAGAAGGTCCAAGAACAACATCAGAATCCAGCTCATTTCTGAATATCTCATGTTTAATTACCTTGACAACAATATTCTTTAGAGGCAGATTAAATGTTCTTTTCACTATTTTTAAGGATGTTCCTGAGGTACCTGAATTTGGAATTACTTTTCAGGCACTGGAAATAAGACTGATCTCTCTATCCATATTTTTTGTAGGTTTTCTTAAAACAATCTTTCAACTGAATATAGACAAAGATTTCTCTATAGCCATACAAGACTAACCTCCAAAGATGAAACCCAAAGTGTGAAATTCCCTTTATACCCAGTGGAATCACCTGGGAAGTGTTTTTTTGTTTTTGTTTTTTTTTTTAAAAAAAAAAAAAACCTAGCCCTCACCACAGATCAATTACAATGGAATCTCTGAGGGTGAGGACAGGTGATCTTGGTTTGCACAGGATTGTAGCAAGTTAGAAATGGAACCGAATCTCCTGACTCCTGGTTCACTGTTCCTTCCGCTACTGACTTCTTCTCTCTTATTCCATGCAATTCTATGTGTGTAAAAATGACAAACTAGCTTAACATCCTACACATATTTATTTCTATGAGAACAGCAACAACAAAAAAGCTGAAGTTTTATATCAACATTTCCCTTTCCCAACTTCTCCTCTTTTTTAGATTTACTCAGAAATAACTAGAGAAAAAGACAGCCACCCAATTCTGACTTGCGCTTGGTAGCCCTCTAATGTAGTTTTGCAGTAAATGCATCTTTTACAACATAATTTAGCAGAAAGTTCATGTTTTACCATAATCTGACATATTGTGACATGCATGGGTTCATTACTTTGCAGTTTTTAAAAAATGTTCATTCCTTACTGTGCTTTAAAATGGATCTCAGAACATTCCAACGTAAGCTCCTCCAGGACAAAGAAACCACACAGCCCCTCTCCCACTGTCTTCTCATGGAGAAAAAAGAGCATTTTAAATCTTAATTTCACTCTAAAATCAAAGCTGTTTTTTAAAAAATGAAAAGTCAACAATGTTCTGCCTACAACATTCTAAATTTTCACCAAATTGTTTATTTCAACTCCTGTTTACCATCTCACCTCAAAATAGGTATAGTTTGCATAAAGATGTTGAAAAAGAAGGGAATGTGATCGTCAAATCTTTAAATGAAAGTGAAAATGCTGGGCCAAATGAGGAAGAATAACATAACTATATTATATAGAACTAAGCCAGGGTAAAGGGGTGCTGTTTGGTCCATCTAGAAACCACATCAGGCCCAGAACCCCTTCCGCGCGGAAGGACTTGCGAAAGCAAAGGACAAATGACCTCTCGAGCAGGGCGCCCCAGCCAAAGTGGGAGGAAGGAGCACACTTAAGTAAAAAGCCTACTTAATATTTAATGACCAAGTTTATAAAACCGTTTCCATCTTCACAGTTTTGATTGCTTCCTGCCTTTCCCTGTTCATCTTCCTTCCCTCCGTAAAGAAGTCGCCCTTTCACTCTCAGCTCCCAAAGGGGCTGCTCCTCAGACTGTTTCACAACCTCCTGCCTGACCTTCCCTGGGCTCCTCTAACGTAGCTTGTCTTACCAGCCAACTATTCCAGTCAGCTCTTCCTCCTGATTTTTAAAATTTCCCTCTGCGATCATAATCTTCTCTGGTCACCCACGGGTGAAACCACCACTTCTCCCTCATCTCCTGCGCCCATTTCTCCCTCATCTCCTGCACGCAGTTCTCCTCCCTTCTGTTAGGTCATTAAATCTGAAATGTCTGATTTTGATCAAAAGTCTAGTTTATTATATCTCAACCAAGAAGCAGTCCAATTAATCAAAGTGTGCACCTAAACTATTGACACAGTTTTGCCATCTTCATGGTAGCTTGTTTATGCCAGCAGCAAAGAAGCCTGGAGAACCAGTGGTGATGGAAGTGCAAAAGTCGTTTTCCACAGCTTGTTGAGAATTGAATATTTTTCCTTGCAAGAAGTGGTCCAAAGCCTGGAAGACGTGATAGTTGGTGCAAGGTCTGGTGAATACGGTGGATGACAGAGTTTCCAAGTCCAGCTTCTGTAGTTTGAGCACCGTTGTTTGTGTGACATGTAGTTAGAGCATTGTCTTGCAAGAGGATTGGCCTGTCTCTATTGACCAATTTCAGCTGCTTCATCACAAGCATCCTCATCATTTCATCCAACTGGTGGCAGAGGACACCCGCTATAATGGATTGATCAGGTTTCATGAAGCTGTAGTGGACAATGCCAGCACTGGACCACCAAACAGACACCATTAAGTTTTTTTGATGAATATTCGGTTTTGGACCATGTTTCGGCACATCATCTTTATCCAACCATTGTGCTGAATGCTTGTGATGAAGCTCAGTGCCAGGCACATAGTGGATCCTCAGTAAATTTTTCAAATGATTAAACGAAGTAACAAAATGAAGACCCTTACTATATGGATGAGAAAACCGTGGTCCTGAATTTGGTGTGGGCAGTGGGTCTCCAGTGTCTGCTAATAACATAACAAGGTAGGACCAAGATTAGGTCCTGAGCCATGTGACTTGCATTGCAGTATGATTTTCTCTTTAATAACATCGAAATGGAAAAGGCAAAGTAAATCAGCTGGCAAAGGATGTGAGGAAAAGGTGAGAGAGGAAAAATATACTAAGAGAAAAAAGGAGAAAACATCAAAAATAGTTTTTGTAAGCCAAATATAAGAAAAGAACAGGAAAAGGGAAGACACGTTGATAGATGAAGAGACAGCGGGTGTGGGAATCTCCAAGAGGAGACGTCAGCAGTAACACTCTGCATTTCTATCTGGGCCCTTATCCCCCAACTTTGCAGTGAACCTTTGACTTCTATTTGAAGGTGGCAGGGCACGCAGAACCTTTAATTACCTTTCCTGAGAGGTGGTGATCATTTACCCTTGCACATCTACGCTCTACTTTTCTCCATCTTGTTCTGTGTGTGAAAGGCTGACTGACATCCCCAGCCTGTGCCACAGGCTCCCTGGCCCTCTGACTTCTGATTGGGTTCAGCCAATGGGAAGTGGCAGCAGGAGACTGAAAGGTGGGAGGAGAAAGGGACCCGCTCACCTGCCGTCAGGCCAGGAGTTAGAAGTGGCTGCCTTCCCCTCGTAATGCCAGAGCTTCTGCAGCTACAGGCTCAACCCATTTCACTAATAGCTTCTCAGCCTGTGGGAGTGGTAATGGCTTCCTGCAGTTGCTGGCTCTGGAGAGCTTCACCATTCCTTGTTGATTTTCCGTATTCCTATTTATACTTAACAGTAGTGTATCATGAAACTCTTTTGAATTACCCCTCTTGAAGGTGCCATCTATTTCCTGCCAAGAATCCAACTAATAAATTAGGTTTGGAGAATTTCCCTTAGGAGGCAGAGACAGACTTCTGTATAGAAGCCCAGTGCTCACTTTCACAGCTTTCCTTGTGGCTGGGCTCCACCCATGGGGTGCATCCACCGGGGAGTTTAAACCCGAAGCTAGAAAAGCACCCTTCTGCTCAACCCCTTGACTTTTGATGCCTGGATGACTCAACCAACTTATTCTCTTATCTTAGATTAAGTTTGACTTTATGCTTTCTTTATAGTTTTTATTTTATTTTTAACTGACAAATTATAATTGTATACATTTATTGTACATTTATTGGGTACAATGTGATGTTTAGATACATTAGATATACATTGCAGAAAGATCAAATCAACCTAACTAGCATATCCATCACCTCAAATATTTACCATTTCTTTGTAGTGAGAACATTTAAAATTCTCTCTTTTGGCTATTTTGAAATATACAATACGTTATCATTAACATTATTATTAATTAAAGTCACTTTGCTGTGCAATAGAACACCAAGACCTATTTCACCTAACTAGGATTTTGTACCCACTGACCAATGTCTCCCCTTTCCCCATGCACTGCCCCCTCCCCCAACCTCTAGTAACTACCATTCTACTCTCTACTTCCCTGAGTTCAGCTTTTTTGAGATCCCACATATAATTGAGATTATGCGGTATTTGTCCCTCCGTGCCTGGCTTATTTCACTTAACATAACGTCTTCTAGGTTCATCCATGTTGTCAAAAATGACAGAATTTCCTGTTGTTGTTGCTTTTTAATACTGAATTACATTTCATTGTGTATATACCCAGTAGTGGGATTGCTGGATCATATGGTAGTTCTATTTTGAATTTTTTGAGGAACCTCCATACTGTTTTCCAAAACAGTTGTACTAATTTACAATACCACCAACAGTACATAAGGGTTCCCTTTTCTCCACATCCTTGCCAAAACTTACCTTTCATCATTTAAGTAATAGTCAATCTAACAGGTGTGAGGTGATGATATCTCATTGTGGTTTTAATTTGCATTTCTCTGATGATTAAAGATGCTGAATATTTCTCAGTTATCTGTTGGCCATTTGTATGTCTTCTTTTGAGAACTGTCTTCTCAAGTCCTTTGCCCATTTTTATTATAATAAGGTTATTTGTTTTCTGGTTATTGAGCAGTGCAAGTTCTTCATATATTTTGGATATTAGCCCCTTATCTGATGTATAATTTGCAAATATTTTCTCCCAATCTGTGGGGTTGCCTTTTCATTCTATTAATTGTTTCCTTTGCTATGCAGAAGCTTTTTAGTTTTATCAAATTTCACTTGTCTATTTTTACTTTTGTTGTTTGTGTTTTTGGGTCATGTTCAAGAAATCTCTGCTCAGACCAATGTCATGGAGCTTTTTCCCTATGTTTTCTTCTGGTGGTTTTATGGTTTCAGGTCTCACATTTAAGTGTTCAGTTCATTTTGAGTTTATCCATGTATAAGGGGTGAGATAAGCATACATTTTCAGTCTTCTGCATATAGACATCCAGTTTTTCCAGAACAATTTATTGAAGAGTCTTTCCTTTCCACATTGTGTGTTCTTGGCACCTTTGCCAAAAATCAATTAACCATAAATGTGTGGATTTATTTCTGAGCTTCCTATCCTATTTAATGTGTTTGTTTTTATGCCCATACCATGCTGTTTTGGTTACTATAGCTTTGTTATTTATTTTGAAATTTGGTAGTGTGATCCCTCCAGTTTTGTTCTTTTTTGTCAAGGTTGCTTTGGCTATTTGGGGTTTTTGTGATGCCATACAAATTTTAGGATTGTATTTTATATTTCTGTGAAGAATGGCATTGGAATTTTGACAGGGATTATACTGAATCTGTAGATTAGAGAATAGGGACATTTTAACAATATTAATTTTTTCAATCCATAAACATAGAGTATCTTTCCATTTATGTGTTCTCTTTAATTTCCTTCATCAATGTATTATGGTTTTCATCACTTCCTTGGTTAAAGTTACTTCTAAATATTTTATTTATTTTGTGATGCTATTGTAAATGGGATTGTTTTCTTAATTTCTTTTTCAGACAGTTTGTTGTTAGTGTACAGAAATGTTACTAATTTTTGTAAGTTGATTATGTGTCCTGCAATTTTACTGAATTTGTTTATCAGTTCTAATGGTGTTTTTGGTGGAGTCTTTAGGATTTTCTATATATAAGATTGTGTCATCAGCATACAGAGACAATTTTACTTCACCCTTTCCTATTTGGATGCTTTTTATTTCTCTCTTTTGCCTAATTGCTCTGGCCAGGACTTCCAGTACTATGCTGAACAGAAATGGTAAGAGTGGGAATCCTTGTCTTATTCCTGATCTTAGAGGAAAAGCCTTCAACTTCTCAAATTGAGTAGGATGTTAGCTGTGGAGTTGTTGTATATGACCTATATTGTGTTGAGGAACATTCATTCCTTCATACCTAATTTGATGAGAGTAAGTTTGATGTTAATACCTCCCACTGCTACAGCGAAAAATTATTTGCTTTGCTTCCAATGACTAACATTGGTCTTATATAACTTGACTTAAAAATAATAATGATGATAAACTGGTAAAAGTACATCACTTGGAAATTAGAAAATAAAGTTGCTCACTATATGGTTTGCAAGAGGTCATAAATCCAAACATCCTTTTTCTTCGCCCATTAGCCCTAGCCTGAGTCTGCTCATTAGTGGTTTCAGGGGAAACTCTATTCCTGACTTCTTGCCCTCACGTTCTATGAAGGTTAACCATGAATGGTTACACTGACAGGACTATTTTGGACCCTGGTCTTTGCTGCTTTTCAGAGAAGGCTGAGTGTGACTCAAATTAAGAAAAAGGAGAAAACTGTCTTCTAAATAGCAAATGTCATCTATGTTAGTACACACATTCTGTGGGTTCCCACTGTACACAAGTAACAGAACAATATATGTGGCTACGCGCAGATTAGTGTGTTAGCCCAAGGAACTGGAGAATATATCTGAATTTCTTTTTGTTCTAATGAACTGCTCAGAGACGGGACATTGGAGGATTTCCTTTTCAATTTGATATTCCTTGCTGTGGATCCCAAGCCAGTCATCCCATTTCACACAGGATCTAAGTAATAAGCTTAATTTTTCCGTATTTAGAAGGTGGACTGTGTAGTGCATAATTGCATGAGGGCAGTCATCAACACCTGCTAATCAGTACTGCATTTTTCATATATTTTCTCTCACAACCTGCCGACACCTAATATCCAACTGGTAGGAGGCTGAAAATTCATCTGGTTAAGTTCCTCCATTTTGTAGATAAGGGAACTAGAATCCAGAAATGTTCAGTGCCTGCCCTGGTCAGACAGCTGCTAAAAGGCAGTGCCAGAAGCCAGCCGGATTCTTTTTTGGCTTCCAAATCAGTGTACTCCAAATAACAGGAAAAAAAATTATCTTCAAGTTTTTATTTAATAGAGGTCTTTCAAAACTCCAAAGATCCATTAAATTTGTCTAAAGAACTAGTTATCTGCAGGAGGGAAAAAAGAAGGAATAATGTGCTATTTACATTTTAGATATAAGGAAATTGAAGAATAGAAAATACTTTGCTTACTTTTTTTTTTTGTTTTGCTATAGTAGCAAAATCAAGCTTAGAACTTTGTTAAGGGAGCTCACCTTGCAAAGTGAAACACCTTTTGACAGAAAATGTGGTTACAAGTTAGTCAAAAATAATGATTCACATAGAAATCTCAGCAGTAGTTGCAGAATGGGTTGAGTGCCCTGTTTCAGGCGGAGTGACTGAGGCAGTGGTTGGGGCAGATGGGGGCTCTGTGCATGGCATAGGAGGGGAAAGGCCCGTGCTGGGGACATGGGCCTAGACTATGGCTATTCTATCAGATCCTGCTGCGTGACTCACTGTGTGTGTGATCATAGCACATCCAGGGAACTTCATTCCCCACTTTACAAATGAGAAAACAATTATACCTACCTCATGTAGTTATTGTGAGAATCGATACATTTAGAATCTTTTATGCAATAAATGTTCTGTTAGATAAAGTTAGCGATTATCATTATCCACAAAAGAATCTAGGCAGAGATCTAGGAGCTTACACAGGGCTTATCTTTGGAATTATCTATTTCAAAATTTGGTGGATGGGAAATGAAAAGAACATGCTCCGAAGAGCCACTGGAGGGAGCTCTCTGGTCGGCCTGGAATGGCAGCCCCACAGCGGGGCATTCTCAGTGGGTGCCCAAAACACAGGGCCTTGGAACCCGAACACCCTACAGCGACACCCATGGGATTTCTAGCTCAGATCTCCTGGAACTGAGGTTTCTGTGGGAATTCAGAGTTTGTCTCTGAATTCTCTCTCCTTTTCAATTCAAGTGGCCTGAAGCTGCTGTTCTTCACTGTGAGGGGTGTGTGGGTGTGTGTCTACTTGCTCTGGATGATAGATTAGATAGATGATAGATGGATAGATAGAAGAGTCATGGTTGCACCTGTTTATGATGTCACCCCAACTGGGCATTTCTGAGTGGGAGAGAAAATGAGGGAGCTGCTGGGAGTGTGGAAACTCCTGGGAACCTCACCCATGTTGTTCCTCCAGAACTGCAGGGCGGGGCTGGGGCAGGGAGAGCAGGGCTCACCTCCAAATGGCACGGCACCTGAGGCCTGCTCGGGTTCGCCTCAGGCAAAGCATGCGTGTTCTCTTCAGGGCAAGGCCCAGCGTGTCCCTGCCCCACTGGGCCACCTCACCCCCAGCCCTTCTCAGGCAGCATCAACACAGTCCCTCCCTCCCCTTCCCAAATCCAAAGCGCTGGAAAAGAATATGAGTTCATCGTTCACTCCTCAGTTTTTATTTATGTCTTAAAACCTAGCTGTCATTTTTTATTTACAGGCTTTCTTTTTCCTGTCTCCTTTCAACCCCCACCTTCCAGCATCTTAAAGTGATTCCAAGTGTCACCCCAAGCTCACAGCAGTCCTCGCCATCAGACTGAAGTGTCTTGCTCATTGCTTCTGTGAATTTCCAAGGGCAAAAATATGGGGAGTTTCTTCACTGAAGACAGTCTCCCCGGCTTCCTGTTCCCAGCCATCCTGTCACTAACCTCCTATCCTAGCTGGTTTAATCACGGTAGGCACTTCTGATTCCAGGAGAGGAGAGAGACTGGTAGCAGTAGAGGGAAGTCACAGGCCGACCCCAGGTCAGGGTTCAGAGCACTGAGCAGCCCCTGAGAGAGGCTGTCTGTTGTCATTTCTCTCTGTGAGCGTCCAGGCCTTGCCAGGAGGGGGCATCCCACGGTCCACTGAGGTTTTCTATCTCTGATGTGAGGACAGGCCTTTGTTCTGGCCCCTTGGCCTCTGGAGTGACTGAACCACTTCTCTGCTGGCCTCATACCCAGGCTCTCTGACTTTCGGGTGCACATGCTGTCTGGACAGCTGCTGGCCTTAACTTGGCGGCCAGGCCTCTGGGCTCTGCCCACGGGAAGTCTGACTCACTGTGCTCGGGTTGTGTCTTTCCTGTTCGCTCTCCATCTCCTCTTCCCTGTTTTCCTCCTGGGTCTGACGCTGGGTGGCCCCCAGCCCCTGATGGCTGGACCCACAACCTGTCCAGCCTCTCTTTGCCTTAATAAAATCAGTTTTATAAAAGCTCATTAACACCCTGACAAGAACCCCTTCCAAGTTACCAGCATTCCTGATTAGAGTGCCCACCTCCTAGTCATATAGCCCTTCTGGATTTCTAGCAGAAATTTGTGGAAATGTGTGTAGCAGAAATGCATGTGGAAGGAACCGTCATCTTTCCCTGGGACGCTCTGATGATCTCCCTTTAATGTTTTAAAAATGCTGGAGCCTGCATTGCTTCTCGAGTTGGGGGCATTGTTGGCTGCTTGTTTATTTTTCAACCACAAGTCCCTTTTCCCTCCTTCAGAAACCTTACCATAAAACAAAACAATAATAAAAAACCACATAGGCCATCCTGTCTTGGCTATGCCTCCCTGGGCTTAGTCCAGTGCTGGTGTCTCTGTGTCTGCAAAACTCCTCCATCACCCACCCTAAATTCTGACCTCATTCCTGGCCACTTGGGGATCCTACACACTGAGACCAGGAGACCAGCAGGGTTGGGATAGAAGAAAAAGAGTTTTCTTTTTAAAGTGTGCTTAGCTCTGAGAAAAGAAAAGCTCATACATAGAGCAAAGAGGACTGTATTGTTTTTGCCACTTATTTCAAGTAATAGTGTGTGGTTATTGCTCTCAGAGCATACAGAGTATATAATTTTGCAAGGCTTTTAACCACAGCTTTAGTAAATGGAATAAAATTGAGCAAATTTAAAAAAGAAAAAGAAGTTCTATGATAGATCTCTCTAAGGCGACCCCAAAATCCAGTGTTCTGTCTTTCCTTCTTGGAGGCACAACTCAGCCCTGTGCTCAGAGCACGCCATTTGTGTGTTCACTTCTGGCCACCAACGGAGGCGAACGATGGCTGGGAGACTACAGAGCTGCAGAGAATAGAAAATGTCTCTGCCTCTGTGTTCTGTGCACACAAACAGGACCTGGACACAGGTGCCTGGGGGTAAGCCCCTGGTGCAGGCAGTTCTTCCTAAAACCTAAAACATGGCGTGGCGGACTCATTCAACCTTAAGGATAGAGGAAACCTCTGTGGTCAAACATCTCCATTTTCCAGGCAAAAACACAAGCCTGTGATTACCGGAGGCAGAGCACAAGGTGGGAGCTTGGACTCTGGCTCCAGGTTGCCTGGGTTGGGGTCCAGCCTCTCCAATTCTTGGCTGCTGTGTGACCTTGGGTGTGGTACCTAACAATCCTGTGCTCAGCTTTTCTGCTGGTGCAATGGAGATAATGATAGCATTTACCACATGGGGTTGACCAAGTGAGTTGATAGCTACGTTTGCAGCGCCTGGGGCTGGGGAGCTCCTTGCTGAGCGTGTGGTTGCTGCTCAGTAAGTGTATCAGGAACGACTGAATAATTAAATGAGCACTAGTGTACCCACTTAGATGAAGAAATGAGGCTGGGGAAGGTATGGTATGCACCCAAGATTACAAAGCCAATGGGAGGCGCGGTGGGGCCCCACGCCCAGATCCTGGCCCCTGGCCACCACACCACACCGTCCCTGCATTGCTGATGACAGAGTAAAGCTCAGCAAGCCCCCTGGTGAGGTCACCTCAGCCCTGTCATGCGGCCCATCCGCACTCAGCAGAGTGGTGACCTGCCCTCCCGTGCAGACAGGAGGCGCTGCCTCAAAGGCCAGCTCTGACCCAGCCCCCGCAGCCACTCCCAGGGGCGATTCACTGTCCAGTCTTCTCTGTGACACTCCAAGTAGGAAACCCCCCCCCCCAGTATCTCCTCCTTTTTTAGACAGAATTGCCAACCCAGCTGCCTCTGTGCCCCCGCAGACTCCCACAGCGCTGTCACCTAGGCGTGACGATCACGGATCTTTGTTCTCCCTTTGTTCTGAAGGTGACCGTTCCTGCAGGGCTGCCTGCCAGCCCGCTCCTCCGCCAGCTCCCGCTTGCTATTCCACTGACGTTGTCCGCGGAGCAGGGGACTCCCGCGGTGTCGCCTGTCTGCTTTCCTTCTCCTGTTCCTCCGGATTCATTTTGTCTTCTCTATGCTCTTAAGGCGGAGGGAGGGGACACCCCCAGTGATGCCCCCTCAGCCCCGTCCCCCAGTGCACCCTAATCAAAGCGGGACCGTTCTGACACCTCATCCTGGGACTATTACCATGTCCGCTTTGTCGCTTCACTCCACAGCGGGCAGGTTAAGGACACGGGCTTCTGCTGGGAAGCGTAATTGTCGCTGCTCAGTCCTATTATCCCAAGGAGAAGCCTCTTCTGACGTTACAGCGAGTGACCTTGAGCCGCCCAAGACAAATGCTGTGTCTGTTCGCATGTTCTTGGCGACCAGAATTCCCCCAGCGGGGCGGTTGCGTCAAGGATGAATAAGATCCAGAGCGGCAGAATCACATCATTCATCTCGGGGACAGGGAGGATTTCAGGCTGTGTTTTATGCGGTTGGGTGGCAAGTTTTTGTTTTTTTTACAGATAATTTCTTTCTTAGGGAGGTGAAGTTTAGCCTTAAAGTATCACTGTTCTGTGACGACACTCTGGCTCCGGGGAGAAAGCCCAGGGGAGAGCTCAGGCAGCCTTCCTCCCGGCCTCTTTGTGTTTTAAGTGATGAACGCAAATGTGTAGCACCCACGAGGCACCGTCGTCTTTGCAATGTGTTTCTGCCTCTGTTGGCACGGTGCCCTTTCAGGACAGATTTGGATTTCGCTTTCCCTCTGTACCCACCTGTCTCCCGCTTCCCTCTGCCGCCGTCCCCCGCCGAGGTTCTGTCTTCCCCTCCACCCCTTTGTTTCCTTCACTGTCTCCTTCCGCCTTTGCCACGCCATGTGCGTACCTTTCTCCCCTCCCCGCGGTGCCCTAAGCTTGGCTGAGGGGAGACCCGCCAGGCGGTGGCCTGGGGCAGCCAACAGATGGCACTGCAGGTGGGAGGAGTCACCGCCAGGTGGCGCTCTCTGAGTCTCTGCGGAGCTCTGCTCTGACGAGACATTCCTGACTGGGTGGAAAAACAGATCATCGGAAAGCACCGAACACTCAGCCCACGGACCCCCAGATATTTTATTATTTCTCACCCAAATGTTTTGATCATGCACACCTGCATGTACTTATTTGTAAATATATATGTACTACTATTAATCCGTACTGAATATCAGCAAAAGATTAAAGTTTAGATAAAAATGAAGTATTAGACATTCTAATATTTTCTTCCTGCACTACAATAAATCATTGTATGTACCTTCCAGGGAGAGCATTAATCTAACTCATATTTCCCTTCTCCAAAAGGACCATGTTTTTTCAGTAAAACAAACATTTTTTTTTTTCAGCATGTGCTGTGTACTCAGCCCTGTGAAAGGGACAAAAAATGGCCCCAAAAGGAATAAAAAAAAGTTTTTTCTACAAGGTTCTGATACTATAGCTGTCAAGGCAAGATTTAGCAGTAGATGTAAAAGATTCAAACACATATAAAACAATGTGCATGTATCAGCCAAGACACTCGGTTGCGAATAATATAATCCACTCTGTTACTATTTTAAGCAAAAAGGAATTTATTAGGTGACTTACAGAATCCTTTCAGGGCGAGTATGCCAGGGTTAGACAATGTGCAGCAGCCAGGGGAAATAATCCCACCCAAAGGACGTTCTGGTGTTGCCTGTTACCACGCACCGGTGACACCAGCAACCAGACAGTGCAAAGTCTACTAGAGACGCCAAGGGGGAACACGCTTCAGCTACCCTGCTGCAAAGAAAGCCGAGCTTCCTGAACACAGCCACGTCTTTGCATGGGTCACTTCCTCCTGCACAGTAGCAAGTGGTGGCTGCCTCCACTGGGCAGAACCTAGGCTGTATCCAGAGCCAGTCCCCAAGGGTGTCTAACTTCTGCCTCTGCTGTGGCAAAAGGAACAAGAGATTGGAAGGGATGTTGAGGGAATCGGGGCATAGGATCTGTCCCATTACAATTGTGTCCACTTGAGGAGAAAGGCCAAGGTAGGCTTTGAGCTCTCACATGGAGAATTCTAGGGAGCTATTTCAGGACCTGGCCTATGCTGGACTCTAGGTAGATGTCAGCTTGAGTCAGCCACGGGTTTCTGACTACAAGAGGTGAGCTCTGAGACGCTTCCCATCTGAGGCAATGTCCCCTCAGTCCCAAAGGTTCCTGGATTTTTCTTCTGTGACTATTTTTCCTCTCCTAATTGCACATGCTTCATTTTTGTTACAGCAAGTGTTACAGCGAGTGGTCTCAAGGACAAACCGAGTGGCACACGGAGAGTCAGAGAATTAAGGTTTATTTGCCAGCAGGCTCAGAGGGGTCTCGTCACTAAATTCTGAGCCCTGTCTACCCAATTTTTCCCACTTTTATTAAGTTGGGGTGATCCAAGGGATGGGGGTCTCAGGTGACTAATGTCCGCCAGGTAATAGGTTTAGTGTTATGTTAATGTGCCAGGTAATAGGTTAGTTGATGGGCCAGGTGTTAGGTTAGTATTATGTTGATGCGGGTCTTCTGTGAGGGGTGGGGGTCTCAGGTGGCTGTTGTGTTAAGTGATAGATGAGGGTTTTCCTTATCATTCCCCCCTTTGATGCCCTTATATGTCTACTATAGAGCATTTCTCAGTGGGTGATAGCCTCGTAAGGCCATTATGTGAGCTATTGTTCTCTGAGTTACAGTTGTTTTTACAAATTTTATAACTGTGCTGAGTATGCAGGGGCCTACAGTGACAAGGAGAAGAATAGTTATTAGCGGCCCAACCAGAAGTAGTAGTCATGAAGTCCATTGTCCCAAGTTGAAACCCCAGGTTTGTTTTAATTTTTTGTTTTCTGGATTTTTTTTCTTAGCTCCCTGACTATTGTGGTCACCACTCCTGTCTGGTTTATATAGTGGTAGCAACACTCTTCCCCTAGGAATATACAGGTCCCCCCGTTTCAGCAGTGAATAGGTCTATGGCCCATCTATTCTGTGAGGTCACTGCTGCTAGTGAATTCAGTTGACTCTGGAGGGATGGTAGGGAATCTGGTACTCATTGTATGTCTTTAGTTTTTGGGATAACTTGGGGCAGATGTTTAAGGATATTCGTATGTTCCCTAAACATCTTACTCCTGTTCGTATCCCAGCAGCAACTCCTCCTGCTATGAGGACTGATGCTAGTAAGGCCCGCCTTTTCTGAGTGTTTGGGTGGGGGCTTAGTGTAGCTTCCAGTTGCTGGGTTTTAAAGGTAGAAATGTCTAGGGTGAGGAAGACCTGGGTGTAGGTCCTGGTCCAGTTTTGGGGAGGCAGAGGTAGGCAATGTCTTCACAAAGAAAGAATATGTTGTCCCGGGAGCAGGTGGCAGTGGTTATTTGTGTAGAGTTCACCCGGTATGAATCCCAATATTTTATTTTCTCCTGCATTAGTAATGTAAGTGATATACATGTGGGAAGTTATGGCTAAATGGACATTGTATGCTACTAGGCCCACCAGGGATGTTGTGTTTGGGCCTGGATTTTAAGATTACTGGAGTTTCAGCCTGGAGGCACAGGGACCCCACTATAGACTCGTTTCTGGAGGGGTAAACAGACCCAACATGAAGTATGGTTGGGTAGGCCCTGGAGGGTCATATTGAGGGAACCAAGTTATTAGGGGAGAAGGTTCCAGGGGTTCAGTGATATTTCATATGCCAGTAAGATCTGGCCTCTTATAAGTCTACACTGTTACTGAGGCTATTTTATTTAGCTGAGTCCTTGTATCTGTGACCTGTTGGATTTTAGCCTGGTCTTGGACTCCTCCACCATCAGACATTTCCCAGTGGGTGTAGTAAGTCCAACAAGCTGGTTTGTCCCTTGGGCCTATACAGGTTCGAATATCACCTGTAATGGTGCCAGTCCAATATCTCTTTTCTCCACTGTGGCACACCTGAGCTTCACTATAACATGCCTTTGGCATTTAGGTGTTGACTGTGAAACTTCCCGTGGTCCAGAAGCCTCGAGTAATCCCATTAGTGGAGGGAATCCAAGTCCTAGCATAACAAGTCTCAGGGAAGGGTTTTTCTGCCATAGTTGTTAGAGTGAGTGTCCCAACCAGGAGTAGGGTAGCGACTGAAGTAGGAAGGAGCAGACATCCTACAATGAGCCAAAATATCACAGTTAGAGATGTCCTCTGCAGTACAGTCTAATCTTCCAGAGTTACCGAGAAGAGTCCAATCTCCAGTAAAGTCACTATAACCCCACTGAGGGCCAGGGCCAGTGGTCCCATCTACTCCTGTTCAGTCCTGGGTGTGGCTGTCTTCGTTTGCAGATGGTTAAATTGGATCTTTAGCGGGTTCCACTGGTCCTGATGTGTAGTCCAGAGATCAGTTTTGTTGTCTGGTTTGGCCTTTTTCACCCGGGAGTGGTGAATCCACGGAGTGATACCTGCAACTTTAACAGCAGTGAGAGTAAGTAGTATTACAGTATGGAGACTCTTCCACGTGGGCTCTAGGGGTATTTTTTTTCTAGGACAGAGTGGTGGATATGGCACATAGTTTTGGCTAAGGCTTGGAGGTGTGTGTTTATATTTAATTCCCCTAGTTGTCTGCTGTCTCCCCTTAATCGCTTGATGAGTGGGGGAGGTCTACCAAACAGGATTTCAAAGGGTGAATATCCTGTGGGCCCCAGTGTGCACCTGACTCTGAACAGGGCTAGGCTTAGCATGTCTACCCAGGGTAATTGTGTTTCCTGACATAGCTTTGCTAGAGTGGTCTTGAGGGTCCGGTTCATGCGCTCTACTTTCCCTGAGCTCTGTGGCCTGTAGGCTCTATGTGGTTTCCATTTGATTCCTAGTGCCTTGGTGAGAGTTTGCATGACCTCCGCAGTGAAGCTTTGTCCGTAGTCACTGCCAAATGAGAGTGGTAGACCATACCAGGGTATGATTTCTCTCATCAGAAACCTTGCCACTTCCCTAGCCTTTTCGGTCTGGGTAGGGACTGTCTCAACCCAGCCTGAGAAGGTGCATATCACTACCAGCAGGCATTTATAGCCCCGACATGGTTTTAATTCTGTGAAATCAACTTCCATATCCTTGAACGGAGAGGTTCCGGTGTACTGAATTCCTGGGGCGGGTCTCGGCCTGACCGTTGCATTGTTTTTA
Organism: Varecia variegata; assembly: GCA_028533085.1. NCBI lineage: Eukaryota > Metazoa > Chordata > Mammalia > Primates > Lemuridae > Varecia > Varecia variegata. The sequence continues at coordinate 142,445,200 of CM052439.1, read as the reverse complement.
GCACAGGTCTGGCAGCGGGCGCTGACTGCTGCCGCGATAGACGGAAGTTTGGTGATGGAGTAGTACTGGGCGAGGAGCTGCGTGAGGGCTGTTTTCCCCAAGTGAGTCAGGTTGTGATAGTGGGAGACAATAGAGTATGCTAATTTACTGGGGATAAAGATGTTATGGTTTCGTAGGTGCCACCACCTGTCTGTGTCCTTCTTGGCCTGCTCCTGCTCTGCCCACTGGTTCTTTTCTGGAGTATATATTGGTTTTTCAGGCCACTCAGGTGTCAACAAGATTTGGCAGTGGGTTGCAGTGTTGTCCTCTGAAGGCTCTTGGGTGGCTGCATTTTTGGCTGCTTGGTCTGCCAGGCGATTGCCGGTGGCAATTGGATCTGTGCCCTTTTGTTGCCCTCAACAGTGGATGACTGCAATTTCTTTTGGCTCCCAAACTGCCTCCAGCAGTTGGAGGATTTTATCACTGTTTTTGATCTCCTTTCCACCTGCAGTCAGCAGTCCTCTCTCCCTGTATATTGCCCCATGGATATGTATTGTGGCAAAGGCATATTTATAATCTGGGTATATGTTTGTCTTCTTATCCCAGGCATGCCTGAGGGCCTTTAGCTCCACCCTTTGTGCTGACTACCCTTGGGGCAAAGGGGCTGACATGATGACCTCATCCACTGTGGTGACAGCGAAGCCCGCCAGTCATTTCCCATTCTGGATAAAACCACTGCCATCCATGTAGAGTTCTAAGTCCAGTGGCGGTAGAGGACTATCTTTCAGATCCGGCCGGCTGGCATAGACCTCCGCTACCACCTCGGTGCAGTCATGGTCCGGGGACCCTGGCTCAGTGGGTAGGAGAGTGGCGGGATTCAGGGTCCGCACAGTCTCCAGTGTGACCCACAGATTTTCACATAGCAGTCCTTGATACTGCGCTAACCGGTTGCTTGAGAGCCACCAGTGCCCTGAAGTGTTCATTAGAAATATCACCGTATGAGGGACTCGCACACGGAGGTTTTGTCCCAGTGTGAGTTTGTCTGCTTCCTAGACTAGCAGGACGGTGGCCGCTAGTGCACGGAGGCAAGGTGGCCATCCCGCCACTACTGGATCTAATTGTTTTGACAAGTAAGACACTGGTCTCTGCCAGGGGCCCACAGTGTGAGTCAAAACCCCCAGAGCCACTTGTTTCTTCTCGTGTACAAACAGGTTAAAGTCTTTGGTGAGATCCAGCAGTCCTAGTGCGGGGGCTCTTTTTAGTAAGTCTTTTATTTCCTGGAAAGCCCTTTCCTGATTCTGGGCCCATTCCAATTCTTTGATTTCAGGCCCGCGTGGGGCCTCATACAGAGACTGGGCCTTTAGGGAGAAACCTGGGATGCGCTGAGGAATTCCCTGAGTCGTCTCCAACTGGTCGGCCTGGGAATTGTACAGATGCTGTGCTTCTGCTCATGGCCCAGTGTCCGGCGCCCCTGAGTGATGTGGAAACTGAGGTACTTCACCTGTTGCCTGTAGATCTGTGCCTTTTTCCAGGAGACTTTGTATCATTTGTCAGTGAGCAGTTGGAGCAGGCACCGGGTTCCCCGTCAACAGTCTTCCCTGGTTGGGCTCGCTAGAAGGTCATCGACGTACTGTAGAAGTGTGTAGCGGGTTTCTTCTCACGGAAAGGAGATGAGGTCAGTGGCTAGAGCCTTCCTGAACAGAGTTGGTGAATTTTTAAATCCCTGTGGTAGTCGCGTCCAGGTGAGCTGGGTTTTCCTTTCAGTCTGAGGATCCTCCCACTCAAAGGCGAACAGGGACTGACTCTTTGGAGCGAGCCGCATGCAGAAGAAAGCATCCCTTAAGTCCAGGCAGGAGAACCAGGCAGCATCAGGAGGAATGAGGCCTAGGAGGGTGTATGGGTTCGGTACCACTGGGTGGAGAGTTACTGTGGCCTCATTAATCAGTCGCAGGTCTTGGATGGGCCAGTATCCACCTCTGTTGGGCTTTTTGACTGGCAGGAGGGGAGTGTTCCATGGGGATTGGCACTCCACCAAAATCCCTTCCCGCTTAAGCCTATCAATGTGTTCCTGAATTCCCTCTCGAGCCTCCTTGGGGTGGGGTACTATTGTCTCCTGGTCGGCTGGGTGCTCGGTTTCATCCCAGTCACCAGGGGTGCATGTTGGTGTGTAAGACTGGGAGCGTTGTCCTCTGCCCATATCAACAGAAAGTCTTGCCGGAAGTCAGGTGGGTTCTGTTCCTCTTTGGCCTCATCGTATAGCTTCCACTCTGATTCCCAAGGCAGGGTGACCACCATTATGAGAGTCTCTGGAATACCGAGCGTGAGACTCACTGTCCCTTTCGGGTGGAAGGTGATTTGGGCTTTCAGTTTTTTCAGGAGATCTTGACCTAGGAAGGGCACGGGGCAGTCTGGTATGTATAGGAATTCATGTCTTAACTGGCGGCCCCCCCCATCTGGCATATTTGGGATTGGCAGAAGGGTTGAGCTACTTGAGTTCCAGTGGCTCCCACAATGGTGGTTTCCCGCTTTGTAAGTGGAGCCATGGGGGTTGTTACCACCCAATGTTCTGCCCCAGTGTCTACCATGGGAGTTGAAATCCCAATATGGGTTGGTCTCGGGTGCTGTTCTCTGTGCCCATTGCTCCACGTCCAAGGTCCCTGCTGAAGCCTGGTCCTGGAGCCACCTCTGGGTCCCAGCTACAATCCGGCATCATTCTTCCATGTTAAGAAGGGTCAGAAGGAGCTGGCGGCAGTCTTCCCAAGTAGGACAGTGGGTCTGAAAGATGGATTCTAGGAGGTCAATGAGGGCCTGAGGTTTTTTCGGAGTAAGGCAGGGTGTGGTGCTTCTAGTTCAGAAGGTCAATGGTGGAGAAGGGCTGGTAGTATAGGACTGGCTGCCCTGGATGAACAGATCCATTGTCCGTGACTGGCATCAGACCTTGCACCTCACAAAGGGGCATCTGCAGGGCTGAAGTTGGGGCCTGAGCTGACCATAGCCGGTGGGTGATGGGAGTGTCAGCACCTGGTTGTCTGGAACTGGCGGCAGGGAGACGTCTGGTGGATTCGGGGGTACTTCAGGAGGTGTCACGGTAGGGGTAGGGTTCGTAGGGCGGCAGCAGTGGCTCCTCTTCAGGAGCTTCCTGATGGATGGGTTTGTACAGTTTGGCGTCTCTGGTCCTTTGGGCCACAAAAATCTTGCTCTGTCCCTTATTAGTACAGAACCGGACCCAAGGGGGCATGGTCTGAGCAATCTCTAGCCATGAATCTATGTAAGGGAATTGGTCGGGGTGGCCGGGAGTCCTGGTCACAACTTTCCAAACTGCTCACACGGTGGGGAGGTCTGTCTAGGGTTCCTGTTGCAGGCCAGTCAACCCCAAATGCAGGCCATTTGTGTTCACAGAGGGCCCTAAGTCTGCTGGGACTCAGTGTGATGCCATAATCTCCCGTGAAACCCTTCTTAAAGTTCTTTAACGTGTATTTAAGGACTGTAGGCTTAGATTCTACACTACCCATCCTAGACCCTTGAACGGTGTCACAGCTTAACAGACAAAGGTGGGGCTTTCTCTCAGGTATCCGCCTGGCTGTGTCCCTCATGGGAACTTAGGCGCGTCTTGGCTAAGGTGTGCCCGCATAAACCCTGGGCCTGGTCGCTCCCTTTAGGGGAGTGAATCACCATTATGCCGTACGACACCACAACAGAATCACAGGTGAGGACCCACTCAGGTTCCATAGCCATAGCCATGGAACCACAAACAGTCAGTCTTTACTCACTCAGACAGGCAGAGGTTACGTATTCCCACCTTGGGAATTCCCTGCAGTCAGGAGGTGATCAAGCTCCTCTTCTGTCGTCTGACGGGCCTGACTCGGACCTTACCTAGTCTGATGCCTCCAGACTTGATTTGACTTGTCCTTCTCTCCAGTGTGTCCGGAGAAACACCTCTATCAGCGGACCACTACCAGCTACCACACACCACTGAGAAGCACTGAAGTAAGGCCATGTCACTAAAGATAACGTATTATATTTCTGCCTTGTGCTATGCCAGAAAAAGGTTGAAAATTCCATGCGCTACAATATGTGGGGAATGATACTGGGTTCTGCTAAGTCTGTGTCCTCCAAGGGTCACACGTGTGATGACTTCAGGCACACTGATGACCTCAGCTCTGTTTCTGTGAAGAAGCACTATGGAAAACCCTGTTGGGTGGAGATACCAGGAGCATTGGACACACTCTCTGCCCTTGGGATGCTTCTGATTTGGATAATAGATAAGATATAGACCATAAAGCAGTGAGTGATATGTAATGTACATTAATAATAATATATGGAGAAGCTGCCAAATGACTGGTACAGATAATAAGTACTCAAAGGCATTGGAGGAAAATTGTTCAACTATTACGTATCAGGCACTGTGCTAGGTTCTGCAGACACCAGTGAGCAACACAGACCTGATTGCCGGCTGACCTTGAAGCACTCACCATCTAGTGCAGTGCCTCTCAAGGTGTGATCTGGCAACCATTTGTGTCAAAGTCATCAAGAATAATAATAGCTGACAGGTATTAAGGGCATGTTACATGCCAGCCACTAAACTAAGTGCTTTACATGGATTATAATTTCATTCTCAGACCCATCCCATATTTGATCTATTATTATAGTCCCCATTTTACAAATGAGAAAACTGAGACAACACAATTACCTTGCCCAAGGTCACACCATTATGAAACACCAGAGCCATGACTCAAACTTGGAAGTCTGGGATCAGTGCCCATGCCCTTAACCTACATTAAAAAGACTGATTCCTAGGGCCCAGAGCAACTGAGGCAGAATCTCAGGACTGGATCCCCAAAATTTTAAATTTTTAATTGGATCCCTAAGTGATTTTGATTCCCAAGTATTGAGACCGATGGCCTAGAGATGAAGTCAGATAATTCAACAAGCAATGATAATAAAAATAACATTTGATAAGTGTTGTGAAAGGGAGCAGTACAGGATGCTAAGGGCATGCTTAGCTTAGATGTGGTCAGGGAATGCTTTCTAGAGGAATTGCTCACACCTGCACAAAGGTAGGCATCTCCAGGTACCAAGGAAGTGAGAAAGCTTTCAGATAGAGATAAAAGATCAGAAAAACAGGGCCAGAGGAAGGAAAGCTGCCAGGTCTTGAAGAAGTAGAAGAAATCCACTATGGCTAGATGGCAGGAAGGTGGGGCCCCCCCTGCTTAAAAGAAGAGGCCAGAGTGACAGGTGGAGGTGAGTTAGGGCTTATGCATAAGGTTGGACTGATTGTGCATTGTAAAAGTTTCTGCATCCATCTAGGAAAGGGCTTTCTTGTAATGCAACCCCTCCCTTCACATACTTTATGCAATATGCACGAAGACACCATATGGGCTAGCAGTGGCCCTGGGTCAGATCTGAAAAGCCTTTGTTTATGTTCAGAAATTTGGACAATGAGTAGTAAAGGATTTTAAAAAGCAAAGTAATATGGTTGTATTAGGTGTTTGAAGATCACAAATTTCTACAGAGCATGCTTTCTGTGAGCACAAGGGTTGTAAATTGTACTCTACGTTGAGGTCACCACTGTGGCTCCCCTTGTCCTGTGAGGCCACAGCCCCTTAATCTTCCATGCCACAGCTAGCTATGGATGAATCAAAACTACCTGTATTGACAGGCGTAGTTCAACTCCCAGGGACAGAAACACAACTCCAACTGGCTTAAGCAAGGAATTCAAAGGGCCCACATAAATTAAAAGTTTGATTTTGAGCCCAACAGGTCATAAGGCCTTGGTCACTCCAACTCCATCTCTGCTTTCCTTCCCTCTATGTGGCTTCCTCTGCAGGTGAGCTCTCCCCTAGTGACAACAAGGACAGACAATAGCAGCTTCAGCTTGCAGCTTACCTCTTTAGCCACCTCAGCTGGAAACATGCCTTTCACAGGTGATCCAGAGAAAGTTCTGTTCAGGGACCCCGTCAGTCAGGTCTGGGCCATGTGCCAGCCCCTGGTCACTCTCACTTGATTACATGGTCTGAGTGAGAGAATAACACTCCCCAAAGGAAGAACTCTCTAGCAGGCAGGAGAAAAACAAGTTGCCAGAACCCTCCTGTGAATTTTCTCATCCCAGTAAGATCACACTGGCTTCACTTTTCCAAGAACTTTCTAGGTTTCTCCAATGGCAGTGATAATTTGAGACCCTCCTTGATGAGAATTGCCTGCAAAAATATCTGATTCCTCTTTTCAATTTTGTGTACTTTAACATAAGACGCAAGTTGAAGAAAATCCAAAGGGAAGTGGAGTCATTGATTTCACAGGAAATATAAAATTATTTACTTAAATAGTGGGCAATTTAATAATGAAATAACAAATACAAAAGATGAGAAGATGACTTGGTTTACCAAAGATCTGAAGCCAAAGAAAACGAGCAAAGTTATAGGACAGAAAATAAAAGGAAAACCATTTTAAACATTGAAATATCAAAGAAGGAAGAACTAGGCAATGGTAGATGGTTCAAGAAAGTAGAAATCCATTAACTTAATCAAGATTTCTATGTTACAGTTGCTGAGCTGACAAGTATGCTGCTTTTCCAACATGATAGGTGATAGAATAAGGCAAATAAGAAGGAAAAAGATTTTGTTTACTCACTTGCCTCCATCACTATGACAACGTCACAAGTGGAAAACAGTGATATTGTAACATTATAATCTATATTTTCTCTTCCACCTTTCTTTTCAGTGTTCAAAATGCTGGCAATATACCGTCTTGGTTTACTTTATTCCATGTGTATTTTTCTTAAAGTTGTTGGAAACTGTAGATGCTGTTCAGTGGGAGATGAAAAGTAAGAGAGGAAAATAATTATTATCCCATGTTTGGGCTAATAGTGCTTTATCATTTGGGAATAATTCTGTCCTCCAATTGTATGTGAGAAGTATCTCACAGGAGATCAGCTATGTCCACTACAGGCCAACACAGAAGATGAGCAGGTTCAGATACAATCTTGGGAATTGGTGGTTCAAACTTTTTTAGGATAATAAAATAATCATATTAATACAGTCACAATTAGCATCATTATCTTTGAAATCATCAAAATAGTTACTATTTATTGTTTTCTATGTGCCAGACACTATGCTCATTGCTTATGTCCCATTTTATTGTATATGAAAAACTGAGACTTAGCGCAAACAACTTGCTCAAGGGGATGAATCCAGGAAGTATAATAGCAGAACCAAGATGCACATGTTGGGTTGGTTGTCCTGGCTAGCACCCCACGTTCATGAAGACAAACCATAGATTAAACGTATACTGAGGCCAATTAGTCTCATAATGTTCTAAGGTCAAAGACTTCATTCTTGTCCTTTGCCACTAAAGAAATTGCTCAAAAAGGTAACTGAGGAAGAGCATGTTCTTCAGCTATTAAAAGTCAGCCCAATGTGTACCGTGATAATCAGCATTGTCTTCCATATATGTGAAGCCTAGTATATGATTATTTTATATTCACCAAATTATATTGGCCTGGCAATTTATTGACTGCCCACTACTTACAGGGTACTGAACCAGTAACTTCAGGAAGAACAATTATGAGGTAAGGTATAGCTATTGTTTCAAAGAGCTTACAATATGGAGCAGGAGAGTGAGAGAGGGGGTAGCAGCTCAGGTGAGTACCCTATGAGTAAAACAAGCCACAATTTGAAGAAAACTATAAAAGAGCTATACAGCAAATGTTACAGGAGTTCAAAGACAGACAGGAATCTCATGCATTTGCGGAAAGACTTCCCAAAGAATATACCATTTGATATGGTGCTGATACATTGGGCAGGATATCAGCATGCCTAGAGGAAAGGAAAGAAAGGAAGGCTAGACAGAAAGGACAGCATAAGAAGAAGTAAGCACTTTGTAATGGTGTGGTCTGGCACAGACACTCACGGGTTGAATGAAATAGCCCAGTCTGGTTGGAGAGAAATGCATGTGTATGGGGAGTAATGAGAGACCAAGCTAGAAACATAGGTTGGAGATGCTGTGTTCAGCCATTATGGCCAAGCTTGTTGGTCCAGCAGATCAATGAGCAAGGAGCAATTGGACTGGATAAAAAAAAATCCAATTGGAATGCGGTGATCAGGTTGCTAAGACAACAACAAAGCAGCTAGGTCAGTGCTTCTCAAACTTTAAACTGGGCATCTTGTTAAGATACAGATTCAGAGTCAGTTGCTTTGAGGTAGAACCTGAGATTCTACATTTGTGACAAGCTCCCACATTAGGCTGAGGCTGCTGGTCCACGGACCACACTGGGAACAGCAAGGGATTGCAGTTTACATCATCCACTTGAGTGCTATGAAAAGTTAAAATAATTTCAGATTTTAAAGTTCTTTTTAAAAATAAATTCACTCTAATACTTCCTTACTTGTAAACCAAAATTCAAAAACATAAGTCTATATAAAATGGTTCATAAGATATTCTTGGGCATTTTGCCAGCATTTGTTATTCCCAATCAGTTCTCTGTCCTGATACTTTTTCATTGTTTTGTGATTTCAACTGCAACTCTGAAATTTCCACCTGCATCTCCTCCTAGCCTCCCATTTTTACAAACTCTTTAAGTGCAATCTTAAAGAATAGGAAGAAACAAACATATTGAATGAGGTCATTTAAGCAATTTGTGGTTTCTGCTGCAGATTTTTGTTATCTTAAAGGGAAGCAGAAAACATGTGAATGTATAAATAGAGGTGTAGAGCACAAGTTCACAGAAATTTATTCTCTCACTGTATAAGGATGAGCTCACATTTAGAATGCAGGGCTCAAAGCTGGTCACCTTTGTGAGAAATGGGATACTGGTTACACTAAGGACAAGTTGAGCAATCTAGGTCTTTCTGTCACTGGCTGTGGACCAGATGCTGGGGCTTTGGCCTCTGGAGCAAATTAAAACTGAAAGCATTTAATAGCAACCTAAATCTTAAAGGCTGAAATAGGAAACACAGCAGAGGACTTAAAACTGGGTCAAGGAGGAAACTCTAGAAAACCTCCTAAAATGGCTGACTTTTCAAACATTCTAAGTATCATTCTTCAGATCAGTCATTTTCAAAAGGAAAGCACATTTTTTTCCAAATGTATCTTTCCTGACCCCTAAAACAAGATATATAAGCTGTTGTGCATAGAAAACTGTAGGAATAAAATCCAAGCCAGTCACATATGCCTAAACTCTGCCATGCCCAAACTTCTGTCCCTGCCCCTTCGTGTTATGCGGCATCCCAGCCACATAGTGTAATAAAGGTGGGAGTGAATTGCCCTGAAGTGAGAAGCATCCATAAGGAAACAGATTAATCTACATTCTGGGGTCATTACAATTTCAGCCATTTTAGATGGAGTGCTCGGCTGATCTGATTGACTGGGTGGATGGTGGCAGTGCCCATGCATAGGCCCTGGTCAGTTCCCTGTTCAATGTCCACTCACATACCAAGGAAGAGATTAGCTAAGTACAGCTGGCAATCTAGAGCAAGGCTAGAGGAGGTTTCACTCACACTCTCTAAAATCCCATTAACATTCTCTTTCTTGTAATGATGTTTCCTTGTGAGTAAAGAAATAAAAGCTTTCCTATCCCACCTGAACATTTCATTTAAACAAACTTAATGGGTCACAAAAAGAAAATGTCCTAAAAAACATACCCTGGGGAAAAGAATCCTTCTTCCATAAACAGTGCTGGGAAAACTGGATAGCCACATGTGGAAGACTGAAACAGGACCCACACCTTTCACCTCTCACAAAAATCAAATCACGGTGGATAACAGACTTAAACCATTAGAATTCTAGAAGAAAATGTGGGAAAGACTCTTATAGATATTGGCCTAGGCAAAGAATTTATGAAGAAGACCCCAATGGCAATCACACTAACAACAAAAATAAATAAATGGGACCTGATTAAATTAAAAAGTTTCTGCACAGCTGCCAAAGAAATTGTCATGAGAGTAAATAGACAACCTACAGAATGGGAAAAAAAATCTTTGCATGCTACACAGCTGATAAAGGACTGATAACTAAAATCTATTTAGAACTCAGGAAAATCAGCAACAAAAAAATCAAACAACCCTATCAAAAAGTGGGCAAAGGACATGAACAGAAATTTTTCAAAAGAAGACAGAAGAATGGCCAACAAACATATGAAAAAATGCTCAACATTTCTAATCATCAGGGAAATGCAAATCAAAACCACAATGAGGTATTACTTAACTCCAGTGAGAACGACCTTTATTAAAAATTCCCATAACAAATGTTGGCGTGGATGCAGAGAGACAGGAACACTCATACACTGCTGGTGGGACTGCAAACTAGTGCAACCTCTGTGGAAAGCAATATGGAGATACCATAAACAGATACAAGTAGACATTCCATTTGACCCAGCAATCCCATTATTGGGCATCTACCCAAAAGAACAAAAGACATTCTATAACAAAGATATCTGCACCCAAATGTTTATAGCAGCACAATTCACAATTGCGAAGATGTGGAAACAACCCAAGTGCCCATCAATAC